>OZ014493.1:19052897-20270694 GCA_963966045.1 Xestobium rufovillosum | reverse complement strand
TCAACGCTGCTGGACAGCATATAGAATAAACATAAATTTACAGTACCCGCGATTTTGGAATGGGTATATTACGTCATCAAATTATGTCTGACGTGTGCTCCCATACGAGTCTGTAACGAACGCAAACTGCTGAAACACGGGAAAATAAATCTGCAACATTTGGATCTGGATCTGTTTTCTGGGCAGCTTATCCCACCTACCTTTCAAAGTTCACGTGTACTCTACCCATTGATAAGGCCATAAATTACGACTTCTAATTCTAGTTAGTCGTCGCTAAACCGTGCTCTTTTATCATTGTGAAAAATGCGTCGTTTACCCGATTACCCATACGAGGCTTGAAAATTCTTTAAAATGATCAATTTGTTTTTAAATAACTTCGGGACGGTCTGATGCTTAATTGAAATAAAATTATTCTAACGGGCACCATTTCCTAGCGGAAAATTAAAATTTACTGAAATTTTAGAATGCCAAAGAGCAAACCTCAACTTTAATAAATTAGTGATATAAGTGATAGTGGTTTTCCTTTTCTTCTTCGATTTTTGGTAAAATTTTAATTTGGCTTAACAGGAAAACGTTCTGCTGCTTTTCTCATGGAATTTTTTTATCAACACTAATAGGTATTTCGGTTTATTTTCAGGTCAACTTGGTGGGTACTTTTAACGTCATAAGATTAGGTATTCCACTTTTAAATAAAAATAAGCCTGTTGATGGCCAAAAAGGAATCATTATCAATACTTCTAGTATAGCAGGTCAGGATTGTCGACCAGGTATTACAGCATACGCAGCTAGCAAGTCGGCGATATCTGGTATAACATTGCCGCTAGCAAGAGAATTAGCCAGCCAAGGTATAAGGGTGTGTGCAATTGCTCCAGGTACGGATAATATCTTAGCAAACAATATTTAAAAATATTACACGTTTGGTAGAGCACAAGGTTGAAGGGCATAAATTCAGTACCTCCAGTTTCATTGCAGTTTCACAAAAGCGTGGTTTCCAAATGTTGTGTGGCAATGAGTACGATTCAACAGTTTTCCTCTCCAAACTTTAGGCTCATTTGATTTTGCCTCTAAGTACCTTAGTAAAGTACAATCAGTAAAGGAATTTTAGGTCTGAACTTTTTCACAACATCCTTGAGAAAATTTTAGTATGGCGCAGTTGTTCTATTTGGTGTTCTTATAGCAATACATATATCCATAGTCCCCTAACCTCCCATGCTACTTTTCTGCAATTCCAGGCGCTTAAACAATTTACAGTTTTGGACGCCACTGGCGGCCGTATGGAATTTGTAAAGAAAAATTAGAAAGGACTGAAAGATACTATAAAGTCCCTACTTTTATGAGAGCCGCAAGCCAAAAATGGAGCCCTTTTCCCCTCTCGGTAATAACTTTTTCAAATGGGAATTAATGTAAATTTTTTCGAAGCATTGAAAGAGCGGTTTTCGGATACACTCTTACCATAAAACATACAGAGCCTTCGATTCGAAAGGACGCATTAGAACCCCAGAGAAACACTTTTTGGCAAATACCTACAAATGTAAAAATGAACGTAACGGAACCGTCTACTTGTGCCAAAATTTTCGACTTACACTTGGCCTTCAAAAAACGTACACATTTTTAAGTGTTGTGTTTTAAGTAGGTACGATATGGGAAAATCTCTAAATCGCTCCTGACATTTTATCCCATCGGCATCGTAGGGTGGACGGACACTCTGATCTATACAGGGTGGTCACTTTTACAATGTACACCATTGGAATCTTCTAAACCCGAAGAGATTCAGAGTTGGTCAAATGGTAAGAAAGTTGCACATTTTCATGCTCTTTAAGGATCTGAAAAGAAATTCTGGATAGCTCTTGTTGTTCCTGAAATATCCTGAAAAAATTGAAATATTGCATTTTCTTATTTCTTCCATATATTATTTATTACTTAAGCGAATGTAATGACCTTTGGCAGGTTTACATAAGTGGGTATGGGCTTTCCACTGGATGTTTCAAAATTTGTCTAAGCCTACTACATCTTCAAGTTTTCATAGTAAACTTTTGAATTTCTTATGGGCGCCATATTGGATTTTCACAAGGTTGGATAGAGAAAAAAAATACGATTTCAACAATGTATCGCACATGGGTCATGTAACTATCTGGAACACTAATTTAACTATTTATCTACAAAATCTAGTTGCCATGATTATGAAAACTTAAAGATGTAGTAGGCTTAGACAAATTTTTAAACATCCCGTGGATAGCCCATACCTACTTATGTAAACCTGCCAAAGGTCATTACATTTGATTAAGTAATAAATAATATATGGAAGAAATAAGAAAATACAATACTTCAATTCTTTTCAGAATATTTCAGGAACAACGAGAGCTATTCAGAATTTCTTTTCAGATCCTTAAAGAGCATGGAAAATGTGCACGTTTTCTGTAATTTGATCAACTCTGAATCTCTTCGGGTTTAGAAGACTCCAATGGTGTACACTGTAAAAGTGACCACCCTGTATACTTTATTAATGCATGTCGAGGCTGTCTCTGAAACACAATTTGAGCGTAAGAAAATGCGTAATTTCGCTGAAATTGTAACAAGTTGCTGTCTGAACACAGAAGGTTTGCGACTTTTAGATGCAAATTTCTACGTGTGCGCCGATACGTAAATAAGACGCTTGCTACAACGCTATAGGGCCTAAGTGTCATGGGGTATGGTCATAAACTGCTCTAAATGATAAACTGTGACATCCCCTTTCATTTTGGAGCTGTTCAAAGGGTCATGGGTTATAAACAGTTTTGCCTTTAAATTTTAGTTCTGATCGGCAATTATCCCATCGTTCTAGGAGTTAGAGGAAAATATTTAAAATCAAATCAATTAAAAGAAAACGTACCATCCTCATCTTTCCAACACCTTGAGACTACATATTTATCTGTAACGTAGAATTCAAGTTTGAAACGCCGAGAACTATCATCCTTGCTAATTGTGCCATACAGATTTTTTTTAATTATGAGGAATCCAATGACAGTCAAAACTTCTTTAGATTTTGACACTTCGTGTTTCTTACTATTTGTATATTGGATATGCTTAAATAAATGTTTAAATTTAGGAGTAATGGATACCCCTTTGATGGCTTCTAACTCTCTTGGTGTTGAAGAGTTCACTCGCAAAAATATAACTTTTCCGAAGAGACTGGGGAGACCGTCTGAATTTGCACAGTTGGTCCAGTGCATAATTGAAAATCAGATGCTAAATGGAGAAGTTATAAGGCTTGACGCCGGTACCAGATACTGAAAACCAAAGTTTGGAGCACACGGGAATCTTTCTATAGAAGTTTCATTATACACCAGAGGTCCTACCTCTGTTAAATTAAATTTATGTACCTACTTATAAAACTTCCAATATTAAGGCGGGTACAGATCTGAGCACGTACGCGTATGAGGCAAGCCGAGGACGCATGAGCATTCAGATGTGGACGTGCTCCCGAGGCGCGGCAAACTGCCTCGTTCTGTGCGTCGTGCGGCCTCGCCCCGATCCGTTTGTTGGCGGTACATCAAAGGCCGTGCGTGCTCAGTCTGGACGCGGGATATTGTACGTAGCCGCACAGAACTACTTTTAACGTACTCTCGCGTGCTCGCGAATTCATTGGATCAGTGGCGAACAGTGCCTCGTGCGTCCACCATTCGGGTATTCAAATTACGCCGCACGAGGCATTCGGTTCGGCCTCGGCTTGCCTCATACGCGAACGTGCTCAGATCTGTACTCGCCTTTAGGAATTAGGTACCCTATATCACTGTGAAATGTATGCACCTAAATGTAACAAATTTATTGGACTTTATAATACGAGTATTATGTAACGGATAAAATAAATAAATCATTGAAATATTTTTTTATTGCAGTATGCATATAAAACCATTCTTTAGAACAATATATGGGTACATCTTGGTACCTATCACCTGTTAGTTACCTATCTGACAACTGCATAATAGAGCTGGACACGATACTTCTACAAATCATGTTCGATACTTTCTGGCACAAGATAATAGTATCTTATGTAAGGGACCCTACCCCACCCTTGCAACTTCCTGCTCACCTGTCGATCTACCTGCTCAGCGCTGATTAATTAACCTAATTAAAATTTGCCTAAATACCTGTCGAAGTGGCCCACGTTGTGTATTACCTATGCCATTACAGACCCCATTACATTGAGGATGGCAATAATAGACACAAATAAAGTTAAGACATAAAGATTAATTCATATCTTTCAAAGCATTATTTAAGAATTACCGATAATGATTTTGGCTTTGTTTGCTAACATTTGTAATGTTTTTCTTGTTTTGCGTTTTATTTGGTACTATTCTTTTTACCACTGATTTTGCATATTGTTTGTTTTCCGCTTTTTTTGTACTGTTGTCTTTATCTTGTTTTTGCGTATTGTTTGTTTTACGCTTCATTTGGTACTGTTCTTTTACCATTGTTTGACAAATTAATTACAAATTAGTCAGTTAGGCGTCAATAGATGGTATCTTCCAGTTTCGGGCGTTCCCGTTTCTGGCGTTTTTGGGTTTCTACCTGTTTTCGTGCCGATTCGAGCGTCAAGAATTTACTGGGTAATTAAATAGTGCCAGTTCGTGCGTTATAGGTACTTGTTGCAATAAAGGCATACAAAACGTACTCCTTTGTTTTATACTTGCCCGTCAATGAATACGGCCAGAAAAGTGGTTCCACGGCCCACTATTTCTGGTCAGTGGGCAAGCTCAGCTCGCGAAGCCCCCCCCCCAAAACAAAAACATTATTTGAAAACAATAGGAGCGAAATCAACATACAATTCCGCATTGAAGTCTAGTTATTAACAGCGTTGTGTTGTTAAGATAAACTGGAATTAGGCGCTTACTGCATTATCAGCAGGTCAGCGCCCGAAACGGCACTCAAACCAGGTACCTAGAGGTTTGGGACGACGCACGAAACGGCACAAATTTCATCGACGCCCGAGAACGCACGAAATGGGACTAAACCATTGGAGACAAAGGATGTATACTTGTTTAAATTTAAGTCGCCAAATACCGTCGACCCTTATCTATTGGGTTTAGTCCCATTTCGTGCTTTCCCGTTTCGGGCGTCGATGAAATTTGTGCCGTTTCGTTTGTTTCCTTTGTCACCAATGCAGTTTCAGAAAATATGCAAAATAATAAAATTGTTTACATACCTGTATTAATAAGCACTGATTACACTACTTATAATTAATTAGATACTGTGTTCAGAATCAAGTCGAATTTATAATTACATATTTGGATTCAAACATAATAAAGAAAACGTAGTTCAGCGCGGCTTTAAAAAAATATGTAGCCTAAGCTTCGAACGCCAGACAACTTCCTTCTATTGCTAAACACACTTGCCTAACTAACTCTCCCCGCGTCTTTCTATCCTCGAGCGTAACCTTCTGAACCTATTTTTGTTTATATTAGTCTAAATTCCAGTGAATGCAACTTTATAAGCATACAATCTGTCCCGAAAGTAACTTATTGAAATAAATTGGAAATTTTAAATTATGATTATTGGATTTCCTAACAATAGAGATTACAATAACAAAGACTGAAATTTGCAAACTTAATTGGTAATGACGATTCAGTAGTCATCAATGAAACTAGCTTTAAGCTAGGGACACATTTCTCTGACGTGTTTTGTTGTGTTGTGTTGTGACGCAACGTTGTATGGATCATACAGCATAAATCGCATATGATTAAACGGGGCGCGTGCACATTCCTCTGATGCTACGCCCTGTGTTGTGTTGTGTTGTGACGCAACGCGATCCCTTCTTTCCAGATTTTCGTTGCATCGCGACACAACACATCAGAGCGTCAGAGAAGTGTGCACGGGTCATTTCGCTTAAAAAATATGGATGAAGCTGTCTTAAGCGGCCCTCAGACGATCAGTTTTACTGACAGTATTTGTATATATTGACAGTATTACTGATAATGTGAGGGCAAATACTGACGTACTGTCAGTAAGCTGAAATACTTCCGGGATGTTGAAATTATTTTATCAGTATTGTAGGCGGGGTCATTTTATTGAAGGTACACTGATCGTTTGAGGGCAAGACTGACAATATTCTTTAGTATAAACAGTCATATGCACGTGCAAGAGAGGCACGTTTCTCGAAAACTGGATCCCCAAGAGACATCCTCGTGATGTCTTACGATTATTTCACATATCTTCACGAACGATTTCTTATACCTATGCCGAGGACTTGTTTTATTATTCGCCTCAAACGGAGTTATTCGTACACCATCTGGAGCCGCACGGACGCAAAAAATAAAGAACACAAGGGAATCTATGGGTGTTTGCCGCCGTACAGTATTTATTTTAACTTTATTAACCAAGGAGGTTTCTACATCTAAATTTCTTAAGAATTCCGGCGTATTTTAGCAGCTGTCTTTTGGGTTTCTTGGTAAATTCAACCACATTAAAGGTACTTTAGGACACAAATAATACAAAACTAGGTACTAAAGATAAATGGCCACATTACAATATTTTGAGAATTAATTCAACTAAAAATATAAAAAAAACGTGGAGATTGTAGCTTGTAGGTCAAGTGGTATAGATGGATCAAAACATTTTATGGTGATTTTGTAAATTAATCATCAAAGGTTACTTTGGAAAAATGACGTAAGTTGATGAATGTATTGACCGTATGAGGTCTGCATCAGTATACTGATATAAAAAAATACTGGCAGTAAAACTGATCGTCTGAGGGCCGCTTTAATTGAAAAAGTTAGAAATTACGAATGTTTATTCAACGTGAATTCGAAGAATTACCGCAATGAGTGTATGCAGCAAGAGGCGTGTGGGAGAAGATAGGCAGGGAAATGAATTCTACAGGTAAAGCAACAGCATTTTTACTTCACTTGTACTTACATACAGTGTGGAAAAAGTATAGAAACAGTTCTATAAAAAAGTTCTCGGTTAATCGGGGACGAAAACGCTCGGTGTGTACACACTGGAGCTTTTGAGAAATGGGGTAGCACCGGTTTATCAAACGTTGCTTCACAACACGACAGAAACATGTGCACACGGCGAGTCACAACACAACACAACACGACACGACACAACACAACACATCAGAGAAATGTGTTCCCAGCTTAATTTGCCTTATAAAACGACTAGAACAAGCACTCTCTGAGAACTCACCGCTCGAAGGGAAAACCTTTTGTATTTCTCTTATATTTTGGGAAAGTCCATTTATCTTTATTAGGAGAAAATCTTCAAGTGAAGTCATCAATGTCTAAGAACCTAGCCCTTTATTCGCTTTTGGCTATCTATTTAACGAGACGAACTAGGCAACCCAACGTGCATTCAAAACTTGTAACCAAACATACACCAGCTGAGTAGACTGCAATTCATTTCACTAAAAATGCATATTAAATACTTATTTTTTTCAGGTTAGAGAGATTTTTCGGTCAATGTCTTGTGAGCTTTATATTTGGTTGGTCCGTCGAAAATTTTAAACTCGGATAGCTTGATCTAATAAAGGTTTTTAAATCATAATATAATAATAACGATACGAACTTTTGCCCCGCAAGCGACCGACGCCCCTGGTTATGATTCACTCTGTTTGACGGCGAGTCGCAGTATTTTATTACGGCGCTGACCTTGATGTCGTCCGTTTATGAGTCGAAACTTCGAAGACTAGAAGATTCTCTTTCTGGAACAATGTTCGATCACCATTATAAAATTGGGAAGCAAGAAGTTTGAGAGTCAGTCTGAAATTTGGAAGTTCGAAGCGGATGTCAAAGCGATAATAGAACCGGGCGGCGATAATTTATAGGCGGCGCGAGAACTGTTGTGCATACGCGACTAGTGTTGGTATGGTAAGCGAGTGAGCGAATTCTTTGGTGGCGTTTTTATGTTGGGGTTAGCTGACAAAGAATTCATAGTGAATTTATACCAAAGTGGGATCCAACCACTGTGTGTCCTGATAAACTAGAAATATGACTTCTGAGAATTTACGTATTGTTATCTACCTACATTATGAAAGTAAATTTGCCGGAATAAAAATCACGTTTCCCGCTAACCCCGGAGCAAGATTACTTCCGTGTGAGTCTATTAAATAATAAAATACACCTCCACATAATAGTTGTGAGAGATGCTTGGACTGTAGCATAATCGAATTATAAAGCATCATCGGTAACGAATACCAGTGATTTTTCTGGAAATGAACAATTATTACTGGATCAGTCATTTCTATGCTAAGGTACCTTCATATTTTGTCAAAAATAATCAAATAATAAAACCTTCCCTATGTTATTGCAGTTCATCCTGCATTTTCTAGGAATAAATAAATTATGTCAATGATTACACAATGATAAAATTTAAATATAATCACATATAAAAAATGTGGCACTAGTTACATAGATACAAACACATTTTAGATAGAAATTTTACACAAAATATATTATGAATATTATCTTTTTTATTTTCATTGTTTTTAAAATCTCTTGTCAATGGAAGAAAGCTTTTCTGCGACTACAAATATTTGACTTGTGAGCACTTCAGTTATTCGTAGACTATGTACTCACCTTCATTTGTCTTATAATAAGCGAAGTGTGATTACTTGCCCCACTACCTACCTTTGAATACAATAAACAGTTCAGTGATTTGAAATAAATGGCAAGGCCGCACTGCACTGACTTTCTCGCTGCAATTGTCTGTTTTCAAGAAAATTGCCGTTTTCGTTTTGGTTACTTTCCAAGACAAATGAATTGTAGCGTATTGATTGTTGGAGCTGTTTTTGAGAAAATTGTAATTTTCGATTTTCGGTCATCAATAAAGTTCCCACTGTTTTTTGGGAGGAGTGGGAAGAAAATAGCTATTTATGTAACGAGTACATAATTTACGACTTTATTGGACGAGCCGTGTTTATGGCCGAGCGAGCTTGCCAGCGAGGCTAATAAATAAAGGCAAGTTAATAAAGTCTAATTATGTAGGAGTTACATACAATGCTTATTTGTTCAACTGCTTAAATTACCAGGTTATCGAAAAAAAGTTTATAAATTTGACGTCTATTCTGTCAGGAAAAAATATTGGCATATTGCTGTCATAGAAAATTGAGAGTGACTACTGCTCCGTCCGGCGGTCCCCTGAAATTTTGTTCGAACACGGTCGGGCATGCGCATTACAGAATGTCAACAAAATTTGCATTTTGGAGGTGTAAAAAAACCTAAAGCTGAGAGAACGCACGCATTTTTGAAACAGACCATTTAGTTGTCCTCGCACCAGACACACGCATTTTTTGGGAAAAAATATGATGTAAAAACAAGCAAAATATATCAAACCCGTACGGGAGCAGAAATCGTCTAGCCGTAGGAAAACAAAATGGCAGTTCTGTACGATACCCGCACACCCATCGAGACAGTCAGCAGCACTAACCGATAAAGATGTAAATAAACGTCATTTTACCAACAAGAAGTAATGCGCACGTCCGACTGTATTGGAACAAAATTTCAGGGGACCGTCGCGTCGGCCGGAACAGTAGACACTCCCTAGAAAATTTTAAATTTATTTATTGAAGTAAGTACAAATTTCACATATATTGCCATTTTTTGACAGATCAGTCCAATTTACTTTATCATTATGATACAGTACGATAAACTACCAATTTATGGCCGGTAAACAAAATCTTAACCAAGTCTTTATCGTACAGTCGAACATAAAAACCTTTTGGAAACTCCTGAAAACTCTTTAAAATTCTTGAACCGTACAGTTCGCATAATACGGAGGGAATGGAGAATTTTTTCGTATACTGAACTGTATAAACTCTTCTCAGAAATGAAAATGGAGGAAGGTGGAGAAGGCATGCAAAGGGTGTCCAATTAAAATAAACGGGACTTAGAACTTTATTTAAAATCATATTATACATAGATTACAAGGCCAATTAGTATCTACAATTTCTTAACTTAAAATTTTATAGCGTTTCTAAATATTAGGGAAGCTGAAACAAGTTGATATACGTCGGCTTTCTAGAAATATCCAAATTTGCTTTCTCTTAATCTGCAGTTTTCAGTATCTTGCGCCGGCGTCAAGTCTTATCACTTCTCCATTTAGCATTTGATTTTCAATTATACACTGGACCAAATGTGCAAACTCAGACGGTTTTCCCAGTCTTTTCGGAAATGTTACGCAATTACGAACGAATCTTTCAGCAATGGCAGGATAGGAAGTCAACAGAGGAGCATCCATTCCTCCTAAATAAATTAAAAAATGTGTAGGTAGTTATGTATGTTACCAGCAAATAAAACTTTTATGATGATACTGCACATGTAGACATATACAGGTGTCCCGAAAGTAAACCGCCATACGTCAACCAATTTGTTGCTGAGTAAAAGATTCTTGTTGTATTAATACGATTTATCAATTCCTCCGACGTATTAGTTCAGCTTTCGTATACCAATTCCTTCATGTAGCCCTCAGAGATAAAAATATAGCCTGACAAGCAACAATTGTTTTTTTGGGAAACTAAAAATTACAAACATAACATAAATAACCTAATTCACTGATACATATCTTCTAAATAATGGCAAATAGGGCACTATCTAGTTCATTAAACATTTCTTACTCAGCATTGAATTTTCCACCTGCGGTTGACGTAGAGCGGTTTACTTTTGGTATACCTGTATACTGTAATTAGATCCGATTATGTTATGTTTGTGATAAAAGTAGTTTCACCGGAATTACTACACTTTGAAATGTTAAATATAAATTACACGACCCTACTTTTCTGCCTCAAAAATTTTTTTCATTGCCGAGGTATCTTCCTGGGTAGAAATTGTGGTAAGATACGCCCTAATTAAAAAAAATAAATTTTGTGTGCCGTTTGCCGAAGTAGATTCATCTTAGGAGAATTATTTCCAAAAATCCTGTCGTTGTAATATTGGATATAAATGCACCTGACGATAAGGACGTGAATTTCGATGTTACTATGTTAATAATTTGTAGTGTTACTTTCAGCGTCCTATATTTTCTTCCGTTTTTGAATTGTGTTTTAACGTTTAAGCACATTTTGTACAAAACACCCGTTCTCTAAGTAACACAGTTTCAAAGAAATCTTAACTTTGATGGAAACTGCAGGCATTTGCGAGCTTTATTTCTCATTAATTGTGCCGTGACAGACAATCATGCCTAGATTAAGTTTTTTTTATTAATATTATTAACTGCGTCGTGTAATTTGCTGCAAAATACCACGATCACATTTTTTGAATGAAGCCTTTTCTGTGAATTATTCCTCATATATTCTTTCCACCTATCTGCCTTCTCCCCGCTTCTGATTAGGATATCTCGTGCCTCATTTCTAATGTTTTTGATACTAGATCCAGTTTCTCTAAAATTTCTCCTAATTATTTTATATGCTTCATCAGTCTTTCCTATTTCAACCTTATCTTCCACTTCTTTGCACTTATTATCGGTCCATTGCTCTTTCGCTTTCCTACATTTCCGAATAATTTACCAATTAATCGCGTTATATCTTTGTTTTCCTCTTTCATCTAACCTATTTTTATATTTTCCCCTTTCCTCTATTATACGCACAATATGTTTTGTTATCCAGGGTTTTCTATTTTCATTCTGTTTATGACCCAAAATATCTCTAGCTGCGGTATCTAAACTATTTTTAAGGCAATTCCATTCTGTCTATGTCCCTAACCATATTTTCACCCGCGCCTTTTAATACTTAGTTTGTCTTTTTTTCGAATTTATCGCGCATATCATCTTACCGTTTCGGGAAAATGGAAACCGTGAAACCTGGGACAGAAGCTGTAATTAAAAATATTTACGAGACCAGCTAAAATTACATGTAGGATTCAAATTTGCAATAAAAATTATGAGTTCTACCCTTGTCTATCATATATATAATATAATGTATATAAACAAGGGTTCTACTAAGAAAAGTATTTATTGTCAACTCCCTGTACAGTCCGAATTACTGGAATGGGGCAAAAATACTTCCTTAAAATCAGCCAAATTTGGTAATGCAGCTTAGAAATGTTCAAAATGAAAACCTTATTGGAACCTGAGATATGCCTAACCAAAACCGCAAGTTGAGACACTCAGTGTAAAATTATTCAACCGTGTAAGAACAGCAAGCAATATGTTGTATAATAGCAGACACTAAACAGACATACCTAACTTTCAAAAGAAAAGTTATATCACAACAGACATGAAAATGTTTTTAATAAGGTGTGATAACTGATAAAATATAAATTATACCTGGAGCTATTGTACACACTCTTATGCCTTGACTGGCTAATTCTCTTGCTAACGGTACTGTTATACCAGATATTGCTGACTTGCTAGCTGCGTATGCTATAAGGCCCTCGCGACATTCATGACCGGCTATGCTAGACGTGTTGATAATCACTCCCCTTTGACCATCAATAGGTGCATTTTTATTCAAAAGTCGGGCACCCAATCTTATGACGTTAAAGGTTCCTACCAAGTTAACCTAAAATTAAAGAAAATATAACATTTTTTTGAGAGGCGTGGTGATCTAGTTGTAGAGTGTTAGACTACAATTACAGCGGGCGCCGGTTCAATCCCCAGAGACCGCAGTCACTATACCAGACCGTTTTTCCACCCCTGGGTCGACTTAGCCTAAAGAAATGAGTACCTGAGATGGCGTAGCGCTTGCCCCACAACATTCTGAAATGCACGAAAGTGCACTTCAATAAGTCGAGGTTAAATTAAGCATCTCTACTCATACACTGTCATCAGACGGTATAAAAGCGAGACTATTATTATAACATTTGATATAAAAATATTCTGTGGACACCATGTTTTGGCTATTCGTATTAAGGTAATCACCCCACCATGCTTTAATTGTAGAACTATGAAAACACCACAGATAGCTACCGCGGATAAGCTGGCATTGGAACAGTCATAGTGTGTCCCTATATACGTATATAACTTACTCTTTATTCCCAGATAATTACTGAAGCAATTGCGTCTTACAGATCTCAATATAGTAAGCTATATTGCACCATTCAAGTTTTAAAAAGGAGCCGCGCTACCGATGAGCCCCACTAGGACGAAACCAGTGATCGGCATAGTTTTCCGCGCAAGTTTGAACATGCAATATTTAATTTGACATAACCTGCCAGGAGGCAGCTTATGCATGTTCTAACGGCAGCTTCGCTGGAGTAGCACTTTCTAATGTCTCCTAGTATAAATATCTGGATTATGGATTTAGTTCTGTTATTCAATGTCTGACGGAATGCTTGCCTGAGTAGTAGTTGTTCCAAATGTCCAGTGCCACTTCTTATTCCGATATTGAATTTAAATTATGTATTTCCCTTTAGTATTGAATAACAGTGACACTGAAAATGCAAACCACCATCAATCATCATCTTTGACGTTGGTTGGGTTCAAAATGCCCATAAAATAAAAGCGTTTTAGCATCGCAACATTTAACTCCAGAATCCCAGTTGACCACATAATAAACTGTCTTTGCTGAATTGCTCTAGCTAACTTTCAGATATTTTTCTGTTGCCGTAAGAAACACAAATTTGTGGGAATTTATAGGAATATTCTAATAAACTTTTGACGAATATTGAAATATTAAAAGTCAGCCAGCACCAGGATCGAAGCTTGTGGCGTTTTTACCCCCTGAATCAAATAACATTAAAATTTTACCAAATAAAGGAAACCTCGAAGGAAACCTTTCAGAGAGAAAATTTGGTAATTTACAGAAGTGAGAGAGTGGATTCTGAAATTTTGCAAGGTTTATTTTTCTGCGATAAAATGGCATTTGATTCAGAATATTTCCGAGACAACAGTATATTATTCTAGAAGCGAGTTATGGTGACTATTATTATCGTGGCCAGGAGTCTTTTTATGTTTAATTCATCCGAGTTTAACCCCTTAGTGTAGATAAGTGTACACAGGAAGCAGCAATTGATTACTTGATCTAGTAATAGTGCGTTTAAGAAGTCCTGCAATAATAAATAATTTCTTATTTAATTAACAATAGGATTTTGAGGAGAGATATAGCAATGAAATAAAAAATAAATTGTTCCCATTGAATTGGACTCACATTGATAACATTTTTGAAATCTTCTAAATCGAAGGGGCGATCATTTTTAAAATCGTATACTGTTCCTAATTTAGCAATTCCGGCACAATTAATTATATAGTCTAATCTACCAAATTCTTTCTCTGCGACATTAAAAGCTGCAAGAATATCTGCTTCTAAAGTGACCTGAAATCAGAAAGAATATAATGGATATGCATCATTTAAGTAATATTTATGAATTACATTTGCCCGCACAAAAATTACGTCCTCTCCTAACTCCTTGGCAACTTTTTGTCCTTCTGATTCTGATAAATCACAAAATACAACTTTGCACCCTAGCTGAGAGAGATACTGGACTGTAGCTTTACCCAATCCTGATGCACCACCTGTAACGAATGCAACTGATTCCTGAGAAAATGTGCCATAATTATTTCTAAAGCAGTCAATTCTACGTTAAGGTACCTTCATATTTGTCATGAACAATAAAATAACTTTCTCAGAGTTGTTGCAATTATTCAGACTGCATTTGAAGCAGATAAGCAGATAAATAAAAACTGATTACATAATGATAAAATTAAAATTAATATAATCAGGGCTATAAAAATATGGCACCATTCAGATAAAAGTATAACGGAGGTATAAATCTTAAACAAAATAAATGGGGAATATCTTATTAATTGTCTTCATTCTATTTTCTGGAATCTCCCATACCAAATGGCAAATGTTTAACTGGAAAAGAATTCAGGATACGGGATGACCTGAATTTATGACTTTGTAAAGCCAAATTCGCCGAAAGAAGGACTGTGTTCTTTAACTCCTTGGCTACTGTTTCTTCTTCTGAGTCTACAGAACATGAATTCTTTGTGTTGCAAACGTATAGAAAACTGCGGACCACTGGTTTCGTCCTTGTGGGTTCATCAGTGCCGTAAGCTCTATACATTCAATGATATCTCGCAGTGCAAAACTGGGCAAAAACTCTACCGGACATTGAATGGAAGACACAGTTGGATCAAGAACTTTGACGTAAATTCACTGTGAATTCTAAATAAGTTAACCCCACACGCCAAAAGACAGTGACACAGTAATTAAACTCGACACATGTTTCGCTGACAACGTCAGCATCCTCAGGAGATGAACAATATTTTGGCGTCAGTTTCTTAGAAAGAGAACAAAAATGTGGAAGATAGCTATAACTTGTACAGCGGCTATAACCGGTGCACCTAGCACCTACCCTAACTAGTAAGAATATTTTTATTTGAAAACACACAATACACAAAGTAAAATAAATAACAATAAAATAACAGAAATTGTATTAAACATTATGACTTAAGCACCAAAAAACGCGTAAAAAACATTAATATTTGGGGTAACCCCCATTCGCCTCTATCACTGCCTGCAGCCGCTGACCCACGGAGCCCACTAAATTTGCACATAAATTTGTGGGTCTTTTTTCCTCCCAGGTTTCAGTGCAGTGCGCCACCAACCCTTTCCTCGTGCTTTCATTCCGATTATCCCAATTTTGGACCATAATACCATTGCCTTCACACGAAGGCATTGATAATACCCCACAGATTTTCTACGGGCTTAAGAACCGGGGATCTAGCGGGCTATGCAATACTCAATGTGCACACGGTGTATCGGGCATTTATCGTTAACGTAAGTGATAACTGGCACTTCATATTCAGGATACACCGTGTGCACTGTAGAAAGCAAGACATCGTTTAGCACCTCTACGTAGTTGGCGGCGGCAGCACGTCTTGGAAAATAATCTCCCCTGGGCCAGCGGCGTTCATCCTACCCCACATTTTGCAGCAATGCGACCCGATTCCCTATTCGCAACAACATGATTTTCTTCGTGACGAGTGCCATCCCGTCGCGACGCGTCGGCGTCGCCACAAAAGGATCCGTCCGTTCTGACTGGACTTGAAGCACTTTTCATCGGTAAAAATTGCATTCGTCCAGTCGTACTGTAAGTTAGTATTCTTGAGCAAATGCTAATCTTGTCCTTCGATGCGCCTCGGTTAACGCGACCTTACGAGCTGGTCACCGGTGTCTAAACCCCTCACTCAATACATACAATAAAATTACAATTACAATAAAACCGAAATAAAAATGTTACCGAACGACTTCCTTTATCATTGTTAATTTTAAATGCATCACAAATTCAAGAAATCGGATAACGAAAAATCACATCGCCTATGGGGAGCGCGAGCGGGGCTGACGAAAACATAGCAACCTCCGGCACAAACGATTCGCGTTGCAAACTGGAACACCACTTATGCTGATGATAGTACCTTCCTGTGTGATTTTTATTTGTAGCGCACATCTACGGGCATAGCACACGGGTGAATGCAATTGTTCACGCATACTTAGTTGTACGCAACTTGTTGCTTTCTTAGGGGGTCGTGGGAAAAATATGATTAAAGTTACGGTACCTAGTATTGAAGCAGAGGTGTGTTTATTTATGTTTAATTAGTTGATTTTTATACTTGCGTGGGATAGTGGTCGGTTTGTGATAGCTCAGTGTTGAGAACAAGCTACGCTAGTTCAAGTTCTTCTCTCTGCCTTCGCAACATCGGATCTATTATCAGTTCTGAATCACCTAGTACAGTGAAATTACTCTAACAAACTGATGTGTTGGTTACTAATTTGCGTTTGTAAGATGTGTTTTATTTCCATGGTGAACATGCACACATATATAATTGTTATCTACATTGTGGATAAAAATTTATGTAGCAGGTCACATTTTTTATTGCAAGTTAAAAATAACTAGGTTACGCCAGCGGAAACGTTTGACAGTTGCAGCAGTCATTTTTGTCTTGACTCTGATCTTTTCTTATTGGGAATACACTATACGGGTATTTGCTGAAAATAATATCAGGTTAACTAACGTGTAAGAATAGTATTGAATTAGTCGCATTTGCGATACGATGTTGAGATTTGCTGAACAATTACGTCATAAAGATAAAATGCTTCCCTGCGCCTCCACCATATTTAGGAAGAACTTTTTATTTGTTGCTTACTCTTGTACAGGATCATTTTATTAAGTATTCTAAAAGGTATGACTGACTTTAGAGTATTGATGAAAATCTGAATATGCAGTTAAGGTGTATGTTAGCCCAGACTTTAATATACCATTTACATCGCAGGCAGATGATACTAGTTATGGAATTGGTGCGGTATTGTCACAACAATTTGATGATGGAGGACATGTCATCATCTGTTCTCTCTCGTTCTCTTACTAAGCATAAAAGAGACAATTACATTACTGGAAAATTTAGAATTTTCCTTCAACAGGTTTAAATAGGCTTTCCTAGATATAAGGAGTTAGACATATGCACCATTAACTCAGTTCTGTTTGTTTTTAACATAAATGATAAATTGCAATATTAACAATTTTCTAACTTAAGCCAGTTGCTATTTTACGTTTCTAAAGCAACGTTTGCGCAAGTGCTACTTCCTCTGTACATTTAGACTAAGAGGTTTAATCTAGCCTTAGAAGTACAACTGGGATGAATCAAAACACTCGCCTATGGCTCGTGCTTGAAACTTTCGTCATCATTAATAATAGCCACCATAATTTGCTCATATATTCAATTCAATTTTATATCACACTACTCAATTTTATGCTTTTTTGTATTTCTTTGTACCTAATCACATATTAAAATAATGGTACTTAAGACTGATGAATGGTCACTGGTTACTAACTTCAAAGCTCTACGATAATTCTATTATGTATATTCATTTAATATATTAATTGTGTATGGTGTTCATTATATGTGGTGTTGAAGAAGACTATCATCTGTACATTAATTATTAGGTGTAAGTTAAGCATGCGAAGAAGGATGGGGGATTGTCAAGTTAGTGACTTGCCTAGGATCATCATCATAAAGTTTTCAGTCCGAAGACTGGTCGGACGCGTACCTCCATCCTTTCCTATCCTGAGCTAACCTTCGCATTTCCCCAAAAGTCGAACACCCTACATGCCTAACTATTTGAGAGCAGTAGTCTAATCTGGGCCTACCCCTACCTCTTTTTATTCCTATCTCTGACTCTAGTCAGCGAACTAAACCTTCGTGCCTCAGAAGGTGTCCTACCATCCTATATCTCTCCCATTCCTTACCGTCTTCCATTAATTGCGCTTCTCTCCAATTCTATCTAATACCTCTCTGCTGCTAACCTTATCTACCCACGCTATCTTCATCATGCGTCTATAGCATGTAGCATCACATTTCAAATGCTTCTAATTTTTTCCTATCCGCTTCTCCTAACGTCCAAGTCTCGCACCGCAACCGATTCCATTTCGTTCAGAGCCCTACCTAATTCTTCCTTGTTAGATGCTAATACTGCTGCATCATCCACGAATCTGAGCATATTAATAGTTTGGCTCTGTATACTAATTCCATTAGCTATTCTGTCTTTAACAATGTTAATCGCATATAATGATTTATAAAAATGAACTACTTTAACGAAGCTCCTTGATTGTTATAAAATATAACAATGCACTTTTATCTCACCAGATGATCCTATAACACTTTGTCCCGGTTTTTCAAAGAATCCAACACCGGATTAAGTCTGACACCGGCTTCGTTCCTATGATACCAGCTTTCTGATTGGTTGTATCATAGCAACGAAGCCGGTGTCAGACTTAACACGGTGTTGGATTCTTTGAAAAACCGGGCTTTTGTGTTTTTAAGATCAACGCAAATAGTAAGAAATCTAATATTGTACCAAAATGAGCGAATGATAATTTAATAATTAATAATTTGAAAGATGAATAAATCATGACTTCTTAGCTTTATTATTGAAATCCTCACTTGTAATCGTTTTTTAACAAAGTAATAGGGGCTGCAACATCATAGGCAAAACACAATGTAAAAAGTTTCGAGTGTGGGGTAAGGGCCATTGCAATTAGGCCTGTGCGATTATTACTTTTCATAATCGATTGTTGTAAAGTAATCGATAAATTCGATTAATCGATTATTGTAAAATCTATAATCAAATAATCGATTAATCGATTATTTGATTAGATGAGATGAGATAACGTGTTTGCATTTAATGCACTCTCCAGAATCTCCTTTTTCATAAAATAATTCCACACTTCACTTCCGCGTTTAAAAGCCATCGTTTAATTACGTAAATGTATCGAAACTGACACCCCGAGTTACAGCTGGCGTTGACACGAACAGGTACTTCCCCGACTTGCCACGCGGACTGGCTGCGCTAGCAACAGCAACACCAGCAACTATCAAGCTAAGACTCAAGCGGGACTTTTCAACTTAAACATTTTGAAATACTTACCTATGTAATGTAATGTACTGATGTTTTAAGGGATTGGAAATTTTTCATTTGCATTATCTGTTTTCAATTATCCACGATCATGCCTCGTCCCAGTATCCATGGATAATATGCGATATATCAGTTATAAAAATAATAGCTCTAGAATGGCTTACCATAAGAAAGTACTCATTTAATTAATCGATGGAACAAAATATTCAATTAATCGCTTAATTAAATAATAGATTAATCAAGCGAACAATTGATCAAATAAACGATTAATCAAATAATCGATTAACCAAATAATCGATCAGCCGATTAATCAATTAATCGTTTTTTAAGTAATCGATTATCGATTATCTGATTAATCGATTAATCAATAAATCGATTAATCGATTATTTGATTAATTGATTATTCGTTTATTTGATTAATCGATTATTTGATTAATCGATTATTTGATTAATTGATTATTGTAAAATCTATAATCAAATAATCGATTAATCGATTATATTTCGATTAATCGATTATTTTGCACAGCCCTAATTGCAATATTGCATAGGTAAAGTAGATTTTATAAATAATGCTTTTCTTGAAAATTAATGCAGCCAGAGATATTTGCAATTGAAAATAAGCAGATATCTTAATATCGATCCCTAAAAGAATGTGCATTAATTTATAAGTACAGATTCTTGCGAATTTCTAATTTCAAATATTTATTATTTTTATTTTGTTTTTATAATTATTTCTAAATATGCAGTTCTAATTTTAATATAAGTGTGAGAGTATTTGTTGTGTTGTGTAAAGTTTTGGACTGGATTAATCCATGAAACTCCAAACAAATAAACAAATAAATCGCAGACTCATATCCTATGAAAAACTTCAACGGTAAAATGGACTTAAATGTTCACTTAAAATTCAGTCCTAAAATCAGAAACAGTATTTTGGGCCAACTTATTAATTAGCAATTTTTCACTCCTGCATATACTCATCTACGTTTGAAACAGATTGGCTTCAGAAATCTTCACCTGCAAAGTACTCTGTGTATAAACAGTTAATGTTGGTTTAATGTAGGAAACAAAACAAATAAAAAAGACTTAAAAAAATAAAACTGTATTAAAAGTTATTTTATACAAAATTAAAAAAAGATTTTCTTCTATTCGGTGTATGCTCTTATAAACAAAAGTACAAAAAAGTACGTATAAAGATATGTTAATAAAAATTTGTTGTCTTCCATAATAATACTATATTTTACGATATAAATACATTAGAAGATATGCATAGCAGCTATTAAAATTATTAAGTTTTATTTAAAATATTGGAAATACTTGACTAGTTTCTAGCCAGTTTAATATATTTACAATACGTATTCTGTGTACATATTTGGTAACTTTATATACTGAACTTTGCATAACATTTACAAATACACTTATTATTAACGTACAATTAAAAATAATCACAACGCTCTATAGGTAAGTCAGATGGCAATGCTCAACTTCTAAAAGTGAAACAAATACTTGGTAGCTTAAATTAACAAAAGTAACGAACAGTTTTAAATAATATTAAAGTATGTCACAAACAACAGGACAAAACTAGCACATTTTGTTTCAGTATTCAATAAATAATTTAAAAAATCGTACAATTTATTTATAACGCAACAACCGAGGCCAGGGAATTGTCAAAAGTAGCCTTACTTTCACAACAGCAATACTAAGATATGAAACAATGAAGGACCGATCAATGATCCTTGTGAAGCACTATGATAATAATGTCCCTAGATCGATATGAAATCACAATTCTATTTTGAAGGCATAATTGGTTCATGGCAAAATATGTGTCAAAGAATCTTAACTTATTAAGTACACTGGAAGAAGGCCACTATAGTTTTGAAGGCCTCACTATAAAAATCACGGTCGTAAATTTAAGTAATAAAAACATTTAAAAAAATTCTGAGATCTTATTTTAAAATTATCTTTTACAACAAAATCAAATATAAAAATTATTAAATTTTACAACAAACCGTGATCACTGCAATCACGGATTTATTCTACTTGTTATAATGGACGTTTGCTTACTGGTCGAAGGTATGTGCACTATTATGTCTTACACAATTTAAAACGTAATTATTTAGTTGTTTTTGGCAAATGTCTCTTCATGTGAAGCGCCAGATGGTCTGATCTTGCAAAAGATCGCTCACAAACGGCACATTTAAAAGGTTTCGCTCCCGTGTGTTTCCTGTAATGGCGGGTTAACTCATCTGATCTTGCAAATCGCCATTCACATTCAGGCCATTGACACTGGTACGGTTTTTCACCTGTAATAAAAATAGGATTGAAAATGCATAAATATAAGTAACTAACTAACGCTTAAAGAGGTCGTTCTATTTGCATTGTTATGGTGCGAATTTTAGAGGCTGAAAGAGGATGTACAAGCGAGACGGTTTTGGGCTACTGGATCACAAGAAAGGAACGTAGTTCAACCAGGGATGATAGAAGGGGTATCATCATAAACTTTTCGGTCCGAAGACTGGTTGGCCGCCCACCCTCATCTTTTCTGAGCTAGCTTACACATACAGTACAGACTCATTAATCCGGATCCTTAATAGTCCGGATTATTCGGTAATCCGGATAGTTCCTTGACTGCATTGCATACTTTGTAATCCGGATAATTTCAGTTTCGGTAATCCGAATGCGCCTCTAACGTACTTTTTAAACGCTTTGCGGGCGCGTTACCCCCTCCTAAGGTGTTTTTCTAACCAATCCCCAAATACTTGCCAAATCAGGCGTTCAGCGGCGAACCTATTCTGCGTTGCCACAGTTAGTACAAATATATGAATCTAGTACATTTTTGACCTGATTGTACAAAAATACATTTTAAATTCTTTTTCGGATTTAATGCTGGCTACTCCACTGGTACAAGTTGATTTTGGTCAACTGGGAGTGGCGGCGAGGGTATCAAAGGGTGAAAATAAAAATGCCGGCAATCCGCACACTTCCTTGCAGCTTATGGATGCCGAGGCGGCTTCTTTGTTTTGCAAAGGAAATACCGACGTCTATAAAGAGCCGTTGCATTGAAGTTCGAGAACATTTTGACATTAACGACTTTGCTTGATGAAATTCAAAATTTACGACTAAAGGTGCGCTTTCGTTTGCGCCGGTAGACGCGGCGTGTACCGGCATCCGACACACCCGTTGTACTTCTTCAATAGTATTTAAATAGAACTGCTCTCGTTTGTGCGCTTCACCTGCCGGCCGGTGCATTCACATTCAAATGCGACTGTGTCCGTCGCGTCGCGTGTGTCGGCCGCCGGTACGTGCCGCATCTACCGGCGCAAACGAAAGTACACCTTTACTATTTTTCAACACTGTATAAATGCTCTTTACCCCATGCCCTGAATTCACAGAAGCCGATTAGACAGATTTAAGCATTTAACAATGTATAGATTGGGCTGAAAAGAACAACGCACCCCTAAATAAATTGTTAATACTCAGGCATCAAGCATTTTGTTTGAGTCAGCAGAAGGTCAGCCAAACTAAAATTACAGACTTTATTTATTAATGTAGTAGAAGCAATTATGCAAAAGTGTTTTTATGTTCATTTTATCTGTTTTGTATGTTTTTACAATTAAATCATTAAAAATCCCTCTTGTTCAGTTCTTTTATTAACAAATATAGATTGATTTAATAATCCGGATCGCCCATGTTTTTATTGATCCGGATTATCGAGTCTGTACTGTATTTCCAAAAGTAGAATATCCTAAACCCCAATTATCTGGGTCTACCTTAACTTCTTTTTTATTCTTTTCCGCCTCTAATATGTTGCGAACTAATCCCTCGTAAACTCAAAATGTATCCTATCATCCTTAGGCTCTCCCATTCTTACTGTTTTTCACATAGATCTCTTTTCCCTAATTCTTTCTAATACCTTCCTATTGCTAACCAAATCTATTCATGACATCTTCAAGAACTTGTAATTTTCTCTTATTCGCTTCTCCCATCGTTTACGTTCCGCAACTCCATAAATTTTAAGTTTTAAGCTTCATTTTTAACGAGGAATTAACAAAATAAATTAGAAAATCCACTTATTCTTAAAGTTTACGTGTTGCATTTTTGCAAGATAATTCACAACAAAATTAGCAAAATTAATTAGCAATAAAATTTCGTAACTTTTAACTTAACGTATACTAATAATTGCAATTCTTTTTGGCACAGCGCAAGCGCACAGCTTTTCTAAGTTATGTGTTGTGCTCAAAACGGGCTCAAAAATGTAAAATACTTGAGGCAATTGCTAATATGTATTTTTATTACAAGATAAAAGAATTACCTCCAATACCAGAATTAGCCCAATAAATCAGACCAACTAACTAGCTTGTTGTGAATGGATGCAAATTGGAAGGAATAATTGAAATTGGAAATGTAAATTATTTTTGCTAATTATTTTGTTGTGAATGGAGCTTAAAAGTTCTTTTCGAGTTTAGAAATTTACCGTTCCCGATCATGATAAGCTATTCTTTGATTTATATCTCTGCTGCTCTCATCTTCTAAAGTTATTTGTCGTCCCAAATAGCAGATACCGGCAACTTATTCTAATTGCTTGCTTCCGATTAGTATTTAAGTTTTAGCCTTATTTTCGCCCACCCCAAGTAACAAGATTCTGGTTTTATTCATTTTTATGCCGTAAAAATAGTACATGTACTTTACGCACTGTTTGAACATCAGTCTTAAATACCCCCTAGAATTGGCAAGGGGAAATCGGATAGTTACTAAATAATCGTAAAATTCCTACCTCTAAAATGCTTCCTATTAACCTTAAAAGGCATCATTTTTAAAGTTATTTTTATTTCTATATCAAAAAATACATAATTAAGTTAGCAAATGATGAATAACAAAACACAATTTAAATTATTACCAAATTAAGAAAGACTATGTACCATGTTCAAAATTTGTGTTAAAATACCCCTTGACTATATTATTAACTTGAGATTATTTTATTAATGACTAGCGGGCCCGCAGACGTTGTCCTGCCTAAAATTACTTTTCGTATTGAACTTTTGATTCATTAACCAAATCGTTTATTCAATGTGAAACATTTTTCTGATTACGTTTATGTTCAACCAAATATGTCGTTCCTATCGGCAGTTATGATCGCGAGTGCATATAAAAAATTATGATTTTGACAGTTTGTCCGAATTTCCCGATTTACGCCTATCCATATCATACAAAAATCCAATAGAAAAAAGCACTTTCAGTTTTTCAGAATTTTCCAATTTTCCGGGCAACTTTTCCAATTTTTCGTTCCTTAAAAACCTTATTTTTGAAAAGAATTAGCCAAATCGGTTCAACCGTTAAGCACTTTCAGTTTTTCCCGAATTTTCCCATTTTCTGGTGGATTCTCCAAAAATTTTCTTTCATACAAACCTTATCCTGACAATTACGATCACAACAAAAAACAATCAGCCAAATCGGTCCAGCCGTAAACACTTTTAGTTTTTCCAGACTTTTCAAATTTTCCGGTGGATTTTCCAAAATTATGATTTTTACAGTTTGCCCAAATTTCCCGACTTACGCATATTCATATCATACAAAAATCCCATAGAAAAACGCACTTTCAGTTTTTCCCGAATTTTCCAATTTTCCGGGCAACTTTTCCAATTTTTCGTTCCCTAATGCCACGTTCGGCCTCTGTTTTGTCGACGTTCCAAATTATTTTGTGCGTAAGCTCCAACTGAGCGCGTCGAACTCGACTGTATCCATTGTTCCGGAGTCATAATGGATCGCGCTTGAGGCTTGAGAAATTCTTATTCGACTTGGCTCCAAACGCTGTCTACGCTCTTCGTCAGTCTCATTGACTCGACGATCATGTAGTTGGCTTGCATTGCGCGTACGCCGACCGATATTTCGACGCCTCACTGGTGGCATTTTTTCCAAAGAAACACCAAATACATGATCACCACCGATAACACACTGACAATTCAATTTTTAGAACTGTCAAACTGAACGTCACATTTTTGTTTGTCAAACAGATTTTTATACAAACTTTTACCATCCAAATTTTCTACTTTCCCGGTGGATTTTCCGAAATTTTCTTACATACAAACCTTGTCCTGACAATTACGAATACAACAAAAAAGAAATCAGCCAAATCGGTCGAGCCGTTCTCAAGTGATGATCTTACATACATGCGGCAATTGATTTTTATTTATATAGATTAAGCTTAAAAATAAGAGGAAAACAAGTACACAAACTAAGTAGGCTTATGTCAGCAGATAATACAGCAATCGTCACCTCGTCAGTCGTGATGGCGGGAGACAGAGATGCGCAGTTGAGCAATCCCCACTATTCACCCATTACGCTCTCGATCGGGATTGGTTTTCGGTAGACGCACGCAACTGTCAGCGGCGTACGATTAACTTCATAATAAATTCATCTATAGTCGAGGGAACCTCGCGCCACTGCCTGAATCTGTTTTAAACTAGGGCGTGGCCTTACCTGCGCGGGCTCTCGCCATCACGTTTGACGATTGCTGTAACTATAAGAAATTATAAACTTAATTCATTTTAAAGGCGTTAGGGGGCAAGACTATAAATATTCGAGGCTTTTTCAATTTCCTTAAATCCCCAATACTTCTGGAAATATCTGCGACATAACTTTTCGCTGATTAGATAATTTGGCTAGTATACTAACTAGAAATATTCTAAAGAGCTTAAGTTTCCACGTTCCTTTCAAGATAGATTGTGATCAATTATCTGTTTGGACCTTCTCGAGACTCACTACGTGACTGAATTGTGGCTTAAGTTCTTATAATTACCCAAGTAAACGTTTTAACTCTAATATAGAGCATAAACGAATTTTACTGTATATTAGGTAACCAAATGGCAAAAAAGAGTTAAATTAAGAGAGGCCTCGCTTGAACTAGTTCAATAAAATAAATGCACTTGGTTGTTTCACAAATATATTAGTAAAAAAATCCTTACAATTGTTTCAGACGTTGCCGTCCTTCTTTAGAGGAATACAAGTTTGTTCTAAAAAACAACATAAAATTTAGGTATATATTTATAAGTGGTACCTAGTGAAATTATTACTACCTGGATATAAAATTTTATGACACAAATATTTTAAGTACGTGTAAAAGGGTTGTTTATTTACAGATAATATTAAATAGAGGGTTATTCCCAAAATCTGTTTGATCGTTTGTAATGAATTTCTTGCTGTAAAAAACTCCTACTTTCAAGGTTATCCCATAAATTCATTTTTTATCTTTGTTGTAGCTGTGTGTAACAATTTTACCTCCTCTGTTAGAAAATTATGATTATGTGCTACACAATGATTGGCGAAGTCTGTGCTTATTTTATTACTTTTAATATTTTTTTTTTGTGTCTAAATTTCTACTACATTGACCCAGGTAAATAGCATCACAGTTCACAGGAATCGCATTTCAACTCACAGATATCACTCTTTTCCAGTTTATTACGTTTTTGCTTGTTGTTTTCTAATAATTTCTTTAAATTTAGTTTATTAACTCTGATACTATTGATATTTAGTTTCCTTATTTTTTTTTTAAATAATGAAATCAATGTTTGGGACATAATTTATTGAACACCTTGTCACATTCATCTTGTTTTGGACTCCCGCATATAAAAAGTTTTTTATTTTCTTTCTGTATTTGTTGAGAATAAATTTATCCACTAACGTAATATCATAGCCGTTATTAGTAGCTATGTCTTTTATTGTTTTTAGTTCTTTGTTGTACCTAATTATTTTTGCTTAACGGAAGCCGACATTTTGATACTGTGAGATTGGATTGAATCGTTCGGAATGATATTATCTGTGGCTGTATGTTCCCTACATATACTAAAATCTAAATAACCAGACACTTTCTTAATATGAATATTTACGAAATTCAAACTATTGTTGTGTTCTAATGTAAACTGAGTTTTGGAATTGAATGAATTTAGGAAATTTAAAAATATGTGTATTTCTCTTTCAGAACCTCTAAACAAGCAAAAAACATCATCTACATAACGGTACCAACCTTTTATTTGTTTGATAAATTACTGACTGTTCGAATCAAACTTTATTCTCTAAGTCATCCATAAAAATTTCGACCAAGAGAGGGCTAAGGGGTGAACCCATTGGTAAACCTTCTTTTTGGATATAAATTGGAAATAATTTTGTGAAATACAAACATCTAATAATTTTTTAATTTCTGTGGTGTTCACGGATAAATTGACCATGCATGTTTAGCCGATTATTGAGTATGTCTCGTAATTGTGCGACTGGTATGGATGTAAAGAGACTTTTTACTTCGAACGACACTAATTTGTACGTCCCAATGTCTCGCAAATGTTTTATTTTATACAGACCTAAATTTTATGTTGTATTTTAGTACAAACTTGTATTCCTCTGAAGAAGGACGGCATCGTCTGAAACAATTGTAAGGATTTCCTTACTAATATATTTGTGAAACAACCAAGTGCATTTATTTTATTTAAAAGCGTTAAAGTTCGAACGGCGGAAAACTTTAGCACATGCTACAGAACCTAAACTGGAGAAAAAAGTGCAATGTGAAATAATGTAATGAGTTTACAGACTACTTACCTGTATGTATCCTTTGATGAGCCTTGAGATGAGAACTTTTAGTATAAACTTTAGTGCACCCTGTAAATGAAAATTTATATTTTAAAGCTTACACTTACATAGGTATATACTAGTAAATGGAAGATACCCTATTATTAGACAGATAGACCTAAATTAATTATTAAAAATAAGTATTGTACAAACTAAAAGCACGAATTACCGCAGTTTGCTTTTCAGGTTGTAAAGCAATTACCTACATTAGTTCAAATTATTGCAAATATAAATGCTCTATTTACAGTAGATGAATTAACAGCCAGCGCCGTCATCTGAAGTTCAGGTAGTATTGAGGTGTCAAATTTTTGTGGTGTGATTTAATTAATCGCTAATAGCTCGGTATAATGAGTAACGTAAGTGACAATTAGGCCTTTTCAGCGAAAGAAAATTTGACGTAAGTGCCACCGCTTCCATTAGATCGGGTGGTCGTTGGCTAATCGGTTTTAATTTCAATTTTAAAATTGATAATGCACTGTACCTAGTCGTCCAGCAACATAAAAAGCGTCGTTTTTTTCAATTTCCGAAATCTCTTGAAAGGGAGGTATATGCATATCGGAAAAAATTATATCAGTATAATCTTAAAATCATCCCGGTAAAAATACTACCAGATAGTAGGGCTTTTCATTATAAAAAATGCTGAGGCGCATGCGCGACCGTGTCATGACAATTTCAATTTCGGACAGATGTCAAAGTCTTGTATTGTTTGAAAGTATTTATTCTTTGCTTCGGAACTAAAACAGCATGGAGCATCCAAACATTGTGCTTTTGGTAACTGCAACGGTGATAGCAGAGTAGGTAGGCCAAGTTATCCCTTAGGATGTTAGGATTATGATTTTTTTCATTTCCCAAACCCTGCCTAACACTGGGGAAAATCGAAGTTAATAACTGGGTCGGTGACCATGTGAGGACTTGTTCTACCTATATAAATTGTGTTGCGTGGATGAAAATGTGTAAGAGGCAAGATTCGAAATGGAAAAGTGTATTAAACGTTTCCAGGTTTTACGTTATTATTTGTTTGGGTTTTTAAAATAAGAATTATTTGTAGTTACATATACATTGCAGATCCTTTTTCTCCGGTTTTTTTTTAATTTATTGATTTTCACCGCTACATATTAAAAACCTGCGTGACTGAAATATGTTCCCATATTTCCCGTATTTCAAGCAAGAGCCAGGCATGCCTTCGGGATTCAGTCTCACAATTTTATGAGGGATCTGGAACTAATATATTTGTAATTTTTCGATTTCAATCACCCTCTTTATTTGGTATTCTACTATTTACTTAAGAATATTTTACACGAAAAACTAAACTAAGAACAGCTGCACATGCGCGCAACGAAATGAAAAGGCCTATTGCGCAAGGCTATAAAATTTGTTTTCAAAAAAGCAATGGAGATTCGCTAACTCTCGCTTCTGGGTTACATATTTGTAATTTTTCGTCTTTCAAGCACCCTCTTTATTTGGTATTCTACTATTTACTTAAGAATATTTTACACGAAGTTCAAAGTCTGACAGTGACATTCGTCCGAAAAACTAAGAACAGCTGCACATGCGCGTAACGAAATGAAAAGGCCTATTGCGCAAGGATATACAATTTGTTTTCAAAAAAGCAATGGAGATTCGCTAACTCTCGCTTCTGGGTTACTTATTATTCTGAGCCAATAGAGTTCACTGACTGGGTCTTCACACTGACAGGTGACAGCTGAATTACCATCAAAAATTTACAAATTCGCCGTTTTTCGGTACTGCTGAGAAATATTCGCTCAATGTACATAAATGATCTTTCACGCAACCCGCTCAAAATTAAACCGCATATTTTTGAAAGATTTCAATTAGGTACTTTGAAAATGTTGACACTATTTTATTATGCCTAACATACATTTATAGGGTGTTCAAAATTTCAAAAGTCCAGAGCCGTCATACGAGTTTTGTGAATTCGTGTTGTTATAACAATACAGGAGCGTCCCATCTTTTCGTGGAAAATTATATGAACCTATGAACATTTCGAAGGGAACTTATTGTTAATCTATTTGTTATTTGTGTCTGCGAAAATCCACATGCTCATAGAAATTTACATTTTCGGGATATAAATTTGGGTCATATGTTTTCCCTCTGATTGCATGGCCAACTGAAATTTATTATGAATATTTGAAAGGCAACTTCAGCTATTATTAAGGGAAAGAGTTGCAGTAAGTAAAATGCTATAGGTCCGAATACAGTTACCGAGATCTGCAATTATTTGAAACATATCTACCTACGTAAGTATCAAAGCTTTCAAAAAATATATCAAAAACAGTCAGCTTTGCAAAATGATTTATTGATTTATTAACCAAATACGTAGGATTGAAAAATCAGATGAAAGTTAGGTACCTACATAAACCATTATATTTAAAATGATAAAGTTTGCAAGTTTGGCGACGATCGCAACTACCTTGTTCGCGAAACATATTATATAATTTTTCATAATGAAATTGCTATAGAGATTCAAAATGTTTTAATGACTGGGTTACATGAAAAACCTTTTGTATTATAATATTAAGGAAATACCTATACTATTTCGGCAACAAAGTATCACCTACTGGCAAAGTACCTATGTTACTGTGGGATAAGGAATGCATATTTTGCTTTTATCTGTCTATTAAACATCTGTGAAATAATTAACTATGATATGTTAGTTTGAACTTTTGTCTGATTTAGAATTTAGCTTACCTATAAAATCACAGTGGTGTATCCGTCTTTTTTCTAATTCCGGATTATTTCGCCTATTATATTTAACAAGTGAGTTAGTGAGTCTGGACGTCACTGGGGTTATAGTTTGCTGTGGACAGCCGGGGGCGGGATATGGAGGTGGCGGTGTGCGTCGGGGTAACGTCCCTCCGGGAGAGCCGGGTTCCGAGCTCGGCGGCGTAAGTGGCGATACGTACATTAGGCGGGGCATAGGAGGATAAAGTGCGTTTCCGGGGGCAGGACCTGCAACCCCCGGTCCATTACCCCCATTACTGTACTTGTACTGCGGATGCGCGTTGTTGTTAGGGTGATGCAATGGCGGCTGTTGTTGTTGGTAGTGTTGTTGTTGAGGGCTGGTTGGTTGTTGTTGATTGTACGGGCTATTCGGCGTTCCCATGAGGTGAAGGGTAGGCGTTGTTGCTTGTTGCAATACCTGAAATTTTTTACATGATTAACTTTCAAAGTAAGGCTATTAATAAATAAAGAATATAGTTGTTACTGTTATTATGCAGACGGATATTGGAATACATACAATAAGAGGCATTGTAATTACAGGCAGCCGTTGACGTTGGAACGTAGTTTTAATTTCAAATAAGCGATCAATATTATACCACCATCAGCATGACGGCGATGACTTACCAGTTTAATTTAGATATAAAAGATAAAAAAATATTTATTTACGTACTGTCGACTTTTCGAATTTTTGAAAATATAGGGTGATTAATAGTGGAAGGAATAAATGGAAATGGGAGGCAGAGGGGCGAAGAATATACCTACAAATTCTTGTGAACTAAAGTAATTCGAAAAGATACTGAAAATCAACGTTTCATAATATATTGCAATTTGATTACTATTTACGAGAATCTGCAAACTTCTGGATTCTTTGTGTTGTCTTACATCATCATCACAAAGTTATCAGTCCGAAGACTGGTTGGACGCGTTCTTCCATCCTTTCCTATCCTGAGCTAACCTACGCATTTCCCCAAAAGTAGAACATCCCACATCCACAACTATTTGAGAGCAGTAGTCTCTTTTTAGACCTATCTCCGACTCTAGTATGTCGCGAACTATTCATTCGTGTCTTAGAAGGTGCCCTCTACCATCCTATCCCTCCTATTCTTTATTGTCTTCCATGCCTTTCGCTTTTCCCCAACTCTTTCTAATACCTCTCTATTACTAACATTATCTATCCACGGTATCTTCATCATGCGTCTGTAGCACCACATTGCAAACGCTTCTATTATTTTTCGGTCCGCTTCTACTATTGTCCAAGTGTCACACTTGTACAGTGCCGTACTCCAAATATACGTATTTAAGAGTCTCTTCCGAGTTTCTACATTAACCGTTCCCAAGCATAACAGTTGTTCCCTTTTGTTAAACGCAACTCGGCCCTGCGCTATTCCTTTATATCTCTAGTGCGCCTACCATCGCGAGTTATTTGACTTCCTAAAAGTTATTTTTATGTAAATTAAATTTGAGCGCACATTTTCGAAATAATGGCACTTTTATATTTCTAACACTTACGACTGAGAATATTTCTGATCCCAAATGTTTGAAACAATAACTAAGTTTCAGCAGATTTTCGAGGTATATCAACTGTTGTTATTGGTAGCAATACATTTCGAACTAGTTACCTACTATAGTAGCTTTTCGATTAGTTAATTTTGAGGTTATTTTGTAACTTGCTGCATCTTCGTTAGGACAAAATAGGTGGGCGATTCAAACATTATTGTCCCTGATACAGAAGGGTGATTTTTTTTCATTTTTTAACATGGTTCCCTAAGACCTTGACATAGGTACTTGATATAACGATGAGTCCCAAAAGGACGAAATCAGTGATTGGTCTACGGTTTTCTATACACATTCGAAACATGCAATATTGAAAAACTTAATATAAGCAGATTTAGATGTTGGGTGTAGATATAATATAGTAAAGTACCTACATAGTTTGAAAAAAATGATTACGACTTGTCAACAAAAGCGAATGAACCCTTGTTTATTATATTTTTATTTAGTTTTCATTTGCAAGAAAAAAGCGGTATTTCAACATTTTGTGTGAAACAAAAGTATCGATTTAGTTTCCAAAGCACTCTTCGCAAAAATTAAGAAATCGAAATTGAATATAAAAAATTTGACTGTATAGTCGCCGTGGGAAACGCAATGGTTTTGGTTTCCTCGTAAAAATTGCTTCAATAATTCCCAAGTTAAAATGAATATGTAGTTTTATTCATTTTTTTATTCACAACGATTTTCAAATTATTTATCGATCTAGATAAAAATTTGCAACTCTGCATGATTTTTCTGAATTATCTTAATGTGTTTCCCCTATAATTATGAAATTAAAATTAATTATTTGTGTGGTTAATTATTTGTGTGGTCAGCATTCTTACACCGTATACAAATCATATAAGTTTTCGAATGATGACAAAATTTCATAGTGTACAATTTTTACCAAAATATCTTCAAATTCACTTGCAAGAGTTTATTGTTATATTAAAATAAATTTGAGATATAAATAGTTTCAGTTCCTGTTACCTACCTTTTCAGTTTTTATTTCTAGAGGCGATAATAACGGCGTGGGCGCGCAACTAGCAGCTATGTCATCAACAGCTTCCAGTTTTACATGTCCAGCACCAACGGCAAGCATATTTGCATTTTCGGGGTCAATATTTTGTATACTACTGGCTATATCTTCCCAAAGAGGCGGCCTTAAGAACACGTCATCATCATTACCAGGCAGTGTTCTCATCGAAACGTAACTCATCGTTGGTTGATGGCGACCATGTGGAGGCTCAAAAAATTCGTCTATTTGAGAAGCTGAGTCTCTTCGAGGTTTGTCAAGTTCTTCTTCCAGTCTTCGCTCCCATTCCTGCTTGCACAGGAATGTATCAAGATCGCTCGTCTGAAAACAAAAAAAAACATATGAACATCAGGTTATGACAAACTACAAAAATGTCATTTCAAAAATACTTCTTATAATAACGGGCAATAAAAAACTATAAAACTCTGAATATTTCTGTCGTAACAATGGAACGCACTCATTATATTTTCATAGATGGTTAGTGAACAACTGAAAAAGGGCGAAACTTGCTCGAATACCATGGATATGTCATACCATGTTCCAAGGGATATACTTACTAATAAATTGACACGTAAGTCAAAAACTGACAAATTCTTACGGCGAATTTTACACTTCGAGTTGTATGTAAATCTGGTGCCAATGTTTCCCCCAATTAAAAGAGAACGTGGCAAGGCAAGGGAACGAAATCAAGTGCTTCATTTTTACGACTCGCATGTTTCTTTCATTTCTTACAGCTTAAATGTATACTGAAAGCGTGCATTTATTATACCTAATATTTTAAGTGATAGAGGAAAAGAGCATTTCCTCATCGTTTTATTTTCTGTAGTAATACAATAAGTGGTCTGGAATTGTCGGAAATTTTACGAAAGCTGTTGCGTTGCTTGGTAGCCACGAGTGACAGAAGATCACTCGCGCAAGCGCTCGTGATCTTTTAACTGTCAAATTTACACGAGTGGTTAGTAAAAGCAACAGCTTGAGTAAAATTACCTAAAAATTCCAGACCACGAATTGTATTTAACAAGATTATTTTTTGAATCGAAGCAAGGTAGTTCAAAACGAAATTTTATTTCAATTAATTCACATACAAAGAAATGTGTTGGGAATATTTGATGTTTCGCAGGTACTAAAGTAACTAGATTATATATTATAACTGCACCTACAAATTCGCAACTATGGTAACTTATCAACAAGCAAAATTATCGAAAAAGTTACCGAAATAATACACTCTTCTATACTTGGGCCGCCGAACAGACGGAGTGAGTGCCCTGCAAGAACGTGCTCTAGGCTGGACCACTATCAATTTAGGACGACCGAACCGCAGTGATGCGCTTTCTTTAGACCCAACGAAGTCGCATCACTCTAATTCGGTCGTCATAAATTACTATTGGCCCCGCTAGAGGGTGATCACTCCGTCTGTTGGGCGGCCTAAGTATAGACCCAAATGAAATGTTGGTCAATTGGTCAATTTGACGATGAAAAAAATAATCTCTTAAAGGTAAAGTTGGGTTCTGATAGCAAACTACAGATAAATCACGTCGATGGTTTCCATGGAAAAGAAATTTTCCTCGCCAAATATTATTGATGAAATTTTAGATACTGTTAAAGAACTCATAGTAAGAGCATGGCCTGCTAGCACATTTTATCAGAAAGAAATTGCTGCTTGCCCTTAATTATTTTTATGGCACAAACGACTAGAGAAGCTCAATACTTGTAGGCACAAGAATACGTTTTCTGGGCTCTTTACCAATGGATTTTGTTTTAGAAGAGACTTGGGACGAGCAACGCTAGACTGGGGCGTCAAACAGTCAATGGCTAGGTAAATGGATATAACCGATCTCGCTGCCATATCATTCGACAAAACAAATGTAATTTAATTCAACAGTATCATACATCTTGTTCACAGAACATTGTATTTAGTTAAGCACTTCTTTATTTTCCTATTTTCCCCCATAACTAATGGTGCAAGGAATTCATTTGACGATGGAACAAGTAAGTATCCTCATCCAAAGCGAGATTGTAGAACTGCTGGGAAGGAGCCAGAGGTTACATCGAGGCAGTAAGTGGGACGGATTTAACTCTACTCAGTTTTGGGTTGCTATAAAATCTATGAAGGCAAAGGGGTTCAACTAGCGATTGTAGAAAGTGTAGATGGTTTATGGTAATTTCGTTTTCGTTGGTTGAGTGGTCCCTCTTTATCGCGGGTTTCTTTGGCGATTAGAAATAGATGAGTGCATATTAGCAGATGACGCAATGTGGCCGAAGGGAGCGAAATTAATAACCGATGAAAGAATGCTTATCTAGGACGGTACTGTCTTAATTTTTAATTTTCTTGTGCAAAAATGTTCAACCTATTTTGAAAAGACCAATTAATGCGCAATTGACGCCATATGATTAGTGATTAATGACTCAGATGCTTAGCGTTTTGCTTCAACCTATAAGTGTTTTATTAGAGATATGAACGATGAGTGGGCACTCTAATTTTCTCTGTCGTGTGTTATGCCCGAACGGCTCCAAATGCTTTAAAATGTCCTAGAGATTCATTTTCATCAAGCCAATATAATTATATTAGGTAGTGAGGCATTGGCGGAAAAAATAATTTGTGTGCTGTGCATGCATCTTGGGCTTCTGTGAAATCTCAGCGACAATGACGTTTTGCTGTAATGAAGCTAATAACCCGATCTTAATTCTATTCATAATATTGATGGAATACCACAGCAAAATGTTGTTTAAGGGCTACATCGATCTCGTAGACAATCCTTTTATTTGGTTATATTGATTTTGTATGATAGATACTTTCTTGGTGCTTCTTGTTGGGTTTGTATTTTTTCTACATAGTTTGCTTCATCATCTCAAAGACCAGTTTTCGTGATTTTTAGACCATATTAAAATGTTTTTCTATTCTCTTCTGTGAAAACAAGTTTCGTTTTTCGAGCAAAAAGGTTCTTACCAAAGAAATACTCTTCTGAAACAAACTGCCATCCGCAAACTTATAGAAGAACGAACTTTTTATTCCAGAAATGTAGTTAGCATTTCAGTTTTAAAAGTACTAAATGTACCTCGACAGCGTTCATTACCGAGTTAGTCTACGAACTCGATTTCAATTTACGCTTTTACAAAATCGTTAATAATGATTAGGTTCCTATGGGGCGCCGTTTGTAAAGTTCGCACACATTAAAAAAACCGGGTAAAATGCATCATTTAAACTGAAAACAGGGAAGTTTACCTAGGTTTTATTCTACATTTATAAATCGCAAAGTTATTTAATTAAACATTTTGCCATTTATTATATTGCAAGACATTTAATAAATCACAAGACATTTAATTAATGACAAGTTATTTAACAAATCGCACGGTTTTTTATTTAAATGCACTGTGATATATTAAATTACCTGTCATTTAATAAATAGCAAGTTATTTATAAATATCGACTTTTTTGTACAAATAACTGGAGATATATTAAATAACTTGCTATTTATTAAATGACAGGTAATTTAATATATCACAGTGCATTTAAATAAAAAACCGTGCGATTTATTAAATAACTTGTCATTTATTAAATGTCTTGCGATTTAATTAAATGTCCTGCTATTTATTTTTAACGCTGGTGTCAAGCGAGTTGGAATGAAGTACGATAGTAGTTCTGTTGAATCCGAACATATAACATCACAAAAGCAATCTTCAGCTTGACAGCTGTCAACAAAAAGAACTGAATATGCATTAAAACTCCCAAAATTTGTAATAATGGCTCGAAAATAACTTAATATAACCCCCCCAAACAAACGTCAGAAGGTATGTTTAATATACTTTTGGAATTAACTTTTGAGAAAAAGAAAATGTAAGTTTTTGGCGAGAATTGTCCATCTCAAACCATCAATCGAATTCGCCCCTGCTGCAGGAGTAATCAGATACAAGTGATGGATGAAAAATGAAAACATCTATAAAAATAACGTTAATTGATTCCACGGTTGGCACTAGGTGAAACATAACTAATATAAGAATAAAAACACTGGGTTTTGTTGTTTCACTTTATATTGAAGTAAATTCTAACATATGTTTTCACCTTTCGGTGATTATCAAAGAATAAGATTTACATACACTAAAACTAAACTAAAAGTATAAAGTTTTGTTTAGTTTCAGTGTAAATTTCATTCTTTGATAATGACCGAATGGTCGAAACATATATGTTAGAATTTACTTCAATATAAAGTGAAACAACAAAACCGAGTGTTTTTATTCTCATATTAGTATCTATAAAAATGTTACTTAACTCCCCCAGCGCCTCATCACAAGGTATGTTTAAGATTCTTTGTAGTTAATTTTATCAAACTTTCAGAATGTTCCTCTAAATGGTACAAGTCATGTGAAAATATTAAGACTACAATAGGGCCGATGTCTTCTCGGAACTTTTGAATAAAAGTGGTTTAAAAACAATTTTAGGTCGCAAAATCTCTTCTACTCTTGCAGACATGTTTTGCCACCTGACTAATGAAAATTTTAATCAATTCGCGAGATCCTTCGGAGTGAAGAATTTGTGGAAGGAATCATCGCAAGGCACAAAATATTTTAAAGTTCTGATATCCTTTATGCTATTTGTTGGTGAAAGAAACTGCTCAGTGCCTCAGGGCACTTTGTGTCATTAGATTTGCCCCACTCTTAAACCAGAAACACACTAAAAAGAATGCGGGGCCCCTAATGGTTGAATATAAGACTACTGCTGCTAAACTCAAGTGTAGGGACCGAATGTAGATGAAAATGCTGAGTTCAGTTTTAAGGTTAAGAATATTTTTTTTTCAAAAAACCAATGTTGCAATAAATTTTAAGCCACTGCAGAAACGTATAAAAAATTGACACTGTCATATGAATCCAAAGAAGATGCAAAACTACTGCTTTAGTGAAGTTGTAAGCATTCTGCAAGTTCTTCTCTTCCAGTCGGTCTGCATTACGCTCCGAAAGCGTACCAGACATTAAGAGACAGATTTATACAAAATCTGCATAAGTCGCAACCGTCCACCGAACGTACTTACTTGCGCATGCTTGGTATGCATCTAACAAATCTAAACGACGAAGTAGAATATACTATTTCTATCGCCTTTTCTCCGAGACGCTTTTTGCACATGCAAGGAATGGGGAGTTGTTTGTATTAATGTAATAGGTATATGTTCTCTTCGGTCTTTGCAATAAAACAAGGGAGTGACTACTGCTCTGGTCGACAATCCCCTGAAATTTTGTTCGAACACGGTCGGGCATGCGCATTACAGAATGTCAACACAATTTGCATTTTGGAGGTTTAAAAAAAAACGAAAGCTGAGAGAACGCATTTTTGAAATAGGCCATTTAGTTGTCCTCGCACCAGACCCACGCATTTTGATGTAGAAACAAGCAAAACATATCAAACCCATACGGGATCAGAACTCATCTAGCCGTAGGAGAATAAAATGGCAGTTCTGTACGTTACCCCAGTGGGTCTGCATTACGCTCCGAAAGCGTACTAGACATTAGGATGTAGATGTATACAAAATCTGCATAAGTCGCAACCACTGAACTTATCAGTTCACTGGTCGCAACCGTCCACCGAACGTACCTACTTGCGCATGCTTGGTATGCATCTAACAAATGTAAACGACGAAGTAGAATATACTACTTCTATCGCCTTTTCTCTAGGACGCTTTTTGCACATGCAAGGAATGGGGAGTTGTTTGTATTAATATAATAGGTATATGCGTTACCCGCACACCCATCAAGATCTTTAGCGTCACTAGCCGATAACGATATACTTAAACGTCATTTTACCGACTTTAAATAATGCGCACGTCCGACCGTATTGGAACAAAATTTCAGGGGACCGTCGGCCGGAGCAGTAGACTCGTAAAACAAGGGAGTGACTACTGCTCCGTGAAAAATGCAAGAATAAACTATTCTTAAATTTTGGATTTGGAGGGTGGATGATCCTGATGGTAGTAGTTGTGTGGTGTTACATATGAAAATATGGATTTTGAACCTTCTACTTTTAATATTAGTGCCCGGTCAGTAAATTTTAAAAAAAGTGGAATAATAAACTAGGTACCCTTAATTTAGGGGTTGGAGGGAGGATGATATAGGTAGTAGTTATGTGGTGTTATACTGACCTGAGATACAGATTTTGGACCTTCCATACTGTGCCCGGTCAGTATTTTTTTTATGAAAAAGTGCAAAAATATACTACCCTTAATTTTGGGCTTGGGGGGTGCATGATGATAATAATAATAATAATAATAATAATAATAATAATAATGAAATAGAAAATTACTATGCGTACTACCAATAAGTATAATAAATTATAATTTATTATACTTATTGGTAGTACGCATAGTAATTTTCTATTTCATCATGGATTTCTACCAAATAGTCACGACAGAAAATATTAACTACATAATAATAGTAATAATAATAATAATAATAATAGCTTTATTTAGCAGTATTGCTATACATGACAAGAATATAAAGAAATATATATGGCAATATATATGTATTAAATATAATGTCAAGCCTACACTATTTGGTCTTATGCTACTTACTATAAACTAACTATCAATATACCTAGATATTACGGTAACATATTATTAATATTAATAAATTTATTGCACTAACTAATTTAACACATTACCCGTATCTTACTATAACTCTACTTAACCATCTACTATTTTAGTTTGGTTGTAATACTCTTTCAGTCTTATCGTGAATAATTTAGCCGAAGTTGCCAATTTGATTTCTGCCGGTAATTTATTATAGCTAATAGCTGCCTTGAAAAATATAGATTTTTGCCCCTGTTTGGTATTTTTATGTGCCAAATAGATATTGTCATGTTGTCTAGTGTTATGGTTGTGAACTTCAGAGCAATTTACAGTTAGACTGTTAAAATACAGGGGCAAAATTCTCAAAAAATGTACTTTATGTATAAATGTTAATATTGTAGTTTCTATCATGAATTTTACTTCTAGCCAACCTAACCTGTTTAACATTGACCTAATCGGTGTATATTTATCACAGTTCAAAATTATCCTCATTGCTCTATTTTGAAGTAACTGCAATCTATTTATCTCGCTACTATTTGCCAAATAAAGTATAGTGCCTGCAAAGTGAAAATGTGGAAGGACAATTGAATTAAAAACTGTTAACCTAGCCCAAGCTGTCAAATAATGCTTACATCTATTAAGAACGCCCAACTCTTTTGAAATCTTCTTGCATGTGTAATCAACATGATCACTAAACTTCAATTTACTGTCAACTATTACTCCTAAATATTTTATTGTATCAACAATTTCAATTTTTTCATTCTCCATGTCAATATTTACATTGATGTCTTTTGAACGTCGACCATTTATTACCATTGCTTTCGTTTTCTTGACATTTAGCTTTAATAGATTTACTTTCAACCAGTTACTTACATTTTCTAAATCTTCGTTTAGTTTGGAAATAATGCATTCAACATCGTTGCCTGAAATATATATTACAGTATCGTCCGCAAATAAATGGAATTTGCAATGTTTCATAATCGCTCCTATATCATTTATACAGGGTGGTCCAGTTTATATCATCAGGATTTCACCAACCGAAAGTTTATCAAAAAATAAAGGTAGTTTGTCTAATAAAACATGGTCGAATTTTGCTTCCTTTTTGATGTACAGGGTGTTAAAGAAAATAAATTATTTTATATAATCTGCTATAAATCATTAATAGAAAAGGGTAGCCTTCTGAAATTTTGCATAGATCATTTCTTTTGTATTCTCTATTAAATAGTGGTTGTAATTATTTTATTTAGAACACAGAGGCGTGCATACGGGTTTCCTCAAAAATACTTTATTTAATACAACGTACGCCACTGGTTTTTTTTAGAACACCAAATACAAAGACGATTTCTCATTCAATTTAGAAACCTTTTTGTATCTTACAATTTTTTGATAACTCAACTCAAAACAAAAAAAAACATTAAAAAGTATCATGTGACCAATTACTGAATTGATTTACTTAAAGGAAAAACAACATTAAGCTTAGCTGAAATATCAACTAGACAAGAATCGCAATTAAGTAATGTAAGAACTGTTCGAAAGAGGAACCATTTTGCTGGATGCACAATTGGCAGCGTCTTATGATTGAATGGTTTAAGTTTAGTAAAACATTGTTATTAATATTTGCACGAGCATTCTGAATTCTAAGGAGCAGTTACTCCCCCGTAGGCACCTAGGTCGCATAGACGGTATCTTTGAGATAACCCCACAGATAAAGATCTAAGGGCGCTAAATCTACGACCCATCCATCGTCCCTCAAAATGTCTATCAAGCCAGTGACGAACATTTCCACCTAAATTAGCTGGGCACCCATCAAGTTCGTAGTTGTGGTAGTTAACTATTCCTCTTCGAGTAAAACATGACTAGTCTATCCATAAAATATTGTTTATGAAATTCTGATCATTTTGAACAGCCATCGTCCAAAAGCCATTGATCACAAGGAGGCTGTGATTAGGCTTTGACATTTTGCACTTTGGCTGAACTTGTTACTGTCAATCGGTGATCTGTGCTATAAGTAAATAACTTACGTTTAAGTTATAAAATTTGTGTACGTATGGTTAAAGTATTAAAATCTAAAATGCCCTTTCGTTTTTCAAATCAAGAATATGCTGACATGCATTACGTTTACGGATTTTGCGATGGAAACTCAGCTGCTGCAGCTCGAGAATATCACTTGCGATTTCCAAATAGACGACAACCACAACATAATGTATTTGCAAATGTGCACCATCAATTTGTTACTCAAGGATTGAAATTTGTACCTAGAAATCCCAATCATCGTATCGCCAACGAGGTAATCAGAAACAATCGCATCTTGCTTGAATTTGACAGAGATCCTAGAACAAGTCAGAGAAGAGTTTCTAGAACTCTTAGAATTCCAAAAACTACTATTTTACGAGTATTAAGACGGGATCATAGACGACCTTTTCATCTACAACCAGTTCAGGGCTTGCAGCCAGGGGATGAAGATCGCAGAATGAGATTTTGTCAATGGCTTTTGGACTCTGTTCAAAATGATGAGAATTTCATAAACAATATTTTATGGACAGACGAGTCATGTTTTACTCGAAGAGGAATAGTTAACTTTCACAATCAGCATGTGTGGGCACATGAAAACCCTCATGAAATCAGGCCACGAAATTTTCAAAATGAGTTCAGTATTAATGTTTGGATCGGGATTTACAATGGTAATCTCTTTGGCCCTTACATACTACCGCACCGCCTTAATTCCGTAAACTTCTTAGAGTTCTTGGAGGCAGAGAGTCCCAATATGTGGGATGAAATTCCTCTTCATATGCGTAGACAAGTTTGGTTCCAACTTGATGGATGCCCAGCTCATTTTGGCCGAAATGTTCGTCACTGGCTTGATAGACATTTTGAGGGACGATGGATTGGTCGTGGGGGACCCGTTGCTTGGCCTCCGCGATCTCCAGATTTAACGCCTTTAGATTTTTATCTTTGGGGTTATCTTAAAGACACCGTCTATGCGACCCCGGTGCCTACGCGGGAGGAACTGCTCCTTAGAATTCAGAATGCTTGTGCAAATATTAATAACAATGTTTTACTAAACTTAAACTACTCAATCATAAGACGCTGCCAATTGTGCATCCAGCAAAATGGTTCCTCTTTCGAACAGTTCTTACATTAATTCAATTGTGATTCTTGTCTAGTTGATATGTCAGCTAAGCTTAATGTTGTTTTTCCTTTAAAAGTAAATAAATTCAGTAATTGGTCACATGATACTTTTTAATGTTTTTTTTTTGTTTTGAGTCGAGTTATCAAAAAATTGTAAGATACAAAAAGGTTTCTAAATTGAATGAGAAATCGTCTTTGTATTTGGTGTTCTAAAAAAAACCAGTGGCGTACGTTGTATTAAATAAAGTATTTTTGAGGAAACCCGTATGCACGCCTCTGTGTTCGAAATAAAATAATTACAACCACTATTTAATAGAGAATACAAAAGAAATGATCTATGCAAAATTTCAGAAGGCTACCCTTTTCTATTAATGATTTATAGCAGATTATATAAAATAATTTATTTTCTTTAACACCCTGTACATCAAAAAGGAAGCAAAATTCGACCATGTTTTATTAGACAAACTACCTTTATTTTTTGATAAACTTTCGGTTGGTGAAATCCTGATGATATAAACTGGACCACCCTGTATATAATATAAATAATAAAGGACCAAGTACACTACCTTGGGGAACTCCAGTTTCAATTAAAAGGGTTTCCGACATTTTATTGGCATATTTAACCTTTTGAGTTCTATCATATAAATAATTAGTAAACCATTTGAGAACTACACCCGACATTCCGTATTGTCTAAACTTTTCTACAAGTTTACCCCTGTGTATTGTCTCAAAGGCCCTCCTAAAGTCTAAGAATACTATTACAGTAGTTGTAGGATATTATACTGATGTGAGATATAGAGTTTGGCCCTTCTGCTGCTAATATATTAATGGCCGGTCAGTAACTTTTTATGAAAAAATAGAAGAATAAAAACTACCCTTAATTTTGGGGTTGGAGGGCGGATGGTCTAGGTAATAGTTGTGTGGTGTTATACTGCTCTGAGATATAGATTTTGGACATTCTGCTGTAAATATTAGTGCCCGGTCAGTGAGTTTTTATAAAAAATGCAAGAATATACTATCCTTAATTTTAGGGTTGGAGAGCGGATGATCTAGGTATAGTAGTTGTGTGGTGTTATACTTACCTGAGATGTAGATTTTGGACCTTCTACTATAAATATTAGTATCCGGTCGCAGTGAATTTTTATGAAAAAGTGCTGGAATAAACTACCCTTAATTTTGGGCTTGGAGGGTGGATGATCCTGGCAGTAGCTATAGGATATTATATTGATGTGAGATATAGAGTTTGGGCCATCTGCTGCAAATATTAATGGTTGGTCAGTAAGTTTTTATGAGAACATGCAAAAATAAACTATCCTTAATTTTGGGGTTGGAGGGCGGATGATCCTGGCAGTAGTTGTAGGATATTATGCTTATGTGAGGTATAGAGTCTGGACCTTCTTCTGCAAATATTAATGGTTGGTCAGTAACTTTTTGTGGAAAAATGCAAGAATAAACCCCCCTTAATTTTAGGGTTGGGGGGTGAATTTTCTTGGTAGTAATTAAAGCACGTTAAGCGACGAAGTGGGAATGGGATATGCATTTTTGAACTTGTGCTATAGGGGCAAGTGTGTGGTCAGTGAGTTTGTATGTTGGTCAGTAAAACTTTGGTTATTAAAAATAAGAACGGAAAAATGATTAGAAATAAAAGATAAAATAAGTTATAGGCAGTTTATGTTTCATTAGTAGAGCCGCAACACGCTGTGTACTATGTGAATACAATAAATAGTATGAAAATAGATCATTATCATGGGCGTCGTCAACGGGGGCTTCCGCCCCCCCTGGCTTTTGGTACATAATGACCATATGGTAGGTACTATATTACTATAATGAAAACCAATCAATTATATGCTAAGAAAATTTTGCCTTGCCCCCCCCCCCCTGGAAATTTTGGAGGCGACGCTGATGATCATTATTCAATATATACTCAAACTTTCTGACGAGTGCAAGATTGAAGATGATCTTCCAGACTGTAATGTAACACTGTGATCTAAAGATCTAATACAATAAATAATTGTGTTCATAAAAAAGTTTTTTACTTACTCAAACATACGAAGCATAAACGCACTGGAAAACGTTGTTGGTTGATTACAAAATTATGGTGTTTAATTATACAAGGCAAATATATTGTACTTAGTTACAAATGTGTTGCATTCTAAAAAGTTAGGCCCTTGTCTGGTTGCACAGGAAACTGGAGAAACCCTTTCTTGTCACTGTGACTGCGTTGCTGGACATGACAAAGCTTTTTCCGATGTGGCTACACTGTTTTACAATATTCCTGTCAGATTTGTTGATTCAGTGAGGTTAAATTGCATGGTAAATTTCTTTTCGTGGATCACTATGTTTAAAACAATAATTAAGTATTGTTTAATTTGTGCCAATTTTTGAATACCACTGCTCAACAAAATATTAAATTACATTTGAAATAAAACATAAGCCGATGCTCTTAATGCTACATTTATTATATTCTCTTAACAGTATTTTATACAAACATTATTTTCTATTAGGAATTATTAATGAACGTTAAATACTGTGTAATTTTGTTGAAAAATTTAGTTTGAAAGAAAAAACTTAAAAGTATGAACGTAAAATTCAAACTTACATGCTTCATGCTATTTTGTACAAATCTATTCGATAAAAGCTACGTTTCACCAGATACAACTAACACACAAAAATGATAAGCTTCACTCTTCTTTTAGGCATTCACATCTTCGGTATTCGGTTGTCGTTTAGAAATAGACTGTGAAAGAATCTTGTTTGTCCAAACTTACTAGTTCACCTGTTACATATTATACAAAATACTTGCTACATAATATTCTCAGATTGTGATCAATTTGATTCTTAATAAATAATTTCTCTTAAGGACAGCTATCCACCTATTTCTTCTGAGTGTTCACACATGCTTTCGAATGAAGTTCATTTTGTCCCTCTAACTTCGGCTTCTGCAGCTTACCACTAAACACCAGACGGGCATATCACTTAATTGTAAATAAATGAGGGAAAAAACGCGTAAAAACTTAAATTATAACCAGTCACACAAATCTGTTATTTACAAATACGTCCTTATTAAACAAATGTAACACTTCACTTTAGTTTACCATCTTAAATGTATTCATCCATTAATTCAAAAATACCTTCTTATTAATTAATTTTAAGTTTAAATAAGACAAAATTTATTAAATTCACATTTACTACCATGCAATATAATATATGCCTTTGTGACAGACCAGGCTGATGACCTACAAGGAATGACATTTCGGATTTCGTGCAGATATTGACTTCTAGAAGTCAATGGTGCTGATGCCTAATTCAGTCGGAAGCTCGGAACAGAACATACGACCGAACTTGAACGATTAGAACTACTATCGTACTTCATTCCAACTCGCTTGACACCAGCGTTAAAAATAAATAGCAGGACATTTAATTAAATCGCAAGACATTTAATAAATGACAAGTTATTTAACAAATCGCACGGTTTTTTATTTAAATGCACTGTGATATATTAAATTACCTGTCATTTAATAAATAGCAAGTTATTTAATATATCTCCAGTTATTTGTACAAAAAAGTCGATATTTATAAATAACTTGCTATTTATTAAATGACAGGTAATTTAATATATCACAGTGCATTTAAATAAAAAACCGTGCGATTTGTTAAATAACTTGTCATTTATTAAATGTCTTGTGATTTATTAAATGTCTTGCAATATAATAAATGGCAAAATGTTTAATTAAATAACTTTGCGATTTATAAATGTAGAATAAAACCTAGTTAAACTTCCCTGTTTTCAGTTTAAATGATGCATTTTACACGGTTTTTTTAATGTGTGCGAACTTTACAAACGGCGCCCCATAGGTTCCAGCTTCACGGTAGTGTAATTGTACCGTCAAACAAAAGCGACAGGTTATTGTATGCTCAGGTTAATTATTTCGAAGAAGCCATTATAATGGTAATTCCTAATAACATAGACAAACATCCTCCAAGCCAATCGTTACATAGTTTCAGAAGGTTGGTTACCCTTTGGATGTGGCACCGCCTTATTTTACAGAGTGAATAAAGAACACTTTTATATTTCATTATCACGAAGTTTCTGATATTTGATGCCATTGATGCTATTGATTCATTAATTCCTTTTTTTGTAAACTGTCAACAATTAAAAGTTTTAAAATAATTTTTAAAATTGTACACAGACTATAGGTTCATATGTTCAGTAAATAGACACAAGACACGTATACATTAGCGCGCGAGCTAGGAACAAATATTATGAGCCATAAAAGGAAAGGGAAGATATATTTCGAAGAGGCAAATAAAATTTGCTATGGTTTCAAATAATTAACGTATATTCTCTAATTGGAAGACACTGAATGAAATTTAAGAAGCCGTTTTTTGTGTTTTGTCAAAATATTGGCATGCTGTAGAGAAAACCTTTACAAGAAGCATGTGGTCGTCAGCATATCTTATCGGTGCCGGCGCATAGCAACAAATTCAGAATTGAAACAGGAATGCTGATGCTTTCAGGGTTCTGAGATTGACGTTTTGTTTTGGCCCAAGATATAAAAGCTGGCCTAACTAATTTTGTTTAGCAAAATCAAACGCAAGCTGCTAAAATGCGACAAGCATGGAAAGTGGTAAATTTCGTACGAGTGTGTATGAAATACGCTTGCCATCGAGTTACCTATATACACTATTTTTCCTACGAACCCTAAAGAAAGTCAAATTTATTCACAAAACAGTAACTTTATTACCTATGTATTTAATATTTTCGTCATTCACTATTTGGTAGAAATTCATTATGAATTATTAAAATACTCTGTGTACTACCAATTAACACTTTATTCTAGGATTTGACCGGTTTCGAGATTATTAACAATCTCATCATCAGAAAATGTAAAATTGTAAATAAATATGACACTAAGGGAACAGTTGACGAGGAAACTGACAAAACAATGCAATTAATTAAAATAATGATATCCATAAAATAAGCCAACTAGAAAACTGAATTTCAGTATTTACCTACGAGGCATTAGAAAAACACAAAGGAAATTCGAATACTTCGTAGCTTGAAGGGAAAAAACAAAGAATTTAAAGAAAACCATTTAGGAAAAAACAATAAATTCAACCGAAAAAACCTTCAAGTGAAATATCTGAAAAACGAAATATACAAAATATCCATGGAATCTTGACAACTGTCAACTGCTAATGATATTATTGCTTGTTTTAAAGGAACAACAAGACAATTAGACAATTTTCAAAATTTTTTGAACAATATTCACCCAAAAATAAAATTTACAAAAGAAATAGAAACACTAAATTAATTTCTTAGATTTAACTTTAATAAATGAATATAATAAAATAAATTTCGATATTTTTAGGAAGCCAACGTATACAGATATTACTTTTCATCAAATTCATTTCACCCCTTTTGTAAAAAAAAAATTGCTTACAATTCTATGATACACAGGGCCTTTACAGTACCACTATCTTTGTATAAATTGAATAAAGAACTAAATATAATTAGAACAATTGCTTTAAATAACGGATTTAAAATTGAAATCATCAATAGAATCATTAACAATACAAAATTTAAAATTGCTTGTAACAACATAAGTATCTTTACGTATTAGGTATAATGAACATTTATCATCGTTTCGTTTAAAAAATGATCATTCAAGTTTTGCTAATCATTTCTTTGATAACAATCATCAATTCCCTCCTTTAGAAAATTCTAAAATTGTTTAATTTTGTAAAAAGTTATCAGTTAGATATATTAGAGTCTATAGAAATGTATAAACACAAAAATTATAAAAATAATTATAACTTACTTAATGACCAAGTTGATTTAATACAATCTAGTTTATTTAAACTTTTGTAGGTACCTACATATCTTTTGACCACAATAATTCTCAGGTGTCCGTATTACAGGTTTTCTCTTGTATACTTTTTCTGAAGTTATAACCTCTTATTGCCATTATGACATTTATTGACTTTTTTCTCTTTTTTAGTTTATTGCAAGATTGGCAGTTGACAGTTGTCAAGATTCCATGGATATTTTGTTTATTTCGTTTTTTTCTGATATTTCACTTGAAGGTTTTTTCAATTGAATTTATTGTTTTCTCCTAAATGGTTTTCTTTAAATTCTTTGTTTTTTCCCTTCAAGCTACGAAGTATTCGAATTTCCTTTGTATTTTTCTTATGTCTCGTAGGTAAATACTGAAATTCAGTTTTCTAGTTAGTTTATTTTAATGAATTGTATTGTTTTGTCAGTTTCCTTGTCATATTTATTTACAATTTTACATTTTCTGATGATGAGATTGTTAATAATCTTGAAACCGGTCAAATCCTAGAATAAAGTGTTAATTGGTAGTACGCAGAGTATTTTAATCATTCATGATAGTAAATGTGAAAATGTCTAAGTAGCCAGTTTCTATGACCATAATGGAATAATTCCGACCAGCTCATGAGTAACATTGTGATTTGTTCTCTTGCCCGCCAATTCATAAATGCCCAGTTCGTGCCAGTTCCGTCGAGAAGCCATATTTTAAGAGATTTTTCTGGCAAAAAAATTAATGTCTTCGGGGCCGCTTTGATAACTGCTGGTGACGTATACTCGATGGAAGTATCGCTGTAGACGTCTTCTTCCATTTTGCAGGAGAGTCAAATATATTTATCGAATATTATTAGACTTCATAAGAGACGCGATATTTATGCAGTAAACGTCAAAATTTCAATAATTGAATATACCCGTGCGATTTTTATTTATAGCGTACAGCTACGAGTTTAGCACACGGGTGGACGCAATTGTCAACTTTCGCGTCTCCTTAGTTGTATGCAATGTGTCGTTTTCTTTGGAGGTCGTGGGAAAAATAATTTGCTTGTAAACTTGCAGAACGAAGCTCACTTCTGTGAAATGTCTCAGTTTCTATATCGCAGTATTTCATAATTTTTTTTTATCCAAAATGCTTTCGTACCTAATGATCTTAAGACGAAATTACTTTTTACTGGATTAACTTAGAGGTACAGTAAATTTAAATTAATAGAGATTGCTGTGGAATCGTCTCCAAACTAAGAAAATTAAACTAAGAAAATTAAATCCGTCGCCATAATAGAGTATTGGATACACGTTTACAGCAGTTCTATTTTTGTATTGTTAAAGGTCCGATGTGGAAATTTTTCCTGAGTCATCTAGGCACGCTTCGGACAAATTAAGCAAAAACCGCCGAAGTTCATGCTGCTCTTCTATTGCACCAACACGATCTACATTTACAATAGAACATGATGGTATTAACAAAGGAGTTTGAATCGCAATCAATTACGACAATGGAAGTGTCGGTAAAAGTGACGATGCACAAATAAATGTAATCTTAACGTGATGTTCTGCAGTGTTTACATTCATTCAGAATCACCCCTTGCTGTGAAGTTACAAAGCCACGAACATCTAAAGTTTTGAAAGTCTTGAAAGTCAATAATTAATTGTTCTTAAACCTTGGTTCTCATGTTTTATAACAAAAACATTTTCTTACAATGCAGTCTACGAAAAATACGGCGCTATGGCTGTTGTGGTAAGAAACGTTTGAGCAATGTTGTTGATAGGAATCTGACAGATGTTCTTTATATTAAGCTAAGGCCTCTATCAGAGTCGTAGTCAATATACGTCATTCACCGATGCTGGGATTCAGCGATTCTTCTCAGGAAATGGCAATATTCGAAGATTCGAACACAATGCCAGCATAATAAATTATAGAACGTTCTCGCGTTAGCATATAGGAGGTTCACAAAGAGAAGCGGGTTTATAATAATGGAACAAATCTGGAATTTGGTACAGTAGTTGGTCATAGGTATTAGGTACCTAAAATAATTCATTTTGTAAATTCCTGAACGGTGGCGTATTTACGGGGGGGTCATTTAAGCTTCTCAATAATAATAATACATGTAACATAAACATATCCAATTATTTCATTATTTAATATCGATAGCTTTAACTTAGGTTTCCTTTATGGATTGGCAGTCTTGAGTGTTCATCGAGAGCATGAAATTGATTTACAAAAAGTCGTAGATAATCTAAGGAGGCAGAAGGACAAGCGCGCGCGTTCAAATATTATTGTAAATTTGTAAAAAATTATTGCGTGAAAAAAATGTTCACCAATATTTTCTGCATGTCATAGTACAAATTACACCCAGCAGGTGGCGTGTTGCTACATTTTCTTTCCCTATAAATAAATGTCTCTATAATTTCCATATTATATGTAGATTGTATTCAGTAAAAAATTAACAGTTTTCAAACTATTATACACGGTAGTTTTGAAATACGCACTTTAAATAAATAGTGTAGGTACCTAATTATTTCTATGCATCTCCAACTTCAAAAAATTTGTTCCAACTTTTTTTTCTGGGTGCAAGATACATATTGGTACCTATTGATAATTATATAATGGCTATAAATAAGTTAGTGGGTCTTGTAAATGTTATTGTGGTGGATGATTATACTCTCAGCTTAGCAATACCTAATTTTTAAGATTAAGATTTTTATTTATTTATGAAAAAAAATCTAGTCAACGAAAAATATCGATATCGACAAATATTTGCAACCCTAGCAAAGACTTTCGCGTTAATTACCTTATTGATCTTATTTCTGGTCTTCGGCGCTTTAGAAGATGCTGGGAAATCTGTAGGGGCAATAGATCAACTGATACAGTGGCGTTACAACGCGATTTTTAGTTGTGTTCCAAACTTTTGGCCGGGCCCCCATAGGGATGTAAAATGACTAATTTATTTTTGTGACTTGTGTCTAGGGTTGCCAGATTTTGAATTCGGAAAAGCGTGACATAAATTTAGATAGTAAGATAACACTAGTCGCAAAATTTTGTACTTTTCAAGGTCAAATGCCCTAAAATGAAAAGCTGGAAATTCGAGTTTGCAAAAACAGTATTTTCAAAAAGTTGGTGTCGCGCTAAGCAAGTTTTCTTTTTTTCTGTAATACCATTGAATACATAGGGAGTCCTATAATGAGAGAAGAGTTTGAGCTAGCACTAAAAAGTTTAAGGAATAATAAAGCACCAGGTATAGATGGCTTGCAGGCAGAAATCTTAAAGTGCGCAGGTCAAGAGGTAATAGATCGTTTATTTAAATTAGTTAGTCGCATATACCTGACAGGCGAGATTCCAGAGGATTACAAACTGAACATCATGGTAGCTTTGCCAAAAAGGAAAGGCGCGGATAGATGCGAAAATTTTAGAACTATCAGTTTAACTTCCCATGCGTCAAAAATTTTAACTAGAATTGTGCAAAGAAGGATGGAGAAAAAGGCGGAAGAAATATTAGGAGAAGATCAGTTCGGATTTAGACGAAATAGAGGAACGCGCGAGGCCATTCTAGCTTTACGAGTAATTATAGAAAAAACGAAGGGAAGTAGATATCCGGAAGGGAGTGAGACAGGGATGTGCATTGTCACCTCTAGTTTTCAACTTATATATCGAAGATGCGATTAATATTGTTAAGGAAAGAACAGCCTCAGGGATCAATGTACAGGGCCAAACTATTAACATGCTCAGATTTGCGGATGATATAGCAGTGTTAGCATCTAGCAAAGAAGAATTAGGAGCGGCTTTGAATGAAATGGAAGCAGTTTTGACACAGGGCTACGGCATGAAAATCAATAAAAAGAAAACTAAAATTTTGGTATGTAGATGGAGTGAAAATAGAACTAAAATTGAAATACAAATAGGAAATGAGAAGATAGAGGAGGTCGCGGATTTCTGCTACTTAGGAAGTAAAATAACCCAAGACGGTAGGAGCACTAAAGATATAAAACAAAGAATGGCGCAGGGACGAGTTGCGTTTAACAAAAAGAAACAACTGTTATGTTCGAGAACGGTTAATATAGAGACTAGGAAGAGACTCTTAAAGTCGTATGTATGGAGTACGGCATTATACGGGTGCGAAACTTGGACAATAGGAGAAGCGGATAGAAAAAGAGTAGAAGCGTTTGAACTGTGGTGTTACAGACGCATGATGAAGATACCGTGGATAGATAAGGTTAGCAATAGGGAAGTATTAGAAAGAGTTGGGGAAAGGCGAAAGGTATGGAAAACAATAAAGAGTAGGAGAGATAGGATGGTAGGACACCTTCTAAGACACGAAGGAATAGTTCGCGACATACTAGAGTCAGAGATAGGAATAAAAAGAGGTAGGGGTAGGCCTAGATTAGACTACTGCTCTCAAATAGTTAGGGATGTAGGATGTTCTACTTTTAGGGAAATGCGTAGGTTAGCTCAGGATAGAAAAGAATGGAGGTACGCGTCCAACCAGTCTTCGGACTGAGAACCTTATGATGATAGAAAAAACTATAGAAAAGAGAAAGAGCGTATATATAGGATTTGTAGATTTAGAAAAAGCCTTCGACAACGTAAAATGGGGGAAGATGTTCGAAGTGCTGAGAAAGGTAGGGATGAAATACAGGGACAGAAGAATAATACATAATCTCTACAAAGAGCAAAAGGCAGTTATAGAATGTGAGCAGGAACGAAGGGAAGTAGATATCCGGAAGGGAGTGAGACAGGGATGTGCATTGTCACCTCTAGTTTTCAACTTATATATCGAAGATGCGATTAATATTGTTAAGGAAAGAACAGCCTCAGGGATCAATGTACAGGGCCAAACTATTAACATGCTCAGATTTGCGGATGATATAGCAGTGTTAGCATCTAGCAAAGAAGAATTAGGAGCGGCTTTGAATGAAATGGAAGCAGTTTTGACACAGGGCTACGGCATGAAAATCAATAAAAAGAAAACTAAAATTTTGGTATGTAGATGGAGTGAAAATAGAACTAAAATTGAAATACGAATAGGAAATGAGAAGATAGAGGAGGTCGCGGATTTCTGCTACTTAGGAAGTAAAATAACCCAAGACGGTAGGAGCACTAAAGATATAAAACAAAGAATGGCGCAGGGACGAGTTGCGTTTAACAAAAAGAAACAACTGTTATGTTCGAGAACGGTTAATATAGAGACTAGGAAGAGACTCTTAAAGTGGTATGTATGGAGTACTGCATTATACGGGTGCGAAACTTGGACAATAGGAGAAGCGGATAGAAAAAGAGTAGAAGCGTTTGAACTGTGGTGTTACAGACGCATGATGAAGATACCGTGGATAGATAAGGTTAGCAATAGGGAAGTATTAGAAAGAGTTGGGGAAAGGCGAAAGGTATGGAAAACAATAAAGAGTAGGAGAGATAGGATGGTAGGACACCTTCTAAGACACGAAGGAATAGTTCGCGACATACTAGAGTCAGAGATAGGAATAAAAAGAGGTAGGGGTAGGCCTAGATTAGACTACTGCTCTCAAATAGTTAGGGATGTAGGATGTTCTACTTTTAGGGAAATGCGTAGGTTAGCTCAGGATAGAAAAGAATGGAGGTACGCGTCCAACCAGTCTTCGGACTGAGAACCTTATGATGATGATTGAATACATATGTACGATTTGTCAGCAAACTACTCGTGTATCGTAGACCCGCCTTAGCGTTTTATGATTTAATCAATTAACCATATACCATAGCGTTTTATTTGCTAAGGGGCCCCATTTCTCAACAAGAAATAACAAAATCATCAAATTTTCACGTAATATTGGTAGTTACACCAGTTTAAATTTTCAAAATTGGTGCAGAAATCTATAGCAATAAGTATGTGAATAAAATATGTGAATAAGCATATAACTCATTACGGTTATTTGAAATTTTCTAATAATAAGCTGGAGCAGAAAATGAATGTTTTTCAATTTTTCATTTTTATTTTTGTATTTTTCTTGTCTGCTGCCTCCGGGCCCCTGAACCGCCGGGCCCTAGAGCCTCCGAGCCGTGTTCCACGGAACACATGGAACACAGGTAGTTACGCCACTGAACTGATACCAAATAGCACAGCCATTTCAGTGCGCCAGTTACCAAAGTTTGAATCACGTATAGCTAGACAAGTTTCATCCTAAAACTTGAAAGTACAATGTGCACTGTCAAAACGAGCAAATGAGGAGAAGTGGACATTCATGATTTGTCAGGGATTGTCTTTGTCAGTCGTCTGCGCATCTGTGGCTAAAGCGAAATTTGCCAAGTAATAAACATGAACTTCACAATATGCTCCCAAGGTTTGCGAAAGTCTATTCCAAATTTGATAAAAATGCAGGTGAAATATATAAAATGCTAAGATATTTTGCCATGATGGTCTCTTGCCGCAACAGGAGATGGTCATAAAACCTCCTCTTGAGCGATCAACACATGAACTTTGTTAAACTTATGTACCTAGGTACCTTTTCAAATCTTCCAGAAGGAAATTTGAAATTTGGGTGTAGGTGTAAATTTACAGGTGTTGGATATATTGCGTGGCTACTGCATATTATGGTGATTCACAATCCAAAAACACCTGCTGAAGATGGTATAATGACTGACCACTTGGTGCGAATAGTGTGGTGCATGTATTGTTTCGTCATCCCCATTACTAGAGGTGACAACAACAGTTTTAAAACGAATAACATGTCCTCTCATAAAACTCATGTATGATGGATACATGTATATTCACAATCCAGCATGGGTGCCCGAATCGACTTTCCCCGGTGTTCTTATTATCATACAATAAGCCAGGAGGTGCTGCCCCCCCACAGAGAAGTCCCGTGTCTTCTATACTTCGACATTATTTCAATACAAGGATTCATTATGCTCTTCACAGCGACACAATGGTCCCGAATTTTTATCAATTAATTTTTTATTAGACGTATCGACAAAGGCATGCGGTGCAGTGGAAGAGAAATGGAATTGAAAGCATATGCGTAAGGTGTAATTAATTGACACGCGTACGGTATATAATTATGGGGGTGTGTTTGTAATGAATTAATAATAGGCTCGGGACAGATTCTGTAGCATTATGAATAAATGCATTGATATTATGGTTGCCTGCGTTTAACGCTGATATAGCTACGTTCCAAATGTACTTATACTTCTATAATTTCTCGAAAATTAAGTCAAAGAATTTAAAGGAATAGAATAATACCGGTAGGCGGCTAGGAAATTGATACGACTACATTATTTTCTTGAAGGTTTTGTACTAAGTACTTGCTTCTTTATGATTCTAACACTCTTAGAAGAACAGTAGGAATGAGAAGAAATGTTAAAAGTAAGGCTACTAAAATGTAAAAGTAAAAACACAGTGCAATGATTTCTATAAAGTTAGTGTTACTAGCAATATAAAATACAAAATAGGCACCTGAGAACATTTTAAAGATTGTAAAAATTAAGGTTATTGCAGTAGTTTGTTGATTGCAAAGCTCCGAAGTCCCCTCGACTAATAAGTTAATACTCGAGTGCAGTTTGCAACCTAGCATTATGCACATGTGCGCTGCTGGTTGCAGACCACAGGCAAAGTTTTACTGGAATTCCTATTAAGAACGTGGAAAATACATCACTCACGGAACAATATCTAGCGTTCTTTTTTTTATTAACAAAATACTATAATACTCGACTGTCAAGTTCCTCCATTTCATTCTGAAATAACTTAGGTAATAGACGTGGCAGAAAGAACAATACAATAAAAATTAGTAGGTCAACTCGCTTGCTATAAGTAAAGAAGTGCGAAAATCGAGAAATTTGGGAACATCCAGCATTAGATTGCAGTGGCGGCTCGTAATAATTAGCTCTAGGGCGCCGCCCTTCCAAAGATTCCTAAAAGAAAATTAAAGAAAATCACGTAACCAATTTTCATCTTTTTAATTTTTATGTGATATTCATAACGCACACCGCTAATCGATTATTCAGCCTGCAGATTAACCGAGCCCTAACGCTGGAATGAGTGGGGCGTTGCGCGCCTAAAGTAGATAATACAAGACCGGTGCGAATCAGCTTGCCGCCCGGATTGACTGAACATATGCCAGAGCTGGTAAATCCTCAGCCTTGCCGGCCTACACCGTTCAATTTTCTATTATCGTTCTGCAAAGTATCTTTGGAGCGGCCCAGTTTCGCCGGAAAGATATGGAGAAGGTAGTATAAGCAATGCACAGTATAGGAGAATAAATACGTGTTGTTCAGCTATATCCCACAGCAGTATAGGTGGTGCGATGGATGGAGAATTGGTTTAAATGAATCAGTGGGCGCGAGTTCTATCCATGAAACGATTAGTTTTTCTTTTTCATGATGTTATTCCATTTATTTCGGCAGCAATGAGGTGCATTAAATAAAAATTTTGAAATCTCTGGAGACCCAATATTTTTCACGTTGATTGGTAAGATATTTAAAAAAAATCAAGTACTGATAGAAACATTCCCTTTCAAATAGAACAGTTTTATGAAGTGAATTACACACATTGTCCCAATTTATGGAATCAAACAGATGCTCCATAATGTAATTGTTGAAAAATGTTTTTCCTATATTAGATGTTTTTCAATATTGCTTGTTTCGAATGTGCATGGAAAACCGTAGAAAACTGGTTTCCTTCTTTTGGGACTCATCAGTACGGTGCTTTTGCCCTACACACTCGAACTATGCAATATTGCTTGCTGTATATACCTATACTTACACACTTGGTGCAACTATTAGCAAGAGCTAATTATTAGCCGAATTATGAGTGGTACTGGACCGTTCGAACAACTACTCCTCGGGCAAATACCCCGCCAGGCTTTGAATTATTATAGAACTAAATCCAGATTTTGTGTACTACGAGTCCTTTATACCGGATGCTACCCCAAACATATCGTTGGGCTTAGATCTCTACGTACGTTCCTGCTCTACCAGCAGTAGTCTTATGTATGTTTGTTAGATGTTTTTCAATATTGCATGTAAGTAGGTAGGTAACTTATTTCTTTGAAATTTGAAACTTAATTATATTAGAAGGGGTTGGCTAAACTTTTTCGCGTTAAGAATGCAGCGATAGTTGGTACGCTAGTCAAAATTACCACTTCTGATTGGCTTAGACAGGTAAATTTAATTACTATTATTATTATTACCACTTAATTATAAGTGGATGCTGTTAAATTTCCACATAAGACCGAAATGACATCTACATTTTTTGGTATTAATTCAAATTGATTAAGAAGTGATTGATTTTACTAGCTTCCACAATTTACACGCATCTGTCTAAGTGTTTATGAAATTTGTAAAATATATATTGATAGCGCAATTATTATTTTGCGACTAGGCATTCTTGTAGTATATTTATGGTTGACAAGTTGTAGAAGTTTATGACTGCCATATTTACAGTAGAAATCCTTAACCCCCGTTTAATATCGATACTCAGTTAATCTATGTAAGACATCTACGTTATAAAACATCACATGGAAATGGAACTAATTCTAATTATTTATTAGCCATTAAAGTCATGAATTATGTACTACCGCATATACCTCGCAAAGCTGAATTCCTTGTCTTTCCTTTGACGCGATAGCGCTGTAGTTGTGGATGACTTGTAGTGGTTCATTTCTTGTACATCGAACCAGCACTATATCAACAATTGTTTGTAATACAGTTGTTTTCCCATGTAACGTAATAAACGTATTTTAGCACCGACTTGCTAATATACCTAAGTAAAAAGGTCTATATGCACATGTACAACTTTTGTCGGACGTTGTACTACGATCGCATTCATAATGAAAACATCAATACAGCATTACAGGGTTAATTAACTAAGCGAATTCTTGTATTTCACTTAAATTATGAGTCAAACAGCGATATGCACATGAGCTGAGAGACAGCTAGAAACAATAATTCATCGCAATTTCATTCAATTCAATTTAAACAATTTTTCCTAAACGCTGCAAAAGTTCATAAGATTTCCGGGTCAAATTTTTGACATTGCTTATGTTGATACAAACAAGGCTAGACGCGAAAACCCCGCAATATACTGAAACTTTGCTACAAAATAAATCTTATTATTATATGGTTGATATTAATAAATAAAGCCAATAATACTCTATACCAAGTTTCGAAATGTACCTACATGCTGTTGATAGGATTTCTTAGCGCACCAGATAGGTAATTTTCCATTGTAAAATAAGAAACGAATATGATTTTATAAGTTTTATTAATTTGATTGGTTTAAATGGCTTTTATGTATAATATAATATAGTCTACAAAACTAAGAATTTATTGACTGTCACTTAAAAATGATAAATGTTAAGGTTGTTTACAAATCACGGCTTACCTACATTAATCGTATTTGACGTAAATATCAAATCCAATTGGCAATCTTCAATGCAAATCCAAACGCCTGACGTATATACAAGGTGTTTCTAAATTGAGTACCATAAATTTAGGAGTTTGTAGAGAAAGTTAAAATAACACTAAAACCTTTATATAGTTTTGTACAAAAACGCTTCCCTTCCAAAATACAGGGTGTTATAATGCCGACTGGCGTATCAGTTATTTAGCGATATATGTAACTAGAGCAGCCTGAGGAATCTAAATTTTTGTGGGCAAGTGCTACTCAAAACTACAGATAATCCAGCAATATTTTAAGTGTAATACGACAATTCAGTGGCGTAGGAAAAGGGGTCGTGTAATACCTTTTTGTTAATAAAAAGTTTGAGGTTAGGTTTTTTGAAAATATCGTTTTATTTTTAGATTCTCTAATCAAAATACTGCAAAAAAGACACTCTTTTTAAATATCTCTTTCGTTTTCGAGATATGCACGATTTTATGTGGCAGTGCTATTAAAATATTGTCTTTGTTTTGCTGTAGTCGGGGCTGTGTTATCATTAGTTATGTAAAACTTGATAACAAAATCATCTAGAAGTGCTTGCAGGTATAAATTACGAAGGTACCTACAAAAACATGTAGCAATCACATGCGATTTTTTTTCGCAAATCAACCATAAATAGGTAATACCCCAGTTCTCATGAGCACTGCTACATAAAACCACAAATATTTCAAAAACAAACGACTTTAGAGATATTTAAAAAGAGAATCTTTTTTGTAGTATTTTGATTAGAGAATCTAAAAATAAAACGATATTTCCAAAAAACCTAACCTCAAACTCTTTATTAACAAAAAGGTATTACACGACCCCTTTTCCTACGCCACTGAATTGTCGTATTACACTTAAAATATTGCTGGATTATCTGTAGTTTTGAGTAGCACTTGCCCACAAAAATTTAGATTTCTCAGGCTGCTTTAGTTACAGATACAGCTAAATAACTGACACGCCAGTCGACATTATAACACTCTGTATTTTGGAAGGGAAGCGTTTTTGTACAAAACTATATAAAGGTTTTAGTGTTATTTTAACTTTCTCTACAAACTCCTAAATTTATGGTACTCAATTTAGAAACACCTTGTATAGCAAGGATTAAGATGTAAGACTAATTGAGCGGAATGGGGAAAACCCCCAAATTTTGAAAATGATCATATTGAATAGTTTACTACCCAAAACAAATTCCGCAACTTTCGATTTTTACATTTGAGTCTTATTTTCGTCATAATTAAATACGAAACATGCGTCACGCTCAAGACACAATATTTGAATGATGCTGGTGACCAGTGTTGCCAGACAACTGAAAAATAAATCACCAGATATCGTTCTAAAAAATCACCAGTTACCGATTAAAAATCACCAGATTTTTAAAAGTCCCCCCGACACTAGGCACTATGGTTAGGGAATAAAAAAGTACTATGTTCAATACTAACATCTGAAGAAGCCACTGTGTAGGCGAAACAATTGTCATATTTAATTAATAAATTTACGAAAACCTAGACAATTTTGTCTCATTTAAATTAGTGATCATGGATTTTCGTCAAGTAAAGGCAGATACCATCAAATAGTCAAATAAATCTTTATTCTTTTCAATAAACGATCATAAAGTCCTGCAATGAAACCAACGGAACCGCCTAATTACTTTACAGTAACAGCCTAACAACTGACAGTCGTGTAAGAAAGACAAGGCGTTGACTGTCAATCAACGGACAAGGTGAAGGTTGGTCGTCGGTAAGACGGTATGGTAAATTACTTTACCGACCTTGCGTGTGCGACCACGACCATAGAAAAGAAATTCACAGAATGCGACAGAGCCGGAGAACCGAGAGTGAGATGAAGGAATATGGAAGCTTACACTTGATGATCGTGGCTCCAGTACTAAATCACCGAAAAAATCACTAGTTGTTTAGAAAAATCACCAGAATATAGTCTTTTAAGAAAAATAATAACCAGGTAGCATCCCAACCTTAAAAATCACCAGATCTGGTGATAAATCACCAGCTCTGGCAACACTGCTGGTGACGTACTTGACCACTGGGCCCGACAGATTAGGTAGGGATTTTCACATGCGCAAACCGATCCGCTTGCACCTTGAGCGCTCGATTATTTCTCGACTCCTCCCACTTTTGCCAGGGAGACGCGTAAACACCGGGGCGCAACGGATAGGTCTCCTACGCCACAGAAAGCGCGCGTTCCGTACATCCCGGTCATGCTGCTTTCTAAGTTGCAAATTTTTCGTTCAGCACGGCACATAATCAAAATTTTTACGTGGTATGCGATACATATTCTATTTATGCTTGATATTACAGTACTAAAAGTTATAAATTCGATTAAGCGGGTCTTCCCCATTACAGTTTGCTAAGAATATACCTACCTCAACTTTACACCACTATAATATCGCCACTGTGAATCGCAGATCCCAAAACAAGCCCATACAATGTGCGCTAGTTCATCCTCTTTCCAACAAGTCCAAAATCAAATTTGGGCGACATAAGACAGCATCGAACGCTTCCGTGTAAAAAAATCGTTTATGCCCCCGTATTTTCGCCCCCTCTGATCTGGGGAAGTTTGTTAAACAGACAGACAAACGTGCCAAACTTAATAAAAGCTTGTAAACAATGAATAACATTCGTGGGAATGAGATCATTGACGCACGGTACTTGTTGACGGACTGTCATTGGAGACGTGCAATCAGCTACGTTTCAAGAGGTCCTCGTTTCATTTCAGTTTTGTTTCTTGAAGCGTGCTGGCGTCTGGCATTGTTTGGATTTTGCGAAAATTTTAGCATTTTCATTGTTTACAAATTGTTGCTTTGATTTATACTGAGTATACGTGCAACTTAGTCGAGTTCATTTTCAATGTCCAAATGAAGGTTGCTAAATTGCGACTTCTATAAATTTTTTGTCAATAAATATCTTTGTAGCTGCAACTTTATTCAGTCTAAAGATATTTAATTTTCAAAATTGCTTTACGTGTGTCGTAATCTTCAAAAAATGCGGACAACTCAAAGGAATATGCAGTTCAGATAAATTAATCTTTTGCATACAACCTCTTAGCATAGACAATACTATTGTCTGTGCTCTCATTGAAATCATTTAGGGGATTAGCGGTCATATTTTTAGAGCTTTAAGTTGGTCCGGATTTGAAGGAGGGTTTCGTTACTCAGGAATGCTGTCATGAGTTACCAGATTATCTTAAGGCACCTTATTGGTAAAGTACGTCGATTGACGTTTTTCTTACCGTGTGTGTGTGCCACTTTAATTTATTGTGTATGTGTTGTTAGGCAACTTGTCAATATGCGACTGCATTCAATTCTAAGATTCAATATACATTTACGAAAGAAAACTGAACATACTAATAAGCTCGAGCTGGTTGGATTACATATTTACCATAAAATATTACAAAGCTAAAGTCAGTAGCAAAAATTGCGTTTAAAAACTAGCCGTACATAGACTTCATAAAGATTAACAGTACAACGTACATTAAAATAAACTGAAGCTTTTATTTATTCTAGGTACGTAGTGCGACTCTTTTTCGTTTGTGTTCAATAAAAACATGATGTGCAAGTTAATATGTAGACCCGCCTGGCGAGATTCCAATCGGTTTATTTCCTGTACATCTCGTCAGCATCTTCTTTCTTGCGCTCATGGAGGAGCAAAACACGTTTCATTCATAACTGCCATTCACAGGTTCATCTCTTTCACTTAAATTGACTCTCTTTGGCTACTTACTGCACAATAAGCGGTTTATTTTTCTCGGTCATTTAATTTTCATGATTAATATTCCTTTAATAGACTCCTTTATGGTATGAAATCTAATGCAATAATCTGCGATTTAAGATTGCTCTATTGATCTATTGTACAGGTAACAGTATCAGATACAGTACTTGATTCAGTACTTTCAGAACGCTTTCTGCAAGTTCTTTGTATCTCACATTAAGGTTCAAAGAATTTCTTTCCACATTCAATTTGATGAATGTATAAAAGACACTTCCTCCATTGCCCCCCGGCTTTCGTTTGGTGATTGATTATACAAAAATATCTTGACCCTTTTTACAAATCAAATTAAGAAAAATTACAGATAAGGTAAATGCGAAAAGTGCATTTTCCAGGTAGGTAGTTAACAAACGGTTCATCCATTCATGAGATCAAAATAAAATTATATCAATACTACTACCCTTAATGTATAAAATTACATTTTCCCCGGCCACCTAATAATAATAATAATAATAGCACTTTATTGTCTATACCAGTAAGGATTTGAGACATTACCACAAGATATGCAAATATACAAACAAAAATATTGGATATAAATAAAAATACAATATATAAATAAAATTTCAAAAACAAATTACAATTACAATTACAAAACACAGTAAGTATATGAAGCCCCTCTCACTATCAAAATGGAGATGAGACCATCAAAGAGACCATGTTTAAATTTCGAGATCCTGCCAGGAGCGCAAGGACGAAGATCACACAACGCCGGAGTAGCAAGATCATACGTGAACCAACGACAGCAGCAAAACTGAACTAACCAAACCAGAACACATTATCCGTACACCACACGGCGACAGTTGCAGAGCAACAAGGGCTGTCCAAAAACTAAAAAAAAAAATACGCAACGCAGCACAGCCATAAACCAGAAAGCACAGAATCGCAGGCAACCATTAAACATCACAAAGAGCACCAAACTCGATGACATCTTTACACTTATCAAACTATGAAGTCGAACAGTGATCCTCAAACTCAACCACACTGTAAAATGCATTATCAATTAAAAACATTTTCAAGGAACTCTTAAAAATATGTATATTCGGAGCTCCAGCCAAAATGTCAGGGAGGCAATTGAAGAGAGTCAACGACCTGTAGGAATTTAGTAGAATTTGGAAAGGCTGGCCTAAACAAATTATTTCTTAAAGGATAATGGGTAATCTGCGATGAAGTTATAAATTTTTGTTTGTTCTTATATACATAAATAAGCAGGCTATACAAATAGCATGAAGGCAACGTCATTATGTTAAGTCGACGAAAATGCTCCCTGTACGACTCGGTTTGACGCAGTCTCAGCATACATCTTATAGCTCGTTTCTGTGTTTTGAATATAACCATGTGCAAAGGCGAGTGTCCCCAAAATTGAATCCCGTAAGTCATAATCGACTGAAAGTAACCGAAATACACCATTCGCAACGTTTCAATTGGAACAATATCCCTAAGGTGTCTCAAAGCATAACACGCGAAAGCCAGCTTCGGATTCAGACCGTCAATATGTTTTCTGAACTGTAAATCCTTATCGACCAGAACGCCCAGGAATTTGGAGTGAGGTACTTCGGACAAAAAAAATATTGTTAATATCTATTTTCTCATTTAAAATTACACCTGTTTTGTTATTGATTACCAACATGTTAGTTTTCTCCAAATTAAAAGCCAGACCACAGGTCCTGTAATAATGATCCAGCTGCTGCACTGCAACACGAACTTTAGCCACTATCTCATCAATGCCACGTCCACTTACCAACAGAACACTATCGTCAGCATACATGACAGATTCAGCACCAACAAACGACGGTAGATCATTAACAAATAAATTAAACAAAGTGGGTCCCAGAATTGATCCTTGTGGGACGCCCTTCCCTATATGCGCAAACCTTGACGTAAACTCCCTACTGACACCATCAACATTTCCCGTCAGACTGATATATTGTTTTCGATTGTGAAGGTATGACTCAAACCAACACAGAGACTTTCCCCGAAAACCGTACATATTCAACTTCTCCAGTAGGAGCCCATGACCCACCGTATCGAACGCCTTTGTCAAATCACACATAATTGATACACAGATTTCGTTATTATTCAAAGCGGAATATAAAAAACTCAAAAAGCTATACAATGCTGTCTCACACGAATAGCCAGATCTGAACCCGTGTTGGCAACTAGTCAGTATATTATTTATGTCGAGAAATGATTTCATTCTCAAATCCACAGCTTTTTCCAATACTTTTGAGATACCACACAATAACGAAATTGGCCGATAACTCGCTATATTTCCAGAATCTCCCTTATTCTTATAAAGGGGAATAACCTTTGATATTTTTAACTGGTCAGGAACGTAACCAGATTCGAAAGACGAGTTTATTAATGCAGCAATTAAGGACTTAAGACTGTTCACAGATTTTTTCAATACGTTCGTCGTCATTTCGTCGTAACCGGAAGAAGGACTACTCTTCAAATTCAAGATTATACCGCCAACTTCATCATCTGTAACCGGAGCAAAAAAGAAAGTATGCGGAATCAATCCAGGGTTAATATGCGCAGGTTGCGTAACATTGCCAACCGACACTGATCCACAGAAATAGCAATTGAACAAATCACACAGCACATCCATATCTTTGATCTTAACGTTATTAATCGTCAAAGCTAATTCACGGCTACGACCCTTGCCTCTACCAGCTTCACTCCTTATAATACTCCAGGTATCCCGCGGCATGTTCCTGGACCTGATTAAGCGCTGATCTATGCTTAACTTTTTTGCAAGATTCACGGTGCTTTTCAAAATTTCAACATACCTTTTGTAGTAGTGGCGCAACGAGGGATGTGGATACTCCTTTATTAGTATGTAAAGTTGCCGCTTATGTAAACTGGAAACTTTAATGCCTTTAGTAATCCAAGTAGGACTCCGTCTGTTTCTATTCTTCTTCACTGGGAAATATTTATTGAAAGCCATAGTCAAATTCTCAAAAAAGAAATTGGCCTTCTGTTGTGTGTCGCCCAAATTATAAAAGTTTTCCCAGTTCATTCCACTAATGTAAGAATTAAATCTAACTACACCCTTTTCAGTTACCCTTCTGGAATATGAAACGTTCGGCACCTCCGGTACGGTCTCTCGAAAATCCAAAAAGATGCACCGGTGGTCCGACATTCCTCAGTCGCAAACGTCAGTTGCAAATAAATCATCATCAATATTCGTAATAAAATTATCAATAGTGGTGGATGAAGAAGGCGTTACCCTGGTCGCGGCGTGTATCTTGGGGAACATATTAAAACTCTCTAACAAAACCAAAAATTCCCTGCAGTTGCCAGATACACCAGAAATATCAACATTAAAATCGCCACACAGTACTATATTTACCCCCGGCTGCAAGATCACCTCCAACAGAACCTCGAAACTCTGCATAAATTGTATAAAACTACTAAGAGGGCTCCGATATATACAAATCAACAATACATTGCCAATCTTAGGAAAGGTACATTCAACTCCACAACACTCAAAAATCTTTTCAGTGCAAAACTCTGACAAATTCAAACATCTGACGTTAATATTATTTTTAACAAATATAATTGTACCACCATGTATACCATCTACTCTACAATATTTTGCCCCTATCCTGTAATTATCCAGCAAAATATTATAATCTGATTTCAAGCACGACTCAGTGAGGCAAACAAAGTTCACATTTTTTAGTTCGCTCAAAAAAATTTCAATTTCGTTTTTTTGTTTAAAATGCTTTGAATGTTGCCACATATAATACAATTAGCAAAATTAAGATCCTTGCTGCTCTCAGAGTTGTGGCAGTATTTTTGGTTGCTATGTAACCTTAATCTAAAAAATTTTCCGCATCTTCAAAATCTGGATTAGACACATCACCGGCAGCTTCACTGCACTCACCACTATCGTCGCCGTCACTATCCCAGTCAGAATGTGCTCCTGCATGTAAAGTCACTTGCCCATTCCGTTGATTCACTGATTTAGTTTCAATGTTGTCCAATTCTGAAGGACACAACTGAACCCTCGACTCCACCGTGACATGGTGGAGACTGGTAATTTTAGATTCACTTTCAGAGAACGAAGATGAATTCATAGGCGAGCGCATTGTACAACTCACAAGTTCCTCACTATTTGGTAATATGTATATTAAATTATTCGAATTTATAAGGCGGTTAACAAAATTTCTATTATAAACAGTTTCAAAAATTAATTTCTTGTGAGTATATTTCAAGTGTATGCCTTTATTAATTATACCATCTCTATTAAAAATATTGTTAATATCCACATATTTAACGTAAGAATAGTTGGAGGAACACTTTTTCAGCATTGCATTCTGCTCCAATACCAAACGATTCAGAACGGTACGTCCCCCACAACATGCGCACCCAAAAATTGTCACGTTCGTGTCCCTAAGCTTTTCGAGAATGCTACCCACTACTTGAAGATTCAAACGTCGACCGGATAGTACATTATTAATGCCCGCAAAAACTACAACATTATCAAATTTTCCATACCCCTGCACAACTGCGGTGCATCCGTCATGACATCCTCAAAATTTCCATTTGGCTTGAAAAAACTACTAACCTCATACTTACTGCTGTCACTATTCATCAAATTTGTGAATATTTCAGCACAATCGCGCCCATTACTATCGGCGAGTATTTGGATCCTGTGATTGGCGACACTACTGACGAAGGAATTCTTTGTAAATAAATTTGATTTGTAGCGACCATCTGATGATCTCTCTTTATCGATATTGATACTGGTACCATGGCCTTCCTGCTCATTTTTGTAACTCTGAGCAAGTCCCTCAGACTGAGACAGAGGCACCGCCACAGTTGCCACCGTGTAACTCTCCGGAATCTTTTCTGACGCTTCATCATTGGGATCCGCAGCAATTTCTCGCGATTCAACTACTTTTTTGGAACGCAATTTTAGACGCAGTTTGGTGACCGTAACAGACAAAAATTTAAAATTAGTCTCCAATTTCCCTATTCTATTCAGCAAATTTTGATAACACTTTCTTGACTTATATTTACTGTTTATCGATTCAGTAATATTTTTGTTTGTTTCCTGTGTGCCCAGAGAGTCCAAATACTTTGTTAATCTATTCATCAAAACACACTTCCTACCTTTTTCACTTAATCCGAATTTTTTTAGTTCGCTTTTTAACTGTGGGGTTCGAAGGCTAGCGATCTCTGTTTTTAACATTTTCACAAATTGCACAAAAATAACACTACAGTATAACCACAACTAAAAGTTTTCTTAGATACCCGCGACTAACAACAAACACATCCTACTGGTATAAAATTTAGTACTTTTTTCCCTTTAAGGCTGGGATATTCGAGTACCCGAGAAGCGTTCTCCTAGATTCTGAGACGGTGTTACTACAGACAGTCCAGCTCAAAAACTGTATTACTTATAGGCATGAATTACGGTTTAAAAGAAATATGAGGGTTGGTAGGATACGCTTATAACTATTTTATTTGCCATATTTACACTGTTGTTAAAATAAACGAAGTTGAAAACTGGCAAATTTTAACGGAAATCTTAGCATTATTCACACACAAATTGTACATTCGGATTTTAGTTAACAGCCAAATAAAATATGTGAGCATACTCACCGATCTTTTAGCTTTATTTTAAGACTATATTTGCCTATTTTCGTTATTTCAATTTTCTGCTGGACTGTCTGTACCAAGCGGTTGCTAAAGCTATGTCTATTTCTGTCTTACACATGTACTACCGATCTCCTGTCCTGTCGTAGCGTATCCCACCCTTAATACAACGAAAAATAGCAGAACGTTTGCAGCCCGCTGCAACAGTCACATGAGTCACAAGAAACACATTGCTTACAATTAAGTAGGCGCGGAAGTTGACAATTGCGTCTACCCGTAGCTGCTGAGCTTTATAAATAACAAACGGGGTATATATGCAAAAAATGTTGTAGGTAGCTTTTGAAATGTAGACGTTCATTGAATAGATATCGCGTCCTGCCTCTTTTCAAATCTAATAATGCTTGATCCTGTCCTGCAAAATTGAAGTAGATGACTGCAGCGATACTTCCATCGAGTGTACGCCACGAGCAGTTGCCAATTTATTACCAGAAAAATCTCTTAAAAGCTACTTACGGCAGTTAAACAATTTAATGGCTTCTCGATGGAAGACCCCAATATTTTAGGTAACGAACTGGGCATTTATGAATTAGCAGGCAAGAGAACAAATCAAAGTGTCATTCATGAGCCGGTCCGAATTATTCTAATATGCCATAGTTTGTAGGCTACTTAGAAATTTTGAAATTTTTTACTAACAAGTCATTAAAAAAAGTTACTGTTTTATGAATAAATTTGACTTTCTTAAGGGGTCGTGCGAAAAATAGTGTACATAACTGGATGGAAAGTGTATTTCAAACACTCATACGATATCTGCTTTGTAGTAAAACGTCACGCTCGCACGAAATTTGACATTTTCCATACTTGTTACGTAATATACTATTTCCCACGACCCCTAGGAAAGCGGCACGTTGCATACAGCGTATTAGGCCGTAGGCCGGAAACTTGACAATTGCGTTGCCCGTGCGCTAAACATGCAACTGTGCTGTAACATTTGAAAATCGCACCTAAATATTTCAGGTACGAACTGGTCATTTATGAATTGGCGGCCAAGAGAACAAATCAACGTGTCATTCATGAGCCGGTCGGAATTATTAGAATATTAAGTTATATAGTAAGTTAGTAGGCTACTTGGAAATTTTGACATCTGTTAACATAGACAACAAATCCTTAAAAATAAAGTTAGTGTTTTATGAATAAATTTGTCTTCTTAAGGGGTCGTGGGAAAAATAGTGTACATAACTCGATGGAAAGTGTACTTCCTATAAACTCGCGTGATTTTACGCTCGTATGAAATTTGCCACTTTCCATGCTCGTTACGTAATATACTATCATCTACGCCCGTGAATTAAGAACTTTCTATCCCACTGATTTTGCGTGAGTTTATTACCGTACGCGTTTTTCTCAATAAATCATGACAAATTTTAAATTATAATTACCGTTTATTTTCACTTCTTAGGGGCGTAGGTAAAAATTTGTACGATTTACGTGGGATAACGCTTTATTAACGCATGCGTACGTTAATAAAGCTCATATCCCACTTATATCGTAAATAACTATTATCTGTAATAAGGTTCATTATGCAATGGGCTGCAGCCAATCAAAAAAATTCCTATTGTAGCATATCGAAGTCGCCTTGACGCAAAAAATGTTCAGTATATATTTAATTTGTCAAAAATCATGTACCTATGTATTATACTATTCTATGGCAACGTTCTTTCGAGCGTTGCTTGTTTTGTACACTTCACTATCTATTTGCTCCTCCCTGCTTTTTTGGTTTTGGAAGAGTTTGGCACCTTTCAGTCTATGGACTGTCGCTTAATTTCTGGGTAGTATACGGGAAGTTCCGAATTGCATCACAAGTAACAACGTTATCCAGAACGTCACACAGTTTTCACTCGATACTCCTTCTGATCCAGTGTAAGGATCTTAGAAACAAGATGTTTAAATTTTTGTGTAAAATATTTTGTCTGATATCTTCTCTATTGATATTCGAAATCTGAGCAATTGCTCTTACACACGAACACCGGTATTTTCTCTTTTCCAATAAATTCCCGAATAATTTCTATGGACCTAAATTTTTTCTCTGGCGATATAAAATTTCCGTGTGTCTCGCAAAAAAGACGCACGAGATACACCAAAGTTGTCTTCAGAAACTTCTTTGTGTGCACTGTTACGTTCGGTGCCTAGTACCAATTTTCACAATTTTTTACTAAAATATTTTACATCAACTGTTTCCAATTTTCGAGTTTTTGCATTTTCTTAAGCCCGAAATCTACATTCTGCCTAAAGCTACAGATGAATGATCATTTTCGGTTGGTGTTAATAAAATAATGTTACCTATATTAATATTTAAAAGTATGGACTAATTAAAAAAAATGTAAGTGTGTAAATGAAAATGCGGTATGGTACTTAAATGAAACAAAACGCAACACATAAACTTCCTCTAATATGCTTGCTATTAAGTCACCCCTAAATGGTTACGTGTATACATTCCCATTACCAAATTACCGCGCGCGTGCCACACATTACTGGAAGCTATTAGAGATAAGTGATAACCTGTCTGACTTGCGAGAACCCTGGGCTGCCCCTCTAATAGTTCCATAATTTTTAGGGGTTGATGACGAATAGAAATAATGATTTTTATTTTTCACTATTCGCATAAGTCATATTTTGCTTTGATGGTCTGTAGATTGGACTATAGGGCTGAAAACTCAGATATATTATATACTCGTAAGTAGACGCCTATTCGGCTGTTCCATCACTGAATATGATCAATCAGGACCTACATTCTGTTCGTTGTAGTAAAACAATGCAGCATTGTTTTCTTTTATTTATTTTCTCTTTAACTGTTACTCTCTAATTCCAAATTTGTCGTAAACTTTTTAAGTTCCATAAGGCATCTATGTTTGTTATTGACTAATTGATTCTACAACCAAGCCGTTTTTATTTGTCTTCAACACCTACTATCCCACAGTAGCTGATATTGTCAATTTCTCATCCTGTGTGGTATGGTTAGTAGATAATTAATTTGCACAATTATTTATGTAAATTTGAACAAGACGATAGGTACGCGAGTTGAATTTTTAATTACCTTTAGTCGCAGCAGCAATTCTGTTCATATACTTTACTTAAAAGTAATAGCTCCGAGATGTGATGCTCATTAATGTACAGGAATCTGCATGTTTACATATTTCCGCTGAATATAATTTGCAGAAGTTATTACGACGACTCGACGAAAATCTAGTAGAGAAGTATACACTTAATTTAACAGCAATATGGTTAAATAGAACTACTGTTCTTATGGAGCTCTAACGAATTCCAGTTAACAACAACATTTTATTATTTTATTCTTTGTCACATTTTACTGTAGTTTAAAGTCCCTTGTAAATATATAACTATAGTTAGGTAATGTTTATACTTATGTGGAATCGATACCAGAATATAGCCACGATATTCGGCTTTCGAAAATTTCCAGATGTAGTCCCAGAATTTATTTCTGAATGGGATATTTTGTGCTATCAGCAACACGACGCAAAATATTGCACCATTATTTTTCTTCGACCCTTGTAGAAGCTCTAACTTTTATGTTTAATTCTCCTGGGCACGAAGAAAGCAACTCCACTGATCACATGGTATAAATCGTCCCAGAATTCGACCATGGAATTTTAACGGCATATTATTTTACTAAAATTATGGTTAAAGCAGGCAATTCCCCATCAAGAAGGTTTTTCTATAATAACTTTCCAATCATTTAAGACACAACAACCAAATTTACAGCCCTTTATTTAAATTTTTCGATATTTTTTAAGCCTGACCTGACCTTCCCCTTTCCGTTTGTTAGACAATTGTTTTGATAAGGGCAAAGATTATTAACTTACGGTTGTACGAAAAATAAAATGAATTAAAATTGGGTATGTATTAGTTAACAGAATAGATTTAAGTTTCATTAGTTCAGAGACTAATTCATCGAAGAATAATCAACGTTCAATACTAGCTATTAGCATTAGCATTTAAAAATCATCATAAATGGGGCATGTTCTATAATTCAAAGCAATAAAAAAGCATGTACCTGCCCCAATTTGTTTCATTTTCGATATACAGGATATGCGTGGTGGCCACACGCGGTAGAAGTGAAACTTCAACGTTATTAGAGGAATGAACTGAGGAATTGACGCTTGCCTGAGAGAAACAGCGCGATGCATGAGACATAGCGTGGCTAAAGAGTGGGGCGGCGTCACCAGAAATGAAACGCTGTGGTCTCGCTTTTACTGACGCTTGCCTGAGAGAAACATCGCGAAGCATGAGACAGAGCGTGGCTAAAGAGTGGGGCGTTCTCCTCTGCCCGTCTTCTCAGACTGCTCCCCTCCATTCGTTTCACTTTTAGTGACGCTCGCATTTGCCAACACAGGTACTTACTCTACCGAGACAAAAGGAGTTTCACTTCAATAAACAGTACATAAGATATAAAAAATATAGAATGAAGTAAATTGGGATGCGAAATTGTTAACGGCATTCCAAAAACCTCAAAGTTCGAAGCAGAATACTGCTATAGTCGCATCCAGAATGACGTAATAAGTATATGAAGATTCAAACAGAGAAAAAATGTCTATCAAGCAAGTTTTTAAAACTGGCAACAAAGTACGGGACAACCCCCAAAAACGCGAAGTGTACAACATGTTTCCCGAAAATCATCTGCTTCCATTTTACATTTCAAATTTCAGATTTTTTTTTGTACACTCTATAAAATTTGAACATGAACATAAATTACTTTATGGAGAGTAGAAACTTTTTAAAATTTATAATGTAAAAATCTTACTTAAGTACCTAACTAGCTTGTTTCTTAAATCTCGCGTTAAAAATTAAATTTTAAGTATATTGCAACCCTAGGGAAAGAAGCGTGGGTAAGATTCTCAGCCATGCAATAATTGAATATATATTACGCATTACGTAGAGGAGGGGGTGCAAATGTGTAAACATGAGGGTAATGTGGAAACGGCAAGTATTTTGACTGCAGAGAGCTTCACTCTAGCGGCGATTGCCATAAACAGTCACTGTCGTTCCTATTCGTCACGGCGCGGCGCAGCGCTAGGAATTAGTCGGGCATTGTAGTTAATGGTGGTGCGTCGATTTTCGTTTCGTGATTTTCGTGAAGTTTTTGGAGGTAAGTTTGTGATATTATTTAGTCTAACTTATCATAGAGGTAGCGTAATGCGTATCAGAGTATTGGGAAAGGGAGTTATAGGGAAGGTATTGTTGGATTTCAGTGAATCATAAGTTAACGTTTTCTTGACTTAACTCGTAAAATTCAGTTTGATTAAAGTGCGGGTAACTTGGAAACATGTGGATGAGGGCAATGTGTTGTATTTTTTATCAACGAATAATGTTTTCTATAAATAAAAACATTATAAAAAGAATATAATGCTTAAATTTCAATATTCCAACATCTTTATGTGTTTACACATTGATTTACTGTAATTTTATGGTGTTTCCACATTACCCACATTTTCTCAAAAATCGAAAAATGTAGTAAATTAGACAAATATATAATAATAATAATAATAATAATAATACTAATAAATTTATTAACACCCAATAGGTACAAGGTACATAAGTGCACAATCAACAAAATTAAAATAACCACTGGTGCTAAAAGGCCAGCATTCAGGCATCTGAGAATAACGCAGTATTCTCAGATCCTGATCTTCCATGCGGGCCTATTAACTATTCCTATTCCCATAAACTAAAAATGAAGGAAAAAAAATTAACTACATGAATCGAGAACGATAAAACGGGGGACGAAGAAGAAAAGAAGAGGAAAGGAAAGGAAAGGATAGAGAAAAAAAAGAAGAAAGATTATGAAGATGTAGAAGAAGAACACAGTCATGTGCAGCCCACGTAATGCTAAGTAGACAAAAGGAACTAGCTACTGCTGGTCAAAGAGAATTTTGAATAACTCACGCTTCACGACACCACAAGGGAGAGTCCGAAACGAGTGAAACTGATTTAAACAGGACACGACGTTGTACGAGAAAGATCTCTTAAATATTTCCTTGCGATGCCGCGGAATCGTGAGCATTAGGGACTTTCGACGGGTGGCAACGCCATTATTATTATTTTTTAAGTATGTACAGGGTGTTTGCACTTGTGACTTATGGTCCCCTATTTCTAACATTATAAGTCATTTTAAGGCAATTTTCCAGGTTAAAATAACGATTCACTGATTTTTTTTACAAATTAAAAACGATCTAGGTTTTCACATTTGCACCACCTCCTCTACTACATATATGACAGACGAATTCACTTGCTATTAATTATTTATTTATTAATTTCACTCCTACAATAGCATACAGAATAAAACAATTATATTCATAAATGCACCACGCAGCTGTTTTTATTTTCTCCGCTGTGTTGAAGAGTTCTTTGAAATGAGCAAGACCACGCAACTGAGTTATTGAAATATAATTATTAATATGCTGTTGTGAGTTTTTAATTAATGTATTCATTTCTGTTGTGGTGTAACAGTATCCCGCACAGTGAAATTCATTATTATTGTTAATGTTTCATCTCTTTCAAGTAGGTATATCGTTGTTAAATTTTTCTGCATAATTTTCGACAAATTTGCCGTCAAACGTCCCAAGACAAAGTTTAAGTACGTTCTCGTTAAATAATGATGTCGTGACGTTTGTAACATTATTATACAAAAGATTCTTTGATTTAATTTGCGGCATCGAAACACTGCATTCCATAAAGGTTAACACATTCAATTTCTGCAATCAATATTCGCAATAGTGTTTAATCAATCTTATTGAAACTAAATATGCAGTTGTGCTATTCTTTCTATACTGAAGGAACGAAGGTGAGCAACATTAACAGTCCCGATTGCGGCAGAATTTCTGCGTGAAACCGCCGTTCTACTTGCAGCGGTCAACATGCTTTGCATTTTCTATTTACTGATCCATCCAAAACGCGATATTTCACACAAAAAATACGAAACTCGATTTCCAAGCAACGTTAGCTAAAAGGTTAAGAACAGAAACAGACTACACAACTAGAGTCTAGCTGTCAGACGCGGATTCACGATGTTTGCCGAAGCCGAATAATGCTGTGATTGGTCAGTTTACCGAATGACGTCACTGATACGGCAGTTTCTAAACAGCTAGCCAGTTGAGCACTAAATCGTAACCAGCTCATTGTTTTTTTTTGTTGCACTGCTTCAACTATCAACTATACTTGATCGGTTATATCTGACCGGTGCGAAGTCAGGTAGTCAAACGATTATAATTATTAACCAATTGAAAAACACGTATTTACTTATTCTGCTTCGGAAATAATCGTGCTCTCTGGTTGGTCACGGCTAGACTCTGGTAAGGAAAAGGCACTAAAATAAATTTGGTTCAAATTCAAGACTGCATATACTGATTTACCAGTGATAATAATGGTGAAGACATTTATTACCTGAAATCGTAGTCATTCGACAGAAACCACAAAATATACCAAGTATTATTTTCAGCAATTTTTCATGGAAAACGAGGGGAAGTAAAAATTACCGCTATTATGTTATGGGTGTCAAATATCAAACAAAAGATACAGATTAAGGAAGATAAGACACTGCCAGTAGTTGCAGTGTGACAAAGATGGATGTCAGTTAAGAACCGCACACGAAGTTCAGTATAATTAATAAAATGCAGGTAGTTTTGCCTATTTGTTAGCGTCTTCGATGACCCAAGGAACTGTAAAAGCGCACAGAAACAAGATGTAGATATCAAGTCCTTTGTTTAGAATACGTCCCTCATTCCTGGATTTAAACATAAAAAGTTTGTGAAAGCGGTGTCTTTACTAATATAGAAAAGAGTCAAATTAAAACGAACACGAAAATTCAGAAAAACCAATCAGTTAAGTTTTAGGATTATATTGGTAGTATTTACGAGAAGTAATTTTTTAAAATTCATAATCAATTTCTACCAAATAGTGAACATTGAAAATATTAACTACTTACATACTGAATTCTCGAGTTATCCTAGCTTTGCAATCACGAATGTCATCTGGAAAACTTAGTAAACTTGAACTTTGAAAGAACTCTAGACGTAAAAATCAAAACATAACAACTTCCTCCAATATATTACATCCCATCATTTCCTACCAACTTGGTTTCACAACGACCAGTGATCGGTGGGTATATCGAGAAGTTATGATGCAGTTGCCTTTTATTCAAAAATCGATCGAGAAAATACGAACTCATCGCTAAAATAAGTATTTTTCAATAAATTTCGATCAAGTATTCGCGATTTTCGACGTTATTTGTTCACGGAATTGAATTCTTCTTTCATAATCGTCTTCATTCAGATGGATTTGCAGTTTATATGGAGTAAGTAGGTGCTGTATATGTGTTACCGGTAAAACCCGAATTCCGTGAAAACCCGTTTTAACTAGTTAGAACTAGAATTAACAAAGAGTCTTTGCGAAAACTAGTTTTAGCTAGTTTCAACGCGAATTGACGGGACGTATTTGTAAAAACCCGACCAAATAATAATTTTTAATGGGCTTCGGGTTCTAACTGTGAATTTTAGTCAAAACTAGTTTTACGGAGTCGTTTGCTTGAGGGAACTAGTTTCAACTCATAGAATCAGTAAAAACCCGAAATACTCCATTCTTCATAAGACAAAACGGTGTCACTAAGAAGTGCTGCTTCTTTAGCTAGTGCTAGTGGATCTGTACATGTAAGAAGCGATGCAGAAGCAACATGTGGAAGTGCAAAAAAGCAATGGTTATTATGCAACTCGAAATACCACAATAGCGAGCCATGCCGTGTGTCCCGGGAATTCTGAAGCATCCTGTTTAACATATTATGGAAAATTTGAAAATTGCGATTTCTATGCCCCCAAAGTATTTTAAGGATATTTCGAGTATCAGAACATATAAAATGTGCACCAGAGAAAGTTTTTGCATAATAATTTTCAAAGTTTAAACAAATATCAAAAATATTTCCAAAAATGTATCTCGTGTGGGAATCAACTCAGTTTAAATGCAAGAGCACAACAAATTAAAATGAACAAACAAAATTTTAATACATTTACGTAAATAAGTAAATAACTAATTTTCTATAGGTATTGTTGCAATGTTACTGCCTTTAATAACGTGAATAATTTTCTAATAAATCCATTGCCAGTTTAATTAAAAATTATAAAACGTTAAATTATGCATTTTTACTGATAGAAATCAAACGCTGTTCATTCAAAATAACAATACAGGTAAAAAATAACCACTGTCGGATTCGAACCTCTGTATGCTAGATGCCGTTCTGCGATTGAACTCACTATCCCATTGCGCAGATGGCTGTCGTGCTTTTTACTCTAAGATGATTCCCTCGCGATACATTATTGAACATATTTTGTTAAACTTGGAAAATTATTACGCAGAAACGTTCTCTGGTGCACATTGTATGTGTTCTGATACTCGAAATATCCTTAAAATACTTTGGCGACATAGAAATCGCAATTTTCAAATTTCCCATGTTACGCAGGATGCTTCAGAATTCCCGGGACACACGGTATTATGAATATATCTTGTGTTTTTTAGAGTTTAATAAAACCTAAATTCAGTTTTTAATATTATGCAAAAGAATACAAATTTCGGGTTTTTACTGATTCTATGAGTTGAAACTAGTTCCCTCAAACGAACGACTCGGTAAAACTAGTTTTGACTAAAAATCATAGTTAGAACCCGAAGCCCATTCAAAATTATTATTTATTCGGGTTTTTACAAATACGTCCCGTCAGTTCGCGTTTTGACTAGTTAAAACTAGTTTTTACAAAGGCTCTTTGTTATTTCTAGTTCTAACTAGTTAAAACGGGTTTTCACTGAATTCTGGTTTTACCGGTAACATATGCACTGAGCCAACGGAAGTATGAGTTGCCTTAGATACTTTTGAAACAGAAGCAGCCGTATCCACACATCCACAGCAAAATGAAAAATAACTTCTGAGTATACAGTGTGTCCACGGATGGACTTAACTATACTCGTGAAAACTTTTATTTTCAGTTTTTCGAGAAAAACTCATTCTTTATCATTTCTTTTGCTTGTTATATAAATATCTACGGTTCACGTTGAGAAACGCAGAAAATACAAAAAAGTATATTTGTAAAATTAAAAAAAATTGAATCAAGCTTTTTGAAGTCTCAAAATGAAACAGCTTAGAAGAAGAAATCGAAAAGCCAAATAAAGTTTTTCCATAGAAGTTATACTTAGTTGCTAAGAAATTCCCTTGTGTCCGGTTAAGGTTGGCGACCGGCTATATCTTAGGAACTATTCATCCTACAGCTTCCAGAAAAAAATCTTCCTATAAAAGTGGCCATGACACTTCATCAAAAATATTTTTAGCTTCCAGTTTTCCCCGCTAGGGGGCACAATTTTAAAAGAAAATAGACAATCCGCATTTTCTTCGAAAATTCAAATGGAAATTTAGGAATCCTTTAGCTTTCTCAAAATTTCCTCATAATACCCTGCAAATTAGTTTAATTTAATAACTTTCTGATCTAGCTTATGAAATAAGGAGTGGGGGAAGGAAAAAATTCCCTTACACCAAAAATGCCATATCTTCGGATTGCTTGAACCAATTTTAATGAATATGGTATTGTTGGAAAGGGAATCTATAGCGTAATAGAAATCTGAATTTACATTTGAATTTAATTTTACGAGGGATCCGCCCGATGGTGTTATTTCGAAACTTACGAAATTTTCAAATTTTCTCAAAAATTATAAATGGAATGGTATATTTTTTATAATATGTTGTCATTACGCATAGAATTAAGAACAAGATGCCGCAAACCGGAAGTTTTTATCTTTATCAAATGGAGGTTATCATCAAGAATATCGATTAATCAAATCCCAGTGCACAGGTTCCAAATTTTCTAAATTTTTTTGAATGGAATGGTACATTTTCACAACATGCTGTTAGTACACATAACATAAATAACAGAATGCCGCAAACCGAAAGTTTCTATCTTTTTCAAAAATACTGTTTAATCATATCTCATTGCGTGGGTAAATTTCAGAAAAAATAAATACCTAAATGAATATCAATTTAATTTAGTAAATATTCAATTTTCCTCAAACGCTTTGCCAAAGCTCGGGAGGCAATAACGGCATTTTCTTCATTTTGAAAAACACCGCGAGCTTGTCATACGCTTCAGCAACAGAGCAGACATTATTTAAAAAGTTATAATAAATTCTAGCGAAAGGCACTGAAATCGAATTTAGATTAACTAATAATTAATACATAGTTAAGTTAAACTTAACAATTAGTGACAATACTATGGCCAGGTATTTGTTTTTATTTTCCATGAAGTGCATTTTGTTTGTAATATTATTCTTATAATTCTGTCTGATGAGAGATACAAGAATGCCCTAATATTCTTTAAAAAATTATATTTTCCTAAAATTACCCATGCAATGAAATTAATGTGATTAAACAGCATTTTCAATCATAACTTTCGTTTGAAAAAGATAGGAACTTTCGGTTTGCTGCATTCTATTCTTCATGCTATTTGTACTAACAGCATGTTATGAAAATGTACGGTTCCATTCAAAAATTTTTGAAAAAATTTGGTACCTATGCGCTGAGATTTGATTAAACCATATTCTTGATGATAACTTCCTTTTGAAAAAAGATAACAAAGAACGTTATTAAACTAATTTGCTGGATATTACGATGAGATTTTGAGAAAGATAAAGGATACCTACATTTCCATTTGAATTTTTGAAGAAAATGTGGATTGTCTATTTTCTTTTAAAATTGTGCCCTCTAGCGGGGAAAATTGAAAGCTAAAAACATTTTTGAGGAATTTTTATGGTCACTTTTGTGAGAAGATTTTTTTTCCGAAATCTGTAGGAAGAATAGTTCCTAAGCTAGCCGGTCGCCAACCTTAACCGGACACCCGGTATATCTTAGCAAGTAAGTATAACTTCTATGGGAAAACTTTATTTGGCTTTTCGATTTCTCCTTCTAAGCTGTTTCATTCGGAGACTTCAAAAAGCTTGATTCAAAAATTTTTAATTTTGCAAATATATACATTTTTGTATTTTCTGCGCACCTTGTACAACAAAATCAAAGTTTCTCAACGTGAATCGTATTTATATAACAAGCAAAAGAAATTATAAAGAATGACTTTTTTTTCGAAAAATTGAAAATAAAAGTTTTTACAAGTATAGTTAAGTCCATCCGTGGACACACTGTATATTAGGAATGACGATACCCCTTAATTTTTGTACCCGGGTACCCGGTTTCCTTATTTAGGTATTACCCGTTAACCGATAAAAACCCGTTACCCGATAAATACAAGTTGCCCAATAAATACCCGCTACCCGATAATTACCCATTGTTCGATAATTACCCGTTACCCGATAAATAGCCGTTACCCTATATTCTGGTACCAATTTAGTATTTGCTGTTATTACCTAATGTACCAACAATATCTAGACCTTATATTAGGTATTAAAATTGAACCTACCTATAGCTACCAATATAAAAAATAAACCATTCAGGATTTCTGTTAACAAACAACAAGTCCACAGACACACTAGGATTCAAATTTTGTTATTATTCGACCTGCTGCCCAAAAAGATAAAGATCTCTTTTACGCCACCAAACAATAGGGTCTTGGCACAAGACACACATTTGGCGTAATCATCCATTTGCACCTCACTTGTTAGAAGCGCGATTGGGTATGACTTACCGACTGCTTCTTCTTTGCTGGCCGCCACGTGATGTACAGTAATCATTCAAAGATTGAAACGGTTGTCGGGTAAATATCGGGTAGGGGTAATTAACTGGTATCGGGCAGTTTACGGATAGCGGGTAACGGGTATTTTGCGAGCAACGGGCACTTATCGGGTAACGGGTACTTACCTGAAAACAGCCCACGAATTCGTTGCCATTGCCCGGGTAACTGGGTACCCGTCGTCATTCCTAGTATATTTCCACAACTTTTGGCAAATATTTATAATAGAACAGCTTATATCATTTGATAAACTAGGCCGCCGTGAGCAATGGCAACGGCAATCTAGAGTGGCTAGTCGTATTTGGCACAGCTGAAAATTGAAGATCAAAAACATGTTCTCGCAAGCGATGGCTGAATCAAATTAAATAAACAATTACTAATTTCACCATTCAACAAGCCACTCGCAATGCCAGTAGCAGGAAAAATTGCTGTATGTTGTAAAAAGAGTAACCTCATTGTAATGAGAATCATGCGATCACGACCCTTCTGACGAGAAGAAACCGAAGAAGACGTGGAAGAAGAAGAGAAGAAACATTTATTTGAATTTGTGTACCATTTAAAGTTTCAAAGTTGCCAAATATTCGGCTGATTATGGCAAGTCACGTCAGGGAAAGTTACATCAAGTCAGGTAAGATCAGTCTGGATCAAGTCAGATATTTCACCTAATTATATCGCGACGATCTGTTCAGATAATATGTAAGTGAAGGCATTGCGGGGATTTTAAACTTTTATGACCTCTCTGAATGAAAAATGCAAATTTTAAGTCGGTAGTTCGACATGCCTAACTATGGATTTTGTACTATTTGAAGTTAGCGTTTCTGTGTTGCACCAGTTTATCATTTCATATAATATGCCAGTGCATATGGGGAATTGGGTTCTTCAATAAATAAGAGAACCACTCAACGAATATTTGGATTCTTTTGTCAATATCGAACGTCAATTTGTATTTCACAAAAATTTAAAGAAGCATATTAATTCGTAAATGTACACATTCAGACTTACTTTGCTGCAACTTTTGGCTCAACCTGTATGTTTTATGTTTCGTTATTTACCTACTACATTTTATGTACCTACTATACATTGTTGTCATATTATCTTAAACCGTGTAATTCCACAACAAACTCTTGAAATGGTACAGAAAGCTTTCTTTGTAATTGTGTCTCGAATCAATTTCAAGTATGAACTTGGATTCCAGAGTGCTCATTTAAATGACAGCGTAAATATACCGGAAATGCAGAGATATATGGCGCTGACCTTATGTGGAAACGTGCAAGTCGCATACCTACTACTTGTGGCGATTTGCCGATGCTTGAGTTCATGTCTATATTAATTATGATGCTTTTTTAGCTGTTCATAAGGAAGAAACGAGGTGCTAGTAGCTCAGGTACAGTTATGCCTTATACGTTTAAAATAGTTAGTGTCAAAGGGCATCAAATAATTGATCCAAGAAGTAATAGTGGGTAGGTACGACACTGGCCGACGAGGATCTGGTCACGCAAGATGCACTCAGAATTTCCGGAATTACTTGTAGGTGTACATGTAAAACCAGAAAATATAAAGTACTAATAAGATATTTACATAATATTGAAGTTGTTTATAATGTTCCACAGGTAACACAAATTACCCCTACAAGTAACAACTCATCTAATAATTGTAATTGGCATCTTATCGGGTTCGCTGAGCCTTTCTTGATCCACCGACAAATTCAGACAGTGTTTTCCTTTGAGAAATGGTCTGAGAAAGTTGAGATTTTATGACTTTAGTCGAAATTCAAAATACACGTTTTAGTTTTCCCTACACAAAATACCCCGCATGAGTTGTTTGAGTCACTTTTATCTTAGTGGTAACATAGGATAACATGACTGATTGGCAGGCCCTGGTGGTAGGTTTTGGAAATATTCTTTTCTGCGAATATCTCGGAAGAACTGGAGAGTCAGCAATCTAAAATGTTTTTCTGATCATCATTAAGGTTTTTATAGTCGGATAAAAGCGGGGGTAGAAGAGACATGGAAAAGGCTTTGTCTGTGTCCTTTTTCTCAAAGTTGCTTGAGCAATTCCTTCTGGAAAGACGTGAGGTTGCATTTAGGCATGCGTTGCCGGTTCCCAGTTTGTGTAACTTTGACTTATTTTCTGTCCTCACCAGGCTCAAAGCTACTATCTCTTGCTTCAAGACCTTCTCCATCATCATTTTCCTGATTTTCTTCTCTGTCATTATCTTCCCCTTCCTGGTCATCGCGAACGCTTCCCGAGGTATTTCTTATTTCTACACTATTAAGTAGGAACATGAGGGGGTCTGTGTAGACATACTTTTTCTTCTTCACCGCTCTTTCCTTGATTCATGAACTTCAGAAAATTGTCTCTGATATGCCGCCACTTGTTCTTCATCTCTTTTACTGAAGGTGCAAAACAATTGATGCAACATATAAAAATATTATAAAACTAAAAATAAATACAATGAAAAATAATTTACTAAAAGCACACATTTGTTATTCATTCCAGAAGCGTTTTATTGAGCTATTAAAAATTCATTTTGTATGTATTTGTCTACTAGAAGCAAGTTCTCAAGTCTTCAGTATGAATTCTATATTGCAAGATATACCATCGCAGAACAATAATTCGGAAAACTTGCCAAGCAATATGGAGCCACTTGAAAGAAATACAAATGCCAGAATAGAGCGTGGAAATGTGGTTGGTCATTGCAGATAAATTTTATTTGAAAACGAACACATCTAACTGTGTGGGTTCAGTAGGCGGCAAGCATATAAGATGCATCAATTCTCGAAAAGCTGGACCAAATTCCTTCAATTGCAAGAAATTTTTCTCTATGGTACTGTTGAGGATGCATATCTAAGTTGTGTGGCAATGGACGTCGGTGTATATGGAAAAGAAGGTGACTCCACAGTGTTCCGGGACAGTCCGCTCGGCAAAAAGTTGTACTCTCTCAGAGTAAATCTACCACTCCCTCGTTCTTTACCGAATACTAATGAAAATCTCCAGACTTCTTTATGGTTAGAGATGAAGCATTCAAACTTTCCACTAAACTTTTGCGTCTATACCCAGCCCGCAAACTCAGTGCAAGGAAGAGAGACTATCGAGATGCAGACGCACTCTGGAGTTTGCTTTTGGGATTCTGGCAAACAAGTGAAGGATTATTCAGTATTAAAATTATTCGATCCTGCATAAAATTTTGTACGTACGACGCGACGGTCGCAAATAGCTTTTACGGCGCTAAACGTGTTGTATCCCTCAGCGCCCTGCACTTCGGGCTTCAATCACACCGCAGGCTGTAAAAGCTTCTTTACGACCGCAATACATAAATAACTTTTATATTAAATAAAAGATTCTTGTAATAAGAAATAAATTAAAAAAATTAACTTTGGGTCATTATTTATCCAAGCCATTTTGACGCAAAATATTTCAGTGGTTTTTCAATTCCGCACGTAGCATTTTTTTAAATATTCAGAAGTGTAGTTAAGTACTCTAAGCGTCTATCCCGCAGCCTTTTCTTCCTAATAGTAAAAAATGTGATAATAAAGAAAAGCAATGTTTCTGTGGACTGCGAAAAGGAGAATTAAATATAGTTGCTTATCATCTAGAAAACCTTGAAAGTGAAAAATTTATACCACATATTGTGACATATTTATTTATTGACAGCAAGACTGAAACGTAGTTTCTTTATATTATTTTATTGTTAACATTTTCATTAATTTTTAATTTCCATAATAAAAAATGGACCAAAGCAATCCTGTTAGCGAATCACGCTATATTTTAGCTAAATATAGAATCCAAGTAATGGATAATCCTGAAATTGAAGAAGAATTGAAAGCTCATGCATTTTTGATAGACGACAATTTCGATCTTGACCATTCTTTCCATCCAGGACCTAGAGCACTTGGTAAAATATTTATTAACGAAGAATTGCTTATTTATACAAATCTTCTAGTAGAATACATTGAGAACAGTGGGGAATTGGGTTGGAACAAAGATTCGATGTGGCAAATCTTGTGGTGTCTTTTCCTTCCTTGTTATTTGATTCGCTATGGTATTTTGCTCTGCACAGATGGTCTGTGTGACTTTTGCTCCTACTACACTACAAAATTAGAAGAGAAGTACACAATGCAAAACTGCTGTTGTTGGGACTGCTGCAAATTGCAGATGAAGTAAGTATTAGTGTTAATTATAACAAGAAACACTGCATTTTTACTAACTTGTAAAACTAAATTCAGTTTTTAGCAAACTTACAAGGGGGCTGATAAACAAATACCCAGTTACGACAGAATTGAAGAGATTTTTTTTTAATAAAGGTAACCTTTAGAGTATCTTTCAAAATTGTAGATACCTGAAAGATTCTCTGCAGACTGTTGGATGTAGAAAGGGGTAGAGTATCCTCGTATCTGAATTTTGGTTATTCATCTACAGATATGACTTTAATATTTCATGGCGAGCACTATTAACTCGATGGAATTTTGACTTACTCATGGTATAAAATGGAAGAAAAATTGTTTGATCAATACATCTATATATTTTGCATATCTATCAATACTAAGAATTTATATAATGTACATACTTAAATATATCAGGTACCCATTATACTTGTTTTTATTCTTCATACACAAGTTAATCCCAATCAACATGGACGCTGGTCAACTCGATCAAAAGAAACCGATGGAGAATATTATCTACCATTCATTTAAGTGTAAAGGTCGGTACAGACTTGTAGCCAAGTGCCGTCACGAACCTCATCGCGTCGGTGAATGTTGAGCCCTGTCGCGTTAACGTTGACAGCCACCGAACAGGCCTAGACCTTGTCCATTATTTGCAGTGACACACACAGTGACACACTCAAACCATGCAATTGAATCTTGCTATATATCCTGCCGCGCTCTGGACAGATATCAGCAAGTGACAACTACTTTGAGTAATTATCTGGTATTAATTAGTGGTACTGGACCGTTCGAACAACTACTCCTCGGGCAAATATCCCGCCAGGCATTGAATTATAGAACTAAATCCAGATTTCTTGTACTACGAGACGTTTCAGACTGCTACCCCACCTAAGGTGGCTTTGAAACAAAACATGCAATATTTGAACAAAGTCCTGCTTAAAAGCACGTACGTATATGGAGACAAATTAGGATTGTTTCAAAGCCACCTTAGGTGGGGTAGCAGTTTGAAACGTCTCGTAGTACAAAAAATCTGGATTTAGTTCTATAATTCAATGCCTGGCGGGGTATTTGCCCGAGGAGTAGTTGTTCGAACGGTCCAGTACCACTAATAAATACATAAGTAGAAATTTTATTTCCAAATTCAACACCCTGAATCTCAACAACGAAGCGTTCTATGAGCCCAAATTTTGGAACATTTTATTAACAAAATCGTGGCCGCCAATAATTACATAAGTCCTGCTGATAAAAACTGGAGACGCCCGCATAAATCAAAATTTAACAGATTTAATATACCTAAGCGTCAGCAACTTTTTTACTTTTTTAGAACATCACGTCAGCCGTCTGAACTTTTATTAAGATTAATAGTCATGCTTTAGGAAGAAAACCAACTGCATCTGCCCCGTAAATTTTATGGGGGTGAAAACAGACGTCCATTTACTTAATTAAATTTTCAGTATCAGGTGATAACCACGACGATTTACGACTTCTAAGGGGCGAATTTAACACGTTATAAACAGTTTATAGATTGTAAATAGTTTTTTGGTACACACTTTACATTTTTTAAGATGAAATCTAAGTTTCTAATCAGTACTAAAGAAAATATTACTTCTTATTATAGTATAACTAATTTGAGAGCTTCCTTAAACTAAGACTGAGATTGTAACGGTAGCAAAGCAAGTATGGAGGAAGGATGTGGCACGAACGGCAGTTTTTAAAAATGTCTATTTTTACATAAATATTTATAACTTCAGATTAGAAATAGGTAAGCAAAAGTTATCTATCAGCAGTTGATTGAAGATGAAAAACGTAAGTTTAATTTTTATTGCCCTCTTTTGTACAATTTTGTAGAACATACGTGGAATTCCCTATATGACTGCACTCTGCATCATGTCACGTAATGTGTACAAAATATGTGTTAACTAATTGGTTAATTAGGTATTGATTGGATAAACAGTCACCATCATTTCCGGCAATTACCTGAACAAACAATTCTTAACCCCTCACAAACTCTCTCGCCGGACTAATTTGATATATTATGTGTAATGTTCTAATTACAAAAGGGTCGATGAATATGGCAATTCCCTTGAATGGACATTTTAAATTGGAATGCAATATCGCAATAAAATTTATGGTCTACGGAAATTCATTCTTGTAAGTTGAAAGAAATATTTAGTAAGAACTTTATTCATTTAAGGGAGGATACTAAACTTAATAAGCGTATTACAGCTAAATGGGCGAAGACATGATAGACAATAATATAACTGATCATTACTATTACTATTATTACAATTATTAACCAAAGCATGAAAGTTGCGAAGGCTTCAAAGCTTAGTGATCACAGGAGCGGCCTGCTGCGGCTATGGAGCAGTGAGGCCAGATTGGGCGATTTATCGCAATTTGGGCTACTTTTGCCATAATTTTGCGACCAGTTTTTGGCAAAAATCGCAAGTCGCAAATTGGGCGATTTGAAAAATCACTTGGGCGAGATCGAAAGTATGGACCCGACGACTGCAATTTGGCAACAGCGTACAGTGCAGCTGTCAGCAGTTCGCAATCGTATTCGCAGTAGTGTTGGTGTTGGGAATAATCGGAACTTTTGACTAATCGGAATTCCGGTATTCGGAAATCGGAATGTATTAATATTCGAAATGTTCGTTGGATGCTGCTATCCAGATACTTACACGTTAACATAAGATGTATAACTTATAACGGTATACGTTTTCTATTCGGAAACTGCAAATCTCCGTATCTATACTAAATATATCCGAACATCCCTATATTGATAATTCGGTATCATTTTTTATGGCAAAACTTTTAAGCCGACAGCAAATATGTTATGTAGATTTAATTCCAATGTGATGTATACTAATAATAATAATAATAATACAACTTCAGTGTTTTCATTAGAAAATTTTGAAGCTTCTAATTCTGAAGACATTGATGAAGTACTAACATTTTGTCAAGATTTTTTGTGAACTTTTGTAATTTTTAAACAATAAATAATTTGAAATAACAAAAATTATTTTTTTGCGCGCGCCATCTATTTGTGAGGTTATAAACGAAAGTTGCGATTTTGGGCGATAAATGAAGGACTGATTGGCGACTAAGCTTTGAGAAATCTGGCCACACTGCTATGGAGCAGCAGTGCTCCCATATATCGGGATGTAGGCGAAAGTTCTATCAGCTTATCTTGAGATGCTATATAAACTGACTGCTCAGCAAATAGTCAGATAGAACCGATCTAACACTTGATTTTCTCAAGTCTTCACTGGTGAGCGGAGTATAATGAACTAAAGTAGGGAGAATAGCAAGAGACCACCTGGTGCGAACCAAATTATGCCATTGACACTGTCAAGAAACGGCAAAGAAACTGTTGTACCGGATAATCAATCACAAATTTTTTCGTCGAAACTGGAGATCAAGATGGGCTAGCAGATTCTACTTTTTGTGTTGTTATTTCTTTTTTAATAAAACTCTCCATAGGTTTCTGACAGTTTTATTTTCATCATTCTACTTTCTTTTCGCCTTTTATAAATTGTGATTTGTTGTTCGAAGGGTTCCTTTTGTGGCTTTAGGCATTCCATCTTTAATATATCAGCATAAGCTGGATGGAGAATTTCGTGAGACTTAGTCTGTCCTAAGGTTGACGCATTCCACTCGCCACATACCACCAGGTAGTTTGTACCGGATCGTCTCGAGTTTACAATTAGTTGTAGCTTGATGGTAGAACAAGGGACCGACAATTGAGAAGTAGTTAGTTCGATTTCGGTTACTTGTTGCAGATTTTTAACTATGACTGTTACACTACACCAACTTTATAAATGCGTAGTTGAGCAGTTCTCCGTTTTTTAATCCAGCCTATCATATGTAGTTATTTTCGTTAAATTATCCTGTTGGATTACATCACAACAGGTTCCACAAGGATTGATGGATGGATGCGCAGCATCTGCATATCTTGACGCCTCATGCCTTTCGACTTACAAGTCGGATTTAGGATGGGGCATGCTTTTAGTTGTTATTGGAGTTGCGACCTCCACCGGCTAAGCTTGGATGCGCGGCCGAAACCAAAGTTCTCATGATTTGCATTCTGTGCCTACCTTAAGGGTAGGTTGGTGGAAAGATGATCTTCCGCCGGTGCATCCTACTCCCAGTGGTACTGGTCTTCAAGATCACCGGTCGGAACCTTCGAAGATCTGCGCTTCCTCCGGTTTTGGTTACTCGCAACCAAGTCTTTGGTCTGGCTCCTTTCTCTATGTAGGTACCCATGTCGGTAAGGTTTCCCTTTACCCGTTTGATGACTGGCCGTTGAGGTCGCTTGCGTGATTCTGTATCCCACAGCAATACCATCGGCCCTCGTTACCCACTTTCGTAGTCCGCCAGTGGTTTTAAGGGTAACGCCGCCGCCGGTGCCGTGGGGTGTAACGTTTATTCTGTGGCGTCCGTACTTTCTGTATCCACATGCTGTATACAATATGTCCCCGGATGGGGTTACAAAGAGGAAGAAAATTCTTGTCTTTCATTTCTCAGTGAAAATTGCTGTTCATGAAAAGCCCTGTTCGTTTTTAAACTTCCATCGTACATATAATTTTTTATCCAACTGTTCCACGAAATTTTATTAATTTTTTATGCATTTTTCGATTCGGAAAATTTTCATTAATGTTGACACGACAGCAAAAATTTATTTCATGTGGTACTGGTGAGGAATACTACCGTTCAGTAATTACAAAATTTTCAACAAAAATTTAAGAAATAAATTTTCTCATGTCGTCGGTACGGGAGTTGGTCAAAAATGTTTTTTAGAAATTGGTGCAATTCAAAAAAGAAACAAAAAGTGGCTTAACGAAGATGATACTTTTATATTTTGATGTAAATGGCACGCTATTTGGATACTTAAACATACAAGAAAATGATTTTTTTGAATTTATGAATATTTTAATAATAACATTATATGTTTTCTCATGTGTTTTCATATGAGTAATTTTCAAGTCAGTTTTTAACTGTTCTATTCTGAAAAAGAATAAAATTTCCAAATGTTTTTGACTTATGTTTTTACTTGTGAATAATCGGTAGGGAGAAATCATACTGTTTGAATTGCCAAATGCTCATCGGAAAATCACTCATTATGAAAACACATAATGACAAAACATATTATAATGTAAACGTAACTAAAGTCAAAAAAATGCATAAAAGTTAATAACAAATTTCCTGTAACAGTTGGAGAAAAAATTTTATGCGCTATGGGAGTTTTGGAACAAGAAGGAGTTTTTACAAAGAGCGATTTTTTGAGAAGTTAAAAATAATTATTATACTTTGTAATTTTAGCAACTATACTTGGGCCGCCGAACAGACGGAGTGATCACCCTGCAAGAACGTGCTCTAGGCGGGACCACTATCAATTTAGGACAACCGAACCGCAGTGATGCACTTTCTTTAGACCCAACGAAGTCGCATCACTTCAATTAGGTCGTCATAAATTACTATTGGCTCCGCTAGAGCACGTTCTTGCAGGGTGATCACTCCGTCTGTTCGGCGGCCCAAGTATAACCAATCATTTTCTCAATCATTACAACATCCTAGTTGACGTAAAAAATCAACGCCTTCTAGATACCCTCACCTGCATTTCTATACATGCACAAAAATTCTAAGATAACCATTTCTGGAGCCTCTCCCATGAATCAACTCTTGCAAAAATTTTCAGAAATCAATCGACCCATGGAACTGTCTTACAAACCCAACCACTCAACCCTACGCAACATACGCATAACTACGGGGCAGCAAACCTCGTAGGCTACCTCCCGACAAACTGAGAATCGCTAGAAAAAAATTTGAAACCATGATAGAACTGGGAACTGCACGACCCTCTTGGAGCAGTTGCTCATCGCCACTACACATGATACTCTCAAACACGATGATGAGTGGAGACCCTGTGGTGACTATCGAGCTGTAATTGCCCAGTACCTCATATCGAAGAATTCGCTCAAACTCTAAGAAAAAACATACTTTTCTACTATTTACCTGGTCAGAGCATACAACCATATCCCCGTAGCCGAAGAAGACATACCCCTTTTCGTCTTTTCAAATTTTCATACTTATATGTCATTTAGTTATATCACAACGCTGGTCAGGTCAGCGACGAAGCGACGAAGTTCTCATAGGATTAGATTTCTGCTACGCATACACAGATGACATCTTAGTAGCATCGTCCACAGCGGAAGAGCACGACGCGCATCTCTGACAGATTTCCAGCTTCTCATACTAATCAATCTTTAGGAGTGTGTTTCAGTTCCAAGTCAGTCACATTCTTGGGCTACCAAGTATTCGAAGCCGGCACACGACCAGCAAAGGTAGATGCTATTCTCAACTACCCTCGCCCTCAAACAGTGAAGCCACTCTGGCAATTTCTGGGAATGATAAACTTCTATCGGCGTTTTACTCCCAGTGCCGCAACATTCCAAGCTCCACTCAGCGACCTCCTACATGGCAAAACAAAATACAAAATACCCCTCATCTGGGACACTGTAAGCGCAACCGTTCTTCATACCTGTAAAGAGAGTTTTGCAAATGCGACCCTTCCCGCACACCCGAACCACCAAGCAACACTCGCAATCATCAGCGACACCTATGATACCCAAGATCGTTACCATCATCGGCGCCCGTTACCCCATACGTGGGATTGGGTAGTCCGCAGGTGGTTTTGGGGGTAAACGTCCTGGGGTATAAAGTTCACCCGTGGCAGTTACATCACTCAGTATAACTCTAAAGTTCTTAATTGAACAGGTCATAAATAAAGAACCAGAAATATCCAACTTATTATTAAGATAAACTGATGCGCTGGGCAAGACAATGCCAGTTTGGAATAAAGTTATAGTATAAGGGTGAAGAAGGCAAAACTTAAAACAACTGTTTTGGAAATTGGGGACAGGGCACCACTCACTAAAGCAAATTTATATTTTCTGATGCAGTGGAAATCGGAAATCGAGTGATGTTCGATTATTTTTTCATGTACGCACGATGAAATTCTGAATGCAGGTAAGAATCGCAATAATAAAAAGTTGTATTTGTAATACATACCTACTCCGTGACTCCATCGTAATATTGTGCTGACAAGGAGGATAATACAACAGGCATAATATTTTTGTTTTCTGCTTAGGTTTTCCTAATATTTCTTCCGTTATTTTTCTATTATTTACACAATTCTAGTTAAAATAAAAAAAACTCAAATCTACTTATTTTTTTAGAATCAAACAACAAGAACTATTTTTTCCATTTACATTCATTGCCTCCTACAGCAAGAGAGAGAGAGAGAGAGAAATAAATAAGGAGGTGGTAAAACCAGAGAATCAATTCCGTCACATTAATAGTTTTTCAAAAGGTAACGAACTGAATTCTTAAACCTATATGAAATTGAATATTATACATATTTTCACGTTTTCAGAATGGTATTCCAATTAACAGCATTTTGGGCACAAGGAAAACAAAGCAGCCATTCTTTATTCTAGCAGTGAGTCTTGGAAAAGGTACTTCATTTTGCATTTAAGTCATGTTTTATCTGTAACTGAAAATTTCCTGATCATGTGAACCTGTGGTTTGTATTACAACTTTTGTTTAAGAAAATAATAATAAATATATTAAACAATATTGCAGTGGCATTTTATTTAATATTGATAAATTTACCAAAGAAATTGCTATTTCACCAATATATTTGTTAAATATAGACAGCATGTATTTTAAAATTAGCAATTTAAATTTGCTATATTAACAAAATACTATTTGAAACAATAACAAACACTGTTGTAGAACTTACGAATATTTTGGTGATTTTAGCAAATTATGGGAGATAATCTAACAAATTACTTTCATTAATATATAAGTGATAATATATAAGTGATTTTGATACTTGTTATTGTCAATTTAACAAACTTATTTGAAACAGTAACATCTTTCTCTTAGGATTCACAAAAAATTTTAGTTATATGTAACTATTGTGTGTGAGCAACGTAACTAAATTAATTATAACTGCAACAACGACATTTTGTGAATATTAACAATGAATAGAATGTAAATAGCTGGAAAAACTAATTTGTTAATCTAACTACTTTTATTTAGTGGATCGTCTGGAACAAAACATTTGTTAATAATTTGTTAATTTTGACAAGAAATATTTTACTGTGTACATGGCAAAACAAAAGACAAAATACCCCTCATCTGGGACACTGTAAGCGCAACCGTTCTTCATACCTGTAAAGAGATTTTTGCAAATGCGACCCTTCCCGCACACCCGAACCACCAAGCAACACTCGCAATCATCAGCGACACCTATGATACCCAAGATCGTTACCATCATCGGCGCCCGTTACCCCATACGTGGGATTGGGTAGTCCGCAGGTGGTTTTGGGGGTAAACGTCATGGGGTATAAAGTTCACCCGTGGCAGTTACATCATTCAGTATAACTCTAAAGTTCTTAATTGAACAGGTCATAAATAAAGAACCAGAAATATCCAACTTATTATTAAGGTAAACTGATGCGCTGGGCAAGACAATGCCAGTTTGGAATAAAGTTATAGTATAAGGGTGAAGAAGGCAAAACTTAAAACAACTGTTTTCTCACATACAGTTAAGAAAAAAACAGTCGAGAAACTGGTTTCAGCAAAATTCTTTTTTGAAAATGTACACGAATGACGCACAGTAATATCTGGCAGAGTTACTGATAATTCTCTAAAGTAATAACTCTTTTACCGTTTGAATCATGGTGGGCGTCCTAACTCTTCTTATTATCTCTTACCTTAAGAGGCTAATTAGGATGTATTTTTATCGGAACTAATAAATAATTCAACTATTTAATATGTAAATTATTGGTTGAAATGGTATATGTATCACATAAGTGGCAGGAAAATGACTATTTTCCTTAGAAAATCTTATTCAAACGTAGATTATTAAACATTCATAAAAATTGAATCAACTTTCTTACAGCAAAGTACTGAAGTCGTGCTATCATAAAAATTCCCTAACCGTACATTAATTCATTTAATAATAAGTTACAAGATGCGGAATGCGATCTTATAATTAAACGGAAAATTGTTCGACATTTAAGTTTCTGATTGATGTGCCCTTGGAGCGGAATTTGCAATCTTCAGATTTATTTTATGAACAGTTACTTCTTCTAAGTACGTATCCAATAATTTATTAATAGTATGTGAAAACGACAATACTTATGATTTGTATGCCGTGTAATGGTATTTCAGAGGACTTCTAAGTAGTTAATGCAAAAGAAAGTGTAAGGACAAGCTCATGTCAGGTAATTATGTAAATTAACTATGGTCGTATTTGCTTTTATTGCCATCCGACGGGCTCTTTAGCAATGTAATGAGTTTTGATTAGAAATAAAGAGCCAGGATTAGGCGCAAGAAAATAAACAAGCCACTTATTAAATTGCATCCCAATGTAATAGTATTGAGTCATTTGTTTTTTGTTTGATGAAAAAATACCCCGAGGAATTCCTTTTGTCTTCAGTCGAAACAGGTATGCTGCTGATCCACAACTAAAACTGAAATAAATTAACAAATGACACTCGCAATCAATCAGTGAAGATTTCTAAATATTTGTATTAAGTACATTTTGTATTTGGTGAAATTAAAAGATCGAATGAATAAACGGATATCATAGAAATAAAATGCAACGAATGATGGAGAAAAATATGAGAAAATCCTTCTGAGCTAAGGGATATTGCGTTTTTTAAAAGTATTGTGGAATATTAAGCCAGAAGTTGTGTTTCTAGGCCATTTTAGATTTTACTAAACGCCTCTTTCGGGGAATGAGTCCATGGTAGGTTCCGGACGACATTTTGTGTGAAAACCACACGCGAACTGGCAATCTGAATCTGTCTGAGTGGTAAACGAATGCTACTTTAATGAAATTAAAATTCATTTATTCCGGAACATTATCAGTCTGGAGGACGAAATTCTTAGAAGTTTGCATTAGCTAATTAATTGGCGCTTTCGTGTGTAGGTAACTTTTTGAACCCTACCAGCAGAACCGGGTATCGCACAAAAATCAACAATGAAGTGTTTTATTCTTTCGGTACTCTGGAAAAATTAAAATGAAATTGCCCTTGATCACGGAAATAGAAACACTGGGACATATAAATTTCTGTAATGAGGTAGTTGGAAATGACAAAAATTCACAAAAATTCCACTCTAATTATTCGACTTGATATTGAATAATTGTATAGGGAATTAATTGAACCATAAATATTAAGTATAATAAAGCACTTTATCTGCTTTTGTTAAATTATACGTTTCTATGGCAACGTTCGTTCAAGGACCACTGTCTGTGCACACTTATCTAGAATAAAATGCTTTAATTGCAGTCTTAAAAGTGCAATTACGTATGAGTTCTTGCAGACAAAGTACAGTATCTAACTCTCGAGTCATGGCCAGTACTAACAAGGATGAAATTTTGACAATGTACTACTACTTATTCCCAATAATATTACAGACGTAAAATGCACATGGAAAGGAATTAAATACATTTTTTATTAACCATGAAAGAAACCCAAGTGTTTAAACAGGGCGTACTGTTTATAACCGTTGATATCTAAAATACTCTTCAAGAATTGAGTGTCGTAAAATCACGCTTCCCGTTCACAATATTTTTACTAATTAAAAGAGCCCGGCACACCAATTTACTAAGAATCGGGGGGTTCAGGGGTACGGATCTAGAGCGGACGGCAAAAATTATCTGGAAAAGCAGGGAACTAGTCGGCCAAACTAATACTAAGAATGAACTTGTTACGTGCACGACCTATTTCGGGATCGATTGACAGCTGGGCGACTTTGATCAGTAGTCGAAAGACAGGTGAGAGCACGAGCTAAGACGAAAATCTTCGAATGCAACGGTACCGCTGTTTACTAATATCTTTTTTGTTTTTCGGTCGAAATCGAAAATTTTATGTCTTCTTTCAAGTCAGAGGTTCAGTCCACTATTGCTATTAACCAGATTCTGAGATTTTCTTTTCAGGAATGGTTTATTAGGTTCTATAGAAAGCAGTTTTTCGCCACTTGTAACATGCGACTTCGTTTATTGTTTTCATATTTTTTAACAAATTTCAAAATAGCAATAGTAGATTTGCATTTTAAGAACAGTTTACAAACAAAAACAATTTAATATCATTTATAGTTTTTGAAATATTTACAAACAGGCGAACGTCTACCGTGCTTCCAAAATTCATGTGTGTCGGGCTCTTAAGCATATTTTTCACTAAAAATGAATAACAAGACAAAAACACTCAAAAATTACATTATACCATATACAGGGCGATTTTTAAATTAAGACTTTTAACATTTTAACATTGAAGACGTGACTCCTCCAGTGGCAATGAAGCAAAATCCACATGGTAAGAAAACCAAAAATCAAAAGAAAATACATATCTACATGTTTACTGTAAATCTTTGAGAAATAATCCTGAAAGTACGATCCTGCCGTTCCACTTTGATGCCGCGTCTACAGAAATTGTTCGACGTTGTCCCCGTTTTGGTGGGCACAAAATTGCACGCGTCGCAGCCACGCATTTGTGCATGCTCGTAACAGCGATAAGGATCTTTCGCGAATTATTTCGGATGCATTTACGATTAGTGCTGTTAGTTCTTCGCGAATATTAACCGGGGCCTTGAACACAACACTTTTCATCCACCCCAACAAGAAAAAATCCAACGGGTTCAGATTCGGCGATCTTGGCGGCCACGTGACATGTCCTCCACGACCGTTCCACTGGTTAGGGAACTGTTCATTCAAAACTTCTCGTACTACACGCCTAAAATGAGCCGGTGTCCCAACCTCATGTTGCCTCTTCCAAACAACCAGAGAGAAAATGTGGCAAAAATGCAAGTAGTTGTCGCCGTATAAACGGTTTGGTAAAACAAATGGTCCAATTAACATGCCATTTACAATGCCTACCCCCACATTAACGGAAAAGCCAAGGGAAAAGCTATATCTTGAAAACTACTTCTTTACAGCTCGAGGATTCTCTACAGCCCAGGCATGTGTGTTATTATTCATTTCAATGCGGGCAAACAAGGCTTTATCCATCACCAAAACCGATCTTAAAAAGTTGTCATTGTTGGTATTTTGCTCTAAAAGCCAGTTACAACTATCGACTCTGCGTGGAAAGTCCTCTTCAAAACTTGAACCCGTTGAACGTGGTAAGGATGAAGCGATTTTCGTGCAGAGTTTTTCAAACTTTCGTCTGACTTTCTTGAACCAGGGAAGCGATTACAAGAGTGCTTGTCGTTGGATCCTCATTTCCTTATGCATTAAATCCAGGATTTACAGGAGGCTTCGGTCGTCCTCCACGATGCTCCCGTAAATTACCAGTTTCTCTAGCCTTTTGAATAGCACTCACTAATGCCCGAAGATGAGGGTGAATTCGGTTAGGGAAACGATTGGTGTACAATCGCGATGAACCCGGGTGAATTTGGCTACACTCTCCTCAAATTAATAACATGTTTACTAGTTCATTATAGTCATAAACTTCGGCACACACAATCGTCAAACACGCCAATTTTAGAAAATCTTAGGGTACGGCCAAACTGCTTGCTTCGCGGGGCTGAGCTTGCTGCGCTTTATTTTCAAATAACTTAATACGACGCAACGCGGCGTGCAGCGTGTTGCGCTGTGTTGAGCTACGTCGCAAAATTCAAATCAGAAATCAGTTTGTTATGAACGCGTATGCCGCTCAGCGCCGCGAAGCAAGCAGTTAGGCCGTACCCTAATGCGATGGCCTAATGCACAATATAACACTGAAAACATACGCAAATATCGAACTGGCCGCACGAAGAAGAAACACATGCCTTTTTTGGACAAGCGATTCATACAGCACTTATTAAACGACAGGACCGGACTCAAAATTTGTTTAAACTTGTTTGTTTAAAGGTTGTTTCTCTCTTATTTTTGAGTTTTGATAAAAAAGTTACTTAAAATATTCGTTTGTCTTCATTATTCCTACGCGCTGTTATAAAAAATTCCTCAACTTCGAAATCACCCTGTATACTTATTAAGAGGTTGTTCAGCACCCTTTGCGGAATTTGCACCAAAAGAAAAGGAAATAACTCCGTAACCTCAGGCTCTGGCAAAAATAAACGCGGTACACCATGATTTTTTGCCAAATCCATTATCCGAAATGAGCCGGTGTGGCCTCGCCCTGCAATCCAAAACTGGACATTCTGAACTATTACCACATTCGTGGTAATTGTTATTTGTAGTGTCATTTGACTACTTACGAAGTTTTCATAAATGTATACAAGTTCAATCTGCCGAAAAACAAATACCACCCCAGACCATTATCGCTCCATCCCTGAAAAGGATGAATCACTTGAACTGGCAATTTCTGAGTGTCCTTAGTCTGTTCCATACCCGATCACACAACTGAAGCTTATCAAATCTGTACTCGTCACCAACTTCTATTCTTCCACGCAGTTCGCGTGCTTGTGCGCTCTAGTTAACGGACGGTACCCTTCTAGAAAGGCGCATGGAGATGAAATTGCTCGTAAGCAAACGTCTCTTGATAGTTGCAATAGAAATTCTAACCGCTATGGCATTTTCAAGACGACTTGCCAGTCTTGGTTTAGATAATGGTTCGACACTCCGAAAACCGATTTTCGTCGCCTTCTGCGCATGTGGACAAACTTGTAGTGAACCTCTGTAGTCAGGAGTGTCGGATTCTTTTCGTTTTGTGACACTGCCAATATATCAATTTAGCAACGTCAGTTTATTGCCATTAAATAAATTTCAGGATTTAATTAGTTTTTCGTTAATGTAAAGTGTTTGAAAACGAAAGTGTTCTTGCATGAACTATTTTGGTTTTTACGTAATGCCCAAATAGGTGTCAACTGCAAAACGGCTAATTTCCAGATCAGATTTCCAGATTTCTTGAAGTTTCAATTTCAAAGTTCATGATCTGGTCACAAATTTAAATTTCTATTCCAAATACTATTTAATTTGTAATTTATGCTTTCAGGTATGTTACTCTTTTGATTTTCCCATAATTTATTCTCACACTGGAACAAAACAACATACAAATTCAACCAAAAATTTTGATCTTCCACAAAGTTTGACAGCAAATTCCTACTATGACGTTGCTACGAGCAAATAATGCTCGTAGTGTCGTTGACGGCTGACGGTAACCGGCGATTTTAGAAAAATACAGTAGATCGCGGCAAAACACCCCAGAGTTCCACATACTGACGTCAGTGTGTCCCATACCAGTGGCCCCCAAAAGCTGCGTAATGGCCAACCACCCTTTATACTAAACCAAGCTTGCCAGTGATATCAAGGTAAATGTCAAACTCCTGTCAGAAACATTAAATATAGTTTTTGGAACATTCATTTTTTGTAAAAAATACGTAATAGTCGATAGAAAAAGTATAGTATACAACTCTTACGGAATGTCCATTTCCGACGAATATGAATTGGAGCACTCGTCAAGGCTCGTACTGCAACTTTCATATTCGTCGGAAATGAGTATCATTTACGTACCTACTCGTAAATTATACTATTGTATTACAATTAAAACTTACTCCAGAACGTTTTTAGAGAACTTTAATGAATCCTGACCTACATTACGAAAATCTATTTTAAAATAAAAAGATTAAACAATAGTTTACGAAAGTTCTTTAATACACGTCATCCTTTAAGGAAGAATTGCAATAAGACATCCATTAAAGTGTGGTATTAACGTCGGCTGCACTGGCAACAATAAATTAAACAAGTAATTAGTTTTTGTTCTCTTGTACCAAACGTATTTTAACTACCCACACATGTAACTTTATATATTGTTCACCAGCTAGGGTACTTCAGAGCAGGACCGAAAGGACCAATAATAATTGAGGTGCTAAAAAGGTTACCGTAAAATTCGGTGCCAAACGTAACAGGTCCGACAAAGAAACGTTTCAATTTACATTGGTCAAGTTCTCTTCTAAAAAAACTGTTTGCTGAGTAGATTAGCTTAAATTTAATTTACAAGGAGGTGAAAAATAAACTAAGATATAAATGTGCGAAATATCGCACACTTTAATTCGAGTGTTTACCACTTTTCGAAAAAGTCGCAAGTCTAGATGTGTAAATAAACAACAAGCCTCTAGATTCCCACAGTGTTTGGGAGGTAGGCAGAAATTAGTTTCTTCTTTAACCTAGTCACTAAAAATTAAAAATAAAGGCTAAAATTTTTGTACATATTTAATATTTTGATCAACACTATCGCGTACATAGGCTTTATAACTTCAAATTTTCGTAGATGCAAAAGTAGCAGGTACTTACGCCACCAGAATTTGATAAAACAATTGAAAGTTGTATGGGGTAAACATAAGTTTATTAAATAGAACAGTCTAGGCAAAGATTTTTTCTGAATTCTGATATGAAGTTGTTAGTAGCACGTTACAAAAGTTTAAGACTTCACCATAGGTACCTTAGCAATTCGTGGAGGAATAAGTTATTAAAGTGAGAACGTAGCCTACCTAATGGCCACTTAAAATTGTCGTCTTGCACAGGAATTATAAATGATGCTCACTAATAGCGGTAGTCGTACATGCAATGCACCCCGGCAATTAATATCTTTCATCAGTGGCTTTATACCTGTATCCTCCAGTGGACCCTGATGGGACACCATCGCGGTGGGCCGCCGCAACTTAATTACAATGGGGTCAAGATTCCGATGCGAGTGACCGATAGCAGCGGTAGCAGCTACATGGTAAATGAAGAAGCGTAGTCTACTGAATTATTATTAATAATCTTAAGTGTGGTGCACATTAAGTTAATCTTTCAAAGTGGACGTTAAAAAATCTATAAAGGTAAAACATGCATCGGGACCCTTGCACGAAACCTTGTTTCTGAACGACGGAATTAGAGATATTACGCTCTAATATTTTGAAGGCAAGGCAACTTTACAGAAATAAAAATTTGCTGATGAAGAAAGATCAACTTAAAGGTAATTTTAGGCAAATTAATTCAGCAGAAGGAAGGGGGCGCTACGAGGAGAATTTAAAGTTTTGAATACGTCGATTCTTCTTTCCCTCGAGATGGAAAATAAATCACTGTCAAAAACATGAAGGCATTATGACATTCTTTCTTCAATGGGATATGCGACATAATTTAACATCAGAGAGTAAATTCTATGAACTTTAGTTGTTGGATGATCTGAATGGAATACGAATCGAATGTCAAGCTAGATACACGCGGTTTTGGTGCTCCCAGTAAAGTGTTTCAGTAGCCGGTGTAATTTGAGTTGAAGCTTTCCAATTTTTTTGTGAACCATTAAGTCAGAGTGAAATGGGTAGCAGGAGAAATAAAGAAATCGATATAAAGTCCATAATTAAGGAAACAATTGCCGAATTACTGTCTGATGATTCTTTTATTTCCCGTGTAGCCGATAATACGAATCGAGCCGGAATACGAATCGAATGTCAAGCTAGATACACGCGGTTTTGGTGCTCCCAGTAAAGTGTTTCAGTAGCCGGTGTAATTTGAGTTGAAGCTTTCCAATTTTTTTGTGAACCATTAAGTCAGAGTGAAATGGGTAGCAGGAGAAATAAAGAAATCGATATAAAGTCCATAATTAAGGAAACAATTGCCGAATTACTGTCTGATGATTCTTTTATTTCCCGTGTAGCCGATAAAGTGAAAAGGACCCTAGGACTAGAAGAAATGGTGCAAAAAGTAGACTTGTATGAAGAAGAAATATCTGGTTTAAAAACAGAGAATTCCAGGCTTATAAGAAAAATCGATGAAGGTCAGCAATATAGTAGAAGAAATAATGTCAGGATTTTCGGAATTCCGGAAACTAATAATGAGAATCTCGAAGTTAAGGTAATTGATTTCTTTAAAAATAAACTAAACCTTGAAGTGGGTGCTGATAATATGGACCGTTGTCACAGAGTGGGTAAGCAGGGAACGAACAACAAACGTGCGATTATTATAAAATTTACCCTTTATCGCTTTAAAATTCAGGTCTTGGCTAATAGGAAACTATTGAGAGACACAGGGATATATATATCGGAAGATCTTACTGCTTCTAGATATCAGTTGCTGAAGCGGTGCTGGAGTAGATGGGACAAGAAAAGTGTGTGGACGTTTAATGGCGTTATTTACGTAAACGTTAATGGGAGAAAGTTTTCGGTGGAAAGCATGAGTGACTTAAATAAAGCTAATGGGGATGTGGTTACTGAGGATGTTGGGGTCGTAGTGGGTAATGGCAGGCAGCAACTTAGACAAAGTATTGTGGAAGTTTTTGAGGCCGGCTTTGGTAGTGGAAATTAATGTGTGCTTCTTTCCTGTGATTTGAGTAGAGTCGGTACAATGTTTAGCTTTTTAATGATTTTAGCCGGAATGATGGATAATTTGGAGTTAGTACGAGGCACCAATGCTGTGTAAACTTGATAATTAGTTTTACCTAAGATTCTGTTTCATTTTCTCACCTAGTACCTACTTATTACTTTCATTTTCATATTCATATTCATATTCTTTTTCTTTCTTTTTATTTCTTTCTATTTTATTATGTCGTTGTGCATTTCCCACGTTAATGTGAGATCCCTTGTAGCCTCTTTTCATCGTCTTGCCGATCATGTGCGAAGTAATGACTATTATCTGTTATGCATAAGTGAGTCCTGGTTGCATGATGGTATTGACGATGCTGCTGTGTCACTTGCCGATTATGCTTTGATTAGATCTGATCGCGTTGGTAGGGGTGGGGGTGTTGCCATGTACATTAGAAATACCCTGCAATTTATTGAAATTTCAACAATGTCTAACAAGAATGTCGAATACTTGGTTGTGACAGTGGGATCTGGTGGAGAGGACCACGTGATTGGCGTTGTATACAGGCCTCCTAATGGTGAGTACAATGAATTTCTGAACTGTTTTGAAGATTTGCTTGTTGATGTTACCTCAAAGTTTAACAGCGTTCTCTTTGTTGGAGATTTTAATGTCAATTTGTTAAACTTTACTAATATGTCCGATAATTTGTTAACTTTAGCCGAAACTTTTAATTTATCCCAGATTATTGACGAGCCTACTAGAGTCACTGACTCTTCCGTTTCGTTAATAGTTTTAATATTTGCAATCAAGTCTGAGGTGTGTAGTGTCGCGGTGGTTGATGCGCAGATTTCTGATCATTTCCTTATCTACTGCAAAATTAACTGTGTCTCTGTACAATGTGAAATCCCTAGTTTTGTTTACCGCTCGCTTAGTGACATTGACACTTCTCGCTTCTGTGCTGATCTTGCTTCATTGCCGTGGCACTCGATACTTCGGACGGATAGCATTGATGGAAAGATTGATATCTTGAATTCTTTTATTATCTATCTGTCTGATCTTCATGCTCCCCTTCGCCTTTTTAAAAAACGTAAAACAAACTGCTATACACCCTGGATAACAGATAACATCAAGTTTATGATGAAATTACGGGACAAGGCGCTAAATAAATTCAAGAGGACTGGGCTCCCTGCCCATTGGTCTTATTATAAGCTACTGAGAAATACCACGACCTCTGCTTTGCGTTCGGAGAAAAAGGCATATCTGAATTTTAAATTTCAGAACTGCTCTGTTAAGGAGAAGTGGGCGGAGCTTAGTAAGCTAAATATTCTGAAACGTAAGACACATGATCTACCTCTATATTTGAGCAACATCGATAACCTTAATAAGTATTTTGTTGAATCATGTAAAACTGCCACTACACCTACTCCTGAATTGCTCTCCTTCTATTCCTCTTCTATAATACCTGGCGTTTCAGAGTCTCTGTCATTTCAACTTGTCGATGAAAAGTGTGTCAGCGACCTCATCCTGTCGGTCAAGTCCAGGGCGTATGGCAGTGATGGTCTCAGTATTTCGCTTATTCTTCTGTGTTGTCCGTTTATTGTTCCTTTCCTCACTCATATTTTCAATGAATGCATACGCAGCTCCTATTTTCCGAGCGTTTGGAAGTGTGCACATGTAATTCCTCTTCCAAAGGTTACCCCACCTGTGGAGTTTAGTGATCTTCGATCAATAAGTATTCTTCCAGTCCTTTCGAAAGTTTTCGAAAAGATTCTTGAGCTTCAGCTGCGTGTGCATTTAAACTCTTTTAATGTGCTACCTCTGAGGCAGTCGGGTTTTCGTCAGGGTCATAGTTGCTCTTCGGCTTTGTCGGAGGTTACGGATGACATCTTTCGTGCTCTCGACCAAAACAAACTTACTGTACTGGTCCTAATTGACTTTTCCAAGGCCTTCGACATGCTGAACCACGACATTATGGTCTCCATTCTTCATCATATCGGTCTAGCCCCTGACTCCGTAAAGCTTATTGCTTCATTCTTATCCGATAGAAGTCAGTGTGTCGCTTACAATAACCGGCTATCCTTGCCGTACAGTCTCACATCCGGCGTGCCTCAGGGTAGTATTCTTGGACCCATCTTGTATACTATTTATACGTCTTCTTTCCATAAATCGTTTCTTCACTGTAACTATCACTTTTATGCAGATGATACTCAGCTTTACTATTCTTTCGACGCTGCAGATGTTCGCGATGCATGTTCCTTTATAAATTGTGATCTTGAACAGCTATCTATTATTTCCGAACAACACCTATTAAAAATTAATTCAAAGAAATCTTGTGCTATTTTGTTTGGCGATGAAGGTTTCAGAAATACCTCAGCAAATGTCATTGTTTTAAAAATAAACGGCGCCGTGGTGCCTTTTGCGACATGTGTTAAGAATTTGGGATTACACATTGATTCTAATTTGCGGTTTACGCAACATGTTTGCTCTATGTTGCGGAAGGCTTACCTTGCGCTGAAACTCGTATACGGACAAAGGCATTATCTTAATCTGAATACTAGGAGGACGCTGTGTGACTCGCTTGTTCTTTCGCATTTCAACTTCTGTGACACTGTCTATGGTCCTTGTCTCTCATTTCGGGATAAATTTCGTGTTCAGAAAGTTCAGAATTCGTGTCTTCGTTTGATGTTTGGAATTAGAGCACGTTCGCGTATTTCTCATAAACGCGAACTGGTTGAATATGTTCAATAGACGTCGCCTTCACATGGTCTGCTTCTTCCTCAAGATTGTTCAGTTCCGCTTGCCTCTCTATTTGTACAACAAACTTGTTTTTCGTGCTGATGTGCATGGCGTTGCCACCCGCCGAAAGTCCTTAATGCTCACGATTCCGCGGCATCGCAAGAAAATATTTAAGAGATCTTTCTCTTACAATGTTGTGTCCTGTTTAAATCAGTTTCACTCGTTTCTTACTCTCCCTTGTGATGCCGTGAAACATAAATTATTCAAGATTTTCTTTGGCCAGCAGTAGCTAAAATTTTTTTTTTATTCTTTTCTGTCTACCTACCATTGCATGGGCTGCACATGACTATGTTCTTCTTCTACATTTTCATGGTCTTTCCCCTCTTTTTCTCTTCTCTTTCCTTTCATTTCCTTCTCTCTTCTTATCTTCTTCATCCCCCGTTTCATCATTATCTCTTCATGTAGTTTATTTTTTTTCTTCTCGTTTTTTAGTTTTAGTTTTATGAATAGGCCTGCATGGAAGATCAGGCTCTGGGAATACTGCGTTATTCTCAGATGCCTGAATGCTCGCCTTTTGGCACCAGAGTTTTTATATTCAGTTTGTCAATTATGTGTACTTTTGGGTGTTAATAAATTTATTATTATTATTATTATTATTGGTAAATATGTATTCGACACCAAAACTAAATAGAATGTTTTGAGGTTCGATTTTTATACTACGAAGTTTCTGGTCAAAATATTGTAACGTATTTCGATTTTACACTATTTATTTACAGTAACTTTATGTATATGTACAAATATTTACAATGATTAACAGTGATTTGAGAACTTAAAATTAACAAATTGAACAATAAGCAGCAAAATATATACAAGCAGTAATTAACAACAAGCGGTAAAAAATTAAACAATTAAGCGAACAATTAAACAATTAATTACCTAACCTAAACAGTCCACAGTAAACAAATCAACAGTTCAAACTCTCTAAAACACTCGTCTTCAACCGACGGTTAATCACATACGAAGACGCCCCGGTACACTTAAAACGCCACCAAAGAATTCGCACTCGCGTACCGTACCGACACTAGACGCGTATCAAGACTTATACTCTCACAGAACTATTAAACGCCCGGTTCTTATCGCATTCGATATTCGCTTCTAAACTTCAGACTTCAAACTGTAAGACTGTCAGACTCGGCTTCTTGCTTCCCATTTTATAATGGTCTTAGAAGATTCTGGAAAATTATCGATCGAACATTGTTCCAGAAAAAGAATCTTCGAGCAATATAAAATCATAGACTATTCTTTTCGGGAGTCAAGGTCAGCGCCGCAATAAAAAACAGCGCGGCTCGCCGTAAACAAATAATGTGTCACCACCAGGGGCGTCGCTGACGGGGCAAAAGTTCGTATCACTGCCCCCTCCTTAAAAGACTGATCGCCCCGATCAGAAATTATCTCCTTCTTTCCCATGGTACGGAGCAAGCCGGTCCAGATGGACTACCTTCATCTTCGATCGTGGAGAACGCTGAATCCGGTAAACAACGTCGTTGATCCTGGTCACTACTCGGTATGGCCCTTCCCAGTTCTTCTGTAATTTCGGCGATCGTCCTTTCTTCCGGGCTGGATTATAAAGCCACACCAGATCGCCAGCTTGGAAACCCACAGAATTCGCTCGGGCATCATACCGCGTCTTCATTCGGTCACTCTCTAGGCGCATGCGATCCCGAACAGCCTCATGAATTACCTCGAGTCGTTCTGCCAATTCCCGGGAATACTCATCTACAGGCTCCGGCCTATCTTCAGGATGCCCAAACAACACATCCATTGGCAGCCTCAATTCCCTTCCGAATAGCACACTGGCAGGCGTTCTTCCAGTTGACTCGTGCACAGCCGATCGATATGCCATCAGGAACAGTGGAAGATGTCGGTCCCAGTCTGTCTGGTGTTCGTTTACCATTATCCTCAGATGGTTTTCTATGGTCCTATTGAATCTCTCAACCATTCCATCTGACTGGGGATGTAATGGAGTGGTCCTGGTCTTCCGTATTCCCATCAACTTACAAACATTTTGGAACACCGCAGACTCGAAGTTCCGTCCCTGATCAGAATGAAGCTCCATGGGTATACCTAATCGGCTGAAGAAATTGTTCACCAGTACTTCAGCCACAGTGGTGGCTTCCTGATTCGGTATCGCATATGCCTCAGGCCATTTACTGAAGTAGTCCGTCGCAACCAGGATGTACTTATTCCCATCAGTTGATGTAGGAAACGGACCTGCTACGTCAATTGCAATTCTCTCAAATGGAGCTCCCACATTATATTGGCGCATTCTGCCACGGCTCCTGGTCTTGGGTCCCTTGCTTGACGCGCAGTCATCACATCTCCGGCACCAGTTCATTATGTCTGTTCGGTAGCCCAGCCAATAGTATCTCTCTCTGACCTTCATCGTGGTTTTATTAACACCTAAGTGTCCCCCACTCACTCCATTATGAGCCTCTGCTAGGACTTCCGGAACCTTGTTCTTCGGCACCACGAGCTGGGGCTTTCTCTCTCTTCCGTCGGTGCTCTCCCACATTCTCTTCAGAAGACCGTCTTCGATCACAAGAGAATCCCATTGTGCCCAGTATGACTTCAGGGCCACACTCTTGTCAGAAACTTCCATCCACTCCGGTCTTCTACCAGCTTCTTTCCATCTTAGCAGAGGTTCCAAGGTCTTATCTTTCTGCTGGGCGTCTCTCCAGGATTGTAGATGCTCTTCTTCTACTTGGATCCGGGTTTGATGGCATTTGATGGGGTGTACATGCTCTTTCAACTCTTGCCTCACGCAGTACTTGCAATCTTCCGGGCAAGGTCTTCTCGAAAGTGCATCAGCATTGGCATGTTTTCTCCCAATCCGATGTTGAATGATGAAGTTGTACTGCTGCAGCTTCTCAATCCAACGGGCTAACTGACCTTCTGGGTTCTTAAATTGCAGCAACCACTTCAAGGAAGCATGGTCAGTTCTGATAAGAAAATCTTGCCGGCACAAATATTTATGGAAGTGCTCGATGGTCCGCACAATTGCTAACAGCTCCCTCCTAGTGACGCAGTAATTACGTTCAGGTTTCGACAAGGCCTTACTGAAATAGGCCACAACCTTTTCTTCCCCATTCTCTTCTTGGGATAATACACCGCCTATGCCCACATTGCTTGCATCGGTATCCACAACAAACTTGCTTCCAGGCCTCGGATACGTCAAAACAGGAGCAGAACACAGAGCCCTCTTCAACTCTTCAAATGCTCCTCGGCACTCCTTCGTCCACTCATATGGCCTACCATCTTCAGTCAACCGGTGCAGTGGCTTCGCGATGTCTGCGAACCCTTTCACAAAACGGCGGTAGTAGGTGCATAATCCCAGAAAGCTTCGAAGTTGGTGTTTATCTTTAGGAACAGGCCAGTTCCTCACTGCGTCTGTCTTCTCTGGATCTGTTGCAACTCCTTTGGTGGAAACTATGTGCCCCAAAAACTTAACCTGTTTCTTAAATAGCTGGCACTTCTGCTGACTTAATTTCAGGTTAGCTTGCCTCAGTTTCTCGAAGACATCGCACAAGTTCTTCAAGTGCTGATCGAAAGTCTTCCCCATCACGATGATATCGTCGAGGTATACGAGGCAAGTCTTCCAATGCAGTCCTCGCAGTACTGTCTCCATCAGTCTCTCAAAGGTGGCGGGTGCATTGCAGAGCCCAAATGGCATTACCGTAAATTGCCACAAACCAGTTCCGGCAGAGAATGCTGTCTTCTCCTTATCTTTGGGATGCAACTCGACTTGCCAATAGCCACTCTTCAAGTCGAGGGTGGAAAACCATCTGGAACCCGCCACTGTGTCTAGGGTATCGTCAATCCGGGGTAAGGGGTAACTATCCTTCTTGGTGACATCATTCAACCGCCTGTAGTCTACACAAAAACGAGTGGAGCCATCTTTCTTGCTCACCAGCACTACAGGGGAAGTCCACGGACTCTGCGAAGGCTCAATTACCCCTTGTCTATGCATGTCTTTGATCAGGTTGTCCATTTCGGTTTGTTTTGCCAAGGGTACTCTTCTAGGAGCTTGCTTAATGGGAGTATGATCACCGGTGTTGATGGTGTGTTGAATTACTCCCGTCCGTCCTAGGTCACCATCTTGCAATGAGAAGACATCTTGATACTTCATCAGAAGCTGAGTCAGCTTCTCACCCTGTATCTGATCCAGTTGTTGGGAACATTCTTCTACCATCGTTTCCAGGGGAGTCGGTAAACTCTTCGTGGACATCTTCTGATCCTCTCCCTTCTTCTCATTCTTATTTACCATGGCAATCCTAGATACTGGCTCACACATACCAATTAATGTACCCTTGCAAATCTTCTGGTCAAATTCGGCAATGTTCGCTATCCTTACGAATACTGGACGTTGACCAGGTCTCACCAACGTCTTCCCAATCAGTAATCCTTTCTTCACCTCTTCGTACATCGGCTCGACCAATCCCACCAAGCAGCTCGGAGCACCATCCACACGGACCCGTACGATGTTTTCGGATCTGGCAGGCATCAGGACATCTTCGTCGACCTTCACTCGGTACACACAGTTCTTGCGCCCAGGAGAACTCATTACTAGTTCTTCTTCTCCAATTCGAAGTACACCGGCGCCAACATCAAGCACAATCCCGTGCTTCTTCATACAATCCAGGCCCAGTATAACTTCATCCACAATGTCGGCCACAAGAACTCTCTATGGAATGACGACATCTTCCATCCCTATGTCGATTTCCGCCTCTTCATATATAGGTGCTGTCTCGCCGGTAGCAGTAACCAATCGGATATTCTTATTGGTCGGCCTAATTCTCCACTCAGCCACAACATCTTTTCTGACTATTGTGTCACTGGCTCCTGTATCGATGGTAATTTCGGTCTTCCTGCCATCAATGATCCCATCAATCATTAAACTATCCCCAACTCGAGCCAATCTTGACACATTCACATCTTGTACTGGGGCATGGTAGGATTGCGCTATCTTCACGTACCGGTTCTGGCCAGGAGTACGTTGGCATCTACCACGAAGATGACCTTTTACACCACAGCTCCAACATCGCAGGAAATTCTCCCTTCCACACCATCTTCTGCCAGTCCCCTCATTGTTGTTGGTCTCAGTTCTTTTGCGCAATTTCAATCTAACTTTTTCTATTACTTTTTCCAGTAGGTCTTCGTCTGGTTCTTCGGTATGCAGCTGCCGCACCTTGGAGTATCTTCTTGATGTCTGCTTCGCCGCCTCAAACTCCAAGGCGTGGGCCAAAGCGTCTGCCAAAGCTTTATGTCTAGCAAGCTTCAGCGCCATCTTTGTTTCACTGTCACGCAGTCCCTCAATGAAATTCTCCACAGCCAGGCTCTCTAAGAATTCTTCCGGGGCTGTTGGGTATGCCAACCGGACTAGTCGGGCGATGTCGGCCTCAAATTCTTGCAGGGTCTCATTGGAGCGCTGAGACCTACCCTTTAGCTGTGTCTGGTGGACTTGCTGGAGGTGTTGATGGCCATACCTCATCTCCAGGCGCTTAACTATCTCCTTATAATCAGCCTGTTGTTCTGCTGTCACGGTATCCAAGATATTTAAGGCGTCACCTCGGAGTGCAACTACCAAATTGACTGCCTTCTCGGTACTGGCCCACTGGTTCGCCGCTGCCGCTGCCTCGAACTGCTTGATGTAGGTGTGCCACGAGGTCTTCCCATCAAATGTAGGCGGCTTCACCTTAACAACAGGAGGTCTTCTTTCTTCGTCCAATCCAGTTTCTTCGGTCTTCAAGGCCTTCTTCTTCTCTAGTTCTGCAACCCTCTCATTTATCTTCAAAATTTCTTCATCTATTACCTTTCTTATTTCTTGTGTTTCTTCTGTGATTCGGGTCTCTAATTCGGATTTTACTTCAGTAATTCTTTCAGCTACTTGCTCTTGACTTCTTTCTATGGCTAACTTCATTTCTTCTTGATTATTCTTCATTGCTTCTTCTAGATTTCTCTTCGTTTCTTCTTGACTGCTCTTCACTGTTTCTTCAAGATGGTTCTTCATTTCTTCTTGGCTGCCCCTTATTTCCACCATATTATTCTTCATTTCTTCTTGACTGTTCTTCATTAATTCCATGAGAGCTTGAAGTTGCTGCTCCATCGCTGCGACTCTTCTTGTTACTGGCATAAACTCTTAAAACACAAACACCAGTCTCAAACCACTACCAGTCACTATGGAGTCCAAAAACGTCGAAATTTTCACTCAGCTCGGCCAACTTCTAGAAAATTCTTTAATTTTCCACCGGCTTCCACGACGTTCTTCACTCTTCTTGGCTCCGCAAATCGCACTTCTGACACCAGTTGTAACGCATTTCGATTTTACACTATTTATTTACAGTGACTTTATGTATATGTACAAATATTTACAATGATTAACAGTGATTTGAGAACTTAAAATTAACAAATTGAACAATAAGCAGCAAAATATATACAAGCAGTAATTAACAACAAGCGGTAAAAAATTAAACAATTAAGCGAACAATTAAACAATTAATTACCTAACCTAAACAGTCCACAGTAAACAAATCAACAGTTCAAACTCTCTAAAACACTCGTCTTCAACCGACGGTTAATCACATACGAAGACGCCCCGGTACACTTAAAACGCCACCAAAGAATTCGCACTCGCGTACCGTACCGACACTAGACGCGTATCAAGACTTATACTCGCACAGAACTATTAAACGCCCGGTTCTTATCGCATTCGATATTCGCTTCTAAACTTCAGACTTCAAACTGTAAGACTGTCAGACTCGGCTTCTTGCTTCCCATTTTATAATGGTCTTAGAAGATTCTGGAAAATTATCGATCGAACATTGTTCCAGAAAAAGAATCTTCGAGCAATATAAAATCATAGACTATTCTTTTCGGGAGTCAAGGTCAGCGCCGCAATAAAAAACAGCGCGGCTCGCCGTAAACAAATAATGTGTCACCACCAGGGGCGTCGCTGACGGGGCAAAAGTTCGATCAATATTTAGAAGTCGCACTCTTCCCTGCGGAGGATTGCAATATGGAAGCGAGATAAGTTACAAGTTTGTAAGTAGGAGGGTTAGTCGTGCTCACGTAAAGTTTCGTCTTTTCCGAAAATCGACATTATAGCAATACAAGTCTGTCAAAAATAGTTTAGTTTCCTCAGCTAGGGATATTTTGGGTCATAAACAGAATGAAAGTAGGAAACCCTGGATAACAAAACATATTGTGAGTCTAATAGAGGAAAGGCGAAAATATAAAAATAGGTTAGATGAAACAGGGAAACAAAGATATAAGGCGATCAAGTGGGAAATTATTCGGGAATGTAGGAAAGCGAAAGAGCAATGGATCGATAATAAATGCAAAGAAGTGGAAGATAAATTCGAAGTAGGAAAGACTGATGAAGCATATAAAATAATTAGGAGAAATTTTAGAGAAATTGGATCTAGTACCAAAAACATTAGAAATGAGGCAGGAGATATCCTAATCGGAAGTGGGGAGAAGGCAGATAGGTGGAAAGAATATTTAGGAAACTTATATGCGGGACAGGAAGTGCAAGATATATTAGAAAGCGAAAGCAGTGTAGAGGGGGATAACCTAGGGAGTCCTATAATGAGAGAAGAGTTTGAGATAGCACTAAAAAGTTTAAGGAATAATAAAGCACCAGGTATAGATGGCTTGCAGGCAGAAATCTTAAAGTGCGCAGGTCAAGAGGTAATAGATCGTTTATTTAAACTAGTTAGTCGCATATACCTGACAGGCGAGATTCCAGAAGATTACAAACGGAACATCATAGTAGCTTTGCCAAAAAGAAAAGGCGCGGATAGATGCGAAAATTTTAGAACTATCAGTTTAACTTCCCATGCGTCAAAAATTTTAACTAGAATTGTGCAAAGAAGGATGGAGAAAAAGGCGGAAGAAATATTAGGAGAAGATCAGTTCGGATTTAGACGAAATAGAGGAACGCGCGAGGCCATTCTAGCTTTACGAGTAATTATAGAAAAAACGATAGAAAAGAGAAAGAGCGTCTATATAGGATTTGTAGATTTAGAAAAAGCCTTCGACAACGTAAAATGGGGGAAGATGTTCGAAGTGCTGAGAAAGGTAGGGATGAAATACAGGGACAGAAGAATAATACATAATCTCTACAAAGAGCAAAAGGCAGTTATAGAATGTGAGCAGGAGCAAAGGGAAGTAGATATCCGGAAGGGAGTGAGACAGGGATGTGCATTGTCACCTCTAGTTTTCAACTTATATATCGAAGATGCGATTAATATTGTTAAGGAAAGAACAGCCTCAGGGATCAATGTACAGGGCCAAACTATTAACATGCTCAGATTTGCGGATGATATAGCAGTGTTAGCATCTAGCAAAGAAGAATTAGGAGCGGCTTTGAATGAAATGGAAGCAGTTTTGACACAGGGCTTCGGCATGAAAATCAATAAAAAGAAAACTAAAATTTTGGTATGTAGGGGATGTGAAAATAGAACTAAAATGGAAATACAAATTGGAAATGAGAAGATAGAGGAGGTCGCGGATTTCTGCTACTTAGGAAGTAAAATAACTCAAGACGGTAGGAGCACTAAAGATATAAAACAAAGAATGGCGCAGGGCCGAGTTGCGTTTAACAAAAAGAAACAACTGTTATGCTCGAGAACGGTTAATATAGAGACTAGGAAGAGACTCTTAACGTCGTATGTATGGAGTACGGCATTATACGGGTGCGAAACTTGGACAATAGGAGAAGCGGATAGAAAAAGAGTATAGTTCTTTTCAGATATCTTGGCGTGTGTGTGCAGTAATCTGCGCATTACGTTCATAAGTCTTTCTCCCTTTTGTAAAATGGATTTGTTGAATTTTAATTGCTGCCGTAAGATGACTTGAGAATATTCTCACGTTTCCGTATTTCATCTCACTCTTTCTTACTATGGTTGTGTGAAACAAAATGGTTTCAGTATTAATATGCTTATTTTGCAATATCCAGTGGTCACCAAGCAATTTATTAAAAATTATTGCCTTTCAAGTATAACTGTCAGTTTGATTGTCAGGTATAAAGATGCCTGGAAATGTTTTTACCACACAGTGTCGAGAAGTTTTACGAAATATTTTTGAATACTTTACTCGAGAGAAGGAAAATAATGGTCCCCTATTGCCTTTAACTTGTGACCAGGAGCGATTGGCCGATGCATCAAAAGTAAGTCTACGCAGCGTATCGCGCATAGTTGGAGAGGAAAAACGAGGTTTGTCTGCTGCAGCGCCCGGAAAAAGGCACAGCAAATCAAAATTAAAAAGTGAAGATGTAACTGACAGCATTAAAGCCGAAGTAAGGAATGCTATTTATTCCATGAAAGAAAGGAAATAACACATTAAGTAAGTACATTAAAAATTTTAAATAACAAATTAAAAACAAAACAAATAGTGGATATTTCTGACACAAGTTTGTGGCGTTTATAACCAATAGCAGATTTTAAGTACAAACTAGAAAATAACCGGTATCTTTTGTGTGAACGGGCTAATGTTGTGGGTGAAAGAATACATTTCTTGAGGGAAAACGTCAAAACGCTCATTGCCGTGAGCCGTGTCTCGGCGCACACGCTTGTCGCGGTTCCTAGCAACAGCAAAATTTTGGAAACTACTGAACTGCTGGCGGTTGCTTGGATAATCGGATATGACTGCGCAAACGCCAACAAATCTGAAAAATACTATAGAAGCGTTTGAAATGTGGTGCTACAGACGCATGATGAAGATACCGTGGATAGATAAGGTTAGCAATAGGGAAGTATTAGAAAGAGTTGGGGAAAAGCGACAGGTATGGAAAACAATAAAGAGTAGGAGAGATAGGATGGTAGGACACCTTCTAAGACACGAAGGAATAGTTCGTGACATACTAGAGTCAGAGATAGGAATAAAAAGAGGTAGGGGTAGGCCTAGATTAGACTACTGCTCTCAAATAGTTAGGGATGTAGGATGTTCTACTTTTAGGGAAATGCGTAGGTTAGCTCAGGATAGAAAAGAATGGAGGTACGCGTCCAACCAGTCTTCGGACTGAGAACCTTATGATGATAGAAGTCTGTCAAGGCAAGTCCAGATAATGCCAGGAGGATGGGACCATTTTTAAACCAATATAACTTAATTAAAACGTAAAAATACGAATTTCATGCTGAACTAAAATGCTTTTCACGAAAACGTTGATTTTGTGACATGCCTGCTGCATGTAAAATTACATGATTGTTTCGTAAAATTTATCACTACCAGGGAACTATGAATTCTTAACAAGTTAACCCCACACACGCCAAGAGACAGTGACACAGTAATTGAACTCGACACGTGTTTCGCTGACAACGTCAGCATCTTCAGGAGTTGAAGATTAATCTAAATCTATTCTTACGTTACATTGCTATAAATACCCAACCCCCACTCCTGGAGTAAAAGAGATCAATAAACCTATAGGATTTTTTAGAACTATTTTGAACATAAGAGTAATAAAATTGGTTTCAGCTATAGATTCGTCTACTTACAAACTGTCCAAATGGTTAGTCAATGAATTTAATAAACTCGAGACCAAGCAGTCAAGTTTTTCAGTAAAGAACTCTTTAGAGTTTATAAACAAAATTCAGCACATCACATTGCATGATACCGAATTATTAATTTAATTCGACGTCAGCTCACTTTTTCTCAGTGTACCTGTACCAAAGGCTTTGGATTACTTGTATGAACTTGAACTCCTTAATAAAAATAACATTGTTGAACAAACTGTCAAAGAATATATTAATTTAACCAATCTGTGTACGCAGCAGAATTATTTCAAAGTCAGTGGATCATTTTTTCAACAAAGTGTAGGTACAGCCATGGGAAATTGCCTCTCTCTTTTCATTGCAGAAATTTTCACGGGCAAATTTGAAACCCAACTGAAAGATGAGCTTCCATATTTCCCAAAAGTGTGGGTGAGATATGTAGACGATATATTTGCCATTTTGACACTAGTAAATGTAACATTGAAGATTTTTTGAGCGACTTAAATAGTAGATTCAATTCAATCAAATTTACCTATGAAATAGAAAGAGAAGAGCAGCTTCCATTTTTGGACATTTTGGTAATTAGGAAAGACAATAAGTTAGAATTTGACATCTATAGGAAAGAAACCAGTACAGCTCGGTACATAACTGCAGATTCGAAACTGAAGTCAGCACAAAGAGGCTATAGTTTTGGTTTTTTAGTTAATAGACTGTTGAGCCTACCATTATCCGTTGAAAGATACCGCAAGGAAGTAAATACAATCAAAGATATAGCGAGATGTAACGGTTTCGATCTAGAAATTGTCAATAGGTTAATTAGGAAACGAAAATTTAAAATGCTATTCCGAAATTCCACCACTATGAATGGAGATAATAAAATTACTAAATTTATAAAAATACCATATGTACCACAGATAACAAGAGGTATAAATACTATTTTCGGATAAGAAGGCTTCAAAGTGGTTCACACTTGCAGCAACAATTTACAAAATCTACTTGGAAATGCGAAAGATAAAACGGAACCCATTCATAAAGCGGGAATTTACGAAATAGCATGCGGAAATTGCGACAAAAAATATATCGAGCAGTCAACTCGGTCTATTTTAACTCGCTTCAAGGAGCATCAAGCCCATTACAAATACGGCCGTACTGATAAGACTAGCAAGGCGTCACACGCGTTAGAAACGGGCCATAAATTCAATATCAATAATCTCAAACTCTTAAAACCAGGAAATAATAAATTTGATTTAAACGCCTTGGAAAGTATAGCGATATGTAAAAATAAACGTAGTTGTCTTAACAGTAATTATGATCCGATTCCGAAATCAACCCTGTATCTATAGATTTATTAGGTAGAAAGAATTAAGACTAGCCATAAGAAACCAATTTTATTGCTTCATGTCCAAAACAGTTCTAAGAAACCCTATAGGTTTATCGATCCCTTTCACTAAGAAACCAATTTTATTGCTCTTATGTTCAAAATAGTTCTAAGAAACCCTATAGGTTTATCGATCCCTTTCACTCCAGGAGTGGGGGTTGGGTATTTATAGCAATGTAACGTAAGAATAGATTTAGATTAATCTTCAACTCCTGAAGATGTTGACGTTGTCAGCGAAACACGTGTCGAGTTTAATTACTGTGTCGCTGTCTTTTGGCGTGTGAGGTTAACTTATTAAGAATTCATAGTGAATTTACGTCAAAGTTCTTGATCCAACTATTGTGTGTACTACCAGGGAAGTAAATTTACGAAAAATATGATTTTCTCAGTAGTTAGGATAAAATTGCAGAAGACGCCGGTAAAGCTGCAGTGAATTTGGCAATATTCCACCGACAGGGAGCGAACAGAGATTATGCTAGAGCCTAAATTTCCGAAAAAATGGGATGGAAAATTCTCGATTTTTTTAAACTACTTCGGTAAGTTATTTTTCATTGGTATAGCTCACATTGTTTCAGATTTTCCTCGTAATAAAAAAGAGAAAAACTATCATGTCTTACGTCGATTGTATTATTTGGAAAAAAAACATTTTCTACTTTGGAAGATTACAAAATAATAATAGACGTCAATAAAGTGTGTAGAAAAATGTTTTGGGGCAATAAAGACCATAAGTATACCCATGTGTATATAATCAACACATAACCCCTGTGATGAATAAGAAGGCAAAAGTAAATTGCAGCTTGATTATATTTCCCAAAAACTTTTGTGACATACGTTATTAACATTTCGTTGTGGGTATTATAAAATGTTATGGTGGATTTGTAAATTTTAAATATTTTAAAAACATTCGTGTAAGAAAATCATGTATATTAGAAGTTTTTCAATATTGCATGTTGCTCGTTGAGCACGAAAGTACGTAGGGATCCAAGGATGTTCCATGTTCCAAGCCCAACGATATGTTTGGGGTGCATCCCGTATGAGATCTCGTAGTACAGAAAAACTAGATTTAGTTCTATAATTCTATGCCTGGCGGGGTATTTGCCCGAGGAGTAGTGTTCAAACGGTTACCAGTCAAAAATCATGTAATTTTACGTAGCAGGCAACTTTAAGCTAATATATTAATTTTTTAAGTTGTAATTTTACAGAAGTGATAATACAAATTTTCTGTAATTTTACAAAAATTTTAGTGGACATGAAATTTTGGGTGATTTGTAAATTTACATTAATGAAGTGTATATTTAGACACAAATGTAATTTTACATGAATAATGACTGGTAAAAATGTGTACTATTTCTCAGTAAAATTACACGAAAACCTTTTGCTGTTAATCTGTAATCAACGGCTTTCTCATTGGGATTATGCATAAACCATAAACTGCTAGGTGGTGGTTCAGAGTTCCTTGTTACCTTTTATTTTCTTTGAAGGGTCGTAAAGTTTTTCACGTTCTCCCAACTAGTTCGTTTGGCTTCACTAGAGGTGTGGAGCTATTTTTACAAATAGTTTTTAAGAAAAAAAACGTTCTCATAGTAGGTGTCAATTTTGCAGAGAACTGATTTGACTTATATGTTTATAAAAGATAAATTGAAAGTTATACTGTACTCTAAAATTGTGTCGAAGGAAAATAACATCATTTAACATTACCCAGTAAGGCCGCATTTCCAATTTTTGTTTCTTGAAATTAAGTTGATTGGATGAATGCTCATCCAATTACCTGTAAAGAGAAGCATAAATTAGTTTCTTGTACTATTCAGATAATAGACATGTACATATAATTAATATTCCAGTGAAAGCATCACTGAATGTTAGAGAGAATGTGCCATTTTTGTAAAAAAAATATTATTTATCATGAATTGTGAATATGGAAATAAGTAGAGGCAGTGAGAGAAATTTATACTTTACTAATAAACACAACTCGCTGAAGTTTCACGTAGTTGACAGGTGGTAATATTTCGTTATACTAGGTATGTAACATTAAGGTTAACACTCGTTAAACGTTAGGCTACTTAAGTTTATGGCTTCCGTACCTCTAACTTACAAAATAAACATTCAAAAATTATTCATAATTTGTAAATACGGTAGCAACGAAGATGTAAATACATAAAAATGTATATCATAATCAAAATGTTTGTGGAAGGTATTAATAAAATTAGTAAACTGCTGTTATTATCGTTTATATTGTCGTGCTGTTTATTGTTTATTTTCTATTTTTAGATGTAATGCGACAAATTTAAAAAAAGTTCTTCGACTCTTTCGACGTTCATAGTTCATGTTATAAGCTAAATGTAAATAAGTTACTGAATCAATTCGGCCTCTAATAACTTCATTTGCATCTCACTTATTTCATTTACTGGTATTCTAATGTCAAAAATTATACTGTAATATAAGCAAAATAGTGCTAATACGTTCACGGTGGTTGCCTTATTGGTCCAAATTAACACCCATCCGTGGGAACTCCAGCCTTTATTGTTTGTATTATACTAAAGAATCTTTAAATTTCGGCTCAGTTTTAACACTTAAGTGTGATTCCGTAAAAGGTAAGAGATCGGAACCAGATCTAGTATACAGTTCGTCCTTCCGGAAGCTTTACTTTCATTATTGATATCATAGTGCTAACAAAAGTCGCGTTGCATATTAGAAAGTGAAAGGAAGAATGAAAATAGGTAATGTAGATGAAATATTCAAGATTTAAAATAATTATAAAAAAAGAGGTAATTAAAGGTTTTGATCGCAAAACACCGTCCGCAACATCTTAAAGTCGGAAATTTGTGGCCGGCGTGAAACTTTGGGCCCGCTCCATAATATCTTCCCGGCGCGGCGCCGCGCCGGCGCTTACTAGCATACTGGCACACGGCATCTTGGACACTTTTATGTATCGGATGTTATCGGATACTCCAGTTCTTGTTAACTTGGGCCCTTCCGCACCTGGCTCCATATATTGTCCTTCAGCCTTAAGACTTATTGCAACCAGTCAGTCGCAGCGCTCCAGTTTGCTCAAGAAAGTTGTATAGGTCTATTGCTCAGTTTTCGGTTCCACGACATTTTCTGTACAGGTGTTACGCAAAAGTATAGAATGTGCAGGGTAGTCTCTGGTTCTTGTCGCAGACTCCAGTCTGCGTTTCTGTCGTAGGGCCCTATTTTTGGGGTTTGGTGAAAATTACTCGAAAACAGCTGCCCGAAAGAAATTGCTCGAAAAACTTCCTCGAATGGGAAGTTCCTCGAAAGTCAAGTTGCTCGAATAATAATTTATCGAAAAAAAAATCCTCCAAGTAATGAAATAAGTAGATGGTAGGTAGGTACTTACTTAAAAAATTATCAATTTTTTTCAAATTTATTTAAATTTATATAGATTAAAAATAACTAGATATACTTTTTCTTAATATACATTTATGTAAATTCAAAACAACTAAATATACCAGAAACGTTTTTTATATTATTTATTGCCACATCACTTAATAATTATAATAAACAAATAAAGGTATATTAATATCCAATGATTTCGAGAAATTGTTATTCGAGCAACTAGGCTTTCAAGAAACTTCCCATTCGAGGAACAATTTTTCGAGCAATTGATGTCGAGCAATTTTCATTCGAGCAATTTGCCGCACAACTATTTTTGGAGAATGCTTCCTTTTGGAGGTGCATGTGCCGTTAAGATACATGTTGTTGTTCTTAACTGCTGATGTCTGCTGAATGAGAGTTATGGGCGACTTTTCCCATAATCTGCAGAGCTGCCCAGCATTCCATCTGATCAATAGCTTCAATATATTTAGGTAGGTGCTCCAAAACCGCATAATCGGTTTGAATCCATTATTTTATACTGAAGTACATGAAGTATATTGATCAAAAGCTTTAACCTCGGCTTTAACCAGTTTTTTATTTCCGAAAAATATACATTCGGTTCTTATATGTATAACATCATTGAAAAAATATAATTTATTCTAAATTAAAGAATAGGAGAGATAGGATAGGTAGGACACCTTCTGAGGCACGAAGGAATAGTTCGCGACATTCTAGAGTCTGAGATAAGAATAAAAAGAGGTAGGGGTAGGCCTAGATTAGGCTACTGCTCTCAAATAGTTAAGGATGTAGGATGTTCTACTTTTAGGGAAATGCGTAGGTTAGAGCTCAGGATAGGAAAGGATGAAGGTACGCGTCCAACCAGTTTTCGGACTGAGAACCTTATGATGATGAAATTAAAACATAACTTGAATGTAAATAATTTTTTCTTGGAGATTCCTGGTTTCCACTCAAAAATACAATTTTCTGAACATTTCTCTGTTAAGCAATTTCCTCTTTCTGTCCTATTTTTCACTTGGGACTTGCCTATATTGCTGCCCCAGCGAGTGCCACAGTAAGAAATTCCCTAACGCTATAGGATGTCGTATGTAAGTCAGCAGCATACGTTTAGATGTTATATGCAATATGCACCATATGACTGCCGTGTCGTTGTCGGAAAGAAAGATGGTTAAGTCCCAAGTTTGGGAACTGGCGAAAACGACAAATTACATTACATTTATAAAGGATTCTGGAAAAATTGGCTTCTCAACCAAAGCAGTGAAACATCAAATCACAGTTTTACGAGTAGATTAAGCCCACGTTGTTGGATAATATGGCATCGTATTGTAAAACCGACGTAAGACTTGCGATTACGATTTACGACTTCCGAGAACGATGTCAAACTGATTGTAGAACAGTTACTAGCAAGACTAGTTAGTCGTGGGTAGATGCTGTAAAATATCTTCATAATTTAGGAAGATTGTGCGTAATTTCTCGGTGCACATGAATTTTGATGAAACACGAATAAAACACTACCTACCTGTTAGCACTGAAATTGTAAATATGTAGTACGTAGAGACGTAAGGGTGCTCCAAGCCCCAACGATTAGTTTGGTTGTAACATTTCGAGTGAGATCTCGTAGTACTTTTACAAAACTCCGGATGTACTTTTATACTTGTCCAAGGAATAGTTGTTTGAATAGTCCAGTATCCTCATCTCTGTTGCATAATTGGTCAAATAATTTATTAGCTAATACCTAACTCAAGCGCATCGGTGTATGGCAAGCAAAATTGCATTGCTGGGAAACTATAGGGACGAAATTGGTGGTCTACAGTTTTTTATGCACATTCAAATAAAACATGCAATATAGGAAACAGTCGGCAACAATAACAACAACGTTCATTTAGTTAGAACTTTTGAATGTAACAACCAAATTATTTTATGGCATTAAGTATTAACTTATTATATTTACTGCTACTACCGCTAATCGCTAGGAGTCTGCATTCGAGGAGTCCTGGCAATTATCTGTGGTATCGAATACTTCTCGAAGAATCCGATTTTTTTTCTATCCTATTGATTCTTTACCAGACTGCTGCATGCATATCTCCGTTGATTTTGAGGAGACGAGGAGGTAGAATTTATAAATATATTAGTATAAAGTTTATAGCCTGTCCCAATGGCACTGACTTACAGGATTCAACACAGAGAATAAAGTGTTGGCAACGTGCGTATGTCTCACGATAGTTTTAAGAACGAAATTAGTATGTTGTACAATTATACATAGTTATAAAATTTTACAGGAAAGTTGGATATTTAAAAAAATGCACTAAATACGAAATTCAAATAAGTTATTAAAAAACCTGCATGTTTGTGGTGCGAACTACAACAAACCTAATACATATCGAAAAGAACAGCGTTCTATTCCATCCATTGGTGGTCCCACTTTTTCTATCTGTTTATTTTTATTGCTTATTTATCGCATTGTGATCATATATATATTGAATGTGAAATCACAAATAATATCCAATATCGTCAGATTTATAACCGTATTTTTCTAGTGAGAATTGGAAATGGGAAATCACTTTTAAACATTTTGTTACATCCTTTGTTAAATAAAAGAATCAAATATTTTTTGTAAAACAATTTTTCCATACAGCAAAAATTGAACCAAAATAAACGCCAGAATGTAGAGAAAACGCAATTCTATGCTGAAATGGCGTTGTAGCATTTTTGAAAATGGTTGTAAATAACGTACGTAATATAATAATGCAGGGTCTAGAAGCTCTATATCTTTATTTTTTGATTGGAGATTTGGAGGCAATAAAATATCAAAATATTATTTGTTTTTAAACATCGAATTTGTTCTAAAACACTTTTTTTTATTCTATTCTTAAAAAAACTGTTTTAAATGAAAAAAAGTTTTTCCAAAGAAACAAATTTTTTCCCAACCCTGTCTACCGTGGTGTCGGTGGGCAAAATAATCGATGGTGATGATGGCATTGTTGCCAGATTTCCAGTTTTATTTTTTATGTGAAACATCTAGGGCCGGTTGTTCGAACTTGGATCAAAATGTAGCTCGAGGCTACATTTAATTCGGCTTTCGTTGCTAAGGTATTAACTTCGTGATTGGTTGTATCATAGCAACAAAAATCGAATTAAATATAGCCTCGCATTACATTTTGATCCACGTTCCAGCAACCGGCCCTTAGAATATTTTAGCGTTAGCGCGACTGTATTTTCTCGAGATAGAAAATGCTGCCGCTCTTCAACTTAGTTACTGTCTGCCGCGCCGCAATTGTTCATGAACTACGATAAACCACGTCGTAACCGTAACAGTAGCATTCGCAACAGCAACGCAACCGCAAATATGAACACGTACCTACATACGTTTCGTTGCTGGATTGAAGTTATTTGGATTAAATAAACAATAGTAATTTATTATCATACTTTATTACTTTAGTGCTTCAAACAAACTTTTTGCAATTATAAATCATTATAACAGTGGAAGTAAAAACACACTAGTTTACGTTAAATTTAATTATGTAATATACCTTATCCATTAAAGTATATTAATGTATGTAGTCCTTCAATGCTGATATAAACACGAGAGAAAAGCCGACAACAAAAACTACTCTCATTTAATCATATATTTGCGTCTGTGTTGAAATTGAATTTTTGTTCTAGTAACATATTTTTACTTTTACACGCTTCGACGTATCTAGATCAATCTAATTAATTAAAATCGTAGCATGCTTTGGACAACATTTGTTAAATATTACCCGCCCGTCACTCATCTGTATAGAACCGGTTCACGCGAGTATAGGGGTTATCTATACTATACCTTATAATTATTATTGTTTATGTTATGAATATGACTACAAAATTTTTGATTAATCTGTGTGCACCTAGAACATCACTTCTCATAATATGATTGGAAACCTTAATATTGTACTGAGCGTTTGTAACTTTACTACTAGGTACCACAGCTTACTATCCAGTTTCCACGTGACATGAGACTGAGCATTCGCACATTGGCAGATGCACTTTTGGGACAGATATTCGCAACAGGTGCTTGAGAATCGCCAATTTATTGCGGGTCAGGCGTTGTTAAAGTTGTTGGAAGTTAAAAAGATCGTATTAAATATTAAGTACTAATTGAAAATTAATAATATGAAGAAATAATTAACTTTAATATGTATTTCAATAAATTAGTCTTCTTCCATTCACTGCTGGATGCCTGTTCTCACATAATGGTTTGCGTTTAAGTGGCTGAGCTGGTAGCCAAATCGTTAGATGACTAATTTTATTGCTATGGGGTTAATTCGCCAAGTCACTATTTTTCGAAAAAAATCTATAATGGCGAGTCTCGCATCTGCATTCTATATCAGGGCAAAAAGGAAAATTTCGTTGTCCGAGTAGGTATTGAAGATGACAAGTACTTTGTTGTGATCGTTTGTTATATGATATTGATTAAATTAATTTAATAAAATAGTTGAGTAACTCATTGCATGCTTACAAAGTGTGTACATCTGGGGACAGCGTTGCTAAATTTAGTAAGTGTTGAAGCAAATTGAAAACCGAGCGCGTAGTAAAATATATAGAAACTTCTGAGCTTTAGAAGCCATTTCGCTTTCTTGACACATATTTCCTGTAGCATAATAATTATTAGAATAATACACTTTGAATAAACAACGCGTCCAAAAAGGCAAACTTTTTATTATTGATTTCTTTATAAAATTTGGTGCTTGTTCCTAGAGGTTAGACGAATATAGAAATCAGGCAGAGCTGTTAGTGAGTGGCATTCTTTCAAAATACTCCAAGAGTAAAATACCTTAAGCTTATACCTAAATTAAATTTTAATATTGAAAAAGCTTAATCATATCAAAACTATTTAACACATTTAAGTTTTTGACACAATACTGAGTAGTGCAACGTAATTTGGTACCACAAGAAAAAAGTTTGAGTTACGTATCTCAAATTTTATATTGCAACTTTGAGAGAAAAGTTATTATTAAGATTTTAAAAAACTTATTTTTCAGTGGCTCAAAAATCTCCAAAATTCAAAAATTTATTTTAACATAAGTCACGTCGTGACCCCTGGCTTGATGGCAAAATTTAAAAAAATAGTTGACACTTTCAATGCATTGCATCTGAGATTCACGAATAATATTTCTGTAAACTTTCTCATAGTGTAATTACAAATATCCATAATTTTTCTATCATAATTTCAATAAATTATTCGGAAGCACTAAGTACTCTGAGACAAAGTGCAGTGCAACACTCAGCTACCTGGACTGTATTCTTCTAATCTTGGTCTCTCATATTGGCTATAAAAGAAAATAATTCTTCATGCAGGGTTTTTATGACGAGTTTTAGTTTATTTTTATCCACAGAGAAAAAAATAAATTATTTCATTTTCTGGTGAAGATATTACAAGAAATGGTCGTTTTTAATTCTTAGATATCTGTTCTTCAATATTTTATTGAAGAAATTTTTATTATATTTATTTCATATTAATTTATGATGCATAATATTTTGGACACCAGTGGGTACTTCAGGGAACAACTTCTACTGATATTTGAGTGACGTATTATTCATAAATATAAACAGACCAGAAAGAAAACACGCGTTCCGAATTTCATATTCATTTCGTACTCATTTTTAATTTAGTTGTTTGGCTAGGATAACCAATAATTGACTTGGCTAATTTAATAATAATAATAATAATAATAATAAATTTATTGACACCAACATTACCAAAAACCAAAAAGCAAAAATAAACACAAAATTTACACTGGTGTCAAATGGCAAGCATTCAGGCATTTCCAAATATCAAATCTGCAAAGCCTGATCTTCCATGCTTGCCAATTAAACTTAAACTAGAAACAACATAAGAAAATAATAATTCTAGAAATTGAATTAAATAGTACCTAAATAAATAAATAAGCCGCGAAACAGAATTTAAGGAAGCAAGTAAGAGAAGAAGAGTCAGTAGGGAAAGGCAGAGAAGCAAGAAGAAGAGAAGGAAGAAGAAGAACACAACCACGCAAAACCCACGAAATGCAAGCCAAAAATGGGCAAAATGGATCCGCACCAACGGCTACTGCTGGTCAATGAAAATTTTGAATAGCTCACGTCTCACGGCAGCGCAAGGAACAGCCAAGAACGAGTGAAATTGATTTAGTAAAGACACAACATTGTAAGAGAACGATCTTTTGAATATCTCCTTGCGATGCCGAGGAATTGTGAGCATTAGAAGTTTACGGCGAGTGGCGATGCCATGTACATCAGCGCGAAAAACAAGTTTATTGTACAAATATAAAGGTATACGCATCTGAACAATCTTCAGAAAGAAACAAACCATGTGGAGGCGACGTCTGTTAAACATATTCAACCATTTCGCATCTTTCAGTTTATGAGACACTCGCGAACGCGCTCTAATTCCAAACATTAAACGAATACATGAATTCTGCACTTTCTGAATACGACATTTATCACGATAGGAGAGACAAGGAGCATAGACAGTGTCACAGAAGTTGAAATGAGAAAGAACGAGTGAGTCACATAACGTCCTCTTAGTATTCAAATGGAGATAATGCCTTTGTCCATACACGAGTTTCAGTGCGAGATACGCCCTCTGCAGCAGGGTGTTGATATGTTGCGTGAAGCGCAAGTTCGAATCTATCATCAGTCCCAAATTCCTTACACAGCTCGTAAAAGGTACGACCGAATCGTCTATTTTTAAAACTAAATTGTTTGTTATGGCATTCCTGGACGCTTCATTACCAAACACAATCGCACAAGACTTCTTGGGGTTAATCTTCAGTAAGTGTTGTTTGGATATAGTAAGCAACATTTCGAGATCTTTATTTATAAGCGAAAAAGCATGACGAGCATCTGCAGCTTCAAAAGAATGATAAAGTTGAGTATCGTCAGCATAAAAGTGATAGTTACAGTGAAGAAACGATTTGTGAAACATAGAAGTATAAATAGTATACAAGATAGGGCCCAGAATACTACCCTGAGGCACGCCGGATGCAAGACCGCTCGGCGAAGATAAGCAATTATTATATGAAACGCATTGACTTCTCTTCGACATGAATGATGCAATCAGCCCTACAGCTTCAGGGGCAAGACCTACATAATGCATAATAGAGATCATGATATCGTGACTCAGAGTGTCGAAGGCTTTGGAAAAATCAATTAGGACCAAAACAGTAACTTTGTTGAGGTCAAGAGCACGAAATATGTCATCCGTAACCTCCGACAAAGCCGAAGCACAACCATGACCCTGCCGAAAACCAGACTGCCTCAAGGGTAGCACATTAAAAGTGTTTAAATGCACACGCAGCTGCAATTCAATAATCTTTTCAAACACTTTGGAGAGAACAGGAAGAATGCTTATAGAACGAAGATCACTAAACTCGGTAGGTGCTGCAACCTTAGGGAAAGGAATTACATGTGCACGTTTCCAAGCTCTCGGAAAATATGAGCCACGTATGCATTCGTTGAAAATATGAGTGAGGAAAGGAACAATAAACGGACAACACAGTAGAATAAGCGAAATATTCAGATAGTCACTACCATACGCCCTGGACTTGATAGACAGGAGGAGATCGCTGACACATTTTTCATCTACTAGTTGGAAAGAAAGGGTATCCGAAATACCGGGCATCAAGGAAGAAGAATAAAAGGAGAGCAAATCTGGAGTAGGTATAGCATCAGTTTTACATGATTCAATAAAGTGTTTATTAATGTTATCGACATTACTCAAGCTTAATGGTAGATTATGTGACTTGCGTTTCAGAACATTAAGTTTGCCTAGCTCCACCCACTTCTCCTTAACAGTGCAGTTTTGAAATTTAAAATTCAAATATGCCCTCTTCTCTGAGCGCAAGGCAGAAGTCGTAATATTTCTCAATTGCTTATAGTATGACCAATGGGAAGGAAGCCCAGTCCTTCTGAATTTATTCAGTGCGTTGTCCCGAAGTCTCATCATAAACCTGATGTCTGTTATCCAAGGCGTATAGGAGTTTACTTTGCGTTTTTTAGAAATACGAAGTGGGGCATGAAGATTCGCAAGATAGAGAATGAAAGAATTCAAAATATCAACTTTACCATCAAGATCATCAGTCTGAAGTATGGAGTGCCACGGCAGCGAAGCGAGATCAGATTTAAAAAGAGTGACATCTATGTCACTAAGCGAACGGTAAATAAAACTTGGGATTTCACATGGCATAGGGGCACAATTAATATTACAGTATATAAGAAAATGATCTGAAATCTGTGCATCAACCACCGCAGCATCACGCACATCAGATTTGTTTGCAAAAATTAAATCAATTAACGAAGAAGATGAATCAGTTACTCTCGTTGACTGATCAATAACTTGAGCTAAATTGAAAGTTTCAGCAAGACTCAACAAGTTATCAGACATATTAGTTATTTGTAGCAAGTTGACATTAAAATCACCCACAAAGAGGACGCTATTAAACTCGGAAGTGATAGTAACAAGCAAATCTTCAAAAAAGTTCCGAAATTCACTATACTGACCGCTAGGAGGTCTGTACACAACGGCAATAGCATGATTCGTTCCTCCAAAAGTTACAGTTACAACCAAACATTCCACATAAGCAGTGCAAATTTTGGATACAACTTTGAGCTGTAGGGTATTTCTAATATACACGGCAACACCCCCACCTCTGCCAACACGGTCAGATCTGACAAATATGTAACCGTCAAGTGACACAGCAGCATCGCCAATACCATCATGCAGCCACGTTTCGCTCACACACAACAGATCATAATCATTTTGACTGGCATGATCAGCAACACGATGAAATGAACCCAAAAGTGACCTTACATTAATGTGGGCAATGCACAGAGTCATAGTACATAAAGAGGGAGAGAAAGAACGCACAGATGCAAAGACAAGAAGTGAAGAAGATAAAGCAAAGTTTTACACCAGAAAATAAATGAGCAATAGGTACTAAAATTATAACTACACTAGTACACAAACCAGATATATCGGTTCCCGCAATATTAACAATAAACATAAAGAAAGAAAAACAAATCTATCATTTCTATAAGCATACCAAAATAGGTACCTATAACATAAATTTAATTTCAATTCAAATCGTGAAATCAACAAAACAACTATTTTTATCATAAACGCAAAAACATAAGTAAAATATACAAAGTTGCCAAGGCATCGGAAACAAAAAAAAAAATCAATGAAAGTAAGGATATAGGCACATTCCCAAAGCAAATGCACCAAAAGAAACAAACCACAAAACAGATCGACCACTACAATAAAATAGTGCCTAACCTATAGAATCTCTAAACTTAAAAAGTAAAACAAGAATAGATTGCCGAACACTAAATAAACTTCATGATGCACAGAACGCATTGCACGTCATCATTTCGCCAGCTCAACCACATCACTCAAGTTACGTATCAGATGAACACCGTTCTTGTATTTAATAAATATACGGCCATCTGAGGTCCATGCATTGCTGGCACCAAACCGTTTCCTAACTTCCTTAAGAAGCAGGGTACGATGCATGGTCAGGTCCTCCACAATTGATATATTTGTCGATTTCAGCAGACTCCGTTGCTTTAATACAGCAGCCTTGGTGCGGTTTGAAACGAATTTAACAATAATTCCACGAGGGTGTAGATTTTCGACAGTGTGTTTACCAACACGGTGTGTACGGTCAAGTTCACCTATTTGTACATTCAATTTAAGCATGTTATTAAAGATGTCCAATGCAATTACATCTGCATCTTCAGCCCGTTTTTCTGTCGGCTCTGGAACACCAAATATCCTGATATTATTCCTCCTGACGTACTGCTCACTTGAGTTTACTCTCTCATTCACTTCATTCAATCTAACACCATGTTCGGTACTAACACTTTTGAGCTCATTCACCGTCTCAGAAATTTGAGCAAAGCTATCATAAAGTTCTCCAAATTTTTTATTTATAGTTTCTAGTATTAATTGAGTTTGCTCACCATTCGCCTTCTTTATAGCTTCCATAATCCTATTGTCCACCCTGTCCTCCTCACTCTGTTGCGAGGACATCACGCCGCTCCTGAGTTCCCTCTGCTTGCTACTCATTATTTCGAACTGGTACGACTATCTCCAATATTATGCTCTCTCCAGTGTTATCTGAACTATCTTTATACTACACGCGGTGTTTGTCTTTGTTACACTTATTAAATCACAAAAATTCAAACAACTATTTGAGAATTTGATTTTCTTCCGAAGATAAACCAACAAGTACACGCGAGAACCGAAACAACGTGCTTACTCCATCACGGCTACTACTACTTCATACACATTATTAGCCGAACAGCTACAAAAAAGTACTTAGAGGTTAAATTCTGAATGTTGGTGTAATAAGCATTTTCAACGTCTCGCTGCGTAGGTGGGTTGGAAAGGGGAGTTAAGTCCATCGCTGCATACGACATTTGAATGAGATCACGGTTTCTGATATCGGCTACTCATGATAGCGCAAACCGCGACAAGAGTAGCTTAATTTTAGTGTCAGTGTATATGAGCGCTACTTCGCTACTCATAACTTTCATATTGTTTTTTTATTTTCATTATTAAGTAGTTTGTAGGTTCTTCCAGCCTAGAACATGTGAATTTATATCTAAGCCATATGCCCTCTTTGTATTTTAGGTATCTTTATAATGTTGTTGTTGCATTAAATAGAAAATCGATATAATTTTGATAGAAATAAGTAACTAGGTGTTTATTGGCCCTCTGGGTTACTTACTATTTACTCACCAATAGTCCAAAATTTAAACAATGGAGATTTTATCACGAAGCGCGACTTCGGAGAATCAAACAGAAACACGTGCTGCCCCGGTTACGTCATTAGCTTAGAAGCACTTGTGATTGGCCATCTGAATTGATGTTTTGATAACCAGAAAGCTAACGTTACGTGGAGTTTGAGCCGGTAAAGTAGGGAGCAATAATGTTAAGAATAATCAGAATTTGACATTTAGAAATTTATTATTTTTATTTGTATTGGGTGTATAAATAGTTCTCTGCCGTTTATTTATGTGTTTTTATTTCTATTTATTGTGTCAATTAGTATATTTGTGCACGGAAAATAGAGCAATGTTTCGTTAAAGCCGATTCAGACAATTTACCTACCGGTAGTTAGTGGTGAAATGATTGCCAATTATTATTTATCCAGTTTGGACTATTTCATTGCTGAAATGAAAAATATTAAAACGAAACGGTGAGTGCTTCATTTATTTGGGAACTAGACAAACTGAAAAATAACACTCGACACTATCTGTCAAACGACTAGACTGCGATGATTGCTCAGTTTACGCTTGACGCGTTTGACAAACAACGGTTGTACTTTCCGGCTAATATCGACAATTCTCGGCATTGCCCCGGACATGTCATCATTTAAAAGGCTTAAAGGGCCAGCGTCTTGACTTTGCTGCTGGTTTAGATGCCTAAAACGTTCGCTATGAGAAAAATAAAAAAATTCTTATTTTGAAAGAAAAAGTCTGGGTTATATTATGTAATGCTTAAAACAAATCCGAGAGGTTTTTGATAGATGCTATTTAGGTATGTCACATTAACCACACAAAATATTTCCACTGTTAAATTCAAATGCAAATACTGTACTTCTATATTAGGCATATTCATAAATGTCAATGGCATCTAGATGCTTTAACTAAGTGAGACAATAATTTCTATTCACGCTATACGCATCTTTTGGCAACCTCGCCTTTTGTGTACTTATTTATATTGGCGTGACTAGGGCACGTGCTGCAAATTACACACTTCATTCTTCCATTTAATCATATAAGGTTTTTTATTTCGACCTCAATACCTTCGGTGAAATTAATTTTTACCACAGTAAGAAAATATAATTTTAAATTAATTTCTTTATAAAAACCTACTTAACTATAATTTGGAATTTTCATGGCTGTTATGACCAACGAGCAGTACTTTGAATTTCTGCAAACAATACCTGAAAAGTACAACACGAAAACTTTTACCCCAAAAAACAAAAGTCCCAAAATTTCAATGTACCGAAATTGTACTTTTTCTTGGGAGTAATTATAAATTTGAAATATTAATACGATTGCAGGACAATATAAACAATAGTAAATATACCATAAAGTAAAGAAAGGAAGAAAGAAACACTGATAAAGTTCAAGACTTTATATGTCTTTATACCAAAATAATAATGCATGGAAGCGAGATGTGATGAATAACCAAAAGAACGTATCAAGTGTTCGAAAACAGACATACAGATAAGAAAAGATAAATTAACTTACTAAAGAAATTGAACATTACAGAAGAAACTGGAAGTTCTACAGACACCGGCTCCAAAGAAGTTGAAGGGAACACCAAAATTCCAAAGGAAGATCTAAGACTGAAGACGTGATGAGAATGATTGATGGTGATTAACTTGGGGAACTAGGACGAACTGACCATGACGTACTGAAATTGCAACAAAAATATTTTCGTACCTAAGCATTCTGAAGCAAAACAACCAAAAAATGAAAACACCGCTTTTAAATTTTCAAGATATTGATTCTAAATATCAACAACTTAGCAAAATTTCCAACCTGTTTATTTTAGCTTCTAAGTCAATGAGTAAAAGAGCCGACAAATGTTTACACAATAAATTACTTATTTATTCAGTTCACTTTCAAAACCTACTACTCTTTTAATTACGATGTACATAAATATTGCCTTTAATCTTTCATCGAGATTATTCACTTATGTAAGATATAAATCTCAAACTTCAAATTATGAACGATTTCGCAGTAATAACGTATAAAATTATAATGTGCCACATATTAAATTACAAGCAACTCTAAAAGGGCAACATCACTAATAAATAAACTTTAACAAGAATGTTCACTTAAGGATATTTGTCTCAAAGCGGATAACCTACTACAACTGATTGGATAAATTGAATATCTGAGTATAAATCAATTACACATTACCTGAATGCGTAATAAGCATCTGTGAAATTAATGTTTAAACCGCACGTATGAAACACCTGGTTCATGATAGTAAGAGTAATGATGGTTTTAATGTCATTCGGGCATATTTTATGATAAAACTGTTCAAACAAACACCAGAAAGCACATCACATTTTCAGAAGTTTATAGAAGGTGGTCTTAACAAAATGTGTTTTACAACATGTGTCTAAATAGGTTGGTTATTTTACTTAATAATATCATTACCTTCTCTTTCATTAACGACAAGATCCCAAAAGCTTGTCATTACGATTATGTATAATCAAAAGAAGAAACAAAATGAAAAACAGAAATACGAAATTATAACTAAACTGCAATGGGGTATACTAAAATATAGTTAGCTTCTTATTGTTTCCACCTTTTTTACGAATCAATCAAGAATTTCCATTAAACTGTGTTAGAATAAGAAGTAGTATCAATGTGTCTCTAGCTCTGAGAAAAATTGTCAAACGAAACTTTTTCGTTGGAATTTCTTCACTAATAATATGTAAGTATAAGATGTATAACCTTAAAAAGCAAACAGGCAAGTAGACAGGCAAGCAAACAGGCAAGTAAAACAGGCAAGTAAAACCAAGTTTTTGATTAAAAGTTGTTGTGATAAATAATATTATGCTTCCATCAACAATAATGTTTAAATGTCATTAGTAGATAGATAGATAGATAATTAGATTTTATTGTTTCCTATCTAGGACTTCAATATATACACCATTACACCTATACAATATATACAAAACTATGATCCTCCGTTTATCTTCCTCTGCAAATGCTTCATCCACACCTTCTCCGCTCTCCTAAAGGATCTTCTCCACTCTATTCCATATGGTGTTCTCCCTCCACCCACACCTTTCCAATACATGTTCCCATGTCTCTTTCTCTGCCTCGGATATCTTACACTTCCTTTTGTCTTCACTTTTCCAATATCTTCCTTCTCTCATTTCATTCATATTCATCATATTCTCTTCCTTTCCTCTCCCCTGTAAGTATCAAGGCAGCCCTATTGCCCTTATCCCCCTGTATTGGCTGTTTAATTCTGAATTTCTTATCTTCTCATCCGTGTCTTGTGTTTGTATCTACTTATCTCTTTCCTCTATTTCACTCCTCATGTTCCACCCCATTATTCTTCTGTTCTCCACTTCCATAGTCACATAACCTCTTTCCTGGTAAAATTTTTCCCGTTTTTCTTCCCACCTCGATTTTCTAATTCCTACCTTCTTTATTTCTTCCCAACACTGTCTTGCCAACTCGCTACCACCTCCGCCTCTCAGCTTTTCTTCAAATTTCATTGCCCTTTTTCCTGCTGTTATTCTCAATTTATATCTCTTTGTTTCCTCCCGTACCATATATCCAGGGGTTGTCCAGTCTAGACATAGCGTCCACTTTATAAATATTTCCTGCAGCCTCTCCACCTTAGCACTCTCTTCCTACCCCCAAATCTCGGCTCCATACATCGCTATGCTGCTTACCAATGCATCAAACAATCTCATTCTTCTTTTCCACTCTCCCCAAAGTTCCTCTTTCCCATTACCCATACTTGCTTCATGGCGTCATTAATATGTTTCTCCTGTCCCCCGTTCTTCTGCAGCGTGAAACCCAAGTACTTGAACTCTTCTATCTCTTCTATCCTCTCCCCTTTCCATTCCCAGCTCTCTTCACCTTTTCTTTCGCCTCCTTTTCGAAATCTCATTATTTTTGTTTTGTCTACGTTCAATATCAATTCTTTCCTGTCTCCTTTAGGTCTTTCTCTTCCTTTCCCAGTAGCACCACATCATCTGCATATGCCATTGTCCAGTACGTCTTCCTTCCCATCGCCACCCTTCCCGTCTGCCCCTTTCTCATGGCCTCTTCCAAATCTGATATAAAGATGTTAAAAAGGTACGGGCTCAGTGGACACCCCTGTCTAACTTCCCTTTCAGTCCAGAATACCTCACTCGTTCCTTCTCCCACCTTCACTCTATTTTTCGTTGTACTGTATATTTCTTGTATTCTGTTTCTCAGGTTCTTGCTTACTTAAAACAGTCTGCGAAATTAACACACAGCGCCAAATGATTAATATGCTTATATTCGTGAATTATAAATGGTATTAGCCTCCACCTGAGGTATACTTACGATTACTTATGTATGTCAGCGTTTGTCGCGTTTACCAGTTAGTCATTGCTAGAATGAAAATGTGCACTTCAATCACTTACATGAGCAGCGCGATCTCTGTCCATTGACAGTGCACATTGACTCATTGACAGAACACATTTTTGAAACAGACCACTTAGGTAACTGACGGAAACCTGAAACACATTTTTTTTTAAAAGATAATGTAAAACCCAAGAAAAATTACCCATTCTAAGGACAACAGACTACCAACTCTATATGCGATACCTACCTACCCACCGACACCGCTGACGCCATCATCGACTAACAAAGTACTTCAACGAAAGTATAACGTATGCACAATCATGTCGTTAAATCAATTTCGCTCTGTTCTTGAACATAATGTAGTTTTTCAAATGCTCAAAAGGTACAGCGAGCAATCGCGGACACATAGAAGTAATGGTAAATATATCACAGGAGACGAATCTGAAATATCTTTGAACCAATTGCAAACAGTTTTGATAGATGGTTACAGGATGAAAACCAATAAAAAATGGCATTCTGTGAGCTGAAGTTATGGGTAAAATTTATTTACAAGTCGCGGAGTTATTATATTTGGGAAATCAAATAACTTGCAATGCTTAAAGCGGAAGGGAGACAAAACAAAGATTGGCACAGGGCCGAGTAGCGCCAAACAAAAAGAAACGCTGAGGTGAGAAACAGATAGGCAAAAATTTAAGTGTGTGAACTGTCAACTGACACATGTGGAAGGTTCAGGGGATAGATAAGTTTAGCAATAAAAAGGAATAGGAAGAGTTACGAAAGAGAGAAATAAGGAATTGGATAGGATGGTAGGACACTTGAGACGCAAAAGAGTAATTCGCGATATAAGAGGCGCAAATAGAGGTAGAGAGGAAAGTCCAGATTAGACTACTTTTCCTAAAAAGTTGGGTATGTATGGCATTCTGGTAACGGGGAAATGCGTAGGCTGGCTCAGTATAGGAGAGGGTGAAGGTGTGCGACAGAAAGCCTTATGGTGATGATGATAAAAATGGTGTAAAATCGATCAGTCGGTTTTAAAATCACGTTCCATGCATGTCAGATCAGATTAAGTCAGGTAATTTGTAGATTACTAATAAACACCAGCAAATCCAGTCGGCTTTTAATTTTGCCCGTTCTTATACAGATTCTTAACAGGTGTCACACTTACTTAACTTCATTGTGATCTTTTCAATGTGCCATGTGATGCAAATCTGTTTTTCTGCAACGGGTTAATAAATCTGCACTTCTTATTACCTAAGTTAATTTTAATTTCAGCATATTTAAAAAACATACCTACTCATTCCTGACGGAGTAAGCAGACATCAAATTAATCAGATCTCATTGCAAAATGTAATATGCAAGTATTACGCAATAAAAACTTAATTGAAAACTTTGTGCACGTTCCACGCATTAGCAATATGAGATTAAACTATTATTACAATGCGGAAGTATAGATATGCGGCATTGAACTTCACATCACTCTTCATAAATGATTTAAAATTTTCTTGCTAAAAGGAAAAATGTGGTAACGAATGACTGTAAATGTAACTAGCTTTATTTTCAGGCTATAAATTTACAGGAATTTTCCATATTTGGTGTGGCATTTCAGGTCATTTATAATTTAGTAATGCGGAGATGCGAACTGCGGCAAAAATGAAAAATTACTATGAGTAATATCGTAGACTTATTAGGTGATGTATTAATTTACTACATGCATTTTACATGTATGTGTAAAATAGTTTTATTGCCGGTCATTTAAACTACACGGCCGAGAAATATTTGGAATTCTCTTGTTCCCGTCCACCATTTTCCGTATGAATCTAGCAACGTGTACGAATAAAGCATAAATCGACCTACAATTTGACTTAATTCTGAGAATCAAGTTTAGTTTAAAATTAATACTGGTAATGGATCAGGTCCCGGCAGCCGGGATGCATAAATTCATATTTAAAATCCCGGCAGCTCCAGAGCAGGGTATACAGGATGTCCCCCAACCTTGGGAAAAGCGATTCATAGCGATCTTCCTTCACGTATCCTGAATGCAAATATGTTTGAATTCTTCTCCCCATCACCCTTAAGTTGCAAATTTCAATGCTGAATATCTACCAAACTAAACCAATAGATTCACTGGCATTACCGCGAGATGAACATTACACAATAAGTTTATGAAAAAACTGCTATGTAGCATTGATAATAATGCTATTGATGATAATTTTTGTCTGAAAATTGTTAAAAGCACAATAATTATTGTTCATGTGGCATCATGGCTATTCTACAATTCCGAAAATTAGAGATAGCCATGGAAATCTTAACGTCAAAATTTTACATTTTGATAAGGTAATTTTTAATTAAAATTTTATTCGCGTTGTGCCGAGATTATTTTTTGCAAAAATAATGAAATTTACATTTGATGAATATGCTGATACGGTTTGGATAGTTGGCGAGTGCCGTGGTAATTTTAATGCGGCCGTAAGATTGTACAGGGAGCGCTACCCAAACAGAAGGCATCCTAGTTATAGTTAAAATCACCTTACTTTTTATGCACGTCACCGGCTTCATATCAGCACTGTTGCCACAAGAGTTTATGGTACTCAATTCCAAAATATTAAAATTCAATTTACCTCTCTAACTGAATTCAATGGTAATAAGGGTCCATTATTTTCCAAACACCAAAAACAACAAAAGTTAACGAAACTTGACGCTTTCAGAATATCAGCTGTCAAGTCAACCAGGAAACGTTAACAAATTAAGCGGCAATCATGCAACAAAATACTGTTGTGTTTAGACATTCAAATATTACTTTATTCTTTTTTAGCACATTTAATTTATATGACTTTACGTAAGGCGACTCTCAATCGTTACATTTTGTGACGTGCATAAAAAGTAAGGTGATTTTACCTGTTCGTATAAGGCCATTAGAGGTGCCGATCAAAGATTACGTGAAACTGGACATGCTGCCCCTAATCCAGAAGCAGAAGGTGGTAGACAAAGAAATCCAAATGTTGAAGAAAACGTCTTAGAGTTAATAGAAGCTCAGCCAGGAGCAACTACTCGAGGTATTGCTAGAGCATTGGAGTTGCGTAAGTCTACGGTTCACCGAATTCTTCTGGACGATCATTTGTATCCTTATAAAAAAATTAATAGTACGCCGGATAGCGACAATTTTTATAACTCATTTCAGCGCCCTTCGTATTCATATAAAATTGTAAATTGTCTGTTGGAAATCAGGAATATCCATGTGCGAGAGACCCCAGCGTGGGACATTTTACAATTGGCAGGTCTTCAAAAATGCCAAAGAAAAAAGTTAACCTAAATCTTTTCAGTGCCCCTGCCTTTTGATAACATTTAATAATTAAATCATAAAGAACAATAAATTACACGAGGCAGAGATCCTGAACAGCTTCAGATCAGAGGAAGACGTTTTAAATGTGTTTAGAAAAGTAGCTCTACTTAGTCATTTCAGCTCGTTTGAATCTAAGTAGGCCTAGTTTCCAAACACTTTCAGAACCTCTTCCTCTGCCCATGGACTGCTCAGAACCTCTGCCTCGAGTATTTTCTTGTTTCTTATGATTTAATTAATAAGTTGAATCATAAGGCAGAGGCCCTGAAAAGGTTTACGTTAACTTATTCTTTCTTTAAAATTTTCGAAGACATGTCAATTGTAAAATGTCCGACGCGGAGTAGGAAGAGGTCAATTTTCCTGTTTGCCATCACACAAACTACCAAATTTACAACCTCTGCCACACGCTAAAATCATTTAAAAATTGATGTCACTATCCGGCGTACTATAAGGTTCATCATTTATTGCCAGCTGACTATCCACAACGACTTAAATTTTGTCACCAAAATAATTTGGACCATACTTTCATCAGTAACATTTTGTGGACAGATGAAGCTACATTTACCCGTGACGGTGTATACAATTTGCACAACAGCCACAATTGGGCGCACGAGAATCCATTCTCTACTCATGTCCGAAATCATCAAGTTCGGTTTAGTATTAATGTTTGCGCAGGAATTGTGGATAATTACCTAATTGGTCCTGTTATCATTTCAAACAGGCTAAATGCCCAAAATTATTTACAATTTATAAGTGAGAAAGTACCAATTCTTTTGGAAAATGTACCACTGGGAATAAGGCGTGATATGTGGTGGCAACAGGATGGTGCTCCTGCACATTTTGGTATGAATGTCCAACAGTGGTTAAACCAACACTATCCAGGAAGATGGATAGGGGGAGGTGGTCCTGTGTCACGGCCTCCAAGATCCCCAGACCTGACTCCCTTAGATTTTTTTGTGGGACTATTTAAAACATTTGGTTTATTTAACTCCTGTAAATAACATCAATTAGGGTTGACGGTGGCCGCATTGAACCATTTTATTGATTTCCTTTTCTGTTAATATTTTTTTTTGTTATTATGGGTCGTTTTTGTTCTCTAAATTTTCTAAATAAATAAAGATACAATATTTGAATTATTCAGTTTCAATTTTGCCAAGTTTCTTGTTTCCTGATTTTTCTAAATAAAAATAATGCATTATTCCGGCAATTATTTAAATCTCAATTATTCAATTTCAGTGTTGCCAAGTTTATGTTTCTTTTCTTGGTTTGTAGAAGACATTGAACCTGGGAATTTTTTTTAATTTTAACATATTTGCATTCAGGGGACGTGAGGGAAGGTCGCTATGAGTCGCTTTTCCCTAGGTTGTGGGACACCCTGTATATGTGTTTAATTGAACACTGGGTAGAATATATGTTGAAAAAAGTATCCACTATTTATAATTGGTTAGATAAAACAAATAAAGCCAATTTGTTGATTTAAATGCCCAAATGATTACTCGCTGAAGTTCGTCAACCCTTAACGCACTTAATTAATTAACTAAGATGTTGACAAGATATACCAATTAAACTTTGGGAATCAGTTCGACCTATCATGGCTAGTGAGTCTGTTGCTTCTGTTTTTGTGCCTTTAATACGAATTTTAGACAAAAAAGTTATATTGTATTCTCTATGAAACAAAATTTTCTTGACTTACACAGACTGTCCCATTTGTTCTGCACAATGCCTGGCTTTATTTAATGGAATCTCTGAATATAAATACAAAGACAAGGACTGTATGCACAGAACGACTGTACGCACAGATGTTAAAACGGTGCAGAAGAAGCGCACTATATCAGCACAAAATAACCAGCTTACTTTTCCGAAAACAAACTCAGGAAGGGAAGTCAGATTGCCAAGTATGAGCATTGCTGCTGCTTGCTGAATTTATTTGATGGGGTCCACTCTCAAATACCATCCTCAGTGATTTGGCTTTGCTTTATTCTATTATTGCGACAACATAATCAGTATATTAGTATTTAGCCACCCCCACGCTTATTTGGAGAGTGCATAAGAGTATTTCAAACTTTGAAGATATCCTCCGTATTTCTGGGGAAAAATATGACAAAATAATTAATAGATGTTGCACATATACTTTTATACTGTACTATTAGTCAGTTCATTGCTCACAAAATTTCTGTTTCGAACACACCTATTGCAAAAGTAGGTTAAAAATTGCTAGTTTCGCTATCTCTATCGCGAAGGGAGAAGTATCAATGGGAACATACCGGCGTTATTATTAGACCCTCACGTCTGCACGATTCACAAAATGTTGTCATTACTATTACTAAAGTGTTAGAAATTGTATCTTGCACAACTGATAATATTATAATTACAAGCTGATTATAGTGAAATGCTGAAGCACGCAGCATGTACTCTGTTATTAACCATCAGACCACATACTGCGCTCCAAAAACGACTCATTCAAGGCAAACAAAAGAACTAACCATTTAGATAATGACCGGTTTCTCATTCAAATATTCATCACGACTTTAATTTTCGATGTGATTTTCACTTATGCTTTTATGGAGAGATAAATTTACCATTAGCAGTTGCTTTGCTATTCGCTATTTTCGATTTCGCAATAAAAAATAATGCTTTCTGTCTTCATTTGTGAAATTTACATTTCTGTACTGGGAGTCCATTAATTATTCAGTTATCTTAGGCACGCTGAGCACTAACCTTATAACTTTATTACCTATTACTTATTTACATTAACAAAAAGTTTGAAATCTTATTATACTGAAGTACCACTTAAGCTTTTTTTCAATTAAGTAGGTACAAGAAATAAAAGAAATTAAATTTGAAAATGCACTCAACCGTAAAGTTTAGAGATTCTGAAATTTCTGAGAGTTCCTGTATTGCGTGTACATCTGAGACCTATATTCAAACTTAAAAAAATGTACCGTTTTCTAGTACCTACCAGCAGTGACGAAACTAAAATTCTAGTTTTTTTATTTTATTAATAACTCAGTTATGGTTAATTCAAATGAAATTCGGTGACTACAAAAGAACATTGTGCATAGTACTGTGACACTTCCGACGGAATGCGAGCTTTGACTCTTGCAGAGAGACGCTAAATATTCTTTCTTTATGGCAGTCATATTCTGTTCTGTTGCAGACTTTAGGCAATGTTATTATTATTATTAGAATCGTTTTTTAATTTATTAAATCGAACCACAAATAAAGAAGTTACCGGCAGAAACATGTTTAGTACTTTTAATAAAACAGGTAAGTAGGTACATTATGAAAGGAAAGAATTTGGAAAAGCATCAAATCGCTATCAAGAGCCAATTTACTTCAATTGGAAGCAAAATAAACTGTCATAATCAGAAAGTAACAAAAATTCACAGACCTCGCATCTTACGTAAGTATCATAGGCGTATTGAAAATACCGACAGAACTGCTCGGTTTCTAAGATGTCCAACAAAAGTGATCTGTGCCGTTTCAAGTTGGTATATTATTGATACAATAAAATAAATGATTTGTGACAAGCACAAGGCACATAGTCAAACTGACGCAATACGTAACAAAAAAATATTAACGCATCCGTTGTACAGTTTGGACTTTTATTGCAACGCGATATCCCTCTTAAACGGTACTCGCCCTTGCCGTACCTTAGTTTACATCTTCTGGCCATCTGGCTAGCCGCCTCCATTCAATTTATTAGCGGCCTCGACTGCGCGCACCGCCAACAGAATCTGTCGCGTGTCGATACATTTTTCGTAAGATGAGTCCCATATACACGAGCCCAGAAGTATTTTCAATACTAAAAGTGAATACAAAGAACCCACAGTAAAATCCTAAAAGAAATACAGTCCCACTTTTTCAACGATATCTACATATGTCTTATTTTTAACAGGTACCGTTCGGGAAGTGATGTGGCTATAGTACTTTTTGGGGATTGTTAAAAAAGCAGTGTACTGTAAAACCCATAGAGATTGTTCTAACTAATGGATCCAAGTCAGCGCATTTTGACGGCTAGGTAATGTAACAACAAACTTTTAGGCATTAACTTTTTGGTCAAAATAAAATTCTGTTTATGGAGCTAAGACTGTTATAAAATAATAAAAATTTTAAAAGTACTTTCATTCGCCCGAAGAAAATAACTGGCGCAGTCGGAACCGAAAATTATGTTTTGGGTTACTACCCGATAAAATGTGGGGGTTCAATGAACTGGTAGGTAGATGGAGAATTCGGTATGGTAGTATGTAATATTGAATTTTATTTTCATAGATGTGCCTACTTATAATACTGAAATTACTCTACATCAGTTATTAACTCTTCGAACACAAAATTATTGCGTGTGATTTTTAGATGATTTTAAGGCGACTGTCTTGTGGTAACGCTCACTAGGGTAGGTTATGGAAGAACTCGTGTTTGGTTCAAAAACATGTTTATTTTGATTATCAACATTTTGAACATCTTGTAGAAATCTTTGATTTTCTGCGAAGGAAGACTGGACCGTACTGGAAATCCTGCAAATTGATTGATAAAATGAGACGCTATGTTTGAATAATGACCGTTAGATTAGGCCGCTCAGTAAATAAAATAACTTATTTAACTTATTTTGTTTTCATAATAATTGTTGAGGTTTCTTGGATTAATTTCCATAGACTCAAGATAACAATATTTCTATCTAAGCAAGCTTTATCATGTTGATCAGCAAAGTTTCTATATAAACTATTTCTTAACTTGTTGCAAATCGAAATATTATATACAGCTTCATTCGTTTAAAAACTTTTGCGTCTCTTTTGCTGTTTTCGAAAAAAAAATAGTTTTCGAAAAAATAATTAACTTCATCACGCACTGAAAGAATTAAATTCCCGATTAAAAGTAGGCGGCTGTCAAGTTGCTTGTCGCTTTTTGAAGTATTTTTTTTCAAAAACTATTGATTTTACGAAAACAGCAAAAGAGACACGAAAGTGTTTAAACGAACGAAGTTTTCTAATGCATATTTTTAAACAATCAAATTCTCACACGTTAAAAAGTTAAAAAGAAAAAAATTAAGAGGGGTTGCGAGTTTCATCCACTTATAACAATATGGATAGGTCAAGAAAATATTCGAAAGTAGCCTTTTTAATATTAGAAACCTTCCACCAAATTTCATTTCCTTAACCTTCAGATTTTGAGAAAATAAATAAAAATCTAATTTGCACCTCCCACTTTGGAGGAGCGTCACTCCTAAGGGAGGGACATATGAGGATTTGTTTATATCAAATACCCCCTTTAATTTTCAACAAGGAATTGCCTCTTGAATTTTTTCGCACTTATCTGGATATACCCTTTATAATATTTACTGCCAAATTAGCATATCCAGAGAGCTTACTTATTAAAGAATTCATCAGATACACATTTTGAAACTACTAGGAGTAGCAGCATCATAAAAATACCGATTTACGATGGATTGCGCCGAAATTGATTTCGGAAAAACGAAATTCTGTTTTGGTGCAAGAATGAATCTTGTTTTGTTAGAAAGCTTTTTTACTAAAACGAAAACAAAACATAATTCTTGCAACGCAAACATACCGGCGTTTTGTCAAGGCCCAAACAAACTCTTGGTCGAACTCCTATTTGGCATTTAAGGGATATGGTTCAGTTAAAGTTTTTAAGTACGGCGCGATGGCGCCGGACAACAGAAAAAGTGCCTGGAACGTAATGTCTCGACCTCTGGAAAAGAAATTAACCGTCTGATTTTTAACATGTCACTCAGAAAATCAAGCTCTTTACATATAGTATATGCCGCAGGCGCTCAAGAAATTATTGCTTTTAACTTCTTTTTTGATTTAAGGTTTATAAGAATTTCAAAATTCTGTTCCTGATTTACCACTAAAATTTGTTTTCATTTCGAGCTTTCACCCCACTGAAGCGAAATGTTCAGAAAATAAAAATAAAAATGTCTCTTTCAAGTTAAATGGTATTGCTGCAGAGGACCCTTTCCAGTGTATTTCTGCTTAACATTAATAATCAATTTGCTTTATACAACTGACCCCATCTGGCATTCCAGGCAACTGGAAGAAGGTTATTTCTATTTCTGTCAAGTTGTTTGGATCATTTAATAAACCGTGTTAGATATATTTTCGTATTTAGAAGCAAAACAACATTAAAGTACTTAAGAGCGCACGCAGGTACAGCGGAAGTGTTTTCTTACTTATAAACGAAGTTTTAGAGACTAGCCGAGGCGGTAATTTAGATTTTTTTTTCTTACTAATGCAAGCACAAGAAAAGCGTTTATTTAGCAATTTTATTTTATTACCGGTATTTATAAACTAAACTCCTGTTTTATTAGCTTTTCACTACACTCATAGAGTGCATTGTTAAGCTATTTGAGTGTCATAAAACTGGCAGAAGAAAGCGACTTTTCAGAAGTTGCATTATTGCAAACCCGCAGGTGCCACTAAGACTAATTATGATAATTTCAAAAGTAAATGTAAATAAAGAAAATATGTTAACGCATCGAGGTTTTTTATTTTTTCCGTTATGTAAATAAGACGTACAACATTATAAATTAGTAAATAACCAAAATAATTTATTGACTTTACTTCCTTTTTGCAATAACAGTACATGCTACTTCCTGCCAAACATATGGTGAATGAAAAAGGAAAATTAGAAATTAAGTAGATCACGATATATCAAAGGAATTCTCTAAATACAAACAAATTAAAAAAAGAAGTTAAAAAGTATAAATAATGACGTATTTCTTTATGATATATAAACTACCGCAGAGAATATGTATAAAAGTTTTAAGAATAACTGTGATTTTTAGTTTTTTTTTTATTTATCAAGTGCGACCGCAGAGCTATTAACAAAAATAAAATATTGTTCTAACTATTCTCGTAAAAGTGCGGAGTTTGCTTCATTTAACCAAAACTGTATCTATTATGATTAAAAAGACGGCAATGTCCATCATCATCATCCAAAAGCTGTCAAAAATCGAAATGTGGAAAGGGGCATTACATCCAAAAACTGAGTTATGCACACTGGCGTAAAGAGCAAGAGCATAAAAATTGCTATCGTTTGGCACCAAGATCATTAAATTATTTGTGGCACTTCTATCTCTAAAAAGCTGCTGAAGAAACAATTTAGTACAGGCCCTTACGGGAGAACATTTTTTGAAAGCTGAATATCTCCGTTCGAATGCCGAGAAAATTTTGCAAGATTTCGACAAGTTTTACATTTACATCGCGATAACTTTTAATTTAACGCATAAATCGAAAAATTTTGTTCTTTACAAAATCTTGTACGCTTCTTTTGGAGTCTGATGGTTCGACATGCAGCTTTTTACCTTTTACGTATATTGAGCTGTGTAACTAAATATAAAAAATTGTAAGAAACGCGACCGGTCGCCGCCCGACATCAGCACGCGTCCCACCTCCCGCGCTGGTTTGCATCTCACTTTTCGCCGTAGCGCCGTCCTTCTCCCGCAAGCCACAGTGGAATTACTACTTATAATTTAATTAAAATCTCGTGAGCCATGATGTTTTTGTCAGAATGACAGCGAGAAAAGTTAGTATTTGTAACTCAAGTTCCTTGAACATATTTTAGCAAGTCGCAGATGGAGCTACGGCGGAAAGTGAGATGCAAATTAGCGCAGCGAGGTGGGGACGCGTGCTGGCGTCGCGTCGGGCGGTGACCGCTCGCGTTTCTTACATCTTTTTGCATTTAATTACACAGCTCAATATACGTATAAGATCAAAATCTGCATGTCAAACCATCAGACTCCAAAGGAAGCGTACAGGATTTTCTGAAGAACAAAATTTTTCAATTTAGGCGATAATTTAAAAGTTATCGCTATGTAAATGTAAAAATTGCCGAAATCTTGCAAAATTTTCTCGGCATTCGAACGGAGATATTCAGCTTTCAAAAATTTCCTCCCGCAAGGGCCTTTACTACATTTCAGCAGTTTTTTAGAGATAGAAGTGCCACAAATATTTGAATGATTTTGGTGCCAAAGGATAGCAATTTTTACGCTCTTTACGCCAGTGTGCATAACACAGTTTTTGGATGTAATGCCCTTTTGCACATTCCGATTTTTGACACCTTTTGGATATAAGATAGTCAAGACATGGACTTCAGATTGCAGGTTTCAGGTTGTAACAACGATCCCCTACCAAAGTGAAAATTTGTACCCTTGAGCTCTGTACTACTATGGTGAATCGGATCATTCTACCCGAAGATTTGGCCCAATCATAAAATTCGGCCAGATATGGATCACCTAAAAACACAAGTGAAAAGGTATTTTAGCAAAAGTTCATTATTTATATTATGTAGACACAATTCCTAATCAAAATCTTGTGCACCAGTAATGTAGTAATGTATTCTGGAATTTTTACCCTTTGTCATTCTCTGATACTTAGGTCAAATGCCTAAAAAATTGAACGAAAAACAATGAATTCCAAAGGATAGTATGCGTCTGGTTTTGGCGTAAACTCCTTAGGTTCGGTTCCGGTATTGCTGCATCCCTAAATTTACAATTTGGAAAAGCAGAAATAGGAAAGGTAGTTTTAGATAGAAATATATAGGGTGCCCCGTTTTTAAACAGACAAACTTATAAATATGTGATAGAACTCGATATTTTAAAATGAAAAGTTTATATAAACATATGTCGAAACATTCTTCCTAAGGGAGCTAGGCCCTTCCAATGAGGGACTCCAAAAATGGTCTTTCTTTATTTCTCCATAATTATTTAACATTATATTAAATCCATTTTAACTCACGGGAACTTTTGGTAATTACACTTATTTTAGATTCTGAAAAAAATTAAATAATTTTTTAAGCTGTAATGAAACAACTAAGTAAAGGAAAATATTTAATTACCTAACAATGTTTTATAAAAAATAAATAATACTTTAATTACTTGAATTGTTTAATTTTTAATTATGTACATAAATAAATTTCAATTCAAAGAAGTTTTTCAAAGTAGCCACCATTTTGATTGACACATAATTGACTTCTACGAGTAAGTGACTGCCGTACATTTGACAGATGCTGTGGAGTAATACTTCGTGCAGCATTTTCTATTATTTCTATCATTTCTTCACGAGTATTTATAGGCGCTGCATAGACCATGTCCTTAATGTATCCCGAGAAAAAAAACTAGGGGGTTGAGATCAGGGGCGCGAGGCGGCAATGTCACTGATCCTCCTCTGCCAATCCATCTTTGACCATAATTTTGTAAAGGGCAAAAATAGTGTGCTGGACACCCGTTGAGTTGAAAGAAAAGTTGATTTCTTAAATTTAGCTAAACGTGCTCAACAAAATCTTCGAGTTGTTCTTTTAGAAACTCAAAAAAAATTGACCAGTAACCTTGTGTGGCAAGAAATATGGTCCATACATTAACGTTGAACTCCCTCTGAAAACTTCTAGCACGCACAACATGAGGATTTTCAGTGGACCAAACCCGTAAATTATAGTAGTTAACAATCCCTCTTCTGATGAAGCACGACTCGTCACTCCACAAAACTTTAATTAAAAAATCACGATCTTGGCATAGTATATCTACTGAAGTTTGGCTAGTATGGAGCGTACTCGCATGATATAATTGGCAACAATATATTGGGAAGTTCATTTCACGTGATACATTACCCTTCAGGGTGTACGCATTGATACAGTTTTCCGGCGCGATATACCGCAGTCGTTATGTGGAAACCGCTTTACCTTACAAACCGAGGAATTTGGAACACATAACACACTTATTGCATCTACCTACCCAAACTGTATATTCTGAATGAAATTTCAGGATGTACACCTACGTAGTGTGAAGTATACCGATTTTAATTATGAGCAACAATGAGACTGTAAGTAGAGAGTATGTTGTATCATTTACCTTCAAAAGGCAAGCTATACCTGTAAATTGCTAAACCCGTTAGGCTGTTGTGCATACATATAATTCAACATAGTTTGTAAATAAATTGAATTTCACGGTGCAAAATTGCCGCGCTGAATATTTATAATGCATTTAAATAGACGCTAATATAAATCATTGAACCCACACCATCGACAGCTTTGCTAATTGGAGAAACTAATCAATGCATATGTAAGTGTGTGGGGTATATTGGATGTAAGCGTCGGTTTTGTGCTATTAAAATCTAATGAGATGCCGATGAATCATTTCGAAGCCCTCACAAGTGTTGAACTGCAACACCTCCGAGTAAGATTTTTGCTTAGTCTAATGTACGTCAATTATGGTGATTGCAATTAATTTTATTTCGAAAAATGAACTATATACATGCTCTTTATAGCATCGCACGCGTTTATATTTTCAGAAACTTTTCTATTTTCTAGGAAAGAAAAATGGAACTTCAGATTAAATAATTCAATGCAAAAATCTGCAATATTTTTTAAACTGGCTCTATCAAGTTAGCCCCTCCACTACAAAATAGGGACATTTTATAGATAGTGTGTAGTTGTGCTTGACTTGTGCTGTGTTGTGCTGCAAACAGCATTTATTTGTGCTGCTTACGTAACACCATTTTTCTTAAAAAATTATCGGGGTTGGGGGCTAACTTGACACTCAGTCCCCCACTTCGTAATTTTTACAAGTTCCTCGCTTCAGGAAAGTTGTATTCGAGTTGGGCTGGGTTGTGCCGGTGGAATTAAAAAAATCGAAGGGGCTAAACTGACGATCAGTCCCTTTTTCTTCAACAATTTAGTAAGTTTCTCGATGCCAGGAGATTGTGTTCGAGTTGTGCCAGCTTGTGCCGGTGTTGTATTTTCGAAAAAGTGTGGGCTGAGTATCAAGTTAGCCCCCAACGAGAAACATACTAAATTGCTGAACAAAAGGGGAGCCGAGCACAACTTCCCTGAAGCGAAAAACTTGCAAAAATTTCGAAAAAGTGGGGGCTCAGCGTCAAGTTAGCCCCCCCACCGATAAGTTTTTAAGAAAAATGATACTACGTAATCAGTACTAAAATGCTGTTTGTAGCACAACACAGCAGAAGTCGAGCACAACTGCACGGTATCTACAAAATGTCAATATTTTGTAGTGGAGGGGGGGCTAACTTGATAGAGCTATTAAAAGTTGGAATATTCTTGGCTATTTTACATACCCGTACTAATAATTTCTAAATAGAGAAAAAAATCGCAGTACTCCTGGGCTGCGATTCTCGAATCAGTCTAAATGATTTAGCACACTAAATAGCAACTATTTAGATTGAAAATGACATTCGTGTATTCTCGACTGCCCAAATGTATTCTAACATCCTAAATAATGATTAGTGTGGACAGGGAGTACCCTAAATGTAAATTACGAGCTACTTTAATTTAACTAAAGTTTTCAAATATTTCACAAAAGGGGGAGTGTTTTTCAAACTTTATAAGAATATTTACGTACCTACCTCAAATTTACACCCCTATAATCTCGCCCTCGTGCATTGCAAACCCCCAAAACCAACTATGTATGCGATGTAACAGCACCGAACGCTTCCGTGTCCAAAAAATTGTTTTAACCCCCGTATTTTCGCCCCCTCGAATATTATATTTTATACTCCTCCCCCAAAAGCTCGTATTTGACGAGATCTTCAAAATGACACCAAAAACATTGACCTGGCATACGTAAAATTTGCAAAAATTCGCAAAAACTGCGAAATTTTTCGCTACTAGGACTTCCAATTCGTTAGACATTTTCAATGTTAAAATTCCAAATTTGTAAAAACTTAGGTTAACTATAAATTGGTAACATGCGTTATAGATGAGTTGAAATTATAATATGGCACCTACATCTTCAAATTTAGAAACTTGCGTACAGATAATTTTGTTAGAGAACGTATAGTATCGCAAATTTCATAATTTCACTTTCTGCAACATAACATTATTGCTGCAGATACTATAGCAGTACTTATTGCTTTTCTAATATGGTACCGATGTTTTCAAATTTCAGTTGGGTAAAATATTCGGCTGTTAGTCCATCCTCGGTGACCTGGACTATTTCAGAGATTACTGGCATTTGAAATAGTCTCAAAGTGTTTAAAAATAGAAATAATAATAATAATAATGTTTATTTTCCCAAAAAATGTACCATAAAGAAGAATAAAAAAACGCATTTAAAAAATTATATGCAAAAATCACTTTGCATGAGTTAAATCTGATCCCTTAATTTACAATCAATTCCAAGGTAAAACACTTAAAAAATACCAAAAGGGATCCATGGAATCGCGCAATCAACTTTCTGCTGTAGATATATTTGATTTCTACAAATAGTTATGTAATATTTAAACTTAAATGTATTGTCTATTACTAAACCAAGATTTTTTTCGTACGGGACTACTGGAACCCTTACATCATTTACATAAATGTTCGCCATATTCTAACGCAACAACTTCCCGCAGTCACCCCTATCACTAAATAGAAGATGATTTTGATTTAGATGGATTAGGAAAAAGGCAGTGATCGCGAGAGGGAGCGGTAATGCTATTAAGACCATTCAGAAATCGCCGTAATAAATTTAATAAGAATATTTTTCTCAAGAAGTGTTGAATTACAAGAAAGGGGAAATGGCCAAAATGGCCAAATAAACAGACACAATGACAAAACGTAAATACTAAATATGAGCAATTAGTACCAAAGAACAAATTCAAATTCTGAAAATAAAAAGCAAAAAAGACTACAGATCATAACCTAAATATGAACCCATGGTTGACAACAAAACATAAAGAACTCATTAACTTTTACAATGTTGCCCCTGTGACATTTAGACCACTCTAAATACTTAGGGTTGGTTGTTAGAACGTGGATCAAAATGTAACGCAAGGCTACATTTAATTCGCTGCTAAGGTACCTACTGACTTCGGGATTGGTTGTATCATAGCAACGAAAGTCGAATTAAATGTAGCATCGCGTTACATTTTGATCCGCGTTCTAACAACCGGCCCTTAGACTACGTATTTCGAGTGCCATTCAAGAACACAAATAAGCAGACCACCTAAATACAAAGCCCTAAATAACTGGTGCACTAAATATTTAGATCGATTTCGAGAATCGAGGCTCATGTTAAGTACTTGTTTTGAAGATAGAGCATGAAGTGGGAAAATCCTAGTATATTCTCCAATAAGTATTCCATAAAGTTGGGTATTGACAGGTAATAATATCTTCCTTTACGCTTTCTACGATCGTTAATAGGGTTCTTTCATGCCGTTTAGTTTTTATATTAATAACCACCAATTAAGACAAATTAAGTTGTTATCCCATTCACAGTTTATTTCTTGATAGTTTATGTTTATGATTCAGTGCCAATAAGAATATAAATTAAGTTAGTCTTTACTGCAGTAAATTATCTATAAATTAACTCAGCCTTTACTGCTATTATAGTGAATGGTATAAAATCTAAAACGAATTTTACATCAACTACATATACTTGGGCCGCCCAACAGACGGAGTGATCACCCTGCAAGAACGTGTTCTAGCGGGGCCAATATTAATTATGACGACCGAATTGGAGTGATGCGACTTCGTTGGGTCTAAAGAAAGCGCATCACTGCGGTTCTGTCGTCCTAAATTAATAGTGGACCCGTCTAGAGCTCATGCTTGCAGGGTGATCACTCCGTCTGTTGGGCGGCCCAAGCATAGTTATAATATGACGTTATGGCACGTGTACTTGAGGGGTAGCGGCGACGTGTTTCAGCCCTCTTCACTATTTCAATTTTTAGAAAATCTACACTGAATATGAATATTTGCCATGCCATAATTGAACACAAAAGGGTTTTTTCTAATTCTTCAAATCTCCTGTCATGTTCAAGAACAACCGGTGTCGCTTAGTTACCATTACTTATTTATTTCTGACACGCTTGAAGGAAAACTGAGTTTCTCCAACAATGACAAAAGAAAATAAACATATCAGACCATTTCAGTCCGGTTGAAACATAAATTCATACTCAGAAGTTTGCTAAAGATGGGGGGTGATATTTATCATTCCCATTATTAATTCTTGAAATTTTCTTGAAAGTCTCGCGCTAGAATATAAATCCGTGTCCCAAGAAATGAGAAAATATTCGTTTTCTAATTTTTGGTATATTGCATGAGTCATTTTTTTGAAAAATCAATATGAGAATTTTCCCTATGGCACGGTGTGGAAAAATAAGTTACATCGGTCTTTCTTGAAAGTGATAAAGACTAGACACGATAAATTAAAAACGAACCATTTTATATTCTGTTGAAAGATACACTCGTAGTCTAGTGTAAAATTCACAAAGAAACTTAATTGGTAGCTATACCTAAAAAATCGGTGTGGAGAACCACACATGACTTCCATGTTCATTGTATATAACAAAAGAACACTTAAAACAATTATCTGTTTATTATTGGCAATTTTACGAAAGATTGATTTATACTTGGGCCGCCGAACAGACGGAGTGATCACCCTGCAAGAACGTGCTCTAGGCGGGACCACTGTCAATTTAGGAGAACCGAACCGCAGTGATGCGCTTTCTTTAGACCCAACGAAGTCGCAGCACTCCAATTCGGTCGTCATAAATTACTATCGGCCGCGGTACAGCACGTTTTTGCAAGGTGCTGATCACTCCGTCTGTTGGGCGGCCCAAGTATAGTCATCACGAGTTATCTATCAAATTGACACCATTGTAGGTTACTGTCTATAATAACTATAAACTACCTATATCGACAAATCTAAAAGAAGAAACATTTTTGCAAAATTTCTTAAAATACGACGGTTGGTCATGACTAGGTTTGTGTGTGGTGCAAGAATCTCTGTATCACAGCATTTTTTGATAGGAAAAAAGAGGTAGGGGTAGGCCTAGATTAGACTACTGCTCTCAAATAGTCAGGGATGTAGGATTTTGGGGAAATGCGTAGGTTAGCTCAGGATAGGAAAGCTAAGCGTCCAACCACCAATCAGTCTTCGGACTGAGAACCTTATGATGGTATTTTTAAAGTATCGACCCTTTTAACGATAACAGCACCTTAGGACAAGACAAAAATATAATAGGACCAAATCCACATTATTCTCAATTACCCGAATTTATTTAAAACTATTACAGGACATTTTATAGAATAGTGTCAGTTATTTGCAATGGAGATTTCAACGCAAGGTGAGAAGGGGAAACGAGAGTAACCAATTTAGGTTAGGTATCTAATTACCTATACTAAAACAGCTATTAACCTAAAATACGTCCTCTGGAAGACTGCCACGTTTTGGAAAGACATTCAACCATAAACTATACAGAAATACTGTAGTCAATTGAGACCTGCTGTGCGAGCAGAAATGAAGAGGATAACGAAATCAGAACAAAACCAAGTTGAAGAAGCCTAGGGTATGTGAAGTTAGCTCCAAACTATCGGAACAAACGAAAATTTTTAATGTACCTTGCAGTCTTTACTACAAAAAGATTTGTGCCACTGTTATTTTCGTTTGTTCCCTTCTCCCAAGACAAGCGGTGGTGGAGGGCTAAAATTTTAAATTTTATATTCTGCTGTAAAACTTTCAAGGAGTTTCAGTTGGTGGACGGGATTGTGCGTTCTTTGTTCCCGTTTGTGTCGCAAAAATTTTCATTTGCTCCCCAACCCTTAGCGAAGTTAAGATTGAATTAAAATTTACAATCTGGAGGAGGAGGAGGAGGACAACCCATTTGAAGATGTGACAAAATACTGTGGAAATTGAGAAAAAAATAAATAGCTTCATTATACACTTAACTATAAAAACTTTGAATCTTCTTTTCAACGTGTAGCTAGATTTTCTAGCTGCTGCGTTTTTCAGACAATATTTTGTTAACCTAAAAATTATTTTGCCGCTATTCCCAAGACAGAGAATATAAAGTTAATCAGTGGGTACTGTTGTATGAAGCATTATTATGTTCTTCATTTATAACAGTATTATCGAATTTAAACAAACTGTATATTATGAATCGTTCTAAGATTTATATGCGCCAAAACCTGTTGAACGTTTAATAGACCAAAAGTCTCTAACGCGTAAAGCTCATAAATAGAACGTAATACTTTATAATTACTTCTTTTACTGCGCGATATTGCGCAAATTTAAGATAGTATCCCGGCAAACGCTCAGCGAGAGTCCAACTGTTTACTACGCGGCTGTGGTCTCTTTCTGCACACCTGCGGCCTATAAACAAACTTTCTCGCGAACACGCATGACAAATTAAATCTGACAATCGAGATTAATTCTTTGATCAAGAAATCATTCATAAATTTAATAAGTAGGATACGTTTTCTTGTTGCTCGTTAAACAGGTTGGACCTATCTCATATTGTGTCTAACTAAATTTTATTCGGAATCAGATATCTTCATTGGGGTAACTTAACTTACTGTTTTTGAAGGCAAATGAGCATTTCTCTCGTCTATATACAGGGTGTGTTTTTTAAGCGTCCGCGGAAGATTATGCCTAAAATGACGAAAAATATCAAGAAAACATTTTAACTAACCTCACCTCATTTTTTACGCTCTATAATCTAAAAATGTTTTTACTTATACCAGGTTAGTCCAAATAGTTGGAATGATGCTCAACTTTGTTTTTTCTTATGGAATGTGCATTATTTAATTTTTTACTTGATTGAGAACAATATTTTAATAGCACTTTCATAACATAATATTATAGTAATTTTCTTTCTTTTTTGAGATAAAATTATTTTTCTCGATATTTTGGCAGTTATATCATACATTTTAAAAATTCATATTTCTGCACTGGTTGAAGATGAAGTAATGATATTTTTAACAGCGGTCCTCATGATAATCATGATTAACACTGTTTGCTCAAATTTTGTATAAAATATACGAGGAGCATTCAAAAATTTATCATATGAAAGCGACAAAACACCAGAAAAAAGTCAGCTTTTTTAAATGACATGGTATATTTTTTATTACTCCATTTGAAAGAGCGGAAAATTTCGCATGGGCTGACCCAATAAAACAATATTGTTACATAACTATAATTTTTAAATATTTACAATATTAAAATTTTCACTTCAAAAATCAAAAATAAAGTAGCTTTGGAATGTCTACAGTTTTGTTGTTGTTTTACTATAGGGTTTTATATTCTGTGGTTGTATTTTTACAAGGCTAACTTTATTTTTGATTTTTGAAATGAAAATTTCAATATTGTAAATATTTAAAAATTATGCTCATGGAACAATATTGTTTTATTAGGTGAGCCCAAGCGAAATTTTTTGCTCTTTCCATTGGAGCAATAAAAAATATACCGTGTCATTTGAAAAAACTGACTTCTTGATGGTTTTCTCTGATTTTTATTTGATAAATTATTGAATGCTCCTCGTATATTTTATACAAAATTTGAGCAAACAGTGTTAATCATGATTATCATGAGGACCGCTGTCAAAAATATCATTATTCCATCTTCAACCAGTGCAGAAATATGAATTTTTAAAATGTATGATGTAACTGTCAAAATATCGAGAAAAAAAATAATATCTCGAAAAAGAAAGAAAATTACTATAATATTATGTTAAGAAAGTGCCATTAAAATATTGTTCTGAATCAAGTAAAAAATTAAATAATGCACATTCCATAAGAAAAAACAAAGTTGACCATCATTCCAACTATTTGGACTAACCTGGTATAAGTAAAAACATTTTTAGATTATAGAGCGTAAAAAATGAGGTGGGGTTAGTTAAAATATTTTCTTTATATTTTTCGTCATTTAGGCATAATCTTCCGCGGACGCTTAAAAAACACACCCTGTATAGTTATCTTAATGTAATTGTGCGTCTTTTGATTTGAGAACGTTAAGGAGTTAATGAAGTTGATGAATGTAATATCGGATAATTAAGGCAATTTTCGTTATTGTCACTCGTGATTAAAGTAGTCCGAGAGCCCGCTGCAAAATTATGCACCCATCTGTTAACGAAATGGAATGTGCGGCAAAGGCATGTAAAAACATCGTACTCAACGGATCGGCACCCGTGCCGGTCACCATTTGGTGCAAAAAGATAAAAACAATGGCACTTCCGGTACGGAAATTTGCGGAAAATTGCGCGATTTGTTAACGAGATAAAAGTTGTGCCATCTTGTAGCCTGCGATTAATTTAATTGAAATCGGTACCCGTGCCATCTTTTACCCTAGTACAAATCCTCGGCACGGCGACATTTTTGCAGCCCGTAACTCGGACAAATTCCCGTCATGTGTTAACGAGTTGAAATAAAGTTCAATGGAAAGGGCATTATGTCCCTTTTACGAATATCCAAGCGTGCCGCAATTCAAAGCAGTCTAAGTAGGTGGCACGGCCCGATTTATAACGCGCTACGCGGCGCCATTTTCAGGGAAATCGGCATTCGGCGCGCGCGAGTTTTTAACATTGGAATATTGGAAATGTTTTTATGTTCGTAAATTCAGCAACAGTGTCACGCGTTGCATTTGCAGCATGATTTAATAGCGAAAGTTTACCTAGTTACTTGCTCCCTATACAGTCCTTTTTTTAACTTGATCCTAATGTCACTCAGTCCAGCAGTCTGAACGCTGAAAAGAACGTAAGCCGGCATGCAATTCAGCGGCTACTTTTATGTACCGTCCTTTTTTGCACAATGCAAATCGCCATACCGGCATTCCAGACATTCTTTTCGAAAGTGTCTCTTTTTAACATGCACTATTACAACTGCCCGTGCGGAGTAACTTGCACATTACGTTGATGACCTAAGGATCAAGTTAAAAAGAAGGACTGTAGTTACTTAGTTAGTTAGTTCTTTGTATCATGTCTTAGTTACCATTACCATTAACCGGTGTCACAGTGACAGATGTCAATTGTGCACCACACAAAAAACATTTAATATTCGACATGTTGCGCGACCATTGGAATTGATTAACAAGTGACATTTTGACGCCGCGTAGCGCGTTATAAATCGGGCCGTGCCACCTTCTTAGACTGCTTTGAATCGCGGCACGTTTGGATATTCGTAAAGGGGACATAATGCCCTTTCCATTGAACTTTATTTCAAGTCATTAACACATGACGGGAATTTGTCCGAGTTACGGGCTGCAAGAATTTCGCCGTGCCGGGGACTTGTACTAGGGTAAAAGATGGCACGGGTACCCATTTCAATTCAATTAATCGCAGGCTACAAGATGGCACAACTTTCATCTCGTTAACAAATCGCGCAATTTTCCGAAAATTTCCGTACCGGAAGTGCCATTGTTTTTACCTTTTTGCACCAAATGGTGACCGGCACGGGTGCCGTTCCGTTGAGTATGGTGTTTTTACATGCCTTTGCCGCACATTTCATTTCGTTAACAGATGGGTGCATAATTTTGCAGCGGGCTCTCCTACTAAAGGGAATTTTACTTTTTAGTAACAATAACAAAAGTTGCTTTAAAAAAATCGTTCCCCTTCCTTGTGCAATGAGGACGAGCGTTAATCATCGACAAACACAAACCCATCTCCGATTTCATTGCAAATGGTAACACCAACACCTCATTGAAAGACCTTTCACCATTCATGTCAGCGTTTTCAAGCAGAGCCGGCTAGGTGGGATGAGTCCAAATGTTGCCCAAACCGTTATTGAACCACCCCCAAAAGTTTAATGATAAGTCACGCGATTGACATTATAGCGTGTGCCTCTACTTCTCCTTAGTCCTTACTCTTAATCTCTGCTTCTACTTCTACTTCTCCTTACTATTAATCTCCTATCTGAGCTAGGGAGCGAACTCTAGATTCGTCAGAAAACAAACAGCGAGCCCTGTCTGCAATATCCAAATTCTTCTGATATTGGTGCACCCATTCTTTTGTGAGATGGTGTCAACAAAGGAAATTTTTCGGAAGATCTGGATCTCAAGTTTGTTTCGTGGAGTCTTCTTCTTACTGTCTGGATTTATATAATAGTACCAGGAGCATTCAGTAACTGATTCTGAAGCACTCTGGCAGTGGAAAACTCACTCCTACGACACTGAATCGTCCAGAAACGATTCTGTCTGACTGTTGTACAGTTCAGCCGTCCTTCTCCAGGCCCATGTCGAACAGAATCAGTATTATCGAAACGAATTCTTACTCTTCTGATGAGAATTGTGGCGTACATTGAAGCGTATAGCAATATACGCGATTCTGTCTGACTGTTGTACAGCTCTGCCGTCCTTCTCCAGGCCCATGTCGAACAGAACCAGTATTATCGAAACGAATTCTTACTCTTCTGATGAGAATTGTGGCGTACATTGAAGCGTATAGCAATATACGCGATTCTGTCTGACTGTTGTATATAGCTCTGCCGTCCTTCTCCAGGCCCACGTAGGGGAGAGACGTCTATATTGGACCGGCTCGTAAATTGGACCGCATCAATTTTTAATATGTAGGAGCCAGCTAGCTCCATCTGACGGTTCTAGAGGCAATTACTAGTTAAACCGTCAGTAAGTACGAGCGCATGTGCTTGACACGTCTAAAGTGGCTGAATTAAGCAACGTTTCACAAAAGTACTTGTTGCGGTGCTAAATTTGGACGACTTACCGTGTCCCTAAACAATTACAAGGTAGGTACATCGTAATTTTTTAAAATCCACATTGTTTTACTATTGCATAAGTTCACTTTAATGACATTACCCCAAATATACGCCGCGAATGTCTACTGACAAACCCGTCCAATTGACGGCGACACCACGGTTTCCTAAATTGAACTCCTTTGTGGAGCCTAAAATGAAACGGTTCAATATAGGGGGATCACTCTAAATTTAAACAGTTTTGTTACTTGCAGAATGTCTAAACGTGGTAAATAGGGAAAGTGGGACCAAGAAAATTTAGAAAATGCACTTGAGGCTTTTCGAAGAGGTGATTTTGGTCTGAATGAATGTGACCGCCATTTCGAAATTCCAAAAGCAACTTTGAAAAGACACTGACCATAAAATCAAACGCGCCAATGATGGAATTAAATAAATGAGTAAATTTGCAGTATTTTCGGAAGACGTCGAGAATGAAATGGTTCAACACTTTTTAACCTTGGAAGAAAACATGTTTGGGATGGCAAAGACGTTCGAAAGCTGGCTTTTGAAATTGCAACCAGAAATAACATCAAAAATAACTTCAACAAAGAAAAGCGTATGGCAGGAAAAAATTGTATTATCGTTTTATGGGTATACATAAAGAACTTTGTTTGATATAAAAAGTTTAGTTTCACATTCCGTTACGTTTTCAGAGTGTTTTTTTGTTTATATTGTCATTTATTAGTGAGGTCCAATTTAGGGAACTGGTGGTCTAATTAAGGAGCCCAGTTTCCTAAATTGGACTTTTGTAAGAGTTTTTATTTTATTTTAAATATAATACTTATAATCATTTTTGACTGTTGCTGATTTTTTTTCTAAAATGACCTGGGTATGTACCCCAGATTCAAAATACCGACTACGTTTTTTATTTGCTTGACAAAAAATAAAACTGAAAAAGGTCCTATTTAGGCGTCTCTCCCCTATTATCGAAACGAATTCTTACTCTTCTGATGAGAATTGTGGCGTACATTGAAGCGTATAGCAATATTTCTCAATGATGCACCCATCGTAATCATTTCCATGACTTGGTTCATCTCGGCAACGGTTAAACGTCTTAACACTATTGTTAAGGCGTGAGAAAATCCTTTCGTTAAGATTATTGCTCGAAAGGAAGACCAAAACTTATTGATAATCAATAATAATTAATAATGGGACAAAGATGATAGCATCAGTAAACACAATATGCACTTGACAGATTAAACCACAAATGCCAGGTTTTGAGCAACTGTTTGACATTGTTGAGTACAACAGAGAATTTGCAATAAGCCGTGACAAATAGCAAACCGACTGAATTAAATCTAGGGAAAATAATTTCTTAGTGTACCAGTTCAAATGTTGAGCAGTATAATAATAGCATATTCTTTGAAATTACAAGTTCTTAAGTATTTTTGACACTTAGCAACTTAGCATTCCTAGACACACTGGGATTTTAGATTTGCCACCTTCTTTTAAGATCTCTTCTTTCCTCCACATACAATTTCCTGTAATTTTCCTAGGACCACAATTTCCGTGAACAGTTCCCAGTAATTTAATCTTGTGGAAGTTGCACGGTGCACACTCGCCTACATTTTTTTGTAATTATCCAAATTTCCACCACAAACTAATGGGGCGGGGCCTTCTCTTGAACAGAAATGTACCTACTTTTTTAATGCCGGAAGAGGAAAGGGATGACCAGATGAATTTCTGAAATACTATATATGTATTTTCGTCGCGTGAATAGTAAATTTAATCAAGGAGTCATAAGGACCTTATTTCCAACACTTTTATAAGACTTCAATTAAAAAATTACATACAGAAGTTGTCAAGTGGACCGTAAGATTTTAGGCCGTTGTCTGAGTGTCCAATGTCGGTCATTTTACAACGGAGGCAAGTTACAGGTACACGAGACTAAATGGGAAACTTCGGTATATGACAAATGACGAAGAGAGCTTTCTACCAATGTATAAAAACCTTAGGTGACATATCAAAATGGATGGGGTAATAAATTATAGTACCTATAAAGCGGGCAAATAAATAATGGATTCATTAGGTGTATAGTATAAAATGCGATGCTTAATATTGCTCTCTTTCTTGGGCTTTAAGGAACCAGATATAGGTATTAGTACTCACTGATCTGTAACATATCATTATTCGCAACTGAATAAAACTGACAGTCAACATTGGCATTTACGATAGCTTTTTGGATTAAAAATAACCTTAATTAATTTGCGAAAGTTCTTTAGTCTGTAAAATGAAAGTTCTAATTGAATTATTATTTTTATACTTAGTAATTTATGTCAGGGATTACGTTACTACTACTACTCTGAAGACAGACAACAAATTTAAAAAATACTGAGATATATACACATAATTATGATTACAAGCATTGGTAATGTTGTTTATTTTGCAGCTGTTACCTTGGAATAGTCGATCACATAAATAGAAACTTTGAGTAACATTTCCGAAATGTAGTAGGCGAACTTCTAGTTACAAGGGAAAATAAATTGTCACGCAGGAAATCTAATTTAAATTTTGTAAAAATCTACTGATAATTTCATTATAAAATAACACCATAACGCGGTTTTCAAGAATAGTGTGGAGTGTGGGGTTCAGCTTTAACACGGGACCTAAAGGCTATTGAACACTATAATTGACCAGTGATAAAGCTTATTATGCAAAATCTCCGTGGCTAGTCGAGGTCTTATGCTAATGAAGCACTTAGTATTTTATTTGTTATCGTTTGGTTTTAATAAATTTTTCTTACGTTTTTTAAAAAGCTGGGCTTTTGAGCCTACGATTGGTAAAAGAGTGATCGATCAGAAGTTTGTTCTTCAGTTGTTAGAATTATTCGATTCGGAGGACCCACAGAAAAGGGTCTTTCTTAAAACTGTTTTGTATCGTATCTATAGCAAATTCCTTAGATTCGCAAAAAATCAACAGTATTTTCCTTAGGTTTGTGTACGAGGGTGAACATTTTAATGGGTAGGTTGTAGGTGAATTGTTCGAAATCCTGGAACACAAGCAGTTCCTGGTTCCTCTGCACAAGGTTAAAAAATACCTGTTACGTTCGATTAGGAGCCCAACTCATTTTTTAGCCCATAAGTTCATATTTGGCAAAGTTGTTAAATTTCATGTTAATTAATAGGTACCCTCGTAAGATGTACCTATTCGCCAGTTTTCATGAAAATTAAAGCAGCTGAAAAATGAGATGTGGCTCGCCTACAGGGCACAAAATTGAAAAAAATGCGCATTGCAGCAGAGGTCAAAAGGCGCAAGAAGAAGTTTAGGAAGACCAAATGCGTGTTAGTAAGACGAGGAAGAATTAGATAGACAACAGTAGCTAAAGGCAGAACGAAATTAAATAAAATGAAGAAGGCGCACAACTAGCAGTGAATGGTCACTTACGAAATGATTTGTTGCCACTATAAATAACTCTCAGAAAATAAAGCCTGTTACCATTCATAAAGCTATGCTGAATGTCGCAAGCAGATGTAGGAAGGTGGCCAGTCTAACCCAGGAAGAATGATTTTTACTTTGAAGTAAATGTTAACGATTGCCAAAAATGTTATTATAGTGGCCGGGAATTTACGTGTCCTCTAAAGCGCGGTCTGCTGCATAATATTGGTAGTATTTGGTCCCCCAAGTACTTATATCGGAGATCGAACTGAGCAGAGAAGTTAAGTATTTAGGACTAACCTTAAGCACTAAATTAAACTACAATGCATATCTGGAGAAATTGACTAAAAAGGCTAACCGGAGCCTATGGGCTTGTAGGGGTATGATAGGGAGAACGTGGGAGCTAAAGCCAGCAGTGGTCTCTTGGATTTACTCCAGGATAATAATCCCCACAGTAACATATGGATCCCTAATATGATGGCATGAAGCCAAAAATAGGGAATCTCAAATTAAGCTAGGAAAATTGCAAAGACTTGCATGTCTAGGAATCACAGGGGTGATGCAAACAACGCCCACTGCGGCCATGGAGGCACTTCTGGGACTCCCACTACTACGTATCGTAGTGGAGGCGGAGGCCCTTGCAGCTGCATACAGGCTAAGGATAAACGGTTATGGGCTAACTCTTGCAAGAGCGGGATACCATACCGAAATATTTCAACAAGTAGACAAGAACTATTGCTTAGAATGCAGTCGGATAGAACCGTCCCAATCTTGAACTTGCACAAACCTTATCGGATTCACAAAAGGCGAGAGAACAGGATGGAAACATTTAGTATACAGATGGGTCTAAAACTGTACATAGTACTGGGGTTGGTTTCACTGGCAAAAGCCCAGGGAATGAAATTAGCATAAACCTGGGCAGCCTTGCAACCGTATTCCATGCAGAAATTACTGCAATTTCCGTATGTGCGCAGGAGATGATCAGGAGGTCCTTTCAAAACAGGAGGATCCAGACTCTCACTGACAGCCAGGCAGCACTGAGATACAGAGAACGGTTAAAGACTGTGTGGACTTGCTGGCTCGGCTAGCAGTACATAACAAGGTTATTCTACGATGGGTGAAAGGCCATCAAGGAAGTGAAGGGAACGAGAAATCAGACCTCTTAGCGAAGAAGGGAGCCAAAGTCCCGCTGATAAGGCCGGAACCTACGTGACGTTTGGCATATCATATAGCCAAAGAGTTGATAAAGGACCTATTAAGATAAAAACATACCTCTTACTGGATGGGGACTCCTGGACTGAGGCAATCGCGGATGTTCATTAGCGGACCATACAGCAAGAGAGCTGAAGAGTTAATACGACTGGGTAAGAACCAAAGTTATTATATGGGAAGTTGCCTAATGCGAGGTTCGTTCTTAGTCGGCTGCGATCGGAAATTGACGTCACCCAAAGACCGTAATTTCCTGCTGTACATTAGCGGATAAGCGGAGCGCATAGAACGGGGGAATAAAATAATAACCGTTAGGTATAAAATAAGAATTAAAATAATTAAAACTAAATTTCCGTGAACATCTGTTTCTGTAGGAATGTACACTTTCTTCGTCATGATGAGCGATGAATCAATAAGTGCACAAAAATCAATACTTATGTACCATGGCTGAGTATACTCAACCATGCTTATGTACCTGCCATATTATTACAGACACTTCCAGATTAGTTTCGGGAATGATACTAGGCAAGTAGGTACGTATTTATTGGGGTAGGTAGTAGGTATGAAGGTAAGTAGGTATTAGGTAGGTATACAACTTACGTTTTGCTTTCAAAACACATCGCCGAGTAAAAAATGTTTATAAGTAGGTATTTTTCGAGGTATTTTTTTATTCAAATAACTAGGTACATAATGTTTTCAGTATAATAGGTACTGTTAAAAATGAACGGCATCGAGGGCGATTTCGTTTTCAATCTAGGTTTAACTTCATTAGGTTAACATATAGCTAATTCAAAAATCTAAATTACTCTCCATTCTCCAATATTAGAATACGATCATTTTTGTTTAAATTTTTACAAATTACCTAGGTATCCATATACATAGGTAGTTCACTTTCAGTAATAAACTTAGGTATACCAGAAATAGTCAGGCCCACGCCCAGAAGAAACTGTAGAATCCGTGGACTGAAATTCCAATTTGAACCTGACGATATCTCGATGAAATGATCCGCCGTTTTTACAATTACCTACCTACGTAAGTGATAAGTGTCGGAAATTTAGTGCAGGAATTTGAGGTAGTAAGTGCCTATCTTTAGGACCTTCTTTTGCTTTAAAAATAGGAACAAAAGAAATCTACCTTGACTTTTTCATTAACTGCAGAACGATCAAACTTCATAACATTACAGGTTATACATAAATTTATGCTAGCAAAGGCAAGCATAAAACGCGGGTATCGGGAAACACATGCAGGCGTCTCTACACGTATGTGTGCGGAGCGCGGCCGAGGTCCATCGCTGACGTCACTTGCTTTCCCCACTCGAACTTCACGCGGTGCTACAGCGCTTTACGGGCATTAGGCAACTTCCCATATAATAACTTTGGGTAAGAACAAGCTGAGATGGGCAGTAGGACTATTTACGGGACACTGTTCACTTACGAGACATCTCACCACTATTGGAGTGAAGGACAATCCTGATTGCAGGATGTGTGGAGACGAGGAGGAAACTCCTCATCACATACTATGTGAATGTCCGGCTCTTGGAGCAGCTAGACATACAAGCTTTGGAGCTATATTTGTAGAACCAAAAGAAATAGAAGATGCACTCATAAGTCTTAACCTAAAATTTTTTGAGGGGACCGAACTTATGAGATAATCATGTATGGGGGCACAATAAGCTCGAGCTTCAGTGCTAGGGGCCAGAAACCTACCTCGTAAGAATAAAAAAGTACTTATATCGTGGCTCTAAATGTCTAAATATAGTGTGATGGACGTGCAAGTCGGCGAAAGAGTAGCTGACGGATCCCAATGATGCAGTACAGCAAGTTTGAAATATTTTTGCAATTAATTACGTCGATTACGTCGATTCATATGTATAAAATCTCATAAGCCGTGATGTTTTTGTCAGAATGGCAGCGAGAAAAGTTAGCCCTAACTATTACAAGGACAATTTCCCTCAAAATGTAGCGACAAATAAAAACATAATATTGCAGATTGGAGCCAATCACACCAGAATTACAGCGAATATTCACATACAAATGTCCAAAATGACGGCGATAATTCACTTTTAGAAACGTCAACTGTTCAGATTAAATAATTTAAAAAGAAGTGTGCCAATTTTCGAGAAATAGTCCATTAAACACCACTTATTATGTTACCCACGATAATTATGTTATTTACCTTTTGCTATCATGACGACATTGTAAATTTCGTATTTTTGATTGAAAGATGTTTAAAAATCGAGTCTTCCATATGCGTATTATCATATTCATTAAATTATCTAGACTAATTAGACTCGAACTTTTTATTTTGTCTAGATAAATTCCTGTTTTGCAAACTTAATTTTGTTGTATTGCAAACTCAATTTTGTTGCCTGACGGCAATTTGAGTCATACAGCCAACACCGCTCAGGCTTTGTCAGTTTAATTTTTCAAATTGTCTGACAACAAAATTTCGTTCAAAACAGAAATTCATCCTGCAAAATAAAAAGTACTCGTCAAATTTCGTACGAATAGGTCAATTAAGGAGTGCATGGAAACCCTTTCTGCTCTATATTTTTTAACTTCGGCATTCTTGTACGTAGCCAAATTCTAAGCCATCAATAAAAAAATTATTCTCTCTAAATCACCTTATTGTATTTGAGTAAGTATAATTCTTGTAAGGGACACTGGAAGGAATAGCAACTACAGCTTACTCATTGATTGGTTGTGTCTAATGTGCACTTACTAAATTAATAATTATGTTATTAATAAGCAGTTCACATAAATAAATCATATACTAAAAGGCATTTAAAATAGTCAGAAGATAGTGTGATTCATTCAGTCAGTATTGCAAGGTAACTTTCATTTGTTATTATTTATAATCGAACATTCACTTCATGAATCCTCGTCTGCCCCGGAGATAATTCAAGTTTCATGGATATTACTCAACGACACAAATAAATTATACAAAGAGTCTAAATTTAATTCGATCAGATATGGGACACAATTCCGAAGAGTGCTCCTGGAACGGGCGACTAAGAAGCATTAACTCTAATCTGATGGTGGATGGATGAGAGGCCATTTTCATCTCCACAGGGGAAAATATGATTGGGTCATCCATCTACGCAAAATTATTCATAAGTTTACCTATCAGTGAAATCGTCACAACTATATTTGATTAACCCCGAACAATTCCCTGAATAGACTTCTTTGATACAGGTTTCTTAATCTTAACAAGCTCTCGACTGAAATAAAGATTTTCAATTATATTTAAATAGCCAATCTTACATTGTGCAGTAACTACACACTTTAGAAGTTGCTTTATTTCTTAAAATATGTTTGATTTGTGCTTATAACAAATTGTATTTCTTCTGTATTTACGTTTTGTTTTGTATATGTATAATTTGTATATTTGGTCCGCTGGCATTGCTGAATTTGTTATTTGTGGAGCTTTTGGATAAAACTTTTAACTCCTTCACGTAAAATACAATTCTGCTGCAAAATTTACGATACTGATTCTTATTAAAGTGAGGCCACAGCGTTTCATTTCTCGTGACGCCGCCCCACTCTTTAGCCACGCTCTGTCTCATGCTTCGCGCTGTTTCTCTCAGGCAAGCGTCAGTAAAGCGAGGACGCAGCGTTTCAGTTCTCATGACGCCACAAAGCGCTTGGTTAGAAGCATTAAAATTCGATTTTTTCTTTCATAATTATTATTTTGATACGGACAATACAAATTTTTCATTCCTCTAATAACGTTGAAGTTTCACTTTTATCGCGTGTGGCGACCACGCACCCAGTTTTTTTTTTCACAAGAGGCAACGGTATGTTGCCCTTAGAACTACAATACTATTCCAGTTCGTGTAATATTATCTAACACATATTTAGTCTTCCCTCTTGTGTGTGTTGGTATGGTTACCGTGTTACACAAGCACACGGACTGTCACTGTAGACTGTAGAGCTTAAAGTGAAACCACTAATAACATTTACATTTAGGCTAAATTTGAGAGTATACTTAGTAGGATGTCCATACTTGGCGAAGGAGAATGTGAGTGAAAAATTCTTGTTGTCTTTCACGGAAACAGAACCCGCGGGACATTTTGCATAGTTGTCAGCGACCGCTGCAGTGTATACCTGCTTCACGTCGAAACTAATATTTACATTGTATTAAATTCCTAACAAAATTAAGTTATTATATTCAAATGAGCTACCAGATCTTTTCGTACAACAGAAAATTCTATTTCGTAATTCAATCTCGGACTAATGCCAGAAGCCCTCAAAAACTACAACCTATGCGTAAACAACAATAGCATATTAGCAAATATAATTTGCTGACCTTGTTCTATTAATTTTATTGTCAATGCCAATGTGCGTGAGTCGCTGTCGAGTTACTATTATACTTGCCAGGAATGTCTATTGCAACCATTAAAACTATTTGGAACTTGAATAGGCCAATGGAAAGTTTATATTTTTAAACTAATTGCCTACGGATATACGAATTCTATATGGATGACAGAAGATAGATATGTGTTAAGGACACTTCGAAGTCATTCTAAAATGCTGATCTAACGCTTAGTCGCAGTTTGGGAAAGATTAATTATTTAGACTTTTTAAATAGGGAAGTCCGTAGATCTTCACAATGACAATTAACATTCTTAGGAAGAGATACTCAGATGCGAATAATTTATGGAAACGAAATTAAAAACAATAAAATTATTGAATGATTCTAGCCCTGGAGTGGATCGCACGGACAACGAAATTTGGATTTTATATTTATTGTTTAGTATACCTAAATACTACATAAGTACCTACTTAAAACCTGTTCCAGGTAGAGCCTGTCATACCAATATAATATAATTTCTTAGAGCAGCTACCGAAAGTGAACCAACGAGTAACCACGAGATAAGTACCATACCCGCTACCTATTTTACCTATGTAATATTTATTCTTTGTCCTAAGTAAGTGTTTGGTGACATCAAACAGCTACCGTTGTAACTTTCATATCACAAATTACGCGGGGTGGAGTAATAACCAATCGGAAATCTGTTGGAAATGTTTTAATATACAAAAAATTGATAATAATCTCTAATAATTAAATACTGGCAGTAAATTTGCCTGTGTCAGTACCTGGATCTTAACGTGATCTAATGGAAGAAAGCGATATATGCCAAATTGTACAAGCAGTTACACGGAAACAAGTGAAAGTCTTATTCTTTGCTATACCAAAAGACTATTTGAGAGAATATAACGGAACAAATCCCAAAAATAAACTTGAAATTCCAGGAAAAGTAGTTTAAGACGTTTACTTCTATATTGGTCCTTCGAGCCAGATTCAAATAAGTGACGGAAATGCAGTCAGTAAGTAACAAGTCGGTATGAGAAAGAATTAAGCACCCAGTTACTGTCGACAATAGCTAAAGGCCGTAATTTTTCCCTCACCTTTTCATTCATGACAAAACTAATATTCCTTCAATTGTGCTTTGCATTCAAAATTAATTAATTTTTAAAAGCAAAAAGGATGAATGACAAGACAATTCTAATCGAATTAAACAGACAAAGATCTTTCTGGACAGCCTTGTCGTTAAAGTCACCCAACCTGAAGATGGCACAGGCCCGCTACCACAAGGTGTGAGTAAAATACCATTATCAGAGATAAGTTATCTTCAGCTAGAAACACGTTTAAAAAGTTTGATGATATAAGTGACAAAATTATCGAATCGAAAACCGAAGACAACATTCAAAAACGTTGTGATGAACGGTCTGAATTTGAAAATTATTTCCACGCAGTTATTTGTCAAGTTAGGTAAAATACTTTTGTCTTAAAAAATCACTCACATGCTCCTAGTAATATTAATGTTATTAGCAATGTTAGTAACTGCGTTGGTGGTTAGTGCGTTTGAATTTCGGTTTATTGTGTTAATTAAGATCCCCTGAATATGCGCTTGGCAGAGGGATATCACAGTCATATTTGACGATGCCGACGCAATGAGACAACGCGTCAGCCGATATCGGGCGCCAACGTGTTTTCGCCGATTTATAATAAACCAAGAAGTCTGTCAATTATAAAATGTCCGATACGTGAGGGACAGGTCTATTTTCTTATTTGTCATTGCCCAAACTACCAAATTGGCATCCTCTGTCACCCGCTAAACTTATATATAAATTCAATAAATTTTGCCTTCCCAAAAAATTACTCAAAACTTCTCGGACTGCGGAGGACCTCTGCCTTGGGTATTTTCTTATTTTTTATGATGAAATCAATAAATTGAATCATAAGACAGAGGCGCTAAAATGATTTATACTTGGGCCGCCGAACAGACGGAGCGATCACCCTGCAAGAACGTGCTCTAGCGGGGCCAATAGTAATTTATGACGACCGAATTAGTGATACGACTTCGTTGGGTCTAAAGAAAGCACATCACTGCGGTTCGGTTGTCCTAAATTGATAGTGGTCCCGCTTAGAGCACGTTCTTACAGGGTGATCACTCCGTCTGTTCGGCGGCCCAAGTATAGTATAAATATTTTTTATTACGTTTTTGACGACCCGTCATTTACAAAATGTCCGACGCTGGGTAGGCAGAGGTTGATTTTCCTATTTGTCATCACACAAACTACCAAATTTATAATGCAATGCAACGCTAAAATCATTTTATATTTTTTGTTGCTATCCGGCGTACTACTAGATTTAATAACCAATTAAACATTCATAAGTCTCACTTTTCATTACAGTCGTAGAAAAAATACCATGCAATTTAGTGGTAGGATTTGTTATGCTAGGGGACATTCTAAGGCTTTTAGCATGGGGCCATTCGAAGCGTAGTTTCTGACGCCTTACTTATGTGTTATGAAGACAAATTTTTTACCATAAACTAAGTGAGTTTGTTAAGTTATCATCGTATTAGTTGAACTAATTCCAATTCCCACCTATTTTTAAATTAAATATTTTTTATAATTCCTATACTTATCAATAACTTGTAATTACATGGTGAGGCGCGGCCTCAGTTGCCTCATATGACGAGCCACCACTGGTGTGGAATAATGTTAGATTTAATACTTTCTGTGGTTACTGTATAAAATAACGGTGGTGTAAACGTTGTCCTGATCTTACCTGACCCCGACCATTGAGAAAGAGGGAAAAGTTTATGATCCTTATTTTACAGATTAATTAGTTATTTCATAAAATAACTAGTTAAAGTATGGGAGTGGCTACTGAACCGTCCGACCGTTACATTAAATTTTGTTCCAACACAGTCGGACGTGCGCATTACGCAATGTCAATAAAATGACATTGAAGTACCTAACTCGTTATTGGCGAACACAGCCAACGCCAACGGTCTTGGTGAGTGTATGCGGGTATCATGCAGCACTTTCATTTTGTTCTACTCCCGTATGGGTTTTATTCGTTTTGCTTATGTTTTTACATATTTTTTTTTACAAAAAATGCGTGTGTCTCGTGCCCCGTCAGCTAAGAGGTCTGTTTCAAAAAAGCGTTCTGTCAGCTTTTTCGCTTCATAATTTTGATGTTTTTACACTTCCAAAATGTGTTGACATTCTGTAATGCGCATGCCCGACCGTGTTCGAATAATATTTTAGGTAACGATCGGACGGAGCAGTAGTCACTCCCTTAAAGTATTGCATTTTATACTAACGGATGACTGTAAAGTCTGTTTCGCAGAGTGTAACCAATAACCCAAAATTTATTTTGTGGCTATGGATGGGTGACTCATTTCTGCGCTGTGGCTGGGGCGCGCCTTGGATCGCCTCATTCTCGCACTAAGTAGTGGGTAGAGTACCAACAACTGTAGGTCGTTCCTGTGACGCACCTGCGGCCAATAGTAATATGCCGCCTCCTCCGTCCCGCACAAGCTATATAGTTAGCTTCTGGGGCTAACCTTAGGGTTAGTAGGAGTGAGTAGAGATATTATTATTATTATTATTATTAATTTTCATTCTCAGCTTGCCGGTTGCTTCCTAGTCAGACGGGTGTATACCAAGTCTGGTTAGTGTTGCTATTATTTTAAAAATGATCGTACTATGTTGCATGTTTTAAGTATGACTGCTTTCTGAATGTGTTGGTGAATGTATGAGTTTAGTTGGAGTTCCTGGAGATGTTGTGTGAATGTTGAGTGTGTGATGCCTGTCGCAGACATTATAAACGGAACAATACACACGTGCTCTTGTCGCCAGATTCTTGCCAGCTCTATTGCAAGGGGTGTATATTTTTCTATTTTTTCTGCGTACTTCTTTGTTATATTTACATCTGTTGGTATGGCTATGTCAATTAAATATGTTGTTTTCTTTATTTTGTCCTGTAGTACTATATCTGGTCTATTGCATGTAATAGTTATGTCTGTATGTATTGTGAGATCATAATATAATTTGTACTGGTTGTTGTCTAGAACGTTGTTTGGTGTATATTTGTAGTAGGGCGTGTCGTCTGTTGCAAGATTATATTTTCGGGCTATTTCCTGATGTATGATTTTTGCTGCAATGTTATGTCGCTCAGTGTAAGCAGTTCCGGCTAAAATTTTACATCCTCCTGTTATATGTTCTATGTTTTCTTGGTGTTAATGGCATTTCCTGCACGAGTCATTTATTTCTGTGTTCTTCATTATATGTTTTTGATAGTTTCTCGTGGCTATCACTTGGTCTTGTATAGCAAGGAGGAAACCTTCAGTTTCCGGAAAAAGCTGACCTTTGTGTAACCATTGGTACGTGTTTTTCTTGCTGATGTTCTCATTTTTCATGATGTACAAATGCTTACCATGTAGCTTCTTCTGTGCCCACTGGTCCACTTTCTGTTCCTGAGTCTGTGTGTATGTTTCTTGTTGGTCATTGGATGATAGGTTGAGTGGTGTGTATTCTTTATCTGCCTTCACTATTGCACTGTGCAGTGATGTGTTCTTGTTGTGAAAGTAGTGCCTGAGTATTCTTATCTGTGTTGCATAAAGTATGTGGATGTCTATCATCCCTCTTCCTCCTTCCTTCCTGCATATCGTTAGCCTTTCTTTGCATGCGTTAGGGTGATGTTTTCTGTGTCTTGTCAATTCTGTTCTCGTGAGTATGCTGATGCTGTCCAAATCCGTTTTTGACCATTTTATGACTCCAAAGGAATAAGTAAGTAAAGTCATGGCGAACGTGTTTATTGCTTTAAATAAATTTCTTGAATGCAGTTTTGTTTTCAATATGAGTGTTAGCCGGTTCTTATATTGTTGAATGAGTTGTTTCTTCACTATTGCATGTTCTATTCTTGTGTTCTGCTGGAATCCCAAATATTTGTAAGTTTCACCTTCTTGCATGTTGTCCAGTACTTGATTGTTAAGTGTTTCCGCCGTTACCTCCTCTGCCCACTTTCCCTTTTCCATCGTCAGCATTTTACATTTACTTATCCCAAATTCCATATTAATATCTGTGGTTACGTCTTCTATTATTCTTAAGAGCCCTTTTATCTGTGTTTTTGTTGGTCCATATATTTTAATATCATCCATATATAATAGGTGATTAATTGTATGTTTTGTTGCTCTTTGATGTTTGATTTGAAAACCATATGTTGTATTGTTCAAGATGTTTGAGAGGGGGTTTAAGCATAGACAGAACCATAGGGCGCTCAGTGAGTCCCCTTGAAATATGCCCCGTTTGATGTTTATACTTTCTGTATGTATTATTTTCACATCTGTGGTTAGGTGTAATGTTGTCTTCCAAGTTTTCATAATTGTGGAGAGAAAGCTTCGTATAGTTGGATGTATTTTATATATGCTCAGTACTTTTCTCAACCACGAATGTGGAACTGAATCAAAGGCCTTTTTATAGTCTATATAGCAAGCATGTAAGTTTCTTTGATTTTTTTCTGCTTCTTTCATAATAACACTGTCTATGATTAACTGTTCTTTACACCCCTGGCTCTTTTTCCTACTACCTTTTTGTTCTTCTGTTATGATGTTATTCTCAGTTAGGTGTTGTTCTATTTTCTTACATATCACGGAGGTTATGATTTTATATAAAGTTTGTAGACAGGTTATGGGCCGGTAGTTTGCTGGGTTCTCTGTTTCATTGTTCTTTGGTAGTATATATGTTCGTCCTTCTGTTAAAAATGGTGGTAATAGATGTGGATATTCGATCACTTTGTTTATTTGTTCCGTTAAGTGACTATGTATTGAAGTAAATTGCTTATACCAGAAATTCTGTATCTGGTCTGTGCCAGGGCTTTTCCAATTGTGTGTATTTTTTATTAGCTGTGTGAGTTCGTCCGTTGTTATTTGGTATTCTTTCTGTTCCTGTATACCTCTATGTCTGTCTTCTTCTTCCCGTATCCACTTAGCTGCATGATTATGTTCTGTGCTGTCTGACTATATGCCGCTCCAAAAATGGGTAATTTGCTCTTTACTCGGCGGTGTTATTTTAATCTCTTTCCCATTTGTCAACTTTCTATAAAACAGTTTTTCATTTTTTTTGAAGAGTATGTTGTCTGCCCTCCTATCATTAGATTCCTTGTATCTTCGTAATCGTGCTGAATATACTGCAAGTTTCTGTTTGTATGTGTCTAGTATCTCTAGGGCTGTCTGTTTGTTGTTTTTTAGTAGTTTCTCCAAGTGTTTCATTATTTTACTTGACCTATTTCCATTTAGGTATTGGGTGGTTCTGCCTATGTCTGCCCTTAGTTTATTTACATTATTTTCTATTCTTCTCTGCCAATTAGGTTTGCCAGCTGCTTTCCTTTCCCGCGGCTGGTGTTCTTGTATTTTTTGGCTATTACATGTTATAACAGTTGTTGCTGCGGCGTATACTATTGTGTGTATATCTTCGATGTTTCTCAAATCATCACTGTATAGTGTTATAATTTCTTCATTCATTACTTTAACAAGGGTATTAGTGTGCTGTTTATATCGCAGTCTGGGCAATATAGGTCTTTTGGTAGGATCACTATATTTCCAAATCATCAGGTTAGCGTCCATTCTATTCTTTAAGTCTTGTTTCAAATCTTCCATAGTCAGACTGTTGCAACTATCCTTCTCTGTTTGCGCCTTGCTTGTATGTGAGTTTTGTGTTTCTTGTTTTTGGTGTGCTTGCTTTCCAGATATAGTTGGTTGTTGCATTGTTTGTGTTCGGTATGACTGTTCTCCCTAATTTTCTAATTGCTGCATGTCGTTTTCATTTTCTTGAGTTTTTGCCACAGGCATATCATCTGTATAGTTTTCGCCAACATTCATTTCTTCTGCTGTTCCTTCCTTTATTTCTTGTATTTCATGCGGTGTTAATCTCTTATTTTTCATGATAACGCGTTTCTGGTCCGCTAGTCTTTGTTCTGTGATATTTCCAGCTAACTCGGGGTAAAAGGTGACAAAAAGTCTATGTAGTTCGGTTCGGTATCCTGTTGTGATTTGTTCTAATCTTGTAGCGCGGTAGTAACAACGCATAACAGTGCGGTTCATATCATCTGTCCATGCCATGCGTTGTCTGGCAAGTCCTGCCTTAGTGGTTGCCGGTTGTCCCGACAAAACACGAGGGGCGGGATCCGTTTCCAAGCTATTGTCTTCTTTTTGGTCGAGCTGTGTGTTCCCGCGACGTCCTCGACCGTTACGTCGCTCGTCCGAGGCTACTAAATGCTCTCTCTGCTCCATTGAATATGGGTGTTGCATTTTTAAGCTACTGCCAGCTTGCAGGGTGTTTACAGCACACCTCAGCAGAGCCCTGCCGTACCATTACTTCATTCGTGGTAGTGCCAAGGTGGGAGGATTTATGCTCTCAGTGGTCCTCTGGTCCACTGTAGAGTGCTCGGGTATGTGGGGTCGCAACTCCCCAAATTATTATTATTATTATTATTATAATTATAATTATTATATTATTATTATTATTATTATTATTATTATTATTATTATTGTTGTTATTATTATTATTATTATTATTATAGTATCTTTCTGCATGTGTTACGAATCTGTTAATACTTTGCCATAGCTTAAGAAATTCTTATAGCTCCGCCACTTGGCCATCCCCACCGAGTAACGAGACGGTCCGGCAGACTGAAGCCGGAATGAAGAGAACTCATTTCGTAGTTGGAGCCGACAGGAGATAGAACGAGCGGTTCTGGGGCGTATTAAGAGCGATTTTTGCGGGTTTATAGGTTGTTGAGTTGTTGCCCCTGTATTTCAGTTATTAATGTTGTACTTTTAGTGACTGATATTTTTGTGTTTGAACAATGGGTAAATGAAGGGAAAGTTGTGCAGCTCTTGGGTGCATAAATAATTATAATAATTATTGTTCCTATAGTTTTTTAATTTTCCCAAAGAGGAAAATAGGTGAATTATAAACGTAATGCATACTGTATAATTTGGAAACATTCTTAAATATTTTTGAAGCCGAGCAGTAGTTAAATTCAGAAAAATATGAGTGCCCATCTGGAGATTTGTTTTCTGAAATATATGTTGTAAGTTTTAAGTGTAAATGAAAATTTAATATTAAGTGCAATCTATGTGCAGTAAGGGAACTTGGACTTACTTTATAACAGTAAATTATAGATCGTACAAATTTTGAATATTAGATTACATAATTCAAAAAATGTGTTGAGTTGAGAGTCGAGTTCTGTTAGATATTATTTATTTTACTTTTATTTATTTTTATTAATAATAATCAATTAATAACAGAATACATTTAACAGTTATTTATTTATATTTGCGTTATTTCCAAAGCAAAACTAAAATATTTCATTCAATTCTGTGGTGCCCGCAAAATTTTTAAATACGGCCCCTGCTGGTTTTACCACCTGCAAAGTTAAAAACGCGTCTCGGTCTCCCCACTATCGCGTAGAAAACTGGCCTCGCATGTCGCATACATCAAAGGAGCCGCTCGCGAGCTTCGGAGCTATATTGGTTAGGCTATGACTGCTCTATAGCAGACGTTTCTATACCATCAGTCGAAAGACCCGGACAACACTTAATTACGAGCTTAATTATTTTATTACCTATCCTGATTTCCAAACCTACAAATAGTCCTTGGTTCATAATATTAGCATTTGATGATGTTTGTTACTCGTTTTCTTTACTTGAATTAACGGCAGCTAATAAAATCAATCGAAAAGTGTTAAAATAATATGAATTTCTTGATACTTCCAAAAAGCGAAAGGGAATCTGCTTGTATGATTCGACAACTCTCTTATTCTTTGTAGAAATATCTTCGCGCTCTAAACCTGTCAAGTTATACAGTCGATGGTGAAATATTTTTCTCAATTTGCTTCTTCCGTGTAATGACGAAAATGTAAGTGCATATATAATTTCCTTATTTTGTCGCTTTCTCGAAATACCGAATTTCATAGACTTCTCCTAACTTAAGTGTGATTGATGATAATACGAACATATACGTTTATGTTTACGTGTTAGGTGTAGATGTGTTACTGCATATAAGTGCTACACTGCACATTAAAATCACGTATAATAAACATTGCAATTTTAAAGTAACGAATTTAAGTATCTATTAAAATAACCATACCGAAAGATGTTTGAAGCTCTATTATTTTAAAAATTCCTTTGAATTCGCACATAAACACACGCTTTTAATTGAATCCATGCCATAAAACGGTCAGGAAAAGAACTTCACGGAAGATGATTACGCAAATTCCACATTACTTGCGTCGTCTAAGTTAATCTGCATAGTGTAAAGATTGTGCGTTAAGTTACAATTATATATGTTAATCCTAAGCATAAGTTTACTGAGCTTTCCATACGAATAAAGTCAACTTCCACGAAGTCATTCAGTATAATCAAGTATACCTATCTATATGGGAGTTTAACGCTCCGCACCGTGTCTCATAAAGTGACACTCAGTTGAATTTGTTTACAAAATGAATAACGGGGTGTACAATTTATTGAAATTACTGAAACAACTCGAAATTATATTACAGGAATTTGGTTAACTGTTAAATGATAGATTGTTGTACACTGAAAACAACATCAGCAGGCTAATAGCGCCCAATGAAAATAGCTACGTTTTTGCGCCAGAAATTACTGTTTGTGAAATATAATGTCAATTTCTGATATCATGCGTGGCTTCCTGTGGTCTAAAACCCTTCCGGTACAACATTTCAGAGATCGCTCTGACCTCAAGTTATGAGCTGGATTGAAAAACGGGCAGAAAACATAGTTTATTATAGTTTTGGAATTATTATATGTATTTAAATTTATACGCATCCTGAAGCTAAAATTAAAATTTCTTACCAAAAATGGGCACAGAATTTGAGATCTTGATCTTACCTGTAACAAAAACAAAATCTTAAATCACTCAACAGCATACAACCACGTTTAATACAGTTTGAAGAAGACAAGGCTGAACTAATCACAACTTTCTTGAAACATTAGGTAGGTACTTAAGATAAACCAAGAATGTAACATATGACAATAAATAAAGAAAGAAATCACTAACTTTAAAATGTTGATCATTTCCTAGAAAATAAAATTAATTTTATTATAGAATCACCATCTCGCCCTTAACACTAATATGGGTGTAGCTAGTGATTACTGTATGGTTGAAATGGTGATATTCACTAGTGATTCATTGTATTGTTGAAATGGTGATATTCATATAAGTGTTCTTTTCAGTGATGACGATAAGTAGGTGCATCGCATTTATTCACACAAAATTCTTGCGAGAGTTATACAAGAGGTTATGCATTATACCTACTTGAATAGGTTCTTGGCACAATCTGACAGTCTTATTCATAACCAGCGACTGAATTTTACATAAGTATACTTATTCAGGGCACTGAAAAAATGGTGCAATGGTGCACAGTAGGTTAATTACCAACAAAAGTGGAATTTAAAAACATTTTCACAATTATCCAAATATGGGTGGCTAGAAAATACGGCATTTTTGTGGGTAACTTTAAAATCCTATTGCAATAAGGCTGATTGACATTGCGAACATGTTCTAACAGTAATTGAAATGGTTTGGGAACGCGTACCTCCATCCTTTCTTATTCAGAGCTCACCTACGCATTTCCCTGAAAGTTAAACATCCTACATCCCTAACTATTTGAGAGCAGTAGTCTAATCTGGACCTACTCCTACCTCGTTTTATTCCTACCATCCTATCTCTCCTATACCTGCTCCTTTACCTTTCGCTTTTCCCCAATTTGCTCCGTGTTCTAACACTGTCAACCCTGTGAGCCTACAAAGAAATAAGCCGAATAGCGTTCATTAGGCCCTCTCTATACTCTTTCACGCCCATCTGGAAACCTTAAAGTGAATCTGGAGTCGACTGTGAATAAAGCATTTTGCTACTGTTCCAAAATTCAATCGCAACATTTTCCTTCGATGAGCTGGGAGCAGTTCGGGGTCTGCTGCATTTCTTCTAGACAACATTACAGAATCTTTGAGCCTTTATCTAACAGTACGTGATGAGATGCTTGTTGCATGAACATTTGCCAGGAGTTGGGAACATTGCACTATGCAAAAAACGACCTTCACTTTCAGTTGTGTCATTTCTTCACCAGAACCCGGTCTACTGCTATGGGTTTCAGTCTCTTGGGATCGTTTTTCGTTTAACATTTACGTATCGAACTTTTAGACAAACCTAAAAACTGGGCGGTGTAACGTATGCTGCGAGCATCTTCAAAGAGAACAACAACTACTTTAACAGTTAATTTATTCTGGTCTCGCTGTAAGTAAGCAAGTAGAACTTTTGTTCAGTTCACTTACAGCAACAAGCTAGTGGACATGATACCCTTTATTTTTTTGTCTTTTACGATCAAAATATTAAAATGCACTATTCCACAAGACAATGCAAAACGCAGTATCCACATAAGAGAAATGAAATTGTTTTTTTGCCAGATCTGTGAAGATCTCTTAATACATTCTGAAATAGTTTGAATCTACTTTCTTTCAGCATATTCTTTTAGTGTTTTTTAAGCGTCCAAAATTTTTGTCCAGCAGTATTATAGGTATATTAGTGTGTCCCCGTGTGTTTACAAGAGGAAAAACTTTTTAATTTTTGATTTCTCAAAAAAAATTCTTTACAAAAGCTTTTGCTTGCTTTCAAACCTCTGAAACACCCATCACTTTTTATATTGCTCTTTTCCTGATTTAATTATTAACTTTTGATTGTAAGAAATGGACTTTGAATTTTTTTATTGTAAATAACAGTTTTTCTAGTAGGCTTATTTTACTTTAATTGACATTCGATGGCACATTATTAATATGACTTATTTAACTTTATTATCCCTTTCTGGATTTAGTTTACATGAAGAGTATAAACTTTTTATTTTTGATTTCTCGAAAAAGTAGTATTTGCAAAAAAAAAATTGCTTGCTCTTAAAAACTGCTAAAACATAGGTATCACTTTGTTTCCTGTAAATATTTTTTTTTGTAGGCTAATTTAACTGAAAAGTCAAAATAATAATAGGAATAAAAATTTTGCTTGTAAAAACTGAACAAATTTTATTTTATTTGTTTCTTTAAATCGTAACAAATTAATATTAAACAAATAACAATTTAAAAATAACAACAAAAAATTATTTTTTCTACACATATGTATGAAAATAACAATTTTTCAACTGTCTACTCTGTATGAAAGTGACATTTTTTTACTCTAGAGATGAAAATATTTTCATCTCTAGAAGTGAAAATGAAAATGTCAAATTTATAGTTTTAATAATGGATAAAAGAAACACTCTCATTTAGTAGCCTGCGTATGTTACCTAGCAACGACTAAATAAATAATTAATAATTTGCATTGTGAGGGTTCGCTTATAATTTAATCGCATTTTAAATGGACTCAGAAAGTGAATACTGTGAATCTGCAGACCCCCAAATATATATGTGTAGAAAAAATAGCATTTCCTACTCGAGATGAAATACGATTTTTTCGTTCGTGAGATTGCCCCACTCGCTTCGTTCGTGGACAAATTCTCACCTCACGAAAAAAACAGTATTTTCATCTCTTGTTGTAAAATATACTATTATTCAATTAACTCCCCAACGTTTTCTACGCATAACTCTAGCCTTTGTCGCAGTTCATTGAAACTATTTATAATTTCTTGAATAGTTATTGATCTCACAGCTTCGGCGTTGTTAGGAAGATCTGAGCTGTAAATAATTTGTTTCAAACGCCTCCCATAAATAAAAATCGGAAATTGTTGAATCAGGGCTCCTTGGAGGCCATAAAATTGGACCATTTCTGCCGATTCAATTTTTTCCAAAATGTTGCGGTTTAACCAATTTAGAACAATATTTGAATAATGGGCAGGACATCCATCTTGTTGAAAATACATGAAACGTAGATAATTGATAGGTAAATTGTCTAATTCTCCAGCAAGAAAAATTTGTAACATGTCTAAATATGTGTGCTGATTAACGTTGATCTCAAAGAAATATGGACCAATTATATACCATGATAGGACACAGCGCACCAAACATTTGACTTTGGAAGAATATTGCCGCTTATTCAAAATTCTAAAGGGAGGATTGTGTTTGCTCCAATATCTGATATTTTGGGATGACACAGTTCCATTAGTTGTAAATATAGCTTCGTCAGAGCACATAATAGTTTTATGGAACGATCTGTTTTCCATAATTTCATTGCCCATCCCCAAACAAAAATCCAGACGTTTAGCACTATCTCCTGGCTCTAAGGTGTGATTAAAAATGGGTTTGTAGGGACGAATTTTTCGTTCTTTCAAAATCCTTTGAATATGAGATTTACTTACATATGTCTAACTGGAGTGATCGTCTCCGTATGGAAAGTTTTGTATCATTCCGAACTGCTTTAACAACTAACACAGTGGCAGCATCATCATCAAGTAAAACTTTTTTTTCTTCAAATTTGAGGCCACTTCTTAAAAATTTTTGCACAACTTTCTGTGCACCCATACGAGACAGATTAACATCAGGAAATTTATCATGAAATCGTTCAATAATATTTCTTACAAAAACAAAAGGTAATAACTAAACTAGGAAAAGAGTAATTTAAAAAGTGATGAGTGTTTCAAGGCAAAAATTTTCGTAAAGAATATTTTTTTTGACAAATCAAAAATTAAAACGTTTTTCCTCTTGTAAACTCAATCAGGGGACACACTGTATAACGTTAACTTACAATTTCTGCTCGGTAAAGCATTTAAACTAAAAATTCAGGAGTATCTTACCGCACATTCTCAGTCTTACAATGGCACTGATGCATTGCAATGAAGAAAATTAAATTTGGAAGTTTTTTGTAAATTAATTTATGAAATTTCAAATATCCTAATCAAAAAATTAGTGGATCCTAAGTTACAATGATCTACAACAAGTGACAGAAACTTATGTATTCTTTTCTATTATATTCTTTTATAATTTATAATGACCATAGTTTATATATTACACTTAACAAATATGAAAGAAAAGGTAGTTAATAACCATTCCTTCATCAGCAACACAAGCGGCAATGGCAAGTTGTACATACACTTTTAACCTGCTATACTATATCCAGTCATTGGACCCATAATAACAAATTACACAATAACAACCCACGTAAGTGTCTCTTCGTTCCCATATTTGTAACATTCATAAATACAGGAACTCAAATTTAAAGAACCCAGTTTTCTTGAATTTCTACTATGATTTTTAAATGTTCTATAAAAGAATGCATTCGCCAATAATTATGTATTGACCAGTCATTTAGTCATTTTACTGGTATTACATTAAAGATATAAAATAATAGGTTTATTAATAAATGAGTAAACAGTCGGTGACATAACTTCGATAAAGATAAAGAACACTTTAAACGGGATTCTAAGCCCCCACATAAGGAAGAAATCAATATAACTAAATTTTATTTACACGCAAGCGCTGGAAATGTACTAGTATGGCTGAAATTGTAGAGTTTGTACGCATTCGCGAGCTGGATACTTCGATTCGGGTAACTAACCAGCATAAAAACACGAATCAAGGAAGTCAAGCATAAAACAAAATGTCTGATAGAACTGGAATCGTCAATATGCAAAACATTTATTCTCTAACATAATATTGCAAGGCTCATCTGCGATTTTCATTACGTTAGGTAGGTATTTTATATTAATAGATGAATAAGGTAATATTTTATATCAAAAACCCTGATATTTGTTTGCGATGACATGTAAGAAGGTTTATTCTAGAGCTCATCTAATTTATAGTCTAGAGACGTACTGAACGCATTAAACATTTATTATTTGTAATTAATACCAATCTTGCAAGTTCTTGCACGATTTTCTCTTGTAGCTGGTTTCAAACACAGAGCATTCATCTAGTAAATGGAAAGCTACAGTTCGTCGACGAACGTCATAAATATAACGAAAGGCATGATCTAAATTTGATCTAAATGACTTATATGGTAGTTACGGAGATGGTTTCTAAAACAAAGAGAAACTCCTACGACTTTAAAACTTGCAGTAGCTAATGGTAAACTGGTATTGGAATATGAAGATTCCGAAATATGTTCGCTAAAATTTCTTATGCAGTGCTCTGAAACAACGTAAACGCACGGGTAACTAATGAATGAATCATACAGCGAACAAATTTTATGCACCATAAACTGAATACCTAGTTATTCCGGATAAAAATAACTAATTTCAGCGACATAATTTACTTATTAATAAATAATGTATGAAGCAAAATAAGACACCGCATGGTTCGACAAGATTCCTAAAGGAAGAAACCGAAATTCAAAATTGTACCTAAAGACGTTGGAACTGGTACCATCACAAGCGGCATGCACACTGAAATACAAATAGGGTAAAGGGAGGAGAGATGGACTGATAGGAGAGAAGGACCACTCGTAATATTTAAAAAAAATATTGCAGCAATGCGCGAGCTTTGTGGAGCTATATTCATTCACTACTATCAGCTGCATCCGGAGAATGCAGTATATTGTTTTAATGTCTCATTTTTGTGGGAGTTGTTATAGGCAAAAATTGTTTTTAGTGACCTTGACAATTTTCCGTGGGTAGACCCTCCATAGAATGTGTACAGTTTTGATAAGTTGCAGCTACAATTTTAGGTGAGCAATAGTCAATTATGTATTCTGGTGTAAACATAACCTAAAAAACTTCACATTGCCACTTTCATTACGTGGGAATTCCCTGGTCCATCTATCCTCCCGTTTGAGGATAGATGGACCAGTAGTGTGGAGGAGAGATGGACCTATGTCTTGTGGTTACAGAAAAATGCCTAACGTCTATATTCGTAAGAGAAATTAAAGGCCAAGGGGCACCTGGACCTCTGAGAATTTAACTAACGCAATAAATGCGCAATAATATCCGGTGATATGGGTGTAAATGAATCGGCAGAGTCATTTGGAATACCCAAAACCACGCTTAAACAAAGACTAGCCAATAAAAAACGTGTGTGTGTCAGCTCCGACGCACGACTGGAGTTTACTCCTTACGAACGATTATTTTAACTTCAATCACTTGATAATAGGGTACACGCGAATGTCAGTTTTATACCCAAATGTGTATTTATCAGATGGTTTATGTTCGAAAATGTCCAACTACATCAAAATATAAATAGTTTATAAATTCAGTAATTAAGTGACAATTTGCTAAACGTCGATCCTACTGGCAATAAAATAAATACTTTTCCTGGTGTTCGAATAGGCGTTGATTCACATTTCGGCACTAAGCAATATTTAGAGAATTTAATATTAGGTTTTTCCATATTAAATCAAAAGATGAAAAGATTCAACAAATTTAGGAACGAACAAACACTACAAATGCTGACTTTACAACGCCAACTGTCATATCTACTCTATGCCCTCTATTTTCACTACTTCCATGCTCTATGCAGTCAGACATAAACAGCCGTATCCATAGATACGTACATAATTTCAATGTGACAACGTACCGTAACGTAACGCTCACTAGTTGATTTTACTCTTCATAAAATTTCCGTACCGCGGGCTATAACTTAAAATCGATTCTTAAGGAGTAAACTCCAATAAACCGGAAAAAACAAATCGTTTGGGCCCTGATAACTTGCTGGGCAAGGAAGCAGAGACCAAAGTTGTAAACCACATTAAGAAACTTCAAAAATGTGGCTTTGCGCCAAATAGAAACGGTGTGCGTGAAATGGCGTATGGCTTGGCTAATCGACTTAGAATTCCACATAAGTTTAACACAGATGGTGGTAAGCTATAACTCTAAAAAATGTGGAACCTATTAGGTAATCTAAACTATTCACTTATGCACCAATAGGTAAGGCGGGTAAAAAATGGATGCAGTCCTTTTTGCGAAGAAATCCTGACATCAGAGTCCGAAAGGCAGAGAACCCTTCTGTTGCCAGAGCTACAGGGATGTCAAAAGATGTTGTAAATAAATATTTTCAAAATCTGAAGACCGTTCTCACTGAGCATAATTTATGTGACAAATCTGATAGCATTTATAACACCGATGAGTCAGGACTCCAGTTTAATATGAGAGCCGAACATGGTGCTTGCCCAGAGGGGATCAAATAGTGTGCCTTCCATAAGTTCCAGCGAAAAAGGTGAAACAATAAGCGTTATTGCTTGTTGTAATGCAGAATGGGGATTTCTACCCCCTTACTGCATATTTAAGGGCAAAAATCAAAAGAATGAATAGTTTGACGGGATGCCGCCTGCTTCGCGCATACGAATGTCAGAGAAGTTCGCTTACGTGACCTCTGAAATATTTCTGGATTGGTTGAAAACACATTTTCTCCCTAGAGAACAACCTGGAAAGGCCTTGTTAATAGTAGACGGCCACACGTCTCACACAAATAACACTGACACGCTAGAATTCGCAGAACAATATGACATAATTTTAGTTTGTCTGCCTCCTCATTTTACAACCTTTAGACCATGCCTTCTTCAAGTCGCTTAAGGGGAACTACTACGAAGTGTGTAGGCGAATGATAAAAACCAATCCAAATAGGAAGCTGAATCGAATGCAATTTGGTAAGCTCTTAGGCGAAAGTTGGGGGTAAATCATCAACAGTAAACAATGCAGTGTCTGCATTTCGAGCAACTGGAATAGTGACCCAGGTGCAATACCAGATTACACAGGGACCAACTGAGGCAGTTTTTCATCCAAGAAACGAATTTGACGAAGAAACTCGTAGAGTGCAAGAATCCCCAAAGCTTACTCCCCCCTGAAATTCAGCAGGAAACAGGTACGACAGATTTCTGTCAACCAGGATCTTCTGGAACGCAGCAGAAATATTGAACCACAAAGAATCTCACTGCTCCCTCTGGCATACAGCCTGCTGTTGCAGAGTTCTCTCAACCAGGACCTTCTGGAATCCAGCAGAAACGTCGAAGTCCAAAGAAACGCACTGTAGAAGATATAACACCAGGAAAAGTACTTGATGAGATTGCGTCGCCGTGTGCGGCAACGGTTGTCGATCGGTGAACATGGTCGCCGTGCCGTGTAGAAAGAGACAGAAGTTCCAATGAACAATAGGAGCATATGGTGTCTTGCAAACGACACGGCTACATTATTTATGCCGGACTGGCAGAGGTATTAAGGAAAATTGTAGATAATACATTTAACCCATTTATCAGTATAGTGCAGATTCAGAGACCAGAGCAACGTGGATGTCGATGCGGAATTAATAATAACTTTATTTGAGGGAAGTCCTGGTGCTGTGGGATAAATCCATTGAAGAATATCAGAACAAAAATTAGACATCCGCAGCTTGGGCAGAAAACAAAGATGTACCCAACCCAATGCATCCTTTCGTATCTACATATTGGGAGAAGGTAACGTAAATACAGTAAATACAAAACTTTTTTCTTTCGATCCATGACACTACACACTAGTTTACAGCACACAGATGCAGTGAATACATACTGAATAAAATACGCCCCTGTTTACTTCTTCGAAAATCGTATCATGCGTAAACGCTAAAAAATCCTGCCCGGCAAAAACAATAAATCGTATCGTGTGCAAGAGGCACCATTCTCAGATCTATCCGACTCAGACATTGCCGCCATCTTGACGACACCTAAATGTCTTGTATAAAATATGAAGGTTTATTCCTAACAATAGCAAAAGTTAAAATTGTTAATCGCATTTAAAGTTGTACATTCAATGACTCTGTAGTTATAGTTTTAATTATATTCCACCGAAGAAAACGTAGAGATCTAAGGATGTTCTAAGCCCAACGATATGTTTGGGGTAGCATCCCGTACGAGATCTCGTAGTACACAAAATCTGGATTTAGTTCTATAATTCATTGCCTGGCGGGGTATTTGCCCGAGGAGTAGTTGTTCGAACGGTCCAGTACCACTCATTACCGCCGCATAATTCGGCAAATAATTAGCTCTTGCTAATACTTGCACCAAGCGTGTAAGTATACATATATTATACAGCAAGCAGTATTGCGTAGTTCGAGTGTGTAGGGCAAAGCACCGTACTGATGAGTCTCAAAAGGACGAAACTAGTGGTCTGCGGTTTTCCATACACATTCGAAACATGCAATATTGAAAAACTTCTTACAAACATATACTCTACTGCGAGTTGAGCAGGAAAGTACGTAGAGATCCAAGGATGTTCCAAGCCCAACGATATGTTTGGGGTAGCATCCCGTATGAGATCTCGTAGTACACAAAATCTGGATTTAGTTCTATAATTCAATGCCTGGCGGGGTATTTGCCCGAGGAGTAGTTGCTCGAACGGTCCAGTACCACTCAAATAAACAAGCGTTTTATTTACCGACGCACAAAGTATTAGGAGTATAAGAAACTTTACCTTAACAGAATTCGAGGAATTCCTAAGTTAATTCATATAGTTTAGTATAAATAAACTGATGTTGCTTTTGTTCTCGGAATGTTATGAAAACACATGATGAGCCATGACGACGATACCTTATCACAATTTGAGAAATTACAGTCATTTTGCTCTTGTATGAGTCATCGTGGCCGCCGCGGACAAGTTTAGACAAGTCCGAAGTTGAACGCCCCCTTGGCACTGATTGGTTATTGACAACGCCCCTCGGCTCCCATCACCTACGCGAAGGTAGCCGCGCATGTGCATCCAGCTGCGCAAGACCTCATAGCGCTGTTTGACATAACCTCACTTTTGGTCGCCATCTTTATCTTGAACTCTCATATACTAACTACTTAGAGGTATTAGAGGGCATTGTAGGCAGAAATAGTAGTGGATAAAGCATGTGGCTGAGATGAGGGATGCCACATGGATGCCCAGAATTACACAATGGATACCAAGAGACAGTAAATGAAGGGCCGGCAGACCGTAAAACTTTGTTCGCTGATGTAAAACAAGCGACTGCAAATATTGTTTCAGGGAGTAAATCAGAATAGCATACACGTAGAAAGTCGTGGAACAAACCTACATCCAACAGTTGACGAAAGAGAACCATAAAATTCAAAATGAAGAAATAACCTTAAATATTGAATATATCTCGGAATATAATCATGTACTTAATGTTATTGTGATGCAACCAGCAATTGCATTATGCATAAATGTTTTATGACCTTACTGCTTATGGGCAAACATTTTTAAATTTTGTTTTCAGAGCTCATAAAATTTTATTATTTGCCATAATTAGTTGTTTCATTATTATTTAAGCACTTAATTTATTAAATTTTATGAGAGCGTAGAGAACTTTTTAACACTTCAAATTACATAATAGATCATGCACATTTTAAAGCTTTGATGGTAGAAAACGACTGTAAAATGAGTAAGTAAACATTTTTTTCGCAAAGTGAAGTAAGAGGTGTTACTGTAGGGCTGCGAGATAATTCGTTAGGTTTCGGTCATAGGTACCTACAGTTGCAAGCAGTTGAAAGTGAAGGACTAGTATTGATTGTCATTTTGACCTCCGCCACTGCCGCTGTGATATAAATTTAAGTCAATACAATTTTGACACTGTAAGATTATTAAGTCACTTTTGTTCTGTTAAATTATTGATAGCCATACATCTGCTCGTAGCTGCACATGGCAGCCCAACAAAAATTTCCCACTACAATATCCATCAAATTTTACAAACCCCCTTTCTCTCCCAAACTTATGGGAGAGATGCCGAACGTTACAACTTAGAACTAACCGGATTTCGTCTAAAAATAACCTTACAAACTGCATTTCAACGCAACATCACATTTATACGCAAATTTTGATTATTTAAATCAAAATTATAATTGTAGTGATAGTCTACGAAAATTTTTGCATACGTTAAATTAATTGTTAGTTTGTATCTTACCGAAAACAGTATTTTCAGGGTACAAATGTTAAGCTCCTGCAGAATCGAGACGCTTGTTCTATGAGTAGTGTATGTGTGAAGTTATTGTCACTTTTATATTGCAATTAATCTCGCAATTATTTAAACACAGCTATTCTTTTGCCGTAAGCAGTATTCAGTGGTCGGATTTCGGATTCATAGACAGTGATGGAAGATAACTATCGGTCATTCTAATATAATCTTAGTTACTTAGTTATTCTATGGCGCTTTCAAGTCTTGGTATGTGGTGAATACACCAAGTCCAATGCACCTTTTGCATCCCATTTCATTTCCTCCGTTATTAATTTTGTCCCCTAGATATGAGATTTCGTCTAGATCAACATTCCTCTCATCGACACCCCTTCCATTCCAGTTCTCTGCAGCTCTATTTATAGATTTACTTGCCATAATTGTTGACGAGAATGCATTTCCCCATCTTGAACTTTTCTTTGCCAATCCTCACAAACCCTTGATTAGCGAAGGCGGATGAGGTAGATCAGGAGTTAGGATAGTCAATTTCCTTCAGAATATTTCATAGGTAGTCTGAGCTCAAACGAAATTTGCTGAGCAAATTCGACAAGAATAGATTAAACTAAAACTCGGCACTATATTTTGAAGTAATTAGAATTTCCGACAGTTCCTTAATAGTTCTTGTTTAGCTAATTTTCTAGAATATAAAATATGTATGCGCATATGCACCGACGGCTTTTGCTTGTCTCTAAAACAAAAGGATTTTCCCATTGTCCCTACATTGCACGGAAACTGCAATAATTTGCATCCACGGCAATCTGGATGTGTTGGAGTTCATTGAAACACCCACCGCCATTGTTGTAGAGCTGTAATAATAAGTTGCGATCACACAATTGATTCCGTTCAGCACGTGCACGATGATATATTAGAATATTCTTAAATAATGATGGTGTTGAATAAACAGACAGGTATCGCTATTTCTTCATGCGCGTTCGAACGTTTTTGCCCCGCTTTGTTACGCCTTCTGGATAGCATTGAACGGAGATGGAAATATAGGTCCACTAAAAAGATTTATATTTATCCTAGAAAGTGTGTAGGATGGAGCATAGCTTAAAGCTCAGAGCAAAACACGGTTCTTTTTAACAGTTTCCTGTGAGAGATGCCGATTTATATATTTTTAGTTGTATAGGAAAGACGTCTGAATAAATTCGACCTACGTGTTTGTTTAGCCGCGGTTTCCTGTTTCAGATTATTGCAATATATTGAAAACATTAAACTAAAACCAGAGAGAAGCTTACATGTTATGGAACAGGCAACAATAAGAAAAAAGGTACCTTCCCTTCTTTTTATGATGAAATACTTGTAACAAGTAAACTAAAGTACCACTTGGGGTTCTGCAAGTGTCAAGTTAAAAATTTGCCAACGTTCTGTTCAATAACTTGTCAACTACTTGGAAAACCTTGGCGTCAAGTGCATTAGACCCATGAACAAAATATACACAATTGAAGGAAACGAAAAAGAGGGCGAACATGTCAGAATCGCTATCTCATCAAGCATTTCAGACATGATTTAATATGCACAGCCCCTAGATGATTTAGACAATGGTGGAAGAGTACTGAGATTCTTTAAAAGCAGCAACATCTACAAAGACAGTAAAGTAAATTAATATTCGTATCCGTTAATTCGTCTCCATTCGTCGGGCGGCTGCCCCAGCCAACTGAGCTATCAGCACTGGACACATTCAATCAATGATCGCCGAATTGGTTAGTTAATTAACTGTAATTTCCATCTTACTTTGGGAAATTATATAAACCTTCTCTCTAACTAACTCTAATTTATTATTCTTATATTTACTAGAAGGAAAAAGTATGCATTTTCCTAATTACTCAGTAGAACTGGCAGCATATTTTTAACGGAAGTCACGGTCTATGGGTTTAATTACTAAATTACCTGCGTCGGTGAACTCAAGTAAGTGTTACTTAATAACCCCTGGGGACAATTTTTTATGAAATAAAAATCAAGTACTAAAGTGCATTGCCAATTAGTTTTGACCCAATTGTCTTCTGAGAAATTGTCAAATATTTACACATTTATTCAAATCGCCTCAATATGTACCTACATAATTTACCAGACAGTCACTTGAGTACGCCAGTCTAGCTACCTGCCACCGATATAAGAATATTGTCGCTGTTTATAGCGCTTATAGAATGGAAAGGACGCAGCGAGAAGAGCAATGAAATTAGAAGAGAAGTTGAGAAAAGAAACTGAAAATAAATTACGGCAGGCATGCTTGAAAGAAATCGAGAAGAACAACATCCCAAAACCCTAATAGAAAATCGACCAGAACTTGCTTAAACAACTACTCCCCGGGCAAATACCTCGACAGGCATTGAACTACAGAGCAAATCCTTGATGATAGTGTGCACTAAACGGTGACAACACGCCAGGAACCGTTTAGTTCACACTCGTATACTACGAGAGAAACGTATGTGCTGCAGATGCAATTGGAACAATGTTCGAGAAGAAAATGCTGGAAGATAGAGGCAGAAATGTATGGAACCAATCTAAAAGAAATAAAATCAGAAGTTCAAATTGCAACCGGAAATACATATAAGAATAATGACCCAAAGAGACATTCCAGTTTATGGCTTTTTGAATATACACCATTTCAAACATCAAACTTACGTACTAGCAATTTAACAAAAAAGAAAAACCTTTTTAACTCAATTTTTCTAAATAATCTTTCTCTATTCTTTCTTACCGTTCCTTTTCTTGACGACCTTCCTTAACCATTCCATTCCCCATTCATCTTCACCCACTGTCTTCCCCCGGTTGCATTTTCCAAGTAGTATTCACAGAGTCTCGTCACGTGATTTAAAGTAACTGCCTCCTTATTATACATCCCACATTTTCTTCCTCCAAGCAATATTTGTTCATCAGTTCGTCATTGCTATGCATAAATCTAGCGTATTTTTTATCTTTACCTCCTTTTACTATTCCATATTTTGAAGGGTGTTAAATTTTATTGGCTCACCGTTGCTATCTTAGTTGTTGTTGTTGTTTTTGGAGACAATGTTAACCGGGGAAACCTATGGCAATTTTGATGCTTTTTTAGTATGGTTTAATATTCCTAAAAAATGTTTAAACGCTGAAATATGTATGCGCTTTAGCAGGCCTAATTTGTATCAAATTTGAATGGAGTATTGACTGTATACCTATATAAGAACGTTTTCCATTCAATGGTGAGATGAGAATTCTTAGAATTTTCAGACTTTCTTTTATCAGTGTACGAAAATGTGTTATGAAACACATTTAAATTCTTTACAAACAAAAATTAGTTTTTGAATTCTGGACAAAAGGATTCCGCGGAAAATTGAAAAATCCGGAAATAAAAGAACTCCAAGATCAATTATAGTGATCGATATTAATTTTTTCACCGCAGAGCAATTTTGATGTCACCATTGGGTAGTGAACGTTGAATGTTCATTATGGATATAATCACAATTCCGTGCCAATTCGTTGAAAAGTAGGGCTACTACTTCAGAAAATATTCAGAGGTAACAAGACTTCCAAAGCCCATATTGGCAAACATCAAAAAGTCATGGTTTTCCGCATTTAACCTTTTCTCTATAGTCAACGACAACCGAGATAGCAATGGTAGGCCAACAAAATTTATCATACTCTATGTATGTTAGAGCCTGGAAGGATACTCTTTAAAACGTACCTATAGAGCTCGGCGTTATAAATAGGTGTGTGAAATATGGACGATAGGAGAAGGGGGTGTAGTGCTACAGACAAATGTTGAAAATACCGATGATAAGGTTAGCAAAGGGGAGGTATTAGAAAGAGTCGGGGAAAAGAGAAATATATGGAAGACGATAAAGGATAGGAGATTTAGAATGATAGGACACCTTTCGAAACACAAAAGAATAGCTTCCGGCATACTGGAGGCAGAGACAGAAATAAACAGAAGTAGAGATAGGCGCAGATAAGACTACTGTTCGCAAATAGTTAGGGATGTAGCATGTCGTACTTTTGGGGAAATGCGTATGTTAGTTCAGGATAGAAAAGAATGGAAGTAGGCGTCAAACCAATCTTGGAACTGAAAAGTTTATGATGATTATCTTTGATTGACCCTATCATCAAACAGTCACTAGGTATTAATAGTTTGTAGTAAACTGCAAAGTAGGTCAAATATCATTAATCCTAACAATAAAGAGTATGTTTTGCAGAGTTGTTTTCATGAACGTAGCTCCGTTTGAAATTATTTAGGCCAAAACTTTTACAGAAACAATTCCACGTTATGTTCTTTTTACTAGTACTAGGTATATTGCTCATTTTAAATAGAACACTAGGTATATTTTGTTACGGATCCCAATTGCGCTTAGAGGACCTACAATTTTCTAAGTGTGTTCTACAGTCATTTTCAATATTTTAAGAGATACGAGTATATTCAACTTGTCTGTTATGTAATCGGTACGTGAATAAATTAATTAGTAAGAAAAGTGCAAAACTCTATGGCTTATAAAACTGACAGAATTCGCCATCACATTGGAAATATGGTACATAAATGAATCTATTGAACCGAAGCCACCGTAATATATTACGGTGGCTTCGATTGAACAGTCATAGACAGCTGAACGTCAAAGCTTACGAGTTTTGCCATTTTTGTCCGATTTGACTGAAAATCGATATATAGGTTACAGGAGTTTTCGGAGACGCGGATTACGAATAGTTAGTTCAAGACGTCTGCCGTCTGGAATTTTTCAATTTTGACTAAAAATTCATTACTCGGCGTCTTCGAAAACACCCATAAATCGATTTTAAGTCGAATCATACTAAAAGGGCACATAAGCCGTTTCACAGGAAAACGGACAGTGACGTAGCGTGCCCATAAACAAGTTTTCCTAGGCAACAAAGACGTGACCGTCCACTTTCCTCTTGCTGCAATGTTGTACGGTCGCGGCGTTTTATTTTTAACAGTCTCTGACTTAGATAAAATGCCACTGGTGCCGCAGCTGACGCGTGACGTCATAACTTTTGCGCAGTTTTGATGACGAAATTGCCCGTTCTCCTGTGAACGATTAATAACTATCAAAAGTACTGAATAGTCATAAACTACGGTTGTACGACATAATCTAAAATAAATATTCACGTTGATTAAAATCCATATAAATGGCGTCATCTGGCGATACAATTTTGTGGCATTATAGGATTTGCTTAGGAATTACATAATTAAAGTCAGTTCTTTCGCGAATGTCCCTTTGGTAGCATAAAAAATAGGAACAGAGTTTTAAACGAATTTTGTTTACCAAATATCTAAGTGACGAATGGCTTCATTGAACAAAATTTTCTACACATGCAGAATCGTGCGCTGTGCCACTCGCCGCTATTACCTGTAGTTTAAAGATATATGACAATTTTGTGCCGATTCATTCGTTATTTCTTCTTAGCAGTATTTTAATTGCTAAATAATGGTAATAGAACTAGCAGAAGCTTCCTAAAACGTTAAATGCAGGTAACCCTTTACAGAAACGAGATATAAGAATTTCTTTCTGTTGGTTGTTCCCAACCAATTATTTGATTTTCTACTGTTAAGTAATAAAACCAAACACAAAGATCCATTAGCTGAAGTGTCTAACTGATACGGTAAGAGATCGTAAATATTGGGTGCCTTACCTGTACCTGTGACTCGGACGCTGTGTCTTCTTTACAGATTTTTTGTTGTTATAAGACGCTGTAAATGTCAAGAGCTGGCACTTTAACGTGTTACTACAGATTTATTCGCAAAGACCCTATCGTAATTTTAAGCCCATATCTTATTTTTAAATTATGCTGCGAAGGCTTTTATTGATTTTTTAGCGCCTTCCAAAAAGATAAATCTCAAATAATCAGCCTTAAAAGTTATAGTCAACAACACCAATTTTCCTATAAAAGCAGTGGCGCCTCTTAATAGAGGGCTCTGGAGCGCCGCCTGCCTCTACGGAGCAGCGTGATGTGTGTGGTTTGGTTTGAACTCTGAAGCTGTAGTAAAGTGAATTGAAAACGAGTAGGGCCAGATGTACCAATCTTGTGAGACTGTGGGTCCTCATATACGAAATTTAAATGACATTGTAATAATTGAAAAGTTTGCTGAAAATTAAAAATAATTGGAAGATTACTTCAGACACTAATTTCTTAATTAGTGTGTTGTTTTGTCTAAAACAATGATCCATAGAAGTTTAAATTTCATTTTTAGAATAAATTGTATTCCGTTTGTAACGGCAATAAAACATTTCTTTGTACATTAATTAGACGTTTCGAACCTGAATGAGGTGATTGTCAAGAGCTTCATTGATATAAATAGATTCATATACAAATTAATACTTATATCATAGTAAAACTCTTGACAACGGCCCCAAACAAGGTTGAAACGTGGAATTAATGTATATTACAAAGAATGCTTCTTGCTGCCTCAATACCACAATACCACAAACTGAAATCAGTTTATTATACAGAAGATGCCCGCTTAACGGTGCCGACCAAGTGACATATAAGTGAAAAAATCGGTTAAGGTGAAGTAAAAAAAAGTGCTTAACAGGCCCGTTCAGTGACAGTTTTCCGTTTTAACCGGGTGCGGGATTTGAGCACTAAAAACGGGACGTGTAGACACATTTTTATTCCAACACCATTCTGAAATTAAAGGAGATAGAGCGTTAAATAAAAAAAATATTTATCAATAAAGGATCAACTTAGAGACTCCCACTACTTCTATAGTAATATTTTTCGTTCGCCTTAAATAAATCTTCCTCAAATTATTGAAAAATCTGTCATAAAACCGCCATAAGCTCGACACCTTTTTTACTATTTGTACACATATTTATCGCAATTAGAAAGTAGGGTTGTCTAAGTTAATTATTCCTTATTCATTTTCGACCAAGAACGTCTTGATACGTTACTTAGTTAAAACGGCGTATTGGAATGAAATTTATATTGCAATCTCTCCATTTTGTGAATATTTAGGCGAGTTGCACAGTAAACTGGACGTTTGACAGTAGTGGTAGTATGGCCGCTGCAATGCAGATGGCGGTGGCGCTTCAGTTTATTCCCATATTTCTAAATAGTAAGTAATAATTTAAAGATAGGACCGTCGACTAATCCTCCCAGATTTATTCGGTTGCCGCTAAAGCAAAAAGAATTTGCAACTGTGATTGAAACCAATCATAATAGATTGTAACTATTATTTTGCATAATCCTAATCACACTTTTGGGCGACAAGTGGCAGCACTTTATAGACTAACAGCTGATAAATCGCAGCCTTAACCAACTAATTTGTAAAAGGCTAGGAGTAATAAATTCACTATAACTTTCATACAGTGACCACACCTGCTTTATTGGTCAGTTAATATGAGGAAGGCAGTGCAGTTACCAAACAGGTCGGATAATGCAGAGAGCTGGATGACTGAGAGTCAGATAAGCGGGAATCTTGTGATAGATATACGACAAAAATAATTTTCGATATAAGTTTCTTGTGATACTTTTTGTGAAATCCTAGTAAGGGGAAACAGTCCTTCAGCTAGGGCTTTGTAATGGAGTGTGAGATAATTTTATATGTAAGTTGTTTAGGCTTTTTCTGGCAGAGTTCTCCCTCGTGAATAAGTCACTAGCCGTCACTGTACAAAATTGATGACTCCGACGAACTTGTTCCGCGTGCGTACTTGCTTCCAAATATGTAGAAATGCAGGATAATTTTATGAGTATCCTTAAGACCGCAACATGATTTAATCGAGCCTCAATTAGACGATCGGAGTATAGAAATAACAGGACTAGGTGTAAGTGTTTAGAATCTATAAAAGCACTACAGAACCACGTCTATTTAATTAAAATAGTAAAACATTACTCAAATAAAACATAATCATAAATTTGATGTGATCCGTATTAAATTTTGTAGAATCAAGTCGTCCAATAAATAACGAAAAACCTCGCCCCGCAACCTTGTTCCTCATAGAACAAACATTACGTTTGCCTGGAATCCTGAGCGATAACTCAAGGAACCTGCGTTGTATCACACCATTTACGGTGGAATAATGAACGAGTGAAAACCACTGCAATCAAGTAAAATCCAACGACACTACAATAATTATGTTGTTCTCAGAGAAACATTATGTGTTTCTATTACGACCGGAACACAATTAGCATGAATCTACATTCAACATCATTTCCACTATTTATTTACCTATGGGTAGAGAGAGCAACCGAAATGTAAAAATAGATACCTAAATCGAAAAATATCTTCAATTGTGCCGGTGCAGTATAACCCTTCTAACTTCTACATTCTACATTACTGATTAAGTTTAGCGAAAAATATTAGTGTTGCTGAAGTTATATTGTTATTGTATTGCTTACTGCTGAGTTCTCATGTTGATGTACTTGAAGAGCAAGTCTCAGTTACCGAGCATCCGAACAGCAAAAAGAAAATATTTGCACTTATACGCATCATTCATACTCGTATATATATTTCTTGTTGCCAAGTACAGATGTATTTTTAAAAAGCGGCTGTGTTTTTACCAACTTTAAATGTATGTTCTTCAAGAAAATGATGATTTAAAAAAATGCCAACGATTCGCTCCGCTCCGCTTAGCAAAAGACATGGCAGCTTTTTCTATAAAAAGTGTAAAACAGAATTAGTATTAAAAAAATCCTGATAATATGGGTAGGATTTGATCCAGCAAGCATTCGATCGCCAGGCCGTCACACTAGCCATGCTGTTATACGAGCTGTCGGCCAGTAGCTTGGGAACTAAGTATAAGAGGTGTATGTATTGTGCTGGTATGCTGTAGATTTAGTCGAATGTGCTGGTGACGAGTAAGGCTCCCCCGCTTCGCAGTGACGTATAGACGCAGGCTTATCTTATGCTAGCATCATCATAAGGTTCTCAGTCCGAAGACTGGTTGGACGCGTACCTCCATCCTTTCCTATCCTGAGCTAACCTACGCAATTCCCTAAAAGTCGAACATCTTACATCCCTAACTATTTGAGAGCAATAGTCTAATCTAGGCCTACCCCTACCTCTTTTTATTCTTATCTCTGACTCTAGTATGTCGCGAATTATTCCTTCGTGTCATCCTATCTCTCCTATTATTTATTGTCTTCCGTACCTTTCGCTTTTCCCCAACTCTTTCTAATACCTCCGTATTGCTAACCTTATCTATCCACGATAGATAAATTTCTTGCAGATGTAGTAAATATTTTATTATTTTATTGCCATCGCCACAGTTCTTGGACAGCAGATTATGCTTTGCAGAAATATCGGAAAGTAACTTCAGCTCTTTATTACTGGGTAGTTCTGCAACCACTACACTACTACATGGACTTTCACCGCTTCTAACATAACAGCTACAATTAATTTTTTGGTGTAAAGATGTGTGTGGGACGTCCCAGCATGTTTTCTGCTGTTTTTCCATTCTTTTCAATCTCCCGCCTTTTTCCGTTTTATTCATAAGCTCCGAAAATCCTTTTCGACCTCTTCTCGCCATCTGGTCTTTGGTCTACCTCTTCCTCGTTTATTTCCCGGTTGCTAATCCATTATAAGTCGTATCCTACTCTTGGGTCCTGACCTCCAGACATATACCTACCATCCTTTTTATCTTGTTGTATGCTATATTTTCACTATCCAATTCTTGTTCCATTTCGTAAATCATTCTCCTTTTTATTTTGTTTTCCTCGATCTTTGCTAGCCCCAATATTATAGCTCTCATTTATATTTCTTTCTGTCACACTTAGCATACCATTCTTGTTTTGTCAACGACAATGTCTCTGGGGCTTAGGTGATTATAGGTTTTTGTATACTTTAATCTTTCTTTTTGTGCGTATTGATGTCATTCATACGCCTTTTCCACTAATTGTTTCACTGTATGTATCGTCTATAGTTGACTTTCCCCGTGCAAAATCACATTGAAGTTCTCTTATTATGGTTTTGGAGTTAGGGTCTTATCTGGATTACTGATGATACTATTTTAAAGGAATTGTTCAAAAGTGTTATACTTCTGCAATATTTATCCCATGTTTTGTTTCTCCTTTTTTGAATTGATATGATTGTGCCATTTTTCCATTTCTTCGGCATTTCTTCGGCGGTCCATAATCTTTTTATGAACTAATATAATACTTCTTGCAAGTTTCTCCTCCGTACTTTATAAATACCATATTTATGATATCTTCGCCAAGTGTTTTCCTATTCTTGACCCTTCTGACAATTTCCTTTATTTCCTCTAATGTTGATTCTTCTGTTTCTTCACCGTACCTACCTTGGTTTTTCTTTCTCATTTTTATCTCTCAATCCTTTTATTCTGTTCCTCAATAGTTTCTATTGTTCATTAATTTTTTGCTTTATCTGTTTTATAACTCTATTGCTTTCTTCTTTTCTCAACGTATTCTACTTTGTCTACTCATGCTTTTTGGTTTGCAGTCATCTTTTCCTTGCGTCCGCCTTTTTTTGCATGACCAATTTACACTCTTTGTTCCACCGCTCATTTTGACTGTGTTTGTTGACTATTCCTTTCGGTGTTTCAGCAGCTTGGTGTAAGCGATATGTTTAAAGATTCTACTTTTAACCGCAATTAAGCAAGTCGCCCATTTATCGGCTTGTATCCTGTAATATAACGTTTCATCCTTTTTATAACCATGAAGGCTACCCCACTCCTTTCTTGATGTTTTTCACCAGAAAACAAAAGTGTGTACTGTTCTTTAGTTATTTAACCATGATCTTTCTACCTTATTTATTGAAATGACGCACACACCCAGGATCGCAATATTTAAGTCTATATTCATTCTAACCTTCTAAACTAGTTTTAAACTTTTGAAATAAAACGTCTGAAACAAATTATCAAACAGGGACTCCGTATCTAATAGTATTTTTGTTCATATCACAGGTGTAAACCATTGAAGATCTAAATCATAAAAATCACCAACCATAAAGATGAGAGGATACAATTTTTGCAATTATAATAAATATTCTTTGTCACGGATACAAAACTCGCAATTTCTCAGTCTACGTAAATGTCACTGGTATGTTGCGTGCATGGTACTTTTAAAATGAAAAAAAACGAAAGATAATGAGCCGTTGGTTGTTTTCGTTCCATAGCTATGACACCCGTAACGAGATAAAGATGTGCAATGATATAACGTGAGATAATTTGCCGTTGTAATTTTGAAATTGGTAAAACCGTATGAAATCGCGTCTTATATAGGTTCTCCGACACCGTTAGCCTGAAGCGATTTCATCACCTATAAGTAAGGAATGCCTGCCCCATATCCAGAGGTTACGAACACTTATAATTATGCAAAAATTTATATAATCACAAAAGTAATCGCCGCAATCTCCGCATCAATAATAAAGATAATACATCTCCACAGTTTGCCCATCAGACGCAAAAAATTACGCTTGAAACGTGAAAATTCGCAACTATTATACACTTCAATTATCCAAGAACATTTTCAAACGTTCAATTATGATGTACTTTGTCTGTTATGATGTACTTTGTCTGTTATGATGTACTTTGTCTGTTATGACTGTTAACAATTTTATGAATGTTGCACCAATTAATTTCATATTAGCTGCTTCAGTTTCTGTTTTCTGCAAGATATGATTATGAAATATGTGGTTTAAATGGTACTCGTATTTTAAGAACCACTTTTGTAACTATTGCTTTGATGGGTGGATTATTCACCTTCATTAATTTCAATTTCGCGCGCATCAGGATGAGTGTGAGGTGACGCATCAGCCATGGTCGTACGAACAGCTTTTAAGAGGGATACGTACGTTGCTCAAGAAAAATAAACACTCGGTCTCCCCCACTTCACCAGCCAGCGTAGGAGAAACACGAAGAGAAACAGATACGGCCCGAACGTACTCGGCTGTCACCGACTACTGAGGGGCGGTTAGAAACTGCTAGTGCAAGGAGGCGCTCCCGTTTTTAGAAATGGGTTTATTGTCGAAGTAAATTTAATGTAGCTTATTTATTTTCAGTTTAAATGCATTCAAATTTGAAACGCAAGCAATTTAATGTTCATATTATAGTGTGCTCTAATTAGTTTTCCAGTATTTGCTTTTTGAACTAAGTTTCTAGCTGCTGAAAATACACCAAAAGGCAAATTTCACGTCTCGTTTCTGTGATTATTTACATATTTGTTCTTAATTTGGTTTGACGGAATTGTAGAACAAATCTTCTTCTTTCTGACAAAGAAGAAATTTCTGCAAAATATTTATTAGTAAGAGCTCTACGGTTCCTAACATAGAGCTTGATATCGGCGCTGTTTTCAACGTACGTATCCCTCTTAAGGTACATATCGTTCAACGAACGCTTTGCTTTACTATAACATAATTTTATAAAAATTATACCGTGTTACCATACTTGAAAATTAGAATAATTCTATGTATGGCTAGGTCTTGGCTTCGGACGAAAGTAGCCAACGTACCTCGTGGATAGCGGGTTGATACTTATGGGGGCCATGTAAATATCTGATTTTGAGGACCGAATTTCTCGTTGTGTGTAGAAGAAATGTCATGTTGTTCCTGATTTGAATTCTTCAATTTAACGTGGTTTGGTACTATTTTTGACTCATAACTGATAGAACAACGTATATTGCAAAACTGATACGATTTAGAACGGTAGCTACTCCGAAGGGTCCTAATATTATGCACTGTCGCTTATTACTGTATAGGTGCAATATTAATGTTTTGAATTCTCAAGAAACTTTCGTTATTCTATTGCATACAATGGCCTAAATTTTAGGCTTAATAAATTTTTGTTGTCTTTTCAGAAAACCGCTTCAAATGATTAACTCCCCTTCGCAGGGGGAACAAGTTCATTATCTCGATAGCATGTGATTCAAATTAAATAAAATTTGGTATGGAAGAATTAAAGATTAGGGCAAACTCATTTTTACTATTGGCACAGCATAATACAGCAGTTAAAGTTGTTTGCGGTGCGTTTGAAGCATTTTAGTTGCATTTGGTGACCTCCAACTGTAAGTGATTTACGACAGCGGCATTTTATCAATCGGTTTGACACTCAGGGTAGTATTATAAAATTTGAAGGGGCGCCACAATAAATTCTTTGTTACTTGCAAAGGGTATTTATTATAAATTATCGACTCCTATACAATACAGTAAAAGTTTTAAGTAGGAAGAAATTCGATTAAAAATTAATCTGCAGAAAAAGAAATGTATATTTTAGTTGAGCACTTTTGGTATAATGAGATAAATAACTTTACCGTTTCTGGATTAACTGCATTAACAAATCGGTGGATTTTATGAGATCTTTCATTAACAAGATAGTGCAAAATACTTAAATTCATTTTGAAAATGGGTGTCAGGCTTAAGTCTGTGTTACTTTTTTGAACAACAAGGCCTTAATATTTTATTCCTCTCTGTGCTTGTTGTATAGGCATCTATGAAATAATTGTACTTTTTGATTTTTAACTTATTTTTGGTTTAAAAAAGTGTGTTAGTTATATCGTTCTCAATCCGACGCATGATGAAGATACCGTTGATAGATAAGGTTAGCAATGGGGAGGAAGTAAAAAGAGCTCGAAAAAAGAAAAATATGTGGAAGACGATAATTAAGAGAGACTCGATGCGTTAGTTCGAAACTTACTAGTGGCAGAGGTATGGATAAAAATAGGCCAAGGTATGCTCAGATTAGAGAATTAGACTATAAATAGGAATATATTTAATATAGCTACGCGACATAGGCACATTACAAAAATAAAACTGGGGGCAAAATGTTCCCTAATACTCGCCTGGTATTAACTCGGCGACGGACGAAAAAGGACATGCATCGTAGCCTGAGAAGTTGCGCGAGCTAGAAAATTTAGGGTTCGGCTGTATTATGCTGTGCTATTGGCATTGTTGCCACGTCTACGGTTTTTCCCCTACTGATGCAAACGTCTTTATTCTAAATGGAACTGCATGTATATTAATACAGATTTGGAAAGTACTCTTCTTGACTAGTTCATTGACTCGTTCATGAATGGGTCTACGTTACGCAACAACAAAGATATTCCATAAACATGTGTTACTGAAAAAACATTTAGAACTTTTCCGAATATTGTGAAAATAAATGAAACGAAAGGAAATTCTGGGGCATGAACGAAAGTAACTTTTGTTCAACTCAAATTTTAAAATTGTGAGAAATACAAAAGTACGAGTAATGTAACTGTATTAAACAGAGTACCCCACTTACAACAAAGTTTAAATACATAAACAATTGTTTCATTTTTACAGATGTTCAAATTGCTGCCCGTGAATATTTTAGCAATACTAAAGCCGATAATACAAGCTGTCTTAAACGTTCCAGAGAGTATCAGGGCTGATTCCTCGTATTTCAGTCCGGAGTCTTCTAAATCTTGCAGCCTATTTTGATAAACTTTGTTATTCAGATGTCCCCATATCAAGCGAGTTTAAATCGGGTCATTTTGGTGGCCACTCAATTTGCTTTTGCCTACCAGTCCATCTTTGCGGAAACTCCTGATTCAAATACTTATTGACGAACAACTGCTGCATAATGGGGCGGAGCTCCATCCTGCTGGAATCAAAGATTATTTGGTACCTATTAACTTTGGAAAAAGCCGAGTCAAAACAGGAACAAGTCTTAAGAAGTCTTAAGAAGTGAAGATAAGTTTCTCCAGGAAGATTTCCTTCTAAAAAGAAGAGTCCAATTATTTGATTGCCGAAGTAGGTAAAGAATGCTATAACAAGTATCAAGTGATAGGAGTTAATTCGGAAACATATTTTTCATTTTCGTATGTAAGAGTGAACTATTTTAGCGTGGAGTGGAAAACAGAAAAGAAATTTAATTTCTAATGCTTATGCAGAAAAGCAGGTATACGTTTGGTAATATGTGTTGTGATGGTCTTCCCTGCAACCGATCAAAGGTTAACCCTACACAGAGCATCCTGAAATTCGGTTCTTTCCTCCAAATCATCAGCCAGCGAATTAGGCTTTTAAATTTTGTGATCGAAAAGCGGGACAACCTGTATGTACTAGAATAGAAAAAAGCAATTGTAGTCACTGTTTTGTTCTGTGATGTTTACTTTATGAGGTTCTTTTTCGGCTTCAAATTTCCTGTGGTAAATAAGTGAAATAGAACATTGGGTGCCGAAAAACAAGGGTAAGTTTCCCTGAAATTTATGACGTGTGCAGGACATTTAGGATCCTGCCCAATTCGACCGTACACCTTTGGGTTAGGTTTGCGTACTCGGCTTTGTAATAAATGGGGTTCACATCAGAACCGCAGAGGTAAGTACTGACTGAGATGATTTATGGAATATTGAGCAACAACATATCAATACTTTGAAGTTATTTAGTGATTTTAACACGATGAAGTACCTACTACTTACACTTCTTTACACAAGAAATTTTCTACGTGCAAAGTCTCGTGTATTATATATGCAGTTACTTATTCAGGTATGTAAGAGTAACAATAATAAATTAAAGAACACGGGATCCTCTTACAATAGCGTGTAGAAAATTCAAAGGTCAACGTGAGGGAGGGAGTAATTTCAAATATGAAATCACATTCAAAAGATTAAAAATTACATTTATGGAATTAGGCCAACGAACGGAAAATATTTCAGCGTTTGGTTGTTTGATCCCGGTTTAAAATTTTTGATTGACAAGTGGTGCATGTTTGTTCTGCAAATATTAATATTTTGCCTATTCATCATTACAGGTTGACAGTGCTGCATGCTGAGCAGTTTTTATAATAATATCAATGCAATTAACAAATTTGGCAGCTACTAATAAATAATTTAGTAGCTTAATGGAGGACAATGGTTGAACCGTTTTTCACAACATCATAATGTACAATGTATGCGTGGGCTATATGAAATTGAATACAAATTTTAATGTCCTTATAAATAATACATGTTGCATTTCATTGTTTAGGCAGTTATAAATTTTGTATCATTTTTATAGTACCTGAGTAGTTGGACACAGATTTAAACATTATATAGGCTTCGTGTTACTGCTGAACAATACGAAGATGCTACTTTTACATATAAGTACACATTTTTATAAATTTATTTTAACCATAGTATTAAATTATTTGAAGTCAAACGTTGTAGAAGGTTTCGTGTCTCATCGCGAATTGAGGTCTCCGTAGCATTGAGCCGAATTTTTATAAAGAAAAATACTAAAGAGGGGCTTGTATTATGAACTTTTCGCTATCAAAAAAATTAGTTCCAACGAGCAAGATAAGTCAATGGTGGTTGAAACAGTAAAATAAATCTGGCAACCGCGTAGTGACTGGCGCTTCTTGCTTATTAAGGTACCTAGGTACCTGCGGTTTACGCTGATATCTTTTGTAGAATTAAACAAACTTAGAGTATGCATATTATAATTTAAGTTATCGTCAAAGTTCAAAATAATAAGAGAATATCTCCCATCTGGATCCAGGATAAAGGTACACGCAAATACGGATCATGGGTTTTCAAAATTATAATAAAACATCACGAGACTTCAAAAATACAAAATTAGATACTTGCTTTGTCAATTAATAAAAGTGAAAATACACAAATTCTTGGAAATCTGTGGGTTCGCCAGAGTGCCTATAGATCTCTATGTGGAGATATGACAAATGTTGCTTTCCTATACCTATTTATATAGCTATCTCCCATTTATTCTATCCCGAAATTGATCGTTTCAGCCACTACCTAGCTATTAAATCGAGTATTAAATATTCAGAAGTCCATTCATCTTGCTTGAAATTTGTGTATAATATTACCAAATCAGAAGATTTTGTAATATAAGCAGAAGATACAAACAGTCGGGTTCTCGGGTCATATAGCAAAATAAGCCCTTGCATCATCTGTAGATTCTTCCCCAGCCTGACCAACTCGCCGCTGATTATCACCGAACCGATATGAAGTATTGGTTATCCCATTAAATATGTTACCAGATGATTGTTATACTTCATCAAAATGCTGGATTTATATAGAAAAATTGAATTACTTTAGAAAAATTATTTGAATAGAAATTAAGAAAAGGATCATTGTTAACAAGAAAAATCCATAATTTTGGATGAGGGTGAGATTTTTCAAGAAAAGTGTTGTTTTGGAGGAGTTTGGAGGTGTTTGGCAGAAAAATTTTTGCGAAATTTTCCTTTTCCAAAATTGTACTGAGCTGTTCAAAATTTTTGTGTTGTTTTCGTTTCAAGCCGCATATAGTCTTGTGCTCCTGCGGTATAGTGGAATACCATTATAAATTGTATCAATTTTTGAAATAAAATAAAATAATAGTTATTTGGGATATAAGTGGGATATGAGCTTTATTAACGTATGCATGCGAAATATGCCCAACAAGAATGTAGCACGAGTTGGACAATCGCAAAAGTACGTTAATAAAGTGTTATCACAGGTACCTATATCGTACAAATTTTAATCTAAGAACCTAAAAAGTGAAAATAAACGGTAATTATAATTTAAAATTTGTCATGATTTATTGAGAAAAACACGTGCGGTAATAAACTCCTTAACTCACGCAAAATGAGTGGAATAAGTAGTTAGAAAATGAGAGACTCAGGCCAGGCCATCGAGTTCTCCAGGTGCCATCGAGTTCTTCGGCAGTGACCTTGAAAGAGACCAGAGGCTGCTGAAGGAGTCGTTGCGTCATCCGAAGAAGTGTCTTCAGCAGCGGCATCTGCAGCAGCCTCTGGTGTCTTTCAAGGTCATTGCTGAAGAAGTGTGCATGTCTTCAGCAGCGTCTGGTGTCTTTCAAGGTCATTGCCGAAGAAGTGGGCATGTCTTCAGCAGCGTCTGGTGTCTTTCAAGGTCATTGCCGAAGAAGTGGTCTTCAGCAGCGGCCAGGCGCATGCGCCGGGGCTATTCCTCAGGTCAGTCCACCCAGTTCTTCGGCAATGACCAGAGGCTGCTGAAGAAGGGCCTCTGGTGTCTTCGGGGCCTTTGGTTGTGGCTCAGGCGCCTGCGCCGGGGCTTAAAAAGTGCGCGTGTTGCTCATTGTTGCGCAATGGAAGAATGTTCTGGAAATGCTGATGCAATAGTACGCAGATGTTGCAGAATTAATGTTTTTTCTCGGAAATTCCAACGTTTGTAATTGTTTACACTAAATAAATATTGTTATCAAAGTTTGAGAAAGAAACAATAGATTCGAAGTCGATAAGAGATGTTATGATTTATTGTTTTTATTATGATGAAATATTAATAGCTAAGAACGTTCTAGAAAAACCTTTCAACTTTGCCGACAGGAAATGTATATTTGTTTGGTTTGACTCCCACATTCTGCATGCTAATAAGTACATGTGCACTTAATATGTCGCAAACTCTACAAGATGATCGAGATTATTTTATACCCTGTTGTTTGTATTATTATAATAAAATCATTCTAGAACATAAAAAGTTTGAAGGCCACCGCCAGAAACATAAACACTCGATTGATTGTTGTTCTTGATAACTTCTGCATGTTACCAAAATTTTGCAAGCTCGGCAAAAGCTGGGAGATAAATAGAACGAATATAATTGCGAGAATTATTATTTAGTAATCACTTCAATAGTTTAGTTGGTTCCCACGGAATAGGTGCGGTAAAAGTTAGTTTCCCAATATGGATGTTGTAATTGGCCAAGATGATGTTGGAGATATTTTATTGTACCATTTTATCCTCCAAAATTTACCGGAAAATTTAAAAGTAAGTCCATTTGCAGTAATCATTTCTTTTATTGTTCAAGCATTCTGTTTATAAAACTCATTAATTATAATTTCATTATATGTAGTTAAAAAGCTCACGTATCTGTTCCATAATTGTGTTAGCGCCGCCGAAAGAAGTCGACGCTATCGTGACGATTGTTTTGGCTACGCGGGATCATAAACAGGCCCGAGAAGTTGCTGATTGTGAAACATAAGAACAGTTGGTGACTTTTGCTTTGTATTTCGCCAAGAGCAGTTCTATTAAGAAATTACTCTGTAAAGATCACTATTTGAAGTATAACTTGAATAAATTATAATTATTTTGGGTGAAAGTTATCTCTTTGTTTACATCAGAAGTGGGATATTTAATGGTGCTAGTGACAGTTTTCAGACGATAAGTTTAATTGAAAAAAAAAAATTTAAAACAGTTTCATTTTTATTGTTCATAAATTGAGTGTTACACAATGAGCACCAGATTACGGCCACGGTCACAGTCTGTTGGCAGTAGTGACAGTCTACAAGACGATCCAGAACGTCCGGATTGGAAAAGGGGAAGCGAACGCAATCCACCAAAACGTACGAGGAAAAATTCAGCGAGACAGAACAAACGCCGAAAAGGCCAGCCAGCGGCAGAGGTAGTCGAAGTGGACGTTGGTAATAACGGCCCAGGGGCGGCTTCAGTGCCAGAAGAAATTTCCATCGCACAAGAAGACGAGGCTGCAACACAGTCCGTTCATGTTGCCCAATTAGTAGTCGAACAACTTGCAAAATACTCCGGCAGTAGGTACCCCAACATGGCGGTAAGTGACTGCGATATTCCTGACTTTGATCCCTTCAGGGATGATGTTTTAATTTGGATTAATAAAGTTGACGAACATGCTGAAATTTATAAGTGGGAAGACAGATACATTTGTCATTTGGCTGTGAATAAATTTAGAGGTTCGGCCAAAATGTGGTATAAGAGTTTAACGGAGATACCTCGTAATTGGGAGGAATGGAAAGTTCATTTGGTCAAAACATTTCCATCATCCCGTGATTTATGCAGTATGATGTCCAAAATGTTGTCATTTAAACCTCGACCACAACAAAATTTGTTTGAGTACTGTTTTGAAAAATTATCTTTGATACGAAAAATGAATTTGCACTTGTCAGGCTTTGACGAAGTCAATTTAATTGTAGGGGGAATAGCGAATGAAAATTTAAAACTCGCTATTAAAGCCGCTGCTATTAATGATCCGTCGCAATTGGCTGCATATATCAAAGCCCTCGGAAATGTTGAGCCCTCCAATTCCCAATACGGTTCTGTACGTCCCAGGCTCAGACCTTTTCCCGTTGAAACCAATATTAATAATAATTCTAAAAATAGCCCAGCTTCAACTGAATCGAACCCGAGTCGCGGTGCTGATATTATTTGTTTTGGTTGCAATGCTCGCGGACACAAACGTAATAATTGTCCGAACGCTGGTAAGCGATATGAAAGGTGCCGATACTGTAAGCGTTTGGGACACAGTGTCGAGAATTGTTTTAAAAGAAATCGTAAACATGAAACTGATGTTGCAAACTCTACGAATAAAATAAATACAAGTGTTCCCAAGACCCAATGACTAACCGTTCTTAAAATTTCCGATCGCAGTGCAAAGGAAAAATTTTATAAAACAATAAAATTAAATGATACTGAACATCGAGCTTTTATAGATTTTGGAAGTGAGTGTTCACTCATTTCGAACAATGCAATGTCACAAATAAATTTACCTGTCAAGTCTTTCTCCAGCTAAAATTTTAGTCGCCTTTGGTGGTAGCGAAATTGCTGTCACCGAATACACAAAATGCACTGTTACGATTGATGACGCAATACTGGACGTTGAACTCATAATAGTGGATACATGTTTACCCGACGTTGACATCTTGATTGGACAAAATTTTACGGAACATTCATCGATAAAATATGAAAGGTCAGGTTTTCAGTTGTGGTTTAGTTCGGTTATCTCGGTTAACGCAATTACCTCCAAAGATGTCAATTTAAATGTAGGGAACATCGATGATTCATCCACGGAAAAACTTTGTAGTCTCATGAATCGTTTTGAACATTGTTTCGCTGCTAATTCTGAAAATTTAAAATCGATTCCCGGGGTAGAACTCGAATTAACACTGACTTCTGAGAAACCAGTTGTTTATCGACCTTATCGATTATCAGAATCTGAAAAGGGTGAAATGAGGATGATCATTGATGATTTACTTACTAATGGTATCATAAGACCATCAATGTCGGCTTACGCTAGTCCTGCCCTTTTAGTCAGACAAAAGGGTGGGAAAACAAGACTTTGTATAGACTATCGTGCACTTAATAAATTGCTCGTGAAGCAACCGTACCCTCTACCGCGAATCGAGGACCTTGTAGATCGTTTGAAAGGTTTTACATACTTTATAACCCTTGATTTAATTAAGGGATACCATCAGATTAGAATGGCTAAGAACTCCGTTAAATACACCGCCTTTATCACACCCGATGGGAAATACGAGTACTTGAAAGTCCCATTTGGGCTAAGCACAGCACCCCATAAATTTCAGAAAACGATTGATGAAATTCTTGGTAACTTGCGATTCACGAAACTGTTGGTATACCTGGATGACATACTCATCCCCTGCAATACGATAGAGGAAGGTCTTGAAACCTTGGAGGAGGTTTTAGTTCTTTTGAATCAGCATAATATAACCCTGAATTTGACAAAATGTTTCTTCTTTCAAACAAAAATTGATTATTTGGGCTATACAATTGAGCACAATCAAGTGAAACCTGGTTCAATAAAAACAGAAGCGGTCGAGAATTTTCCCGTACCTTCCAATGTTCATAAGGTCCGACAATTCTTAGGGCTCGTAGGTTATTTTAGAAAGTTCATCCAAAATTTTTCAGCAAAGTCTAGGCCTTTAACAAAACTTCTTCGCAAAAACGAACCCTGGGATTGGCAAGAAGAACAAAATTCCGCCTTTATTAAACTAAAATCTGATTTAGTATCAGAACCTGTGTTGAGTATATTCGATCCCGATAAACACACTATCTTGTATACGGATGCCAGTCGGCACGGTCTCGGTAGCATTTTAGTTCAGGAATTGGAAGGAAATGAAAAGGTTATTGCCTATTTTAGTAAACACACATCATTGCAAGAACAAAGGTACCACTCTTTCGAATTGGAAACGCTTGCAATAGTAACAGCTGTGCAAAAATTTCGGCATTACTTAAGTGATAGAAAGTTCACCCTTGTCACAGACTGTTCCGCTGTCCGACACGCTTTCGAAAAAAAAGATTTAAATTTAAGAATCGGTCGGTGGATTTTACAACTTCAAGACTTTACTTTCGACATTCGCCACAGAGCGTCATCTCAGATGGCTCATGTGGACTGCCTAAGTAGGAATTTACAGCAATCCAGTGGAGAAAAATTTACTTGCGCGGCCATTATCTCAGATGACGATTGGCTGTTGGCGGTACAGGAAAGCGACTCTAATATTAAGGCAATCAAAACTATACTCATGTCAGGTGATCGGCAAGGTAATAAGGACATTTTTAATAACTACGACTTACGTGGGGGTAAGATTTATCGACGTACTTCGTACGGAAACAGAGGTGTTATTCCGAAAATGTGTCGATGGCAGATACTGCGACTCAACCATGATGACATTGGGCATTTTGCGGTTGATAAAACATATGAACGAATTGCAGAAAAATTTTGGTTTCCTAAAATGAGACGTTTTATCTCAAAATATGTACAATCTTGTATAAATTGTTTGTACCATAAAACACCGGCAGGTCGCAAGCCTGGATTTTTACACCCAATTCATAAGGTGCCTAGACCCTTCCATACGGTGCACGTGGACCATCTAGGGCCTTTTATTAAATCAAGACTTGGAAATACACAAATTCTTGTGTTCATTGACGCATTTACTAAGTTTTGTTTCATATATGCCGTAAGAAATACAAAAACGAGGTATGTTTTAGAAAAGCTAGGAGAAATTATAAAGATTTTCGGTGTCCCGAGGCGCATTGTTAGTGACAGAGGCAAGGCTTTTGATTCGAAAAATTTCAAAAAATTTTGTTCAGATGTTAATCTCATTCACCATCTGAATGCTGTCGGTATGCCCAGAGCAAACGGTCAGGTGGAGCGCTACAACCGTACAATTTTGTCGTCTCTGGCAACAATGGGTGCCGAGACGGATGACGACGAATGGGACGAAAATATCAGTAACATTCAGTTAGGTCTTAATAATACCATCAACAAAACTTTAAATACGTCTCCGTCGGAGGTTCTGTTGGGTTATAGGTCGGGTCCCAGTAATGTGGCTGAGGCGCCATGTTCAGTAGTCGACGTCACTCAAGTGAGATGTAATATTGAAAAGAGAAATCAAATTGAGCAAGAAAAACAGAAAACACGATTTGATGCATCTCGAGCAAAACCTCATCAATTTTTAATGGGTGACTTGGTTTTGGTTCAGATTTCCTCCATTGTTAGTAGCGGATCTAGCCGAAAGTTGGTTCCCAAGTGGAAAGGTCCTTTTAAAATATCTGCAGTGTTAGATAATGACAGGTACGAAGTCCGTGACTTACCTGGTTCCACTAGAAGTCGTGTTCCTTATAAGGGAGTGTATGCAATCGAACACTTAAAATTGTGGACACTGCTTGATGATGAATCATAAGAAGTAGGGGTAACCTGATTTTATAAAATGTATTACAATTGCCATTTTGTACTTTTATATCTCTTGCGTTTTACACGAGTGGCCACTCGCCCCCAATACTTTGGTTCTGCTTTGACGTGACTATTTTGATTATATTATATCTTTAAGTTTATTGATTGACGTTTTGCTTTTAGCTAGTTAGTGTATGCCTAGAAGCGTACCTACTTTTAATGTTTTAATTGATTGTTGCGGAATTGCACCACGTTGCACCGCCGTTGACATAACTTTTTACGCTCCGACATGTGAGATTATCATCTATGATAATATAATAAATTGATCGTATGATTTTTGCGGAGTGCACCACGTTGACTGCACGGAGCCCAGTGATGGGGTGTCAGTCACCACGCTGCATCGTTGTTGTTCAATGCACCAAGTTGACTGCACGGAGCCCAGCGATGGGGTGTTAGTCACCATGCTGCATCGTTATTGTTCTGATTAATAGTACAGCACCACGTTGACTACATTTGACATCTCTTTCGTTGGTTTTCGAGATGATGTAAGTCACCACGTTGCTATATTTGACAATTATTCGGCAATTCCATTTTCGATACTAGTGATTGCACCACGTTGACGGTACGAGGACCTCTTTGGGGGGTGCACGTCACCACGTTGTGACACTAGCGATTGCACCACGTTGACGGCACGGGGACCTCTTTGAAGGGTGCACGTCACCATGTTGCAACATTTCAGATGCGCTCCTACAATCCCATTTATTTTATTTTATTTTATTTTATTTCTTTTTGGGATTTTGTTTTCAGAATTTAAGTTGATTTTCTTTTGATATATTTAGGCCTTGGGAGTGTGTCCAGACTGATGCTTCTTTCATCTATTTGCGGTATTTTTGTATTGTTTCGATTGTACTAATATTTGTTTATTTGTGTTTTCTCATGATTGCCACATCTTGGGCGTTCTCCACGCCTTGGAGTCGGATACAAGAAACTCTCAGAATCAATGTTCCACCATTCAACTTCTAAGAACGATGGGCTCCGCCGTGTCAGGATGGCCGATTGTTAGCGCCGCCGAAAGAAGTCGACGCTATCGTGACGATTGTTTTGGCTACGCGGGATCATAAACAGGCCCGAGAAGTTGCTGATTGTGAAACATAAGAACAGTTGGTGACTTTTGCTTTGTATTTCGCCAAGAGCAGTTCTATTAAGAAATTACTCTGTAAAGATCACTATTTGAAGTATAACTTGAATAAATTATAATTATTTTGGGTGAAAGTTATCTCTTTGTTTACAATTGTAAACTATTTTATATCTTTAGAACCAACCCAAAATGATTATGTGCGGAATTGTATCGCACATGGCAACGGAAACCGAAAATGTTTTATTTTCTGGACTATTCATGGAGAAAGAAACCAAGATAATTTTGTTGGAATCGTGCAGTGAACTTGTGGTCATTTGGGTCAATATTGTAAATCGTAAGTAAAGTATTTAGATTTTTTAATATGCAGTGATAGTAGATAAAAAGTGTGGATTTTGGACTTCCCAATTTTAGTAGTGGAAAATTGCCGATTTTGTGATTCACAATTTTAGTAGTGGAAAATTAATTGTTTTTATAATGAATGAAGTTATTTCTTTGTTTGTCCGCCCGTTTGTTTGTTTGTTTGTTTGTCTGTCCGTTTGTTTGTCCGTTTGTTTGTTTGTTTGTTTGTTTGTTTGTTTGTTTGTTTGTTTGTTTGTTTGTTTGTTTGTTTGTTTGTTTGTTTGTTTGTTTGTTTGTTTGTTTGTTTGTTTGTTTGTTTGTTTGTTTGTTTGTTTGTTTATAATGAATGAAGTTATTTCTTTGTTTGTCCCTCCGTTTGTTTGTTCGTTTGTTTGTCCGTTTGTTTGTTTGTTTGTTTGTTTGTTTGTTTGTTTGTTTGTTTGTTTGTTTGTTTGTTTGTTTGTTTACTAGTATAATTTCGTAACTATGATTTTTCTCTTGTTGCAGCCAACGATGTATAAGCAGCGTCACGAGTTTGATTACACTATTTTATTATTTTAATGAATAAAATGTATTTTAATATAATATTATCAAATCATATTATGAACAGTATTATATTATTTTAATTGACAAAATGTATTTTAATATAATAAATTATATTATATAATTTACCGTATTCCATGGGAACCAACTGAACTATTGAATTGATTACTAAATAATACTCACCATTATGTTAGAATATTTGTTTGTGTGCTTTTCCAATAAATGTATGCTAGAAGCGTGATTTTTTTGGACATCAATAATTAGTATGATGGACAACTTCCCTCCGTGCCAGAAAAACAAAGATAAATTAATTTATGTAAGTATGTATTGCTTTAATCCATAAAAACATTACAACTAAAATTGTGCATTTAAGGAAGCGTAACGAATTTCACCTTGGACGTTTTAAATCCTTGTCCGGTTACTAATTCGCCTGCGAAAATTAAACCTCTGGGCTCTTTCAATACTTCACAAATATCAGATTCTGTTAAAATCCCGAATCTGGATGGTAGAAAGCATCGACAGTCTTGAAGTTCCACTAAGATGCGATCTCCATGACGTGTTTTCACTCTCCTCATTTTACGAATAGGATAGGGCACATCAATTGTCAGTGCTTTAATATCAACTGTTGGTATGCCGTCCTCACAGAGACTTCATTCGCTTAATGTTTCCATAATGCAATGCGAAAATAAGTAAATGCCACAATCACTACTTAATTTTTACACACTACTGCGACACTGATGCTGTCTTTTGACCATTTGAATTGTAGCCACGTACACCTCAGCTACTTATATAGGCAAAAAATAAGAAATATGTGAACAAATATGTTGTAATATTGCTATGGACCTATTCTGGGAAGTCATGTTTACTTAAGTTCTGCCGAATTAAGCATAATGTTATCAGTTCGAATAATGATTATCGAGCAAGATCAAAGACTTTCTCACCGCTTTGTTCTCGAACATTCCATTAAACAACGTTAAAAAAATAAACTCATGATTGTTTAAAGACCTTGTCAAAATAAACATGATTATCAATTCGAAAAATTTATGTCATTTGTCGATAAAGATCAAAGACTTCCTCGCCGCTTTGACACTAAATTAATTCTTAGAAGGTTTCAAGGTTTCTTCTGGAACTTTCGATTAACAAGGAGATAAGGCGTGACAGGCACATAAATTATTTGCACACGGCACTCAATTAATTCTTAGAAGCGATAAAATTCAAGGTTTCTTCTGGAACAATCGATTAACAAGGAGATAAGACGTGACACATACATAAATTATTTGCACGCGGCACTAAAGTAATTCTTAGAATTGATAACACTCAAGGATTCTTCTGGAATGTTCTGCGAAGATAAGAATCTGTATAAATAGAGTGAGATTGGGTGGAATCCGCCAGTTGTTTTATGACCGTTCTATAGTGATAAAGCAGTGTTGACATTACGTTTTGAGTTTCAACAAAGGACATAATATTTTGTGGTGCGAGTGATTAGGCAGTATTGACGATGGAATCGCAATCTGAAATACAGACACTATCATCAGATATGGTGAAAAAATTATTTTTAGTAAGTTTGTTTTCTTTGTTTCCACATATTTTTGCATGCGCTAATTCGAATAATAATTGACAGGTATGTGCTAATAAAAGGAGTTTGTCTGTGGAACAAATTCATTCTTTTTCGAAGATATGTAAGCGCATGCTCAGGACCCACTATAAATATTTGAAAACTGGTGATAAACTTACTCTCGGTCAGCGCAGACATGTAGAGTGTAACATATCAAATATTAAAGTGTGTTTAAATATAATACAAAACCAGAGGCACTTGGGTTCTGGAATTGCATCAAATTCAAATAAGAAGCGTTCTGGTCGAATTATTTGGAGAGACATCGCTTCGGCTTTTACCAGTAGAATAAGGACCGGTTTAATGATCAATAAGCGTCATACTGATCCAGATGCGTTCATTGAAGATTGTTACCATCTCATTAAGACGCGACTAAAGAATATATTAAAGAGAGAGGCTGCAGCAAAGGTCAACTTTAGCCTTTGTTGCACATTTAAACTGTGTGGACAAGGAGAGACTGCGGCTGAAGAGTGCAAATATTTTAATTCCAGCAATACAATAGTTACCGCTTCGTCTTTCTCTGATTCGTCCGAGATGGCAAATTGGTACAAGGAAGTAACGGATAAACTTAAAACCAAGGTACGTATTGATGTGTAAACATCTTAGTTCTCGGTAGTAGAACATCCTACAGCGCTAATTATTTGAAAACAGTAGTCTAATCAATGCCTACCCGTACGGAAAACTACGTGGTGTGGGGTATCAAATTAAAGGACTCGACGAGGGGGATCGGAATATGGGGGTGGTTTGCTTTTAAGGCTTGACTACAATATAAAATGTTTCTTATTGTTTCATTATAAGCGTACATTTTTTCATGAAACCAATGCGCGACCTCATCTTCACAATTCAAAACGATACGAGCTCATTTGTTTACAAATCAATTCTTGTGTGGGCCGTGTCACTAACATTTTTTATTCATACTATTGCAGCTAGTGGAATTTTCTGCGAAAAACAGTGGCTGGTCCTTCACCCAAGTCATTTCGTTGGCCGTAAATATTAATAAATACAATCCACTGCGTGGTGGAACGTCCAGCTATTTACCACTGCCAGAAGTAATAGCTGCACGAAGGGCCATTGTCAATGTACGTAATACAGGTATGGCTTGTTTTTTCCACGCTGTAGTTTGTGCGATCTATCCCGCAAAGGAACATAGTTATCGAGTGTCAAGTTATCCAAAGTATACGGATGTTTTGGACACCACAGGTATTTCCATTCCGGTGAAATTGACAGACATTTCCAAGTTTGAAAGACAGAATAACATATCTATTAATGTGTTTGGATTAGACAATAAGTGTAACGTAATTGGTCCTTTGTATTATACTGAGGAAAAACGGGAAAGGCATGTGAATTTGTTATACATTACGAATGAGAATAATAGCATAGGGCATTACGCGTGGGTTAAAGATATGTCGCGTCTATGCTCACCTCAGTTTTCACAACACAACGGTCGGATTCACGTGTGCGATCGGTGTTTAGTCACCTTTTATTCCTTGGAAAAGTACGATAGACATATGCCAGATTGCTCGGCAAAAAAATGGTACGTCAAAATTACGCTACCAACGGAGGGGAATAATGACATTTTGCAATTTCAAAATTATTGGTTTAAAGAGCCGGTGCCATTCCTCATCGTCGGTGATTTTGAAGCATTCACCCGCCCAATTTCCGCATGTAAAAATGATCCCGACATTTTGAGTACGCTTGCATATCAGAAACACGAGCCGTATAGCGTTGCCTTTTACCTGATTTGTAACTATGACGATAGCCTGTCAAGGTTTGAGATTTATCGCGGAAAAGATTGCGTCAGCTGGTTTGTTTCGAAACTTCGAGAAATAGCTGCGGTTATAGAGCCAATAGTGACCGGAGACGTGGGTATGGAACCATTGAATGACATCCAGCTGCATGAATTTCAAACGTGCAACATTTGCCACATGTGCGAGAAACCATTTGGTATACTGGAAGAGCGAGTGAAAGATCACGATCACATAACGGGGAAGTACCGGGGACCTGCGCATGCGCAATGCAATTTGCTATATCGAACTTGCAGATTCGTACCCGTATTATTTCACAATTTGAGCGGTTACGACGGACATTTAATCATAAAGGAGTTGGCCTACGACACGGAACCAATTGATCTACTGCCCATAACGATGGAAAATTACATTTCGTTTTCGAAAAAGATGGGTGGGGTTAAAATGCGCTTTTTAGACTCGTATCGTTTCATACCATCGTCCTTAGAGAAATTGGCGCAGAATTTGAATCCAAACGAGTACAACGTAACCAGAAGATACTTTTCCAATCCGGAAAATTTACAGTTGATTTGTAGGAAGGGGGTGTTCCCATATGATTACGTGAACTCGTGGGAACGTCTGGAAGAAACCGAACTCCCACCGAAGAATGCTTTTTACAGTAAACTCAACGACAGCGACATTACGGAAGAGGACTATGCACATGCGCAGAAGGTTTGGCGGACATTTGGTTGTCAGACTCTAGCAGACTACTCCGACATCTACCTCCAACTGGACACATTAATTCTGACAGATGTAGTGAATAAATTTCGTTCCGTGTGTTTGGAAACGTATTCGTTGGATCCATTTCACTGTTTCACTTTAGCGGGATACACGTTTCAAGCAATGCTCAAGATGACAAAGGTCAAACTCGAACTGCTGACAGACGTGGAAATGATAAATTTTTTCGAACGTTCACTGAGAGGAGGAGTGGTTGTGGTAAACAAGAAATTTTCTAGAGCAAATAACAAATATATGAAAAATTTTGATCCGTCGAAACCGTCTAAATTTCTCTTCTACATAGATGCAAACAATCTGTACGGACACAGTTTGTCACAACCGCTGCCGTACGGAGGGTTTGCGTGGTTGGAGGACAGTGAGATTGCCGTGATCGAGCAGCAGCTATTGGAGGAAAAATACACCTTATTCGAAGGGGATCAAGAGTATGGGTATGCGCTAGAGGTGGATCTGGAGTATCCGGAAACAATACATGACCATCACGCGGACTTCCCCTTCTGCTCAGAACATCGCACATCAGACCTATCCAACCAATCGAAACTGATGCTAACCCTTCACGATAAATCTCGATACGTTATCCATTATAGAAATCTACAGCAATGTTTAAATCACGGTTTACTGTTAAAAAAGGTCCACAGAGTTTTGCGATTTAAGCAATCTAAATGGCTCAAACCGTACATAGATCTGAACACGAAATTACGAACAGAGTCCAAGGATGAATTTGAAAAGGATCAGTACAAATTCATGAATAATGCAGTGTATGGGAAAACAATTGAAAATATTAGGAAACGGCGCGACATCAAATTGGTGACGCGTTGGGATGGTAAATGTGGCGCGACGTCTCTGATAGCAAAACCCAATTTTAAGAACTGCGTGATATTTTCGGAGAACTTGGTGGCCATTGAATTACAAAAGACAGAAATAGTCTTCAATAAGCCAATCTATGTGGGATTTTGCGTGTTGGAGTTGGCAAAAGAACTGATGTACAAATTTCACTACGACTATGTAAAAGAACACAAAAATTTAAATGCCTCGCTTTGTTACACGGATACGGACAGTTTTATTTACGAGTGCTGCACTGACGATTTATACGAAATAATTAGAGCCGATGCGAAGGATCATTTTGACACATCCGGCTATCCCCCAGGGAATCCCTATAATATTCCGCCGGTAAACAAAAAAGTCATTGGCAAGTTCAAGCATGAATTGGATGGTAAAATTATTATAGAGTTGCTAGCACTAAAACCGAAAATGTACTCTATTCTGTGCGAGGACGACGCTATTGAAATTAAAAAATCCAAGGGAATCGGCCGTTCAGCAGTCAAGGAGTTGACGCATAACGACTATAAACGAGTATTATTTGGCAATTTGAAACTTCAGGCCACCTTTAATTCGATTCGATCGAAAAATCACGAGCTCTATTCGTACGAGATTAGCAAGAAAAGTTTGTGTGCCGAAGATGACAAACGCCACACGCTCGATGATGGTGTAAACACACTACCTCTCGGGCACTATAGTATTATGGACCAGAATAGTTTGTAAATAAACGCATGTATTTGATAAATTATCTATATTTTCAATAAAAATGTTCTATGTAAACAACTCCTGTTTTATTTATTACAAGTCACCCTTATCTATCCACGAATTGTGTGAGTCATCAAATCCGAGCCACTTCACAAACATGCGATCGCCCCTCCTTCGCAATACCTTCTCCACCAGGTATGTGTTGGGGTAATTGGTCTTCAGCAGCTCTTGTTCGTAGAAACATCCCCGAATCGGTTGCCCTTGGTAATCTTCAAGATGGTACGTGGTTGGGTTCGTATGCTTCACCTTGACGATAGTGAACACCTCGGTGGTGTAGTTTGGAGTGTACCCCTTGCTGAAGACGTGCTTATACTTTGAAATGCGCACCTTGTCCCACAGCTTAAACTTTGTCTGCACCCTGACCGCTGCCGCCGCTCCAAAATTGAGTTTCGTATCCTTTGTGACATCAGCGGGGCGCATTCCCGTCACAGAATGCACTGTTTTGTTGTACTCGCCGACCAGTTGAGGCAGAATGTGGAGCCATCTGTGGTTGCCCTGTAAACTGAACAGTCTCCACATCTTCTCCTTGATGGTTCTGTTCCAGCGTTCCACGCAACTCGCCTTCTTCTCCGTGAACGTGGAGTAATGATTGATGCCGTGCTCGGTCATCAGAGCCTTGAAGCGTGCGTTAAAGAACTCCTTGCCGTCGTCGGTCTGCAAATTCTTCGGTGATCGTTGTCGTTGCAGCAGAGGGGCGAACGCTTGCACCACATCCGATGCCGTCTTCGTCTTTAGGGGCACCGCCCACCCGTACTTGGAGTACGTGTCCAACACCATGAGAATATACTTGTAGTTGCGATTCACCTTCGCGTACGGGATCATCTCCACCAGATCCGCTTGCCAGAGGTCGTCGAAACCGCGGATTATCACCTTGCGTCTCGGGAAGTTTCGTCGTGCGGGTTTGTGTAACTCGTCAATCAGCCCCTTCTTCTCATTCATTCCCCCACCAAATATTTGTCGTTTTGCAATTGCGCTAAACCTAATTCTAGCGCGTGCAGTCTATCACTGTGTTCGCGAAACAGCAACGCTACACTATCTCTGACCTTTTCCAGGTCTTGCTCGACTATTTCTAGTTTCCGGCCGAGAGGGGCCACCGCTCCTGTACGCACCGCGTGATCAATTGACAGCCCCAGTGCTGCAAATAAACTGTCCACGTAAGCTTTATTGGTAGCGTCGGGGTCTTCGATTGCGTTAGCAACATTGGTCAGACGCTTGTTGTCTATGTTATAGTCCCCGGACTGGGTCAGCAGGAAACCAACTCCAGGCGGTCCGCGCAGAACAAACGCCTGCGAAGATGCTTTCTTGGATCGTCCAACCAGCTGTCGTCCGAACTTGTCCACGGACATGATTGAGGCTCGCGCTGCTGCTGCTCCCCTTCTTATACTATAACCCCCTCCTCCATAAGCTCTTCCACAATAGACGCAATCTCGTTGTCGTGTGAGGTGTTGCCGGCCGCTCTGGAGGCATGCAGCAAGTACAAACGTTGAACCAGTTCATTTATGTCATTCCAATACACGTACTCGCTGTTTTTATCGGTGACGCGCATCAACAGTCCACCACCACCACCCTCCTTTGTAAATCGTTTGATGATGCTCTTGTACTTGGTGCTGTTGGTGCCCCGAGTACGAGCTTGATCCCTGTATCCCACCTTGTGAGCATTCGTGGTCAGTATTATGTTCTTGTACGCGTTCAAATCACGCTTGGTGTAATTGTGCGGGTCTTTGTAGAAGAGCAGCTCGTAGAGACCGCTGGTGCCCGGATACCGTTTGTCCTGCACGTAGACATCGTCGTCGACAAACTGAATGGCTGAGTTTCCAATCATGAACGAGTCGTCGACATCGCCGGCTTGTCTTCTGACTCCGTACACGGTGTCCAAATCTCTGCGATTCTCATTGCGCAGCAGTCTCTCGATGTGTGAACTGACCTTGGGACCGGGCGTAGTAGGTGTAGGCGGCGGAGTTTTGTCATCGAAAGCTGGCGCTGCTGCCGCTTCACCGTCCAGATCGATGAGGTCGTTGGCGAAACTAGGGGGCTGCGTCAGGGCGGGCGCTAGCGTTGAGGGTTCCTTGAGAGAGTCCAGTTTGCGGGTCATTTCTTGCAGCGGTTCGGTGAGTGGTTGGAAGCGTCGTCTCAGGCGCTCCTCGGCACTCGTTTGGATCGACTTGAGCGAGCGGTACTTGCGTCGAATGGCGTCAGCTGATTTGATAATCTCTTTGCTAAGCATCCGATCCTTTTTTCTCTTCCTATTCTTGCTTGTGTCAGCAGCCATGATGTTTGCGAATACAGCTGTCTGTGTCAACAGCTTCCCTTTTATATGATCAGGTACTGATCGAAGCCCCTCCTGTACCGCCCTTGATTCATATCGCTGTCCTTGTCTATCACCAGGAATCCGTACTTGGATGTCCAACATGCGGCGCAAGCTGAACGAAACACCGACCAGTCCATGTCGGTGTTCACGTGATCGTTGTACACGTGACGTAGGTTCAAGTCGTCCTGCTTGAAGAGAACAAGAAAGTTGACGTTGTCGCGTATCAGGTGTTTGGGGATGTGCGTGTACGTCTGACAGAGGTAGAAGCAGTCTGTGGACTTGTGTCTTCCCATGGCGAAATAGTCGCGCATAACGTTCTGCTTGTCGCAGGCCACGTCGTCAAAGATGAACACGGAATTGGGCAGGGCGTTCTCGGGTGGCACGATGTCCGCGCAATCTCCGTAGGCAAAGTAGCTGACACCCGGCACCGCCCGCAGAATCTCCCCCAGCAGTTGGTACTTTGGTTGGTACAGGGACTTGGAGTAGACGTAGACGTTCTCGAAACGCAACCCGTTCGGTGCGCACAGCAGCGACAAAATCAAATTCGTTTTGCCACAGTTCGAGGGACCGCAGATGATGGATCTCACGGTGTCGGGGAAGAGGAGTCCGTGTTTGAGTCTCTTGTTGGCGGGTGGCTCGAAGCCTGCGCCGCAAACATTCATGACCGGTAAACTCTCCGATTGTTTCACGAACTTCATCGTCGTCGAACTAGTATATATAGACGCGTCGAAACCTTTTATACTCCAGTCAGTATGTCTCCGACAGTCAAACCACTTCGACGACGACGACAACCACGCAAGGGGAAAGGACTCTTAAACGATTTGATTGGAAAACTGCCGGTGGAATTGCACCTGCCCGGCTACAACTTCTGTGGTCCAGGTACAAAACTTAAGGAGCGATTGGCAAGAGGTGATCGGGGCATAAATCCCACGGACGAAGCGTGCAGATCCCACGACATTGCCTACTCGCAATCGAAGGAGCTCGCGAAACGACACGAAGCTGACCGAAGACTGGCGGACAGTGCGTGGCACAGGGTTTTGGCAAAGGACGCATCTCTGGGTGAACGTGCAGCTGCTTGGGCCATAACTAACGCAATGAAAGCTAAAGTCAAGTTGGGTATGGGTGTCGGCACCAAGAAGAAGAAGAAGACGGTCAAAGATCGTATTTCGCTCGGCAGAGTGACGAGAGAGGCGCGAGCTGCAGTGAAGAACACCAAGGATACGGTTATGGCGGTGAACAGAGCCCTGGCAGCGGCTAAGCAAGTAATTCGAGGCAAAGAGAGGAAGCCGTTGCCGCGCGTCATCCTGGTGCCGAAGACTGGTGGAATATTACCCCTGATACCAATTTTTGCGGGTCTATCGGCTCTCGGTGCGCTAGCTGGAGGGGCGGCAGGTGTAGCTAAGGCAGTGAACGATGCTTCACAGGCCCGAAAAGAGCTAGGCGAACATCAACGCCACAATCAGACCATGGAGGCCATTGCTATGGGTAAACCGGGAAGCGGACTCTACCTGAAACCATACCGCAAAGGCTTGGGTCTGTACTTGGCGCCGGCAAAAAACCGCTACTGAGGCTACCGAGAAGACCACTCACCGACATCGATCTAAACAAGTACGCTTCAATCGATCTGAAAATTCCCCACTTCCGGGGAGTGTTCATGCGCAACGGCTTGCCCGCGGGGAAACCCAAACGCAACGAGTCAGCTATCGTCAATTTGGATGACGCAAGCGGTCCTGGCACCCACTGGGTAGCGTACATAAAGCGAGGGTCGCGCGTCCTCTACTTTGACAGTTTTGGCAACCTGCGACCGCCCGCAGAACTCGTTAAATACCTCGGTAGCCGCACCACCACCATACAGTACAATCACGACTGGGAGCAGAGCTTCAACTCACCCATCTGTGGACACCTGTGCTTAAAGTTTTTGTACAACAACGGCGGATCATGACCACCACCAAGTCTCTGACGGTGTCGTTGACGGGAAACAGTTCGGTCTTGAGCAGCAATTTTTTCCCACCTATCGAATTGGAGGACGGCAACTACGTGCTGGGGCTTGTACTGTTCCAAACCTTCAACTCGGTGCCGAACGTGGACGAATCAAACAATAAGTTCTATTATGGTAGCGGTGACGCGGAACTCGCCATACCCACTGGTTCATATGAGATCGAAGACCTGAACGAGTACCTGCGCAACAATTTACCCTCGGGTGATACCAGCTTTATTCTGCGCGCCAACAACAGCACCCTGAAGTGCGAAATTAAATTCGGGAAACAGATAAACTTTGACAGAGACAACTGTTTGGCTTCTCTGCTTGGATTCAATAGACGCATACTTGCACCGAATAGATGGCACGAGTCGGACTTGCCCGTCAGCATACTGAAAGTGGACGTGATACGCGTAGAGTGCAACATCACCACCGGATCGTACGTAAATGGTAACTTAGTCCACACCGTACACGAATTTTTCCCCCTCGTGCCGCCCGGTTACAAGATTGTTGAGGTGCCCAGCAACGTAATATACCTGCCCATCACTCTCAACAGTATAGACAACGTGACGGTGCGCATTGTCGATCAAAACGGCACACTGGTGAATTTTCGCGGTGAAGAGATAATTGTCCGGTTGCACATAAAGAGACTATAAATAGCAAGGGAGGACACTCGCTTGGACGCATTATAGCGAGCATTATGGGCATAGCCTTTCGAAACAGGTATATAAGCGGGTACGTTGTTGGAACGGGCATCACTTGTGATTCAGAGCAGCAGCAGCAGACAAGCAACAGTCCAGCTGTACACCACGCGAACAAAGCTCATCGACAAATCCGCCAGCTTAGCACTGATAGCAAAGCAATATTGACGTCCCTGGGATATCGACTGAAACAAAGGAGGAAGAGGACTTGAGTACCAAGAAGAGTTTATTGTGGGCTTGGTTGAGGGGTATATTTACTTCTCACTGTCTTACGTCATCGGTCTGTCACGTGAACTTTATTGAAGATGACAAACATAAACGTGGATACTTTTCGTGTTCTGGACGGTGCTGTTTTGGACGAGTCCGCACGGCGCGGAGAGGTGCACGTGCATCAACCGTACGTGTCGACGACATTCAACGCCAACGATGAAATACGCATACCAGTGCAGCAACAGGACGCATACATACTGCCGCACCTCAGTTGCATCTACATGGAAGGTAGATTCGTGACGGGTGAGGGTGAGGGGGCCGCTGCCGCTCTCACAAACAACGCTTTCACTTTCCTGCTGGACGACGTCCGCTACGAAATCAACGGAGTGGAGGTGGATCGAACGAAGAGCGTGGGCATCACGAGCACATTAAAGGGTATAGCTTCTCTGAATGAGGGTGAGGCGCGTGCGCTGGAGAATGCCGGCTGGACGACGACCGGTGATGCGCCGACCCATGTGCTTGACGCGAACGGGAACTTTAACGTGTGCATCCCGGGAAGAATCCTACTCGGATTCCTAGAAGACTACCACAAGGTGCTGTTGAATGTGCGTCACGAGCTCATTCTGAATCGCTCGAAGAGCGATAGGAACGCCTTCGTGGGTAACGCAGCAAACACCAGGATCGAGTTGAGCAAGGTGCATTGGAGGGTACCGTATGTCTACCCCTCCGATCTGGAACGTCTAAATCTCCTCAAGATCGTCGAAGAGGAGAGAACGCTTCAACTGTGCTTTCGCAGCTGGGAACTTTACGAGTATCCGCTGTTGCCGCAAGCGACGAAACAGACGTGGGCAATCAAGACCGCAACGCACTTGGAGAAACCGCGCTACGTCATTGTGGCCTTCCAGACGAATCGCAAGGGCAATGCGATCACGGACTCGAGCCAGTTTGACCACTGCAATCTGACAAACATCAAACTACATCTGAACTCTGAGTCGTTCCCCTACGAGAATCTCAATTTGGATTTCGCCACCGGGAAATACGCCTTACTGTATGAGATGTATGAGAACTTTCAGTGCTCGTACTATGGAAAAGTTGGCGAGCCGCTATACGGCAGGGGACAGTTCAAGAATCGAGCCCCACTCGCAGTCATTGACGCATCAAAGCAGTCGGAAAGCATCAAGTCCGGTCCTGTGGACATTCGTCTGGAATTTGAGTCGAGCGAAAATTTCCCCGCCAACACAACCGCCTACTGTCTCATCCTGCATGACCGCATCGTCGAGTATACCCCCTCCACCGGCTCTGTCAAACGCCTGGTATAAAAGTCGCACAAGCACACCGAGCGCTCCAGTCTCGCGTTGGGTTTGTTCGCATGTCAACCATGGAGTACGTCGCGGACGTTCAGGGTTTCATGACTGCAGTCGGTGAATTCATATTCAAAGAAGTTTCACTCATTGCGTTGAATCATCGAGGCGGCGGCGGCGGCAGCAACTACCACTGGGTATTCAAGCCACCATTCGACCTGAACCAGTTGAGGGAGTGTGACAGACGTCAAGCTCATTGGTTGACACGTTTCTACCACGGCTTGAGCTGGAATTGTGGCACGGAGAACTACGACGACATCCGATCGAAGTTAAAGTCATCGGTGGCCGATTGTGATAGGATCTACGTGAAGGGTAAAGATAAAGTGTCTTGGTTGAAAAACGTGCTTCCCGACAACGTCGAGTGTTTCGACTTGGATTCGCTCAACTGCTGCCCCTCGCTAAAGAAACTTCGAGAAGAAAATTCCCGTGTTATTGAACCTTGCATTCAGCATTACGCAAACAGCAGCGCCATCTGTTCCGAAGTTAACGCTCAACTGCTGCGGAACTGGATCCTGAAATACCTGGAACCGCCAGAATTGCAAGAACATCAATCAGAAGAGCAAACTTTAACTCTGCGAAAACGTGTGGGGAAAGCCATTGGCAAGTTCTTTAACAATGGTGAGCATTTACTGCTAATGGATCCCACACACATAGCCGAACTGCCCAAGGAATTCCTAGAATATTACGTACATCCGTCAGACTTACGCAGATGTGTCGAACTGGGTATGTTAACCGAAGAGCAGAAGAAAAATATAAGTTCTCATGCATACACTTACTGCTACCATCACTGGGGATTCGAGTCAACAACATATGATTGCGACACTATTGATGGTCCTCCACCACTACAGAAAGACTGCCAGTTTTGTAAAACAGGAAAAGATTAAACCTTTTAATATATTCTCATTATTTGTTTATAGGTTAAATATGTTTAGCGTTATAGTAAATGCATGCTTACTATTTATACAAATTGTAGTTATTGTTTTAATTATTATATTGGCGTAAAAATATAAATTCAACAGTTTTTTATTTTCCTTCAAAACTTAGAACGTATTCTGGTAAACACGTAGAAGGAGAAAAAACATTAATTCTGCAACATCTGCGTACTATTGCATCAGCATTTCCAGAACATTCTTCCATTGCGCAACAATGAGCAACACGCGCACTTTTTAAGCCCCGGCGCAGGCGCCTGAGCCACAACCAAAGGCCCCGAAGACACCAGAGGCCCTTCTTCAGCAGCCTCTGGTCATTGCCGAAGAACTGGGTGGACTGACCTGAGGAATAGCCCCGGCGCATGCGCCTGGCCGCTGCTGAAGACCACTTCTTCGGCAATGACCTTGAAAGACACCAGACGCTGCTGAAGACATGCCCACTTCTTCGGCAATGACCTTGAAAGACACCAGACGCTGCTGAAGACATGCACACTTCTTCAGCAATGACCTTGAAAGACACCAGAGGCTGCTGCAGATGCCGCTGCTGAAGACACTTCTTCGGATGACGCAACGACTCCTTCAGCAGCCTCTGGTCTCTTTCAAGGTCACTGCCGAAGAACTCGATGGCACCTGGAGAACTCGATGGCCTGGCCTGAGGCTCTCATTTTCTAACTACTGGAATAAGAAGTTCTTAACTCACGCGCGTAGATAAATAAATACTTAAATGTGTTGCCTTAAACATTATTATAGAAAACTGCAGATCACAGGTTTCATACTTGGTACATCATTGGTACAGTGTCTTTTGCGCTCGTTTTATACGCAACCCCGTACGCAATTAACTTGCTTATACTTATGCTTACTTGCGTCGATCAGATGTGAGCAAGTGCCATCAATTACTATATTTATTGCTTACTGCTATACATGTTTACACGTAATGAGTGGAACTCGACCATTCGAACAACTACTCCTGGAGCAAATACCTCGCCAGGCATTAAATTATATAACGAATTAAGATTTTTCGTAAGAGTGTTTTAATTTCAGCTAGCTGGAGTAACATTCTGTAGTACAAAAAACGTATGGATTCGATCTATAATTCAATGCCTGGTGGGGTATTTGCTGGAGGATTGTTAGAAACAATCCAGTTCCAATTATCTGCTATAGTTTCAGAGCCACATAATAAATGTGGGAGCATCCACCAGCGTGATTGTGATCAGGGTAGTGAGTTGGCCTGTCAAACACTTTTCAATTGCATAATCGCATCGGTGGTTACTTGACAGGCTGATTGAAAACCACAAACCTAAAGATACGTATACATCAGGATCAAAATGACGTTAGAAGTATGGTTTAGAAAATTTGCACACATGCCTTGTTAAAGTTGGCGGATTGTAAGAAAATATTTTCCTATTCCAGTGCTTCCGGCTTTACCGGAAGCTGACTCTGACTTGTGTTTTTAAACGTAAACCCTCCTTCTTATTGCATATTTGAATTCTATATGCAAATTTAGACGGGGTTTATGAAAAAAGCTTTTTCGTAAATGGCGCCGTTTCTCAAATATCTTGAATTTTTTCTGTAAGCTGTACGGCTTCGAAGAAATTTTAACTTTTATGAAAAATATGTCCATTTGTGAGTGTTACTCACATTAAGCGTGGTATGAAAACAAGTTCTTCGATTCTGTTTTATGTCATGATATAATGTGAGGAAAAGCTCGCAAATGCCACACATTTCTCATCAAAGTTCAGTTTCTCCGAAGAACTTGGAAACTTGGGAACACCTTGTTTTTATAAAAACTTTAAAATTGATGCAGAATTCAAAATTGAAGATTTGTAAACACCCAGTAAACATTTGGACAGGAGTGTTATTTAGTAAATTATCACGGCTTATTTACGCAGTAATACAGAAGCTTAATAAATTATTAGATTTTAAACATATTACAAATAATAACAAAGCTCTGCGCGGTGCATTTTGCTTAAAAATTAAGATACCTAAGAAACAAATATATGAAGGGTAATGGCAACCAGTTGAATAATATGACATTAAAAATATTTGTAAAACAAATCGAAGAGGAAAACAACTTACTGGGAACAGAGCTTTCAGGAGAACGATTAGAAGATTGGATATACTTAGGCGTAAGTTGCGATACAACTAAGTAACACCATTTAGTGTAATCGGGTCCATAACTATACACTCTTATTTAATAGTATATTACATAATGAGTACCTATGTAAAGTGACAAATTTCATACGAGCGTGAAATCACGCGAGTTTATATAGGAAATACACTTTCCATCGAGCTATGTATCTACACTATTTTTCCCACGACCCCTTAAGAAGATAAAATTTATTCATAAAACAGTAACTTTATTTTTAAGGATTTGTTGTCTATGTTAACAGATATCAAAATTTCTAAGTATAGTACTAACTTACCATGAGCATAATAAGTATTCTAATAATTCCGACCGGCTCATGAACGGCACGGCACGTTGATTTGTTCTCATCTTGCCCGCCAATTCTTAAAAGATAAGTTCGTACCTAAAATATTTAGGTCTTCCTAGGAGTAGCCATTAAAATGTTCAACTGCATTACCTTTTAAGAGATTTTTTTGATAAAAAATTATTAGATTTAAAAAGAGACGCGGCAGGATATTTATTTTGTAAACGTCAAGATCTCAAAGCTGCCTACAAAATTTGAATGAACCTGGACGATTTTCAAATATTACAGCACAGTTGCGAGTTTAGCGCACGGGCAACGCAGTTGTCAAGTTTCCGGCCTAATATGCTGTATACAACGTGCCGCTTTCCTAGGAGGCCGTGGGAAATCATAATTTTAATATTTATCAAACTTAACCGAATAACCTAATGTTCCATATTTGCTTCTAATACTGGAAAACTTCACCATTTTCTCAGGAACTATGCTAGGTAGTGTAGTAAAGCGTTAGACCGCTGGATGGATGGAAGCGCAGCAATATGAGTACATAGTTCAATTCTTTTACTGGTCTTGATGGTAAAAAGGTAATTTCTGAGAACAGCGTCCTCAATTTCTTCGTAGAGAAGTTGTTTTTGTTTTGATGGCAGTCCCGCCAGAACCCTTCTGACACTTTTGACAAAAATGACAGACAACCAACTCCATTGGAGAGTAAGTGTTCAAGAGAACCTTAAAAAATTAAAATACTAGGTACAAGTATTTAATTATAATGTGCCATGGTGGGTATTTTATTAATTATCTTAAATTAATTATTTATCTGTATTCATTCATTCATATCGCATAAAAATAAGCAAACACTTTCTACGTACATGTTATTATCCCCGCCGCTATTATCTGCTACTTACACTAAACAACTGCTTACCCAAGAGGTTCTCTGTAAGATAATACAATGTAATAAAGTACGTATAATTTTCATGGATAATAATCTTAACCATTCCACTATCTCATTCGGTTTCTTATAATATAACCCTATGATCCTTCGTTTACCCGTGTACCACCCGTATGTATTTAGAAGAACAGTTTAATTTTTCCTGTATTACGAAACTGAAACATAACGGTACAATTTCTGCTATCTACATTGAAGCCTTATTTATATTTCATATCGTGTGTTGGATTTATTCAGTACTTTGAAAAAGTATGTGTCATACGGTTGTTTTGAACTTGAAACTATTTAAAGAAGATTATATTCTTATATGCAACGTAGCCGAAGGCGTGGTGTTTTGATGTAGTGGTTATTTTTTTCAAATTTTTTGACGTCCCGTCAGAAGCTCTTGCTTAGTCATGCCCAATTTGAAGTGAGTTACAATCTTCTTATGTGCGGTGTATGTGATGTAATAACACAGTCAGATATAACTATGATAAAACAAATATCAACTTACTAACTAGCCGCTGTGCACCAACATTTGAATACGTAATGACATAGAGATTATGTAACGGTTACGCTGTGAGTTTATTCCGCGTTTTCCCATACAACCCGATTAAATTTGAGAATCGACTGATTGGTTTGGACGGACTTATAACGGAACAAATAAAGATACAGTCATAATCGTAAAACACCGGATACTTAATACTGAAAGTGCATTTAATACTAACGATCTGGACATAAAGGTGTTCTGTCGTTCCGAGTGTCAATTAGGAGACAAAAGATATCTTGTTTCCGGTCGCCCTCGACCTCCCCAACCGGCTCTTCGAATCTCGAAACAATCCGCCAACTTATAAATTTAAGTCGGCTGTGCTACATGCATCTGTAAGCTGGTTCAATGTGGAATCTCTAGGGTTGGTATAGGATGTCACAGGCAAAAATATATTGTTGAAAACTAGCACCTTAGTATTCCTATATTGCACCCCGATGTAGATATAGTTACAACAGTTTCGAAGGGCATCTATAAAAACACCATTATAAACATTAAAATCGAAGAAGAAAGAGCTTGTAGTAATATTATCTCTAGTTGTTAGAAAATTGTTTAAAAGGCGAAATTGGAACAAAAATTGGCATAAACAGCTACGGTTTGAAGATGATTACAGTCGTAATCAGTGGAAACGTGCACGACTACGAAAAAATGGCACAATCAATGGCGATTTCACGTAATCCGCCAAGTTATACAAAATGTCAAGGACTATAGTGATCTGGGACCACTTCAGTTGAGTAGGAAAATAAAACTAGACCACATAAAAATAAGAGCCAAAACTAGGTTCTGGAGCTTTTAGAAATTTTGAGGGACAATTAAATTAATACTCTATCAATGGAAGAATTTATGAAATAATTAATTAAAAATGAGATAAAAGAAAAATGACAAAAATGAGCTCCGGGCTGGATATTCCTGCATGGAGTATCTTCAGTCTGGAATAACTCAAGCGCACCACATTGTGTTCCTCTTGTGTTAGCCGACAACATTAATAATAATAATAATAATAATAATAATCTTTATAGGCATTTCTTAATAAATATAAGCAAAATATTGTAAGGACGAAGTGGAGGACGCAATGGCAGGCAGAGGCCTGCACGAAGACCACTGGGAGGCAAGAGGCTCTGGAACCTAGGGTGCTGAAAACTGGGTCAGCATTAATAAATCCGCTGTATGAAATAGCGCTTGGTTTAAGAGGGAAGGGCTGTCCTCCCCGTCACGGCACAGGGCACAAAGACTACCTATATGGTCCTAATACGAAGAAGTGCGAAAAATTGAATATTTCTCAGCGAACCACGGAGAATCATGCAGTCGTGAAACTGAAGTGAGTTAGCTGGATTGCATGGTAGCTACATTAAACATCAAAACGAAATATAGAGAAGAAATGACCGGGAACAAATCGCTGAAAATAGGAAAATTTGGTACGGCCTAGGGGAGACCTATGTGTAAGCTCGTTTGTAAGAATACACAAAAGTAAGTACCTACATGGATGAATATCAGGCATACACCTCAACTAGAAGGGTTGCAAGTGATTTTAAGTTACACGCTTAGAAGAATATTTAGACTACAAATCGAATGGTCTAGCAGAAATGCAAATTTTAAAACTTTTTTGGATACCTATTGAAACGTGTAGAGAAATCATTGCAAACAATGGATCTGAAGCAACCATATGAGCATTGAACTAAACATAACCTACGCAATAAGTAAATTTAAAAGCCTAATCAGTATACAGTAAATTAGGTTCATGTCACTGAATTAAGTAACCCATTATTAATAGGCTGATGGATTGTCAAATCGTGATAAAGGCGTTTCGCATTACGGATTGCTTGTCTTAAATCGTGGCTTGTCTGACCGGCTTAGCCGACTCCTTCCTGTACTAGCAGAGGTCACCCATGAGCACAACCGCAAATGCATGATTAATTTGACATAACTCGGTACTCGGTAACGTGCGCTAAGGATCCCGTGTCAAAGTTTCTTGAGGACTGTAAATAATAATAGTTCAACTGAAAGAGCAGATATTCACCAGTTATGCTGTTATAGGATTAAAACACTTTCGCTTTCTTTCAGTTTTTGAATTGCTTAAGAGGTAGATAAAAAACGAACAGCGTGTCTTTCTAGTATGTACTTAAAAATGATTAACGCTCCCGGTTATTCTGCAACTTAAAGATGGTTGCCGTAGAGATGGAAACAAAAGGACTTTTCTGCATCTGAGAAATCATTTCTTTATTTATTTGTTAGTAAACAGAATGCCAGAGGAAAGACTTACAAAAAGGGTCTACGAGACAAGAGCCCGGGGAGTTAATCGAAGAGGAAGGCATAGAAGTAAGTAAGTAAGTAAGTAAGTAAGTAAGTAAGTAAGTAAGTAAGTAAGTAAGTAAGTAAGTAAGTAAGTAAGTAAGTAAGTAAGTAAGTAAGTAAGTAAGTAAGTAAGTAAGTAAGTAAGGAAGCAAGCAAGCAAGCAAGTAAGTAAGTTAAAAACGCTTTTGGCACAGAGTAGTTGAATGCCTTGAAGAGTTGGAAATACCTGATGAACCTTATTAAAAGTTACTTCGAAGACAGGAAAATTGTTATTGGGGAGGAGGGCAGAGAACTGGACATGAGCATGGGCGTCCCACAGGGATCGTTACTGGGACCCTTATTGTGGAACATTTTTTATGATGCTGTGCTACGAATTGTCATGCCCCCGGAAATCAGCCTAATCGGTTATGCGGATGATCTTGCACTTGTTGTTACAAATAAAAACAATAGCACCCTGAGCAGATTGTTGAGACTCGGTATTTCGCAAATAGAGACATGGATGGAGGAAAACGGGCTGGAATGATGTCCGGAAAAGACTGAAGTTGTAATACTCTCGGGGGGGGGGCTAGGAAACTGAAGACAATAACTGTTCAAGTTGGAGGAATGGATGTGGAAAGCAAGCAAGCTATAAAGTACCTTGGAGTGCGGCTGATAGGGACCTCAGGATGGTTGAACACATAAAGAAGACAGTAGAGATGACCAATAAGACAGTAGCATCGATAATCAGACTGGTGCCGAGCACAGAATGACCTAATAGTAAAAAAGAAGAATCTTGGCCGGCGTGGCACACTCGATTATACTCTATGGTGTACCAATATGGAAGGATGTGCTGGAATTAAAAAAATACCAAAATATGATTAAAAGATGTCAGCGTAGTATAGCCCTGAGGATTATTGCAGCTTACAGGACAGTATCAACGGAGGCCTTGCTGGTGGTGGCAGGGGTCCCCCCAATCGACTTGCTGGCATACGAGACTGGCAGGGAAAACAGACAGGATCTACGACAAACCCTCTATGAGAGATGGCAGCAAAGATGGGAAGATTCAACAGTGGGAGCATGGACTAGGAGGTTGATTCCTAGGGTCAAGGAATGGGTTGAACGTGAAGTGCAGGTGGACCATTTCACAGCGCAGTTTTTTACTGGACATGGATGCTTTAATAGCTTCCTGAAGAGAATGGGAATAGTGGAATATGCAAATTGCGATGGATGTGGAACGGACGAGGAGGACACTGCCGAACATATTCTGGTATGTTCAAGATGGAAGGAAGAACTGTCGAAAATTAATCTGCTTCTGGGAGAGGAACTGGCGACCGAAAATTTTGCCAAGAATATTGGAAGAGGAAAATGGCCGGAAATCCAGAATCACTTGCGAGAGATACTTAATGAAGAGAAAGGTGAATGGAAACAGAAGGCAATAGAAGGCGCCGACCCACCATGAAGAAATGCGATAGCCCGATAGCGATACCGTGGAGGGAGGACACACGGCGAAGTAGCAAGGAGGGGTTTTAGTGGGTATACCAATTGGTAGACCATTGAGGAGTCCCACACTTTCGGCCTTAAAAGGTTTCCACTCCTTTCGAAAAAAAGTAAATAAGTAAGTAAGTAAGTAAGTAAGTAAGTAAGTAGTAAACTTACTAGATGAAGCTAAATTTTCAGTGACATGAACTGCATTAGAATTGTAATATTAAAGGCACAAATAGCGTACATTTTATATCTTCAGCAGTTAATCAAACCGCGCATCAGTTGACTACGAACGTAAAGTATAACAGACGGCAAAAAACAACTGTTAGGAAGAACCCCGGTTTGAAAAAAAATCAAATTTAGCGAACCCTTCGCTTTTAAGGACCTAGAAGACGCAAGCGAGATTTGAAGTGAGGAAGGTTCGCTGGTCAAGGTTGGATAATTTTGGTCAGAGTGGTTTTAACCACTTGTTGTCTTTTTTCAAAATTGAAAAATGACTTATAATACACTCATTAAAATATGTTATCTTTTATCTAAGGTTTTACATTAGGAAATATTTAAAAATACAACTGGACAACTTTTAATTCACATAGTTCTTGGATCTGGAACTTGGGTGTAAATTCACAACGAATTCTGTAGAAGTTTTCCCCACACGCCAAAACAGAGACAGAGTAATTAAACTCTGCACGTGTTTCACTAACTTGGGCACTTGGGGGTGAGAAGAACGTTATCTTAATACTCCTGATCATGGAGTTTGCAATGGCACCGAACGGCTACGGGTAAATTCAAACGAAATGTAATTTTAATTTCGGACACTGGTTTCTACGGTTTCTGATCACTGCCCTGGTCAAAAAAAGAAAAATGTGTTTTTCACTCTGCGGCTAGTATACAGCAAATTGTACACTTCGGCCGACAAATAAGATGTTCAACGGTTCTGCATCAAAAATCTGGTAAAAGGCTTTATCTCATTTGGCATTTCTATCCATTTTTCATTTGTGGTCTCCCCAACAGCTTTTGAAGTCAATTAGAGAGGTTAGACGGCACCTACGGTTTGCCAATCACTATATACTTACGAAACATCTATACTAGGACCAAATTTATCACAGTAAGTACGACCCGGATTCGAACCTGTCAAGACTTTGAACATCAAGTCACTGTTGGTCAATCACGTGAGAGACTCAGCTACCACTCATGGCGAAGGAGGAGTCCTCAAGTTTGAAAATTATCGTCATCTGCCTGCGCCGCTTTATTATAGACCGCCGCGTCAAAAGTGCAAACAAAAGTCAGTGTTAGGTGCATTCAATAATAATTACAGTCAGATATAGGGAAGGAGCATTCTGTGCAACTAAGATGTATGAGCGTGACAAGAAATTAAGACCGTGTACAAAATAAGAAACCACTGACGTTAATGCGCTGGAGTTGGTTCCGACATCCGATACTGGAGGGCATTTCTGGCTGCATTTTGGACGGTCGAATTCTGGACCAGCAGAGCTACCGGACGCGTACGTGATGTAAAACACATTCGATTACTACAAACGCAAAATTACTGGTGCCGTGTTCAAGGGCTTGTCTTCAGCCAACGACATTGTCAACTATATCGATGTATATTGGGAAAATGTTCTTCATCATAAATAACTTCCGCCTGATTACGACAATCTCTTCCATTGGTTCCTACATTATTAATAAGATATCTGAAAAAGCGATCAACCGTCAGTTCTATAAGGCCTAAAGAGATTTATGCGTCAGATGATTTGGCAATTTCCACACAAATCAACAAGTTTGCAACAATGTCAAAATCATCTACAAATTGTTCCATCTTCGAAGAAAACCAGAATGTAAGTAGTAAGCTTAACCAAAGGTAACTACCAGAAACAACTTATTTTAGAAGCGAACGTGTAGGAAATGAGGAACGGGTCCACACACTCCACTTCTGTTCCACGTTTTTCGACTGCCGAATATGCCGTATCTATCTGGAAGCGACTAGACCTTCGTGCAAGTTTGAGCCGCTGCAATAAAACTGAAGAAAAATCTAACAAATCATTTGAATCCATCGAACTTTGTTTAAAGGTTCGTAGTAACCACTCAAAGACTAAAATCTCACAAGAATCTTTCATCCTTCTTCTGCTCTGCCGTTCGAGAGACCAGCCGGACAGGAACGGAACTTCGTCGTAATTTCGTTAAGAGACATCAGAGAAAATAAGTTTCAGGTACAACTGAAAGAGCAGCTCTCATGGTGGTGACCTACCATGTGCAAAATGGATTAGCGTAAGTCAATTCCGATTTCAAACTTGGAGATGCAGAGCAAACATGGTGAGATGCGGTATGCGGGTTCTATAATGTATCAGATCTTTGCTTATATGGTCACCAACAGACCACGGCCCAAATTCTCAACTATCTACTGCAACGGCCAATCCAACAGAGCTAGTCTGTAAGACTAGTGAATGACTGAAGCCAAGTAATCTAAATCGCTTCTTTTAAGAATTTATTTATTTTTTTATATCTTACAGTGTTGTTATTCTTTTCTTTTTCCATTTATATGTCTGGCTAAGACAGGCTACTATAAAAATAGATAAGAAGATGAAAGTAAAATAGTTCGCGCTCTCTGCTTGTAAAACAATCCACTATTTCTAATAGCATTTTCCTGACCGTAGCGGTATAGACGGGCATAAACATTTATAAAGGTCAAGGCACGAGTAGTAAATTTACTGCCGTTGTCTACCTCTAGGCCCAAACGTAAAGTTTCATTCATGATATCAACGTCATTAAATCTGATATCTGAACAAGAGTAACATAATAAAAATAAATGGTTAAGTCGTGTTCCCCTGGTTAGTTTTAGATGATTGGTAAATTTCTTTGAAAATCGATTAGATTTTACGAGGTGTACTCCCTATCTCGACTGTAAATTAAACTTTATTGGATTGACACTTTTCCATATCAGAATAAATGCTGGAATGAAACTGGTCGAGTTCAACATTTATACTAGCGAACAAACAGAAGACGGAAATACAAAGTTTGCTGACAATTTGTGATTTGTTCAAACTTTCTTCGTGTCTAGAATATTTATTACCATGTGCAGTGAATATTTAACTTTCTGTGTACGTACATAAAATTGAGTTTTACAACTGAAATGTGTTCTAGTGGACCATTAATTTAATATGTAAAATGAATTCTTGAACCTACAAAATAATGTTGCATCTTTCTATTTACATATTGTGGGAATAAATTAAGCATACTAAAAACAAATATATCCACAGAACGCGGCGATTGTTCAAAATAAATTTAGTTTATTATCCTCTCGACAGTATTTACGTGCTAGTTTCCCGATTTCGAAATCCATAATCAAATCTATGCATCAGATAGTCGCATATATTAACAAGGATGCAATTTTAAATTCAGGCAGAATAGAATTTCTAATTTTAGACAGCCATAAAAATTGCAAACTTTCTGTATTTTATCTAGCTGATTTGCAAATCTAATGTTTAAAAAACCGGTCACGTCAGCCTATCGTGGGCGTTCGGAATAATGATACAGTAGTAAATAAGCAACAAAAAATGTAGTTAGCAACGCACGGTCCGTTAATATTTAGATTCAAATTCTTTAAGTCTTTGGAAAATAGTAAATGGCAGACATAATATACATACATACTTACATTAGGTACTCCGCAAATTTATTGGAGTTGAGTGTTTTACCTGAAACAAAATTCAAATTATTAAAATAGGAATCCGATTTATTTTCTGATGATCCTAAAATTCACAACAACTTTTTGGCTGGGTGTTCAAGGATCATTATGAAACAAGAAATTCTGTTTTGAAACTCGTATAGATTCAATTATGATCAAATCTCACAGAACAATGGGCTTTTTAATCAGGGTTATCAAATCCATCTACTTGTGATATTAGAAATACAACCAATCGTATTTGCCGGAAATGATAACAATAATTTTTGAAGTGAAACTTCGTTTGTCTCGGTAAAGTAAGTTCCTGTGTTGGCAAATGCGAGCTTCATGAAAAGTGGAGGGGAGCAGTCAGAGAAGACGGGCAGAAGTGAAAGGGAAAAAGGGAATATCGAATGCCCCACTCTTTAGCTACTCTCTGTCGCATGCTTCGCGCTGTTTCTCTCAGGTTGAACAAATACCAGATCTAGAGAATGCATCTTCATTTCTACGGACATCAACAATGATGGTGCGATATACATATGTCTGGATTATATGAACTAACACTACTGGTTTTGGTGAAATTAATGTAAAAATGCTGCATATTTGTGCCGTGCTATATTAACATTGCACCAACTCATTATTAACAAGAAAGTATACTGTTAATTTTCCGATACCCTGAAAACCTGCGATTGTTCTGTCGTTTCCTAAATCAAAACCTTGTATTTGTTTAAATTTTAAAAGAAACGAGACCATTGAGTATTCTTTCGAAAATATTGAAAAGCATCCCGGCAAAAAAAGAAATAAATGCAATCATAGTACTGAAACTGTCCTTTTGAAAGCGATGGAGAAGAACATAAATGGTCAAAACATCACATTAGAAGAGTATAATTTAGAGGTAGGTAGTACTAGTCACTATATTTTCGTATGGGTATAAATAAACCACAATGGAAGTGAAGAATACCAAATATGTACGTAGAAAAATTATTCCATGGAGGAAGACTTCTCCATTGTATCCGCCTGTAAGTTCATATAGATTTACCAAAGCACCAAAATTCGTCTTCACAAACAGACCAATGAAACCTATGAGTGTGAAACATGGACGTTAATAAAAAGTTCAGAAAACATATTGGATACCCTCTGGAAAGAAGACTTTTGGGTCCATGTAAATCGTTAAAATTGAAGCTGAGCTTTCTCAATGGAAGTATGCAAGGAAGAAAGGCCGATCAAGGAAGAGATGAGAGTATGAAGTCGAGGAAAATACCAATAACCTATTTGGAGTAACCACCGGAGGTAATCAGTGGAAATGATTTGTGATTACTTTGGATGCCGAAATCAAGTAGATATGTCACCTGTGTACATAGGCATAGGTGGGAGAAGTATCTACTGGCTACATGAGATAGGAAACAAGAGAGACGGAAGAGACTTGGGTGATATTGTGCACCCAGCAGAATTTAAACATTATAGTAAGCATACTTATTGGCACCCGTGATTCTATTATTGCTCAATTTCAATTTTGCCGGCCAATAGTAAGCGGAGTGCCGAATTCGCTACCAGAATATTGGACGGTGCTGAACCACATGCCCAAATGTTGCATGGCGACCTTGTGAACAATAACCTTGTGACGATAACCTATCTGACAAACTTTGGTTCAGAAGAACAAAACTAAATCATCATAATGGAAATTAATCGCGGTGAGTCGCGCATTTATTGAACGGCCCATTGTCAACTGAGCCACGAAATGTGTTGAAGATCGGATTTAACGAAACAGTATTTAAGTCCTCGCTCTCTTCGATGCAATTCAACCGCAACATTCCGACCTGTGTTTCAGCACCGTTCAACATTTCGGCACTCCGCTTACTATTGGCCGGCAAAATTGAAATTGACCAATAATAGAATCACGGGTGCCGAAATGTAAACAATAATGTTTAAATGCCACCCGGTACTAGACTACTCGAATGCTAGGAATCCCGACAGGACGACAGGAGGGCATCTCCATTCTACTACCTAAAGAAAATCCGACTGAAATCAGCTCAGTGAGTACGACGAACGATTGAAGGTCTACCTACCACTTGGTTTAGTATAAAGGTTGGTTGGCCATTACGCAGTTTTTGGGGGCCACTGGTATGGGACATACTGACGTCAGTATGTGGAACTCTGGGGTGTTTTGTCGCGAACTACTGTATTTTTCTAAAATCGCCGGTTACCATCAGCCGTCAACGACACTACGACCATTATTTGCTCGTAGCAACGGCATAGTAGGAATTTGCTGTCAAACTTTGTGGAAGATCAAAATTTTTGGTTAAATTAGAATGTTGTTTTGCTCCAATGTGAGAATAAATTATGGGAAAATCAAAAGAATAACATACCTGAAAGCGTATATTACAATTTAAATAGTATTTAGAATAGAAATTTAAAATTTGTGACCAGATCATGAACTTTGAGTTGAAACTTCAAGAAATCTGGAAATCTGATCTGGAAATTCAAAAATACCTCAAGAATTATACTTAATTTTCCTGTAAATATTTTGAAAACCTATACCTTTTTTACCAAACTTTAATTATTGTAAAAAATTAACAAAGTTTATTTTTGAATCCGCTACTGTTTTGTGACTTCTTGCCTGAAAGCTACCGCTACTATCGACGAATAGATGTCCTATCGGCCCCATCCTAGTGTAAAAAAAGAACTGGGTAGTTAATAAGATAGATAATTATATCTAAGCTGGAGCATCGCTAACAAAAGGGAACTATCTTTATAAATCTGGAAGAGTGCAACAAAGGACAGGAAAGGTAAAATTGAATTAGGTTAAAGTCGACAATCGCCTTGTAGTGCCATATGATGGATGGATAGGAGAGTGTTTGTGTTATCGACGTATGTGGCGATTGTTGTAAATCTTGCCATCAGCAGGTATGATGTGTACAGCAATCGTATAAGATTGCACCAAGGGCACTTCCTTGAAGCACATCGGCGCTGCGCTGATGGGATACATATCGGTATTTGTTTTATCTCTTGGTTGGGCTAAATCCGACGAAGATTTCTCTTCAGTGTCTATGAAAGTTTAACAATATTCACACCTTGTAGAAAATGGCAGGCTTATACCGAGAAGTTGCAGAACAGTACTTCTTAGAACCCAAATCTAGACTGAACTTCTTGCTCCCTCAGTGAACATGCCCAAAAGGAACTAATGCAGTAATGGTATTATGCACAGAGTCGGGATAACGACTAGAAGTCCCTAACAAAAACTAAACAAAGCAAGGATATGATTAGTACGTTTAGTACGTATTAGAAAACTAAGATCAGTTTAAGTAACGCACATAAATAGAACTGGTGGCACTAGAATAACTATATTATTGTCGTTTATTTTTATTACCACGTTTTTCTAATCGTTTGCGTGATTCATTCCGTATTTTTTGTTATTTATAAACAGATGTTTTCCTTGTACCCAGACATATATCTATTCGAATTCTATGTAAATTATGTTGACCTGCCGCAAAGTGATAGGGAAATGTGTTAATGATTAAATTATGGGTATTATTTTATTTTATATGGGTTTTTTAATGTATCTACGATACCCATTTTGTAATGGTGGAAAATATTTTTAAATTTGTGGAATTATTTAGCAGAAATAGAAAAATATGGATGTTAATCCTTAAAATAGGTACCTATATTCTTTCTGTACCCGTGTATTTAGGGAAACTATATCTGTGTATTTATTGAAACAATTTGTTAATTATATCACAACTTATTGAAGTGAAACTTCTTTTGTCTCGGTGGAGTAAGTTCCTGTGTTGGCGATTGCGAACGTCACGAAAAGTTTAACGAACAGAGAGGAGCAGTCTGAAAAGACGGGCAGAGGAGAAAGGGAATATCGAACGCCCCACTCTTTAGCCACGCTCTGTCTCATGCTTCGAGCTGTTTCTCTCAGGCAAGCATCAGTAAAACGAGGACACAGCGTTTTAGTTCTCGTTACGCCAGAAAGAGCTTGGTTAGAAGCATTAAAATTCGATTTATTATTTCATTATTATTATTTTGATACGGGAAATATTTATTATCGATTTCTTGTGTATTTGAAGTGCGATTGGTAGTCTATAAATTAATGAGTGTATTCCAGTGTTAGGAAAATTAGAATAAACGTTTAAAATAGTGTTAGTGTATTTTGTTCTTGTGTGTTATATTGCATACACTCCAATCATCTGTTTACCTCACAATTTTTTCATTATTCTAATAACGTTGAAGTTTCACTTCTATCGCGTGTGGCGACCACGCGCCCAGTTTTTTTACTAGCAATTAGTCATCCTGGCATTATTTCTTGCTTTCGCGCATTTCATGCTGCGCATTCGGGACCGATACCGGCGGGATAAGGCTGGATCTACATTATACGTATTCCGCAGATGCGTATTTCGGCTGCGTATTTTCGGCAAGTTGACAACACATTGTTTTTATTTGGAACGTTCACATATAAGCGTAGAATACGCAACCACGCAGTATGCTGCCGGAAATACGTACGTCCGCATGCTGGTGCCGAGCTGCATTACCGGGAAGTTGATAGAAAACACGTGCATTCAGGGACGAGGGTTATACTGTGCGGATCGCTTGGTGTGTATTTGCAGTTGCAGTTCAAAAGTTTTATTGTGAAAATGTTCGACACAAACTGACAACCACCAGAAACGACGGTACGCTTCCGCACATAGACTCCGAAAATCTGCATAATGTGAACGCAACGCTTCTTGCCGATAATACGTATACGCCTAGTCATAAGCGACTCTCGTAAATCTATAGATTTTATGATGGAGCGACTTTTTCTGTAGCTGTTTGGTTAATCACGTGTACGTCAAATTAGCCAAGTTAGCCTAACTAAACAACCGAATTAAAAATGGGTACGAAATGAACATGAAATTCAGAAATTGAAGTGTTAATGAGTAGTACTGAATTCCAACAATTACTCCTTGGGAAAGCACCCCGCCAGACATTTAATTATACAGGGTGGCCCGAAATTAGCGTGCAATATTTTACCAGCGTGTTCTGTGGTCAAAAATAAGACAGAAAGCTCCTATAAGCGTACACCGAAATATGCTTCGCAAAGGAGCTAGAGCTTTTTAAAAGAGAAGGCCTGAAGACGTTTCCTTCTAAATATCTCCGAAACAAGTCCAGTTAAAATTATGAAATTTTATGGAATGTGTAAGTACCAAATTCTAAATCTTTTGCTGTAAACATAATTTTTAAAATTTAACAGGGGCGTCTCAAATCTGGGGGTGGTGGAGGTAAGATTTACCCCAACTTTTTTTACAACATGTCGTTTTCAATTTTTCCATAAAAATTTGAAACTTCAGAGTTTTTTGCAAAAAAAATGTGCTCTTGTCTCGTTTTGACAGGAGGCACCGTTATCGAGCACAATCGGTTTCAAAATTTCGCTGCATGCCCAAAAAATTCCTACAGGAAGTGGAAAACTTCGTTTGTGAAACTTAAACGAGATAGAAACACATTTTTTTTGCAAAAAAACTCTGAAGTTGCAAATTTTTATGGAAAAACTTCCGGAAAAATTGAAAATAACTTGTTCTGAAAAAGTTGGGCTAAATCTTACCTCCACCGCCCCCAGATTTGAGACATTTGAGGCATGCAGCGAAATTTTTAAATCGATTGTGCTCGATAACGGTGCCTCCTACCAAAACGAGACAAGAGCACATTTTTTTTGCAAAAAACTCTGAAGTTTCAAATTTTTATGGAAAAATTGAAAACGGCATGTTGTAAAAAAAGTTGGGGTAAATCTTACCTCCACCACCCCCAGATTTGAGACGCCCCTGTTAAATTTTAAAAATTATGTTTACAGCAAAAGATTCAGCATTTGGTACTTACACATTCCATAAAATTTCATAATTTTACCTGGACTTGTTTCGGAGATATTTAGAAGGAAACGTCTTCAGGTCTTCTCTTTTAAAAAGCTATAGCTCCTTTGCGAAGCATATTTCGGTGTACGCTTATAGGAGCTTTTTGTCTTATTTTTGGCCACAGAACACGCTGGTAAAATATTGCACGCTAATTTCGGGCCACCCTGTATAACTAAATTTATAGATTTACAGAGATGTCAGAATTCTACCCCTCTTAAGCTGATATCGGAGCGAGTATCGGAGCATTCATAACGTATCTTTGACGTCTTTTGATTTATAATCAAATATGACAATAATAAAAAATACACATGAACATAAAACTAAAAACACACTTTTAATTCAATTCGTCTTACGTTTAGTTACAAGCACCAAATTTTATGAAGAATAAAATTCTCTGAGAAACTAACGATAAAAAAGTTTCCTACATACTGCATACTTTTCTGGACGCACTGTACCTATATCCAAAGATTAGATATTATGCAGCAGGAAAATGTGTCAAGAAAGTGAAATAGATTCTAAAGCTCAGGAGTTTTTCAATTTTCTACCCCGCACTCGGTATTCAACAGGGATGCCGTTTTAACATTTGCTAAATTTATACACATCTTGTACGGAGTGATTTGCTCAACAATTTTATTAAGTTAACTCAATAACTATCATAAACTAGCGGGCCCGGCAGACGTTGTCCTGCCTAAAATTACTTTTCGTATTGAACTTGAACTTTTGATTCATTAACCAAATCGTTTATTCAATGTGAAACATTTTTCTGATTACGTTTATGTTCAACCAAATATGTCGTTCCTATCGTCAGTTATGATCGCGAGTGCATACAAAAAATTATGATTTTGACAGTTTGTCCGAATTTCCCGACTTACGCCTATCCATATCATACAAAAATCCAAAAGAAAAAAGCACTTTCAGTTTGTTCCGAATTTACCAATTTTCCGGGCAATTTTTCAAATTTTTCGTTCCCTACAAACCTTATTTTTGAAAAGAATTAGCCAAATCGGTCCAATCGTTAAGCACTTTCAGTTTTTTCCGAATTTTCACATTTGCCGGTGGATTCTCCAAAAATTTTCTTTCATACAAGCCTTGTCCTGACAATTACGATCACAACAAAAAAAATCAGCCAAATCGGCCCAGCCGTTAAGCACTTTTAGTTTTTCTGGAATATTCAAATTTTCCGGTGGATTTTCCAAAATTATGATTTTTACAGTTTGTCCGAATCTCCCGACTTACGCATATCCAAATCATACAAAAATCCCATAGAAAAAAGCACTTTCAGTTTTTCGCGAATTTTCCAATTTTCCGGGCAACTTTTCCAATTTTTCGTTCCCTAATGCCACGTTCGGTCTCTGTTTTGTCGACGTTCCAAATTATTTTGTGCTCCAACTGAGCGCGTCGAACTCGACTGTATCCGTTGTTCCGGAGTCATAATGGATCGCGCTTGAGGCTTGAGAAATTCTTATTCAACTTGGCTCCAAACCCTGTCTACGCTCTCCGTCAGTCTCATTGAGTCGACGATCTTGTAGTTGGCTTGCATTGCGCGTACGCCGACCGATATTTCGGCGCCTCACTGGTGGCATTTTTTCCAAAGAAACACCAAATACATGATCACCACCGATAACACACTGACAATTCAATTTTTAGAACTGTCAAACTGAACGTCACATTTTTGTTTGTCAAACAGATTTTCATACAAACATACCATCCAAATTTTCGACTTTCCCGGTGGATTTTTTAAAATTTTTTTTTCATACAAACCTTGTCCTGACAATTACGAACACAACAAAAAAGAAATCAGCCAAATCGGTCGAGCCGTTCTCAAGTGACGATACATACATGCGGCAATTAATTTTTATTTTTTATAGATATACAGCAAATTTTGCAACTCCTGGTAAGATACAGCCACGAGACTCGCCATTTTAGATTTATTTTGAGAAATAGTAGTTTGACGGATATTATATTATTATTATTAAATTAGCCGAATTGCAATAAAATTTGCTATCTGGCGATTTGGCAATCGGCAGTTTAAAGTTACACATAAATCAAGAGAACAGAGACGACGCCATCAAAAGTTTCTTAGTCGATTAACTGTAAGTCACAATAGCCACATGACTAGTATTACCCCCTCATAATTATGAATAACATCATAATGACGAAACATACCAAGTAGCTACTTCAAACAATTTCGGGGTTAACATGACGTCACTACAGAAGATTGCTTATAGATAGATATACATACTTGCATTTAACACACACAGTTCTTCAAATGTATTTGCAAAACCTTGTCCGAGGTTTTTGACTTTATTTACACAATAACAAAATTCCAAGACTGTTTATCCTGTTTCTGCTGGAACTGCCCGTAATAGGTTTTTGATCAATGTATGGACATCGGTGATTTTCCTAACAAAATGTTTTATTTTTAGACGTAATTTATTTAGTAAATTAACGTTGGATTCATTAAACGTTTAGGAATTTATTTTTTGTAGTTTTATTTATCACATTTGTTTTTCCTTCTAACTATTTTTCCACAAAAGCAAATCAGCTATGGGACTTTTCACATACGTAATTGCTTTACATAAAATTGTAATCCACAAACAAATTAAAATCCACGCAATAGCCTTGCATTAAGTAAAGGAAGCCGCATAACATATAAAATGATCATCTGCATAATCTCACTGGACGTTTTTTTTTTAAATAAGCGCACATCTCGTTTTTATGAATTCCCACCAGTGTTTCATCTTTCTGCTACCTAACAGTGCCTGTCGCTTTTCTTTTCTACATTAACCATGGCAAAGACTTCCGACTCAGCTGAATGAGGTGCTTTGTGGCGCGTGCAGCTTAGTTTTTTCCGCCGATTCGTTCGTCTAATTGAAAGCTCATTCTCGATGAGAACATCTGGTTCGTTTATCTGTTCCATAAAATCTTACAACGCGTTTTTACTCCCAATTAATATGAACGAAGTCATTAAAATTCACCTAAAGCTTGTAAATGATCAATTTATTTGAAATAAATTAACCTATATATGTATAACTAGAATTTTTCCCCCAAAAACTTTTAACACAAATCAAAATGATTAAAGGAACCGTTAACTTTAAAAAACTTGTACCTAGTGCGTAGACGTCAAATTTGGAGTGAATGTCCATGAAATTTAAGAACTGAAACAACCTGACGTCTGCAATTCGGTGCATAAAGAACATAAAATTAACTCTTTAAAATATTCAGATCAAGCATGCGGAGTCCATGTGACAGGTCTTAAACAAACAGTAATTTACAGCTACACTTACAATAAATTGTACAGGTAAGTTGATAGAAACCTTGGCCTTTGTCTGGTGTTGAGAGTAGAATGCCAAGCAGCTAATACATAACTAGAACCATGTGATTAACTTATATGTTTGTGTACCAATTTTAATTGTGAATGCTAATCATCTGTTACACCATATTAATTAATGCATTTGCAAGTTAAACAAAATTATAATATTCTCACTTAATTTATTTACTGTAATAGTGCTACAAAGCCTTCTTCATAAGATATGATTTAGGATACTGCTTCTTGATAAGTGTAGCGCTAAATTAAATATTACATGTCTCAAATCTACGTACACGGAAAACCGCAGACCACAGGTTTCGTCCTTGTGGGACTCATCAGTACAGCGCCACCTTATACGCTTGAATAATGTAATATTACTATGGATACTTTTACTATGTGCACCATTAAAGGACGGGAGATGTTACCTGAAGGGATTTAGAGATGATTAAATTACAAAAAAATTCACGATAACTCTACTAGTTCCTGAAATTTCCTGAAAAAATGAAATCTTGCCTTTCATATCTGTTTTTAAATTTTTGTTGCATAAATGAATGTAATGTTATTTGGCAGCATTACATAAATCGGTGTAATATCCACCGGAAGTTTCAAAAATGTGCTAAACCTGCTAGATTTTCATGTTTTATATCTAAATGATGTAACACATACTCGAACACATATGTGTTTATTGCTAAAACCGTAATTTCTTTTCTGTATCAAGCAGTATGAAAAACCAATATAAAAACATATTGACGGATCTAGTAACCCTAGAAATTTTTGAAACGCGCAGTGGATGGCCTGCAAATCTGTCAAATTTCATTATACATAAATTTACTACGTAATAAAAAAGATATGTGGAAGAAATAAGAAAACGCAAAATTTTAGTTTTTTCACGTTATTTCAGAAGTGACGAGAAGAATTCCTGATAGCACAATAATGTGCAACTTTTTCTTAAATTTGACCAACTGTGAGTCTCTTCGGGTTTAGGAGATCGCAGTGGTGTACCAACTGATATAATTAGGTCAGATATCAGCAAGAGCCACTTAATTCAGTAATTATCTGGGGGTGATGAGAGACACTGGACAGTCCGAATATTTAACTTGATAACCTGCTAGTAGTCACGTAAGCGTGTATAGCACGTTATGCATGTTTCAGTGCCAATTTATGGGAATATTCTTTGACGTCTGGAAGCATAAGAAATCTTGATTTAGTTTAATACTCAATTCCTGGCGGGTTACTTGCCCGAGAAGCAGTTGCTTAAAATGGATATTATTCCCACATAATTAGTGAAGTACCTAATTGTTTCCTGCTAATTATGTGACCTAAGCGTGTTAATATACAGACTGTTAAAAATTAAATCTTTAAATCAGCACTATTGTTAACTATATGTATTAGTCTTGGATACATTACGATGGTGGAAATGGAAAAATAATTGAGCATCGGACTTTTCAGTTATTTACTAGATTAAAGTTTTTCTGTGGAACGTCCAGTATTCATTTATATTTTTTGAAAGCAAATACATTTCTGGAGAAAAAGGTCCAACTGCATTGGTATAAAGTTGAAAATAATGGAGTCCGTTCTCTGTCAAAGTAAATAAACTGTGCTGACAAGAATGAACTTGTTTTGATATGGAACAATCTGCATATTTTTGCATTTTTTAAAATGGGAAAAATTACACATAAAATACATTAGTACTTACCTCAAAGTGGAAAATAACGGTTTTCTTTTACCATCAAAGTTAAAAACGTAAATACATACACACTATTGGAAATAGAAGGCAGCAGTGATTTTTGAAGCGAAACTTCGATAAATAAATTTGTTACCCGAAAAATGTTACATTTACTGAAATAAATAAATTTAAAAATTTTGATTCCTTAGGGGATGTAGGAAAAATAGTGTTCATAACTCGATGGAAAGTGTCTTTCATGCACTTTCATGCACTGTAATTACAATCGTGCGAAATTTGTCACTTTTCATACCTGTTAAGTAATATACCTACTATTTTGCACTTCTAGGAGCCTACGGGCCCTTTTTTCGAGGACGAGAGTGTTACTTTTATTCCCAAAAGTTCAATTTTAGTCTCCGAAAGAATAAAATGAAAATAAACAGTCATGGAAACGCAAGTAAGTGTCAAGTTGGATGAAATTTCTTTACTGCTGTCACAATCAGGATTAAAAGGTGCCCTTTAGTTCCTTGGTACGTAATATGCTATTACATTGCATCCTGAAAACACCGTCATTTCAAACTTTGGGATACTAATGTATTAGAACATTTTTTTCAATTTTTTTCCTTCCAGAAATTGGAAACGGATACATTAAAAAAGGCGAATTTTGTAAGTAACTAAAAAACCCGATTCTCGATTATTTTTCTGTTTTCACAATCGTAATTCATGTTAAAAAATACTACAATATTTTCTTATTAATAAAAATAATTAAGTATTTCAATATGCCGAGGCATTATGCTAACACGTACTCCGTGGTCAGACCGAGGTCAGACGGTGTAAAAGCTAGACTATTAAGGGGATTTCCGCAGGCTTGATGACTTAATGCTAAAAATACGTTACTTTTATTTAATTCTGGTGTAATGGAAAGTGACAGAGCTATGTGGGGTACCGCGGTTGTCGTTAACATTTTTATAAACTTTGACACCCGCTACTGGGCTTATTTTCCGATGTTTAAAAAAATAAGCTCATAAATGTATAGAAAAATCAAAACTTAAACGATTTACAGTAACCGAATTTTGAATTTCGCAATTTCAATTTTCACATTTTTTATTGCCGGAAATCTAAAATAAAATCAAAACTCGACTTGTTTATATATATTATCTTAGGTTTTTAAGTTTTAGCACATTGCGAATATTACCTTAAAAGAATATTGCGATAAACTAACTTGAGAGTTGAACACTAAAAAAAGGAAAGAATGCCAATTTAGAGTTCATTTAAACTATTTTGTCCACGACTATCTTATAATATACTCTTTATACTTGTGTTTCTTCAATCATAATTAGATACATTAATCACTGCAGTGATTAATGAATATTATTCATTACACCAATAGGAACATCGCTTTGACCCTTTTTTACATTTATTTAGTAGGCAGCGATCGCGATGTGTCAGTCCAAATTGAAACGTCAAATCAGCATGGTTTGCTTTTAATTTGAAATGCATATTCTAAAAAAGAAGATGTAATGAGTAGTGAGAGTGAAAACGAGGTTTCTTTAACAGCACCAGCAATAAAAGAAGCTGCAGAACTTGCCTCATTAGATTCATTGCCCAAAAAACCAAGAAAATTATACCTGAGAGCGTATGTATGAATCTTTCTTACACTGGAGAAGGGAAATGAAGGTAAATTCTTTCTGGGAATCTGTTTTGATAGTCGTGGACAAAGTATAGTATACAACTCGTTATAATGATGCTATTATTACCTCGGATGATTACAAAACTCGCTCGTTTCACTCGCTCATGTTGTAAACTTCATCCTCGGTAATAATAGCATTCATTATAAACTCGTGTATAATATACTATTGTCCACGACTATCTTATAATATACTCTTTATACTTGTGTTTCTTCAATCATAATTAGATACATTAATCACTGCAGTGATTAAGGAATATTATTCACTACACCAATAGGAACATCGCTTTGACCCTTTTTTACATTTATTTAGTAGGCCGCGATCGCAATGTGTCAGTTCAAATTGAAACATCAAATCAGCATAGTTTGCTTTTAATTTGAAATGCATATTCTAAAAAAGAAGATATAATGAGTAGTGAGAGTGAAAATGAGGTTTCTTTAACAGCACCAGCAATAAAAGAAGCTGCAGAACTTGCCTCATTACATTCATTGCCCAAAAAACCAAGAAAATTATAGGTACCTGAGAGCGTATGTATGAATCTTTCTTACACGGGAGAAGGGAAATGAAGGTAAATTCTTTCTGGGAATCTGTTTTGATAGTCGTGGACAAAGTATAGTATACAACTCGTTATAATGATGCTATTATTACCTCGGATGATTACAAAACTCGCTCGTTTCACTCACTCGTGTTGTAAATTTCATCCTCGGTAATAATAGCATTCATTATAAACTCGTGTATAATATACTAATTGTCAACAGAAGCGAAAATAAAATGAAAAACAGCTACCTATCATGTACAATACATTTTTAATACATATGTTAGTAAGCATCTATCTTATTCCATTTTACAAAAGTGCGCTATGTAAAAGATAATTTTGCAAAGTTTTCGTGGCGTACTTGATTGATAGTTCTAACAATTAATTTTAATTGATAATCAATCTCTGTGTAGGTATATTCCTATATTTGTAATAATTAAATTAAAATGTGATTATTCATAACGAGGCCATGCTAAATATGTAACATTGATCTGCACGATCTGCATTTAGACCTAATTATGTGAACATGACAACTATAAATGGAATTTTCCTTGCGTAAGTTGCCGGAACTAATTCGACGGTACAGCACAGGCGCCGACCGTTTGCCCACAGAGAATTTCCTGCTTTTTGTTTGATTAACAAGCTCTTTGGAGTAAACGCGATCGATTATTGGAAAAGCTTTGGCGGTGCGGGCCACCTCAGGAACTGATGGACATCTCTTCGTAAAAGGACCGTTGCCGATTATTGTGCAGTACCATAAATCAAACAACTTGTGAGGGAAATTGTTTACCAGGGTTTCAATTTATTGATAGTACTGTTATTTGTAACTATGGAGTTTATATACAATGTATATTCCAGTATGCAAATTGAAAGTGTGCCGATGGTATTTAAGTGCACCTAGTGATAAAATATGGGGATTCAAGTGTTTAGTGTTAATGTTATTAGGAACAAAAAGACCGTATACGTATCGAATAATATATTAGCTTAAAACCGGTACGAGTTCAACAACTATACCTCTACCCAATACCAGTGGCGGCTCGTGACTTTAGAACTTGGCAGTGCTCTGAAATGAAATCACCGCTCAGGGATTGGGAGGGGGGGGGGGGGGGGTCTGGCGGTTTCTTACTTATTTTTTCATGCAAATGGTTCAAGTCAGTAACGCCTATACGACTCCAATTCTTATCCATATTTGGAGTAAAAAATAACAAGCATGGAAAACAAAAAAGAGAATTCCTTACCGTACATCCACATATTCATTTGTTTCGTTTGTAAATGTCGCTGGTGAAACGCCTGGTGAAAGACCGACCTTCCTTTTTCTTCGCACAAGTTTGATTTAATTTTAAAACCTGACCTGACCTAACCGTTTTATTTCAATTTTTGTGCTCAAGTCCAATAATAAAAAGTTAATTTTAATAATATTATCAACTAAATTTATGCCGCTACCAATGCCACCGCCATCACTACACGCGCCACCGCCACCACCACAAACCAAACCACTGCCGCTAGCCATGCTACCAATTGGAAATTTCAATATTTAAAAATAATAAACACGATAATACAGCTAATTACTCACGTTATAAGCAAAGCCAGGCGAGCTATCTCAAACCTAAATATTAATATGGTAAACAAAAAAACAACGCCGCAGAAATATCAACTCCCGTGTCCCGTATATATTATGTATATGCTTAGAACAACCGTAACGTTCAGCTGCCAAGTGTGCACTAACACAGCGTTCGGATACGATCTAAACTAAAAGCATATATGACGAATTTTCCCACGTCTTGCCGAGTTTTGCCGATCTCGCTCCCATATCATGTACTAGAGCACCACACCCACAAGGTCACAGTTTCAATACGCCAGACGCTACACTCAAACAACAGACGGTTGGATGTATTTGCACATTTGCAGGTATTTTGAAACTGACAACGCGGGATGCTTGACGCGCATACTATTTATTATCTAAACGCTGGAGATTCTAAAAGTTTTAAACTTTAGTTTGAAACTTATCAAAAAAAGGTTAAAAGCAGTTTATTGTAGGCAGTGCGCGCGCACGAGCGCACTTATTGAGGAGCCGCCACTGCCCAATACTTTATAGAAATTTATAAGAATACTGCCAAGACTAAGAATGCAGCATCACGAAGAGTTGTGCGGTGTGCGGTGCAACACTAAGGACTGTGAAATGCAAAAATTACATAATTACATAAATTCGAAATGTTTGCACAGGTTTACCACAATACGCCGAACGATCATCAGCATGGTTCATTCGCCCATTTTAGAACTAAGTAAACCACCAAAAAATACGAAGGATTTGGCAGCTGCTGTCTCACTAGAACTTTAGACAGTCGCACCTATGGTTGCCCCAGCCATAAATTCGACCACAGCCTATAACAGACGTAGAACTCATCTTTGCGTACATGCAATTCTTGTGATGGTTCGTTATAGAAAACGCAAATCACAGACAATTAAATTAATGAGCGCATAAATTTGATCTCGTAAGAAATTTTCTACCTAATTACATTTAAAAGTAGGTACCTCAGAAAATCGCACACAGTCAACTCATTCGCCAGTGTTACTTTACCATTTCTGTTCCCGCATATCTAACAACATAATATTGTCTGCACGTTTTGCATGTTATTACACACGTATTATTTTTTTTAATTCCAAAGAAACCCGAAGAGTAGGTTAACTGTTAACAACGAATCATATAAATTGTAGATCACACAAGAACACATCACGTTTCTTTCTTATACATATTCGTGCTTGTAGTAGCAGCAGTGTGCATTGCCTCGTCCTTTCCGCATTCCTGCAAACAGTATGCACTTAAACGGACGCGGTTAATCCAGAAATTTATGGTTTTGCAAATCTTCTTGGAAATGGATTAGAAATTGTGGCAGATATTGAAGAAATTCGTATAAGCTCTGACAGCTCCTGAAGAGTTCGCGTTAAAATATGAACCTTCAAGAACATAAATTGGTGAGAGTGTCACTCTGCAATTATGAAGCGTGTTATTGTTGAAAGCTGAGTAGTGACAAACGGTAACATAACGGAATTCAAATTCTCTGAAATGAAAGTTCTAAGAGCCCCACTTATTGCAATTGTACATTACCTATAGTTGGATAGACATAACCTCCTGAGATGGGCAGCAGGAGCTGTCCACTTATGAGATGTCTCCAGGGGCGTAATTACGGGCCCGAGAAGCCCGCCACCGCGGGCGGGCCCCGGCACTTTTGGGCCCCCGTGCCCGCTTAATAATTCCGGAAACAAATGTTTGCAAAGTTAAATTTATGTTTTTTGTTAATGCAGTTTTTACTTCAATTTTTTTATGGGCAGGGGAGGCATCAGAAATTTTGCGGGCGGGCCCCTAATTTGAAGTTACGCCACTGGATGTCTCACCACTACGTACGTATACCTACTGATAGTTAAGTGAGGATCAGAATTTTAAGGATTCATGTAACCAAGGTCAGTACGTTAAGGTCCGTTTTCATGTGACCCTAAATCGAGACATTCAGTAACCATGACTCCCGCGACTTGCTTAGATGCTCTCTAACATTCGCTTTGCACCCACTCGGTTCTCAGTGCCTTAACACAGAGGTTTAAAATGTAAAACTTATATTTAGCGCTATGTATTTTCCATTCTATAAATAAAGAAACGTAGCGATTATTTTCTTCTTCGATCAGTTTTTACATTTATATTATCAACTTCTTCTTCTTCTCGGCCTTACGTTTGATTACCATGTCATTTGAGTCAGGTTGTTGATCTGAATGTAACCCCTTGCATCGTTTTTAGAGTTGAACGATATTTCACAGTCGGTGATTTAGTCACTGTGAGTGGGGAATCACAATCACTGACCGTGATTCGTTCATTCAGACAACGGTGATTGCGACTGCGATTCGTTTCGTTCGTCTGCTGTGATCGCGCCAGCTTCGACCTCCGAGCTGGCAGACTCCGGCAACGGAGAACGGCCATCGTTGAACTGAACGGTCGCTGACGCTTAGTCAGTGAAATGATTGGGATTTGTGATTGCAAATTGCGATCGCAACTCGCAACTGGCATTCGTGTCGTCTCGTCTGCCCTTGCCTGTGCCGCGATCGCACCAGCCGCCACGTCGGCATAATAGCAATAGCAGCAACTATAAGTACTTGCAAAATTATCGGTTCATATGTCGATAGCTTGTTGAAAAAACAAACTGCGATCGCAATTACCTTTTTCACTCACTGTGATTTTAGAGTAGCAATCACCAGTCACAGAGTGATTATGAAATCACCGTTTAGCTCATCTCTAATCGTTTTGCCCTTTTAACTACATTTTCTAGAGGTTATTCAAAGGCTTAACTTACACTATCTAGTTACCCATAACTTAACTAAAAAGTATTATATTATATTACATATTATATTATATTATATTATATTATAGGGTAGTTATCCGAGAGCTATCCTAAAGGAAAACCGGCTTGACGTCAAATTAGGGTAAAAAGGGTAATTGAGGCTAGGAGCTGAGATGGGATGCCCCAAAGAAAAATTGAAGATTTTCGACGAACAATTTCACATTTAATTCAATGTCTCAATGTGGCTTATTAACATAGGAATTATAATATTCACAATTTTCCAAAGTTGAAAATTATTTACATATAACTTTTTTTAACTCAATGTCTTTTTATGTCGATGTGACACTTGCGCATACTAAGATATATTTTTGTATAATTTGACAAGACCCAAAATTAATCTTCCGTATAGATTTTTGGGCGTTCTTTTCGGTTCTCGAGACAGAACTGCCCGATACTGAACAACAAAAAGAAACAGGAGAGTGGCGTGCCTAATAATTTTACTTAGGACAAAAAATGTTCTAGTGTATGTTGGAGCAATTTGGGTTTATACGTTTTTGCACATTTTCTAATAGTTTTGTATTAAATAATAGAGCGTCTCTACTTTCCCTGTACCTTTCTTAATTTTTGAAGGAGAAATTCCTGTCAAATAGATACCAAAAATTTGTTTTACGCCATTTAATATGTTGACAACAGTGCTTAAGTTGAAATTGAATATTCTTAACTGACTCGATCAAGTGGTTCTGGGAAGTTTATATTGATAGTGAAACATCCCAAAATCCAGGCGGTTGGAAAGTTGACTCTATAGTCGGGGAGCAAGATGTTCTAATTCGACACGCTCTAATATACAACTCGAACACACAAAAAATGAAGCTGATTCTTATGTGAAATGACCTGCCGTATTCGAATTTTGAGGTCGCGAAAAGATCGGGAATTGCGAAAATGCCGTAAAATCGATTTTTCATAAAATTTTCCAAAATCGATTTTTGGCCATTTTTAATACTTTTCTTGTTTTATTTCAACAACGGAAAGAGTTAGAGGATCTGTTTTTTTCATGGAATATACATTGAAGTGCGCTAATCATCACAGAGAGTGTACTCACGTTGCCTGTAAAATTTCCCAATTTGATAAAAAAATGTTTTCTTGCTAGACCACAAATTTGTGTAATGTATTTTTCATGTACTGGATAAGTAATCTTATTTTTCGGAATTAACATGTACATTATTTATGCGAAACCAAATACGGACAAAGACTCGAAATTATTTTTGCTGAAGAAACGAAACATTAATATTGATGCCGAAAAAAACTAATTATTGCAATCCAATTGTTACCATTTATCCAAAGTTTTTAAAAAAATCCATGGAGATTCACAAAACTGCGACGTTAAATTAAATTAAACAAAGTAACATATTAATTACTGATTACTATTATTAATAAATCACTAATAATACAACAAAACGTTTTTATTTTTTTAAGAATAACAGCGCTCGAATACTTGTGTTGGTAACCTATCAACGTATTAGGGCTTCTAGCGCGCACCAATTTATTATGTTTAACTCGCCGTAACTTTTTTTCAACAACAATATTAATGTTTCGTTTCTTCACCCAAAATAATTTCGAGCCTTTGTCCGTATTTGGTCTCGCAAATGTATATGTTAATTCCGAAAAATAAGATTACTTGCCCAGTACATGAAAAACACATCACACAAATATGTGGTCCAGCAAGAAAACATTCTTTTCCATAAAACTGGAAAACTTTAAAGGCAATTTTAGTACACTGTGATGATCAGCACACTTCAATGTATATTCCATGAAAGAAACAGATCCCTAACTCTTTTCGTTGCTGAAATACAACAAAAAAAGTATTAAATGGTCGAAAACTGATTTAGGAAAATTTTGGGAAAAATCGATTTTTCCGCATTTTCGCAATTCCCGATCTTTTCGCGACCTCAAAATTCGAATCCGGCAGGTCATTTTAAATAAGAATCAGTTTCATTTTTCTGTGCGTGTTCAAGTTGTATACAGGGTGTTTAAAACGCATCTTTCAGGCGGTCTGCCCTCCGACTACTAGGTTATTTACATGCATACATTATGTAATATATAGCTTAAATAAGCTTTAATTATAGGTGCTATTATACTTGCTATAAGTATATGTCTTCGTTACACCTAATAATAACCTCGTTTGCTTTAAGTATCTAAATATTCCTCGCGTCCTTAGTATAGTACTTATAGGTATTACATAAGTATTTATTCTATATCCGTTTTGATATCAATACGTAGGTATATAAAATATTTCATGGTTAATACTCCTTTAATACCAGCGAGTGAAGATAAAAACGCTAACAAAACATAAGGCACGCGGCATTCAGTACGAACACTGGCATTATACCTAGATATTGCAGTTTCGCCACGGTCGGCCATTCATTAAGAAATATAAATACTAATAAAGTATAAATAATTCAAAGTGGGATATAAAGTATACTAACTAGAAGGAGAATTTTATTTACTTATCGAGCGTAGCGGAATATTTAAAATTGATGCAATTTCTAAGCGCAATAATAGAGATAAACGAACGGTAAAGGGCAGTTGCGTCATCGCGCAAAGATCACATTCCTGGCGTGTATTACCATAATTTTTTTATCTGCATGTCTGCTAGAATGTGAATTATCGCGCTCTTGGAAAGTGCTATCGCTTGTTGGATGCAGTGCCGTCGTCTGCTCCAATAAAAGTCCTATAAATTCACCTTGAACGGTTTTCTTCGTTGACATTTCCTTAGGAATTCATAGATAATTCTGTTTGTATGTGTTTAGTTCTTTTTTGTATTTGTTTGCGTCTTTATTGGGTTGCTTGTTGGAAGTCTTAATTTTTCGTTATTTGATTTCGCAAATATTTAGATAGCTTAACATTTCGTCTGCGTAAATACGGACGCAATGGAATTCGTCCATAGAAATGATCGCGGTTTCCGATAAAAGCAACATAAGTAACCGAATCAATTCTAATGCTGGAAATTCTTATCAAGTGATGAGAATACTTAAAAATAATTCTGAGAATGGACATTCTCTGAATATAGAAAGGATGAATTTCAGAGTTCAGTAAAAGTTATTCCATGTAATATTCGATTCGTCCAAATAAAATTTTATGCGAAGTAGAGCAATTCATAAAAACCATGAATTATAGATCTGTCACTTCTAAATTCGATATGCATAAAAGTTAGGGAGTGCCACCGTGGCCGGCGCCGGCCTTGCGTATAGTTGCCGGCGCGCTTCTATTTGGGAACGAAAAAGACTGATACAACGCATTTCAAATAAACCCTTTAGCTGCCATCTCGCACCAGACACACGCATTTTTTGCAAAAAAGATCATGTAAAAACGCGAGAGAAACAACTAACCTATATGGGAGCCGATCCCACCAGGTCCGAGAATACCAAACTACCAGTTCCATGCGATACCTACCTACCTACCTACCTACCCTCCCTGCTGGTTGCATTACAACTAAAAAGGTACTTAAACTGCTCCATTATTAATCCGTAGACTGGCACTGCGCACTGCCGTCCGAAGTTATGGAAACCGGCTTCGGCAATAATACACCTATAAAACTGTAGCCGGCACCGGTTACGGAGGCACTACCTAAAAGTTATGAGTGTCACAGAAAAGAATCAAGCCAGTTATGAATTGAAATACATAAAGCAAATTTTCGGTTTTTAGTTCGTGTATGCTTCAACTCATATAACGTAACTGAGCAATCAGAATGTTTTGTGTTATTTGTAATCCATCTTCGTTGCGATATCAGGACAAGGATGATATTATAACATTCCAAATCATGGAATGGGTAGAACCATTTGCTAGACCATTCTATTCGTACACACAGTAGTTGGATCGGGAACTTTGGCGTAAATCCACTATGAATTCTTAATAAGTTAACCTCACACGCCAAAAGACAGTGATTCAGTAATTAAACTTGGCACGTGTTTCGATGGCGTCATCAGGAGTTGAAGATTAATCTAGAACTTACAGTACGTTACTTTAAATACCTCCCTCCTGCCACAAATAAAATGAATCGATAAACCTAGGGTTTCTTAGAACTGAAGTGTAGGGGGCAAGTTTTTATTGCTAACCTTAAATTCTATCTACCTGATAAATTTATACAGGGTTGAATTTGGAATCGGACCATGATTACTGCTAAGGCAACTGCATTTATTTTTTACAGGATGTCACAATAGTCCGCCTTTATTATGCATTTTATAGGAAAAGTTATGAGAGACTCGTCCTTATTTTCAGTTCGCCATAACTTAAAATTATTTCCATATCAGTTTCATTTCTTCTGTACAGCACCTAACTTTGTTTTTTAAATGGAACACCTGTATTTGATTGCGCACTTTTAGATTCCTGTTAGGTTGTGTAAGATATTTTTTGCTCAAAATACATATTTTCAACGCTTTCGGAATTTCTTTGAAGATATTGACAGATATAGAGGAATTTTGAAACTTAAAAATATTTTCGAACTGTACAACACTGAAGCAATGATTTTTGGGAAGACGAAAACAATATCTAGGAGCAATCGCAGTAACAGTTAAAAAATAAAAATATTGTACAGGATATGGGCAGTTTCATGACCAAATTAAGAAATTTCAAAACTCCATAACTTTAACTTACTTTCTGCTAAAAATTCTCTTTCTGTTACGTATAAACTTCCATAGTTATTGAACTAATCACCATCAAATAGCTACCAACCCTAATTTTCTTACAAAAAATTCGAGAAAAAATTTATATTTTCACATTCTGGATTATAACATTTTCAAAGTAGCATCAAAACGGATACGTAATAATAATTTAAAGACGAAAATAATACATTTTTAAACTACAGCAATCGTCAGACGTGATGGCGAGCAACAGAGATGCGCAGTTGAGTAATCCCCACTATTCATCCACTACGAAACTCGCTTCGTCTAAAAATAACCTTACAAACTGCATTTCAAGGCAATATCACATTTATTCTCAAATTTTGATCATTTAATTCAAAATCATACCTAATTGTAGTGATAGTCTACGAAAATCTTGGCGTACCTACGTTAAATTAATTGTTAGTTTGTATCTTACCGAGAACAGTATTTTCAGGGCACAAACACAAACCACAACACAGCAGTGGTGGTTTCTCCTTAAGGTCAATTGGTCAATGACCCTCCTAAAATATTCTAATCAAAACTACAATTTTAATAAAAATAATTTTTTGTCTAACAGTCTCATATTTAAAATCCTCAGCGATCTGCATTCGCATCATCGCAGCAATACTACCTTATAAGTAGTCAAACCGCGCTCGCTAAGAACTAGCAAGCCGGGCCGTAATTGAAATTGACCCAGCACAGCTCTTATGGCTTATGGAGCAATGCATGTAAAGAAGAACAGTGACAGCAGATAGCGAATTCTTAAGTGAAAGTGAGAGTCACCTTTTACTCCCATATCTGTAATAGGGACAATGGCCCGATGACAACTGCGCAAAATCGAGTTGATCAGTTCTTGTTCTTCAGTGTTTATGCTACGGTCGTGAATTTATTGTGATTGTTCGTTTGTTCGTTGTGAAATTTCGTTTATAGCAAAAAAAGATTCGTGTTGTTGAGAAGATATTTGCCTTAAAATCAAATGGAACATTAAATTATGAACGTCGGAAAGTGGGCGACCGAAACCAAAACTGAATTTGAAACATATAGGTAACAAAAGGATAAAGGTAAATGTCCAAAGATATTTTAAAGAATCTATATACAATTTGTGCGACTGAATTTGCGGATGTAGTTTGGAAAATTGCGTTTTTTTGCTATCCGTGCTTATTATTTTCAAATGATGCTATACCTATGGGCTAAAAATGGAGTAACCGATATTAAACATTAAACATGTAGACATAAGCCAGCAACCAGTAGCGTAACTTCAAATTAGGGGCCCGCCCGCAAAATTTCTGATGACCCCCTCGCCATTGAAAAACAAATTAAAGTAAAAACTGTATTAACAAAAAACATAATTTTAACTTTGAAAACATTTGTTTCCGGAATTATTAAGCGAAGCACGGGGCCCGTCCGCGGTGGCGGGCTTCGCGTGCCCGTAATTACGCCCCTGCCAGCAACTTAATAGTGCTTTTCGCAAATCAGTGCACGACTTTAATGAATCGGTTTCTAAAAATAGGTATATTTTGAACAAAATAATTGATTGTGTAAAAATTTGCGGAATCCTTTAAATTGCATTGCACGGTCATGTATTAATTATAAGCTCCAAAACCAAAATGACCCCCCTGGTTATTAACCCACGAGCCGCCACTGCAACACAGAGTACATAATATCTGAACGACTGATGTAGTAGCTAACTCCATCTAATTTTTTAAAGTTTAGATAAGAACAATCGGCATCTCACCCATACCGGCATCTCTCCCGGGTTTACCCTACCTCAAATAAAATTTAAAGATGAGCTATATATCACGAAGTGTTAGCAAATTGGAAATTACAAAGTAACGTTAGATTAAACTGACTTTCCTAGCACACTTCCTTGCACGATTTAAAAGTGCAAATCAATTTCTAAAACTTGATACCCGTTTGCTATAAAATGCAATTATTTTTCACACCTATCGCATCCTTGCAGTAAACTGGACTCTCATGATTTATGGGACACTAAAAATGCAATTTCTCATTTTGACACCTTTGATCAAAACCAAATTTGCAACTCGTCTCCGCTGACTTCTGCAAAACTTTCTTGAAGGTTAATGTATTGGTTGTGCGTTGCTAGACGTTTACCGTTACGCATACCGGACCAGTGAAAGCGATCAGCGCGTGTGAGATACCACCAGAGGCCACTTGATCACATCGGAAATCCAACCAAGAATGGAAAGTCTGGGCGTTCAGTCCAGATACTAATTTACTTGAAATTAGCAAGCAATTTCGTTTCGACTTTTGTGCTACAAATGAATCAGAATGTCTGCAAAAAATCGCAGCGCTTGATGAGGTTTCACGACTTTTCTTCGTTTTGATTGTTATTGAATTTCTCTCGAATAAACATAATGTGGCCCAGCTTAAAGTAATTACGTACACTGTAAAACCAATTTACCTACTGAAATCTTTCATGCTTTACGAAAATTACTGAAACTATTCTAAGATAGAAATGAACCTACTTTTTGGTTATTTTCTATGAAACTAACGCATACAGGTTGTCAAAAGACAGTGTAATACACATCTAGGGCAGATAGTTATAGGTACTCGCCAAAGTGACAAAAAAGTTTCCTAAGTTTCTAAAAAAGTTATTTGTTACCTTGCGATTTTTTTAGTTTCCACTTTTGTCACTTTCAGTTGGAAATTTTAAAGTGTCTGACATTTACAAGACAAAATTTTATTGGCTGTGTAGGGGAGAAAGGGAGTGAGTCAAGACGCTTAAGTTCATTTTTTAGTCCTTAACGGTTCATGAAATAAAAAATGTTAATGAACGAATGCATAAAAATATTTTATTTTTTAAATTGTGAACCACCGAAATGTATCAAGATAAAGATAGATTTTTCCAGTGAACTGCAATATTAAATTCTTCTTAAAATTCCGGACATTTTTCGAATAGGTATGTTAGTACCTAAAGTTAGCAATTTTCCAGATAGTTCCGATTTTTTTAGAAAAAGTTAAAATTTCACGTATAATATACATATATATATATCAATAATTGCTTTTATCGCACTGCTCATTTAAAATAGAAAAAATCCCTGAGTGGAAGCATTGAGGAAGATCCACTCTAAACACCTGGTTTAGTCCCATTTCGTGCGTTCCCGTTTCGGGCGTCGATGAAATTTGTGCCGTTTCGTGCGTCGCCCCAAACCTCTACCTGGTTTGAGTGCCGTTTCGGGCGCTGACCTGCTGATAATCCAGTAAGTCCCTAATTCCAGTTTATCTTTACAACACAACGCTGTTAATAACTAGACTTCAATGCGGAATTGTATGTTGATTTCGCTCCTATTGTTTTCAAATAATGTTTTTGTTTTGGGGGGGGGGGGGGGCTTCGCGAGCTGAGCTTGCCCACCGACCAGAAATAGTGGGCCGTGGAACCACTTTTCTGGCCGTATTCATTGACGGGCAAGTATAAAACAAAGGAGTACGTTTTGTATGCCTTTATTGCAACAAGTACCTATAACGCACGAACTGTTGATTTCGCTACTATTGTTTTCAAATAATGTTTTTGTTTGGGGGGGGGGGTGGAGACTTAAACGCTTTTCAACTGAATCTGCATACAACTTTGGTGTTTCTATGGCAGTTCGCGTGTTCATTCGATAAAGCCAGTTATTAACAGAAACTACAAAAACGGGTGGCACTTTCGCTCGCTGCTTGGCCAATTTGCTAAATAATTGATAGAATCGGTGGATATTTTAAAAGTGAACAAATGTCACTGGTAACTCAAACAAAATGAAATGCTTGTTCATATTATCTCAATTCTATTCCATTTGAGAGGTACTGGATCGTTCGAACAACTACTCCTCGGGCAAATACCCCGCCAGGCATTGAATTATAGAACTATAGAATTATAGAACTAAATTTAGTTCTATAATTCAATGCCTGGCGGGGTATTTGCCCGAGGAGTAGTTGTTCGAACGGTCCAGTACCTCTCATCACCGCCACATAATTCGGCTAAGAATTAACTCTTGCTAATACTTGCACCAAGCGTGTAAGTATATATACAACAAGCAATATTGCATAGTTCGGGTGTGTAGGGTAAAGCACCGTACTGATGAGTCCCAAAAGGACGAAACCAGTGGTCTACGGTTTTCCATGCACATTCGAAACATGCAAATATTGGAAAACTTCTAACTTCTATTCCATTTGGTTCATTGTGTTATTAATTTAATTCTTTAGTCCCGTGGCAATGAAACTTCGAATATTTTCTGCAATGGTTATAAAACTACTCCTTTACTGAAAAACAAAATTCCTAGCAAAATAATCCTACTATAAGTAAAAGCAACAGGGGCGGTAATGAGTTAGCCAGGCAGTGTTGGGAAGAGGTACGGTAGGGAGGAAGAGAAAAATCGAAATGGGAGGAGAGGCGAGAGAAATTTGAGCAGAAGAAGTGAAGAACCTGAGGACAGCAGGATGGAACATGGTGAGGGAGGTAGAGGAGAGAGACAGACAAATACAATTGCAGGATAAAGAAGAGAAGATAAGACAATCGAGATATAACAGCAAATATAAGGAAATAAGAACAGCGGGACTGCCAAGATATCTGCGAAGTAGGGGAAGGGAAGAGAAGATAATAAGGGTGGCAAGGTTTAGATTGGGAAATGAGATGAGAGGTGGGAGGTATTGGGAAAGCGATGACAGAAGATTGTGCAGGGTATGTGGGGCGGAGGAGGAGACATGGGAACATGTGTTAGAGAGGTGCTGGTGGAGAGGGAACGCGGAACGGGTCGGAGTGGAGATGATACTGGAGGAAGGTGGGAGAGGGGAGAAGTGGATGGAATGGATACAGAGGGGGAGAAAGGAGAGGGAGGGTTAAATAGGCTTAAATGGGAATTGTGAGGAGTTTATTTATTTATTTTTTTGCTTGTTCCATTCATTTATGTTTATTTATTTGTTTGGTATGAATTGTAATCCCAAATGGGAATCAATAAATCTATTATCTATCTAAGTAAAAGCGAGGGGTTGTTCACGACAGTATTTTGCTGAACAAAAAATTTCCTTTTCCTTAAAAATGCCTAAAATTTCCCTCAATTGCCTCAAAATTCCCCAGCATTGCCCCTTCAACCTCGTATTTCCCCTATATTGCCTCAAATGATTTAAAATTTCCTCGAAATTTCCTCAGAATTTCCCCAAAATTCCTCGAATTGCTACAAAATTTCCCCAGAATTTCCTCAAATTTCCTTGCATTGCCTCTGAATTGCCCCAGAATTTCCCCAAATTACATTTCATTTTTATTATACTTTGAAATAGGTTATTGGATTTTATGTCGGGTTTTATTGTGGACTTAACTCTACTCTGGACGCTTACAAAAAGCGTTGGTCTCGTACATTTTAGTTGGAGTTGCTAATGAATTTAGAGATGGATAATTTTATGCAGTGCGTCCGACTGTAGATACATTCGCAAGCATAGGCAACTTTGTTGGTGGAGATATAATTTAGGTTAAGGCGATGTTCGCAGAAACGATGACTCGGGACTAGACTAACGTTACTTTTATTTACTTATTTTTGTAAGACAGTGACAAAGTTATGCCGGACAGCATATCACATACCTACGGGACTGGGCGTATTATCAAGAAACGAGTTCTTGAACGTGTAGGTACGTCAAAACCTTCGTGGCTCAGTAGTCGATGCGTCACTCGATGAATTTGCAAGTCTAAGGGTTCCCGTCTCGCCGTGGTCAATTTTTTTCGAGATTGTTTTCGTTATGGTTATTTTTTTAATGAACAAAAAATCGGCCAGGTTATTGTCAGATAATGTATCGCCATCACGCTAGAGAGAGTTCCAGCCATTTGACTTTTATTGTTGATTTATAAATCTCCATTGTTCACAAGTCCCCTCGTAGGTCTACAAGGTATAAGGTATAAGGTATGCACTGCGTTCTCCTCAAAATTTACAAAACTTCGGAAGAATCCTGGGTTTATTTTTGAATATTTAAAAAATGCAATTAAAAAATTAATAGAACAATAAGCTTAACAGAATTTTGAATTTCGCACGTTCAATTTTCTCATTTTCTTGTTACTGGAAGTGTAAAACAAAAATCAAAAATCTAGGTTATTCAATCGATTTGTTTGTACTCAAATTATATATCCAAAGAATTTCAAGTTCATCGAATTAGTAATATCCCCTTAAAAGGGCAAAGTAGTGCCGTTTTATATGCCCAACAAATATCCCCTTACAAAAAGGAAAAATTCTGACCTCTTTGAATTATTAAAAGAACTGAAATGCTGATTTAAAAATTCACTCTCAATTTTTTCTGAGATTTTTTCTAGTTTTGCTAATTTTAATAAACCGGGTAATTTAATTGTATGTATAATAGCGTCGTTGCATTTGAATTTGAAACAACTGAAGGTGTACCTTAAAATTAATTTAATACCCGTACCTAACCCCCTGATGAAGTGTAAGAAATAACGTACCTAATCATGTACTCGTCTTAAATTATATCTCCTAAAATATTATTGGTCCGAAACACAAGATAAATTAAAAATATAGGTGAATTAATTACCTATTAACATCCTCCGATAAATCTGAATATTTAGGTATACTCTCCAGAAATAGGAGTAAGTATATACAGGGTGATTCAGAACGGGCGTGCCAAATTAAAATGGGTGCTAGAGGAACTCCAAATAAGACAAAAACTTTATATGAACATATGTTCTAAAGTGACTGCTAACAAAGATACAGGGTGTAAAAATTTTAAGATTTTTGAAATATTTTTTTATTACGTATCTTAGGAACTAGGAAAGTTATTGAGTTGAAATTTAAGGAGTCGTTTTCATTTGCCAAGTTCTAATTTTCCAAAAATTTTGCTCTGCTAGCCCCATCAGTAGCGTTGCTACGGAGTAGGCCGTTTATTTATTTCCCCAATCCAATGTTACGCCACTGGCGAATGCAGGTGATTTTAATGTATTTGAAATCTACTTTCAATATGGGAAGAAATTGGTATCTTCAAAATTTTTCGTAAAATGCTTAGTTTTTGAATGAAATTGCTTTTTGTGAAATCGTGCACATATGTACTGAAATTTTCCATAATGCAATAATGGCTTCACCGATATGCAAGGAAAGTGAAAATTGAAAAAAATAGTTTATTAAGAATAACACTAACAAAACTAACAAGAAGAACGAAAAAACACATCAATTATTACATTACGATATTAAAAAAAATATTAAAAACTTTTACACCCTGTATCTTTGTTAGTAGTCACTTTAGAACATATGTTCATATAAACTTTTCGTCTTATTTGGAGTTCCTCTAGCACTCATTTTAATTTGGCACGCCCGTTCTGAATCACCCTGTATATAGGGTGTTACAAAAAAGTAGGTCAAGCCGCTAGCCACAGATTATCTGGCCGAAAATAATGCGACTTTCCTTATGCCATTTTTCATTTAGGCTTCTTTTTTTCAAGATAAAGGGTGTTAAAGTTAAAATTAAAAGAACTATTTTTATTTATAACTCCTTTGTTTTTTACGATATTCCATTGAAACAACATTTTTTCATATACCGACAAAATGTTTGTGTAATTTTGATCAAAAAAATCGATGCGCGAACGGAGGAAAGGGGGGTCGTAATACCCATTGACCTCCCAACTTTTCCCGGCGCACGTCTATGGTTCAAAGGTATTGTTTTTTGTACCAAGCCTTCATTTCTTTTATTTTTTTCACTCTTGTAAAATTTTGATTTAGGGCTTGGTTTACGAGATGTTGCACCTCATTTGACTATGTGTCGCTGTGTCGCTGTTTAAATCTCCCAATTTTTCTTAGGTGACGAACTAAGCTCGAGAAAAATCTCCTTGGATGGTACCGTTTCGGACATGTTCCTGCATAACGTCTAACAGCCAAATTGGCATTGGAAAGAAAGTCAGATAGGCGTTAAGTTGTCAAAATAATTATGAATAAAAAAGGGACCATCCAAGGGCATTTTTCTGAAGCTTAGACGTTATGCAGGGACATGTTCCTCCAAGGACATTTTTCTCGAGCTTAGTTCGTCACCTAAGAAAAATTGGGAGATTTAAACAGCGAGTGGATCAACAACACATAGTCAAATGAGTTGCAACATCTCGTAAACCAAGCCCTAAATCAAAATTTTAAAAGAACCATAGACGTGCTCAGGGAAAAGTTGGGGGGTCAATGGGTATTACAACTCCTCTTTCTTCCGATAGCGCATCGATTTTTTTGATCAAAATTATACAAACATTCTGCCGGTATATGAAAAAATTTCAACGGAATATCGTAAAAAACAAAGGAGTCATTAATAAAAATCCCAGTAAAAACTTTAACACCCCCTGTATCTTGAAAGAAAGACGCCTAAATGAAAAATGGCATAAGGAAAGTCCCATTATTTTTGACCAGATAATGTGTGGTTAACGGCTTAACCTACTTTTTGTAACACCCTGTATACATATAAAGTTACTTAATATGTAAAAAATAAAATAATATGTAAAATACCTAATTACCCATATGTATACGTTTAGGAGCGTTTGACCTCTATTTATTCACATACCTGTCGTTTTGCTGCATAATATTTGAAATGTGTATTTCAGATTTCAGAATTTCAAGATAGGATAAACCTAAGCAAGTACTGCTATCTTAATTTGCATGCTTGTACACTTGTAAGCATTGAATTGCCTCTGAAATTACCTCAACATTGCCTGAAAATTTCCTCACGTTGCCTCTAAAATACCATGAAATTCCTAGACATTTCCTTGAATTGCCCCAAAATTTCCTTGAATTGCCTCAGAATTTCCTTGCATTACCCCAAAATTTCCATGCATTGCACCAAAATTTCCTTGCATTGCCCCAGAATTTCCTTGAATTGCCCTAAAATTTCCCAAAATTGCCGAACATTTCCTCGCATTGCCAAAAAATTGCCTGTACTGTGTACGCATATTTCCCCGCGTGAACAACCCCTCGAGTAAAAGCAACAGAATCGTATTTAATAGTAAATTCTTTACAATGTATTACTTACTAGAAATTTTTGTCACTCCAACGACTCGCACGAACCGAAAACTAAACTTGTAAAAATTGGAGTTCTATATTATTATATTCCCTATAATGAACCAATAAAAGAATAAGTAGGTTCTAGAAATGCACTGCACCACCTACAGATATCTCTGATGAGAGAAATTTTGCTAAAAAATTTTACTATATCAATTAGTCAATTGAACACAAATCGTTAAATATATTCCGAGACCGGAAATATTTCCTGTATGCTACAATTACCAATTAAGTAAAATGTTATCATTTCTCCAAAATTTAGTTGGATAATAAAGTCAAACATTCATTATACCGACTGTCGGCTTTTCTATATTATGTACTCCTATATTACATCTTAATTATGCAGTTTAGAGAAAAAATCTATACGAGAGACCGCCATTTATTTTAGTACCCGAATTATTTTAAAATTATTTTCGCTTATATTAGGCTGTTCCATTTCTTCTGCACAGTAGGTACCGAACTTTGTTTTCTTAAATAAAACTCGTGCTGTATAATAATTGAATTTTTCAATTCTGTGAAATTTCAAAATCGTGAGTTTTCATTTGGACTGCACATATTTGAATTGAATTGCCTCGGAAATTTTGAGTTATAGATTAATTTGGAAATTAAATAATATGAAACTGAATAAAGCTGTGGCAGTGATATTCCGGTAAGATGAAAACAATGTCAAGGAATAACTGCTGGCAGTAAAAAAATTCAAAATATCAACTTTACTTTTATCTATGTTTAAATATTGCATGTTTTGAATGTGTACGGAAAACCGCAGACCAACTGGTTTCGTTCCTTTGGGACTCATCAGTACGGTGCTTTCCCCTACACACTCAAACACACCCAAACCATGCAATTTATCTTGCTATATGCTGCCGCGCTCTGGACAGATATCAGCAAGTCACAACTACTTTGAGTAATTATCTGGGAGTAATTAGTGGTACTGAACCGTTTGAACAACTACTCCTCGGGCAAATATCCCGTCAGGCATTGAATTATAGAACTAAATACACATTTTTTGTACTACGAGACGTCACAGAATGCTACCCCACCTAAGGTAGCTTTGAAGCAATCATAATGTGTCTCTATCTAAGTACGTGCTTTTAAGCAGGTCTTTGTTTATTGCATGTTTTGAATGTGTATGGAAAACCGCAGACCAACTGGTTTCGTTCTTTTAGGACTCATCAGTACACACTCAGTACACACTCAAACCATGCAATTTACCTTGCTATATATGCTGCCGCGCTCTGGGCAGATATCAGCAAGTGACAACTACTTTGAGTATTATCTGGGAGTAATTAGTGATACTCGGGTGATACTGGACCGTTCGAACAACTACTCCTCGGGCAATTATCCCTCTAGGCATTGAATCATAGAACTGCTTAAAAGCATGTACGTACATAGAGACACATTATGATTGCTTCAAAGCCACCTTAGGTGAGGTAGCATTCTGTGACGTCTCGTAGTACAAAAAATCTGGATTTAGTTCTATAATTTAATGCCTGGCTGGGTATTTGCCCCAGGAGTAGTTATTCGAACGGTCCAGTACCACTAATTATTTACTTTTATCATTGAAAATGTTTAACGAATTGGAAGTGTGACGGTATACGGTGGTCCCAGTAGCATTTTCTGTGACGCTTGGAAATTTCGCAGTTTTTGCGAATTCTTGCAAGTTCTACGTATGCCAGGCCAATGTTTTTGGTGTCAATTTGAAGATCTCGTCAAATGGGAACTTTGGGGGGAGGGATAGAAAATGCAAGATTCGAGTGTGCGAAAGTATGGGGTTAAAATGATTTTTCGGACACGAAAGCGTTCGATGCTGTTATAGCGCATACTTTGTGAAACATCCAACTTTTATTTTGGGCTAGTTGGAAAGAGGATGAACCAGACGACATCGCATGTCTTGGATTTTAGGGTCTGTGATGCAGGGGGCCGATATTATAGGGGTGGAAAAATGAGGTACGTTTTAGCAAACTTTAAAAGTATCGCTTATTTCTGTAACATTCAAATTTAATTTTGGGCTAGTTTGAAAGAGGACGAACCAGAGCACATCGTATGGGTTGGTTTTTGAGGTCTGCGATGCACGTAGACGATATTTAGGGGTGTAATGTTGAACTACGTTTTGGCGTTTAAGAGTTTGGTGCTGTTACATGGCATACCTATGTGTATAAATAATAAATAAATAGGAAATGTGACAGTATACGGGGTCCAAACAGCGATTTCTGTGACGCCTGAAAATTTCGCCGATTTTGCGAATTTTTGCAAGTTCTACGTATGCTAGGCCAATGTTCTTTGTGTCATTTTGAAGATATTGTCAAATGCGAACTTTGGGGGGGGGGGGGGGGGGTGATAGGAAATGTAAGATTCGAGGGGGCGAAAATTCGGGAGTTAAAAGGATTTTTTGGACACGGAAGCTTTCGGTGCTGTTATATCGCATATATACTTTGTGAAACATCCAACTTTGATTTTGGGCTAACTGGGATGGTTTTTAAAGTCTGAGATGTACGGGGGCGATATTTAGGCGTGTAAAGTTGAGTTACGTTTTTAGCAAATTTTACGCGTTAGGTTCTGTCACATCGAATACGTTTGTAAATAATAATATAATAATAAATAAATTTATGCGTGAGGCGTAGCCGAATGCAGAAACTACACGAGTGTATGAAATACACGTTCCATAAAGTTATATGTACTTACACTATTTTTTCGATGGCCGCTTAAGAAAGTAAAATATTAATAAAACAGTAAATTTATTTAATGATTTTTTGCAATTTATGTTAGTACATGTCAAAATTTCAAATTTTCATTTGGAATGTATAAATACATCATCTCCGAATGAAAAACCAATATAATAATAATCATCGTCATCATCATAAAGTTCTCAGTCCAAAGACTGGTTGGACTCCATCCTTTTCTATTTTGAGCTAACCTACGTATTTCCCTAAAAGTAGAACATCCTACATCCCCAAATATTTCAGAGCAGTACTCTAATCTGGGCCTACCCCTATCTCATTTTATTCCTGCATCTGATAATAATAATAATTATAACATAATTTGTCAACACCAGCACTAATTGAAAAAAATAAAAACACCGTCCCCATGTTTTGTTTGTTGCAGTGTTCAGACGTCTGTCATTGCTTCGATTTAGATTCACAAACTGTTACGTTGATTTGTACTGAGTATACTTGTAACTTACCCAAGTTCAGTAAGTAGTATTAAACTCTCCTATCTCTAAAATTATGGTTTTCAAGATAATCGTATCCAACCGCCTCTAATTTGTTAACAAAAGATTTATATTTTCACATGGATGTCCACATTATTTTCAAAATGACACAAAAACATTAAACTTGAAATTGCGCTTCCGCAATGTGAAAATATTAATTTTTTGTCATTTAGAAGCGATAGATATTTGAGCACGGTTATCTATTATTTAGATGTAGGTAAGTTTAGACACAATCGAAAGTGAATTAGTTACACAGAAACTGAATATTTCTGTTTAAAAAAAAGTTGACACCATATCTACGTATTGCTTTCATCCCACAATCTCACTGCTACAGTTTCATTCAATTCGAATATATTACATTTTCGAAACCATAAATATACAATTTAGACAAAAAACAACATAATAGCACCCCATAGTAAAATCAATAAAAAATCCAAAATGCACTCAAATACAGGATGTTCTATATAAAAAAAACAATTCGTGCTCTCATAATCTAATCTAACAATGCCGTACGGTATGTACCTATATTTTCCAAATTATTAAAATAATGGAAAATTTTGGAAATTTTTTGAATGGAACAATGCGGGTCAATTCTGCGTATTTTTGTTAGACTCGTACATAAGCTATATCAATTACTATTTAAACTACCTACTCCTTTTTAATAAACTAAAAAATGTCTGCCGAAGCTGGGTATTTCCATGATTACGAATACAAAAAGAAGTGTGTCGGAAGACGCCTTTTTCTCGCCTAAATTGGACGTCGGAACCCTCAGAAGTAACAGACCAGTTTAGTTCAGTGCGAGTAGACGTGTGATCTGTAATCACTTCCTGTTGCGTTTTTGTTCATATACGCAATACACACCGGGACGTCCAGTTTATAACGTCTCTCACGACTTTCTCTACTTGATTTTGAGTGAAATATATAGTCCGTTTACACAACAACAGCAGGTCATACGTCATCCGTTGAATTATAGTATAGTGCATTAGATTTAATGTAGTGGATGTGTTTAGAATTAATTTGAAAAAGTTTTACATTTTGTGTGACAAAATGCAGTACTTTTTGATGATCGTGGTTCATGGTACACATCAGTTTTAATCAACAAGTTTGCATGATTCAGGAAAACACTGCCACCTTAAGTTCTAACTTATGGTCTTCTGTGTGTTTCGAGAAAACATCTTTGGTTTGATATGAATTCTTAATACGTTAACCCCACACGCCAAAAGACAGTGACACAGTAATTAAACTCGACACGTGTTTCGCTGACAACTTCAGCATCTTCAGGAGTTGAAGATTAAACTTACATAAATCACCTGACTGGTGTTATCCTGACGTACTGATTTAATTGTTTGTTAAGGTCTTGTCCGGTGAACCCCGACTGCCGTCATACTCGTACTTTTCTCTTGTCAAATATTTCTAATACCTTCCTTTTTCTAACCTTATCTATTCATATCTTTATGGTATGCGTCTGCATCACTACATTTCCCATCCGCTTCTCCTATCGTCCATAATTTCATGCCCGTCCGTGCTCTATACGTACGGTTTTAAGAGTATGTTCCGAGTTTCTATACATTTACTAGGGCCTAGGGCCTAGGTTATTCTACTTTTTATGATATTTATCGCATCTTCGATATATACATAATATGTTTGTATTAAAAACTAGCGGTGACAACTCACATCCCTGTCTCACTCACTTCCAAATATTTACTTCTCTACGTTCCTGCTCAAATTCCATACCTAACTGCCGTTTGATTTTTGTCAAGATCTTTTGTTCTCCTAATAACAATTCATCCTTACATTCCTGGGCACTTTGCACATCTTTTTCCATTTTCCATTTTCTTGAATCTACAAGTCCTACATACTTATAGACGCACTTTATTTTTCTGTTGTTTTCCCTATTACCTATTGCCTCGAATATACCCCCATTTCTTCTAAACCGAATTGGTCTTCCCCTAATATTTCTTCCTACTTTTTCTTCATCCTTCTTTGAACAATTCTAGTTAAGATTATTATTAATTTGGTTACGAAATTTATGTATGCTCTAAAATTGTAAAGTAATTGAAATCAATTATTTATTTGACGATGTATGTAGCCATTCATGGAAAAAATGCTATTTTTAAGGATAGAAAAGTATGTGTAAAAGCCAAGCTATTGATTATGGCAATTAGTTTGGTGTTATCCATCTACTCATGTGGGATATTTTACAGTTAATAGAAAAATGTTTGTCCTGGTTGTACATAGGAAAGGCCGGCGGCACATTCGCAAGAATGCATCGATTAAATTTGCATTGCGCATAGACTTCTTGCATAATAAAATCGAACTTACAAGAACGCAGTGTAAAGTTCACGGATATTGCAATAATTCTCTAAGCCACAGAAAGAATAACAAAGAGACATTGTATTTATAATTTATATCTTGCGTGTAACTTTATTAGTATTCTGTGAAACAGACATTTATATTTTTATATATCGTAAGAGGCTGCTCCCGTATGCGAATAAGTTACAAAATATGTACATGACATTGAACATGCATTTTACTGTTCAACATATCAAAACCGTTTACGGTTCTTTCACCTCACACACAAACAGAATTTAAATAACAACTTATCGAAGTTGAAAACATGCCCGGGCGTTGAAGAAATCTACTTCGATATGCAGAGGTATGAGGAATATCTGCAACGGCAAAAACGAGGCAAGATAATTACAGATTCTCTTATTACTCAATCTTGTATTCAAAATAAGCATTTAACACAAAATAATACAAAACCTGCAAGAATTTTTCCAAGAAAAATGTTCGAATATCATTAATTAAATCACAATTTTTAAAGACATTTCTTTTATACCCGCAAGACATAATCAGACAGGAAAGAATCTGGAATCTGGAAGGTTGAAAATAGAACTTGATAGTAGCCGTGGCAAAAAGAAAGGAGTGGATAATGCGTAATTTATACAAAGAGCAGTCGGCCGTTGCGGAATATGGACAAGTAATTGGTGGCCGTTCCGTACATCCCATTTCCGTACAAAGCGAAATCAGTGGCAGTTCCGTACACGATGCACGTGTCGCGATACTGGGGATCATTTCTAAGAAACTGTCATTAGCAATAGTGGTAGTTTCGTACAGGTACAATCCCTTAGTGACCGTATACTCGGAGCGCATTCTAAGAATCACCCGGGTTGTTTACGTAGGTACCTGAACATAGAATTTCGGATTTAGTCCTATTTCGTGCGTTCCCGTTTCGTGCGTCGATGAAAATTTATCTGCTATTGTTTTCAAATGTTAATGTTTTTGTTTGGGGGGAGACGTAAACGCTCCGCTCGCTCCGCTTGCCCACAGACTGGAAATAGTGGGCCGTGGAATCACTCTTTTGGCCGTATTCAGTGACGGGCAACACCACTTTTTTGGCCGGGTGATTCGCAGAATGCTCTCCGAGTATACGGAGACGCACGAAACGGGAACGCACGAAATGGGACTAAATCCAAAATTCTATGTTTAGGTACCTACGTAAACAACCCGGGTGATTCTTAGAATGCTCTCCGAGTATATGGTCACTAAGGGATTGTACCTGTACGCAACTACCACTAATGTTAATGACAGTTTCTTACAAATGATCCCCAGTATCGCGACACGCGGGAGTTTCAATTTATGTATCAGATAAACTATAAATATTATTAAATACGAAGTAGCCTCCGGAATTGATATACAGTGTCAAAATATTAATATGCTCAAGTTCTCAATTTTAACACAAAGCAACAGTAGGTATATAAAAATTAGTAAAGAAAAATAAAACAAAGTTTAGTATGTGGGGGTGCAAAAATAGGGCTAAAACTGAAATATGAATTATTTGAAGCGAGAAATCAGAAGAACTTGAGGTTTTCTGTAGTTGTTACCGGTAAAACCCGAATTCCGTGAAAACCCGTTTTAACTAGTTAAAACTAGAAATAACAAAGAGCCTTTGTGAAAACTAGTTTTAACTAGTCGAAACGCGAACTGACGGGACGTATTTGTAAAAACCCGAATAAATAATAATTTTTAATGGGCTTCTGGTTCTAACGGTGATTTTTAGTCAAAACTAGTTTTACCGAGTCGTTCGCTTGAGGGAACTAGTTTCAACTCATAGAATCAGTAAAAATCCGAAATACTCCATTCTTCGTAAGACATAACGGTGTCACTAAGAAGTGCTGCTTCTTTAGCTAGTAGATCTGTGCAGGGTTAGGTATTTGCGTTGTACAAGAAGCGATGCGCAAGCAACATGTGCAAGTGTAAAAAAGCAAAGGTATTAATTATGCAACTCGAAATACCACAATAGTGAGCCATGCCGAACAAATAATAAAAAAACAGTGTAAAACACGCGTTTGCATTAAGGTTTATGTTATATCGTGTGCCCCGGAATTTCTGAAGCAACCTGTTTAACATCTGGAAAATTTGAGAATTGCGACTTCTATGCCTCTAAAGTGTTTTAAGGATATTTCGAGTATCAGAACACATACAATGTGCACAAGAGAAAGTTTTTGCATAATAATTTTCAAAGTTTAAACAAATACCAAAAATATTTCCAAAAATGTATCGCGTGGGAATCAACTCAGTTTAAATACAGGTAGTATAAAAAGCACGACAAATTAAAATGAGCAAACAAAGTTTTAATACATTTAAGTAAATAAATTAATAACTAATTTTCTAGGTACTGTTGCAATGTTACTGCCTTTAATAACGTGAATAATTGTCTAATAAATCCATTGCCAGTTTAATTAAAAATTATAAAACGTTTAATTATGCTGTTCATTCAAAATAACAATATACAAGTAAAAAAAATTTCCACCTATGGATTCGAACCTACGTATTCTTGATGCCATGTCAGCCGTTCTGCGATTGAACTCACTAACCTTGCGCAGATGGCTGTCGTGCTCTTTACACTAAGATGATTTCCCTTGCGATACATTTTTGAAAATATTTTGTTAAACTTTCAAAATTATTACGCAAAAATGTTCTCTGGTGCACATTGTATGTGTTCTTATACTCGAAATATCCTTAAAACACTACTTTGGGGGCATAGCAATCACAATTTTCAAATTTCCCATGTTAAACAGGATGCTTCAGAATTCCCGGGACACACGGTATTATGAATATATTTTGTGTTTTTTAGAGTTTAATAAAACCTAAATTCAACTGAGTTTTTTAATGTTATGCAAAATAATACAAATTTCGGGTTTTTACTGATTCTATGAGTTGAAACTAGTTCCCTCAAACGAACGACTAAAAATCACAGTTAGAACCCGAAGCCCTTTAAAAACTATTATTTATTCGGGTTTTTACAAATACGTTCCGTCAGTTCGCGTTTTCACTAGTTACGACTAGTTTTCACAAAGGCTCTTTGTTATTTCTAGTTCTAACTAGTTAAAACGGGTTTTCACGGAATTCGGGTTTCACCGGTAACATAGTGATGCTGCCGAAATTGATTTCCAGTCTCGTCTCGCCTTTTCTCGGCAAAACGAGACTATAGTCAACAATCTCGACGAGATTCTCGAATGGTCTCGAGTATGACAGCAACTATATTATGCCATTACGTACAATTACTAACATGATCTTCTCGAGTAGCAATTGAATAAAAATTAAATTAGAAAAATGGTAAATCCAAACAAGCTTATGACACATTTGAAATAAGATTTTCCGCTGATATGCGTATATTACGCGTCTTTACCTTTCTTCTATACTCAAATTCAAGTGAGTGTGGCTTGCATGTCGGCGAGCACATACAGTTCTATGTTCGATGTTAGGTACTATTATATTAACAACGTTATTAAATTTTTTTGCAACGGTGCAACTATATGGTTTGGTATTGCGATGCCTCCTGGTATCTCATTTTAATTATTTTTGTACCATAGTCAGAAGCCATACGCCAGCTCAGGTATAAGTAAAGGTGAGCAGAAGAGATTATTGGGAATCTGACTGCCAATACGTAGAGACTTGAAATATTTATAAAAGTCAGTAAATTGGGTTTAAGCTTCCAGTGTTTAAGACAATAAATTATACTAATTATTCTACAATCCACTAAGCGAAGATACAACATATACAACATATAAATAATTCTCTGGGGTGCCTCCAGATTGAACATCGGACAACGTCCTGACTTTTACATGCGTTCTTTTTAGAAATATATTATATTAACAATAATAAAAACACGTTTCATTAGGCTTCGTTTGAAAACCCGCCGATCCGCGGTCGTGCGATAAAAACGAGCTTTACGAAATTTTTAATATGCAGGGTGGCCCGCTGAAAATAGTAAGTGTAATTTTATACCACTTAGCATCATTTTCACGAAAAAAGCTCTGACACGTCGATTTTGGTTGTAAGGGGAACATCTGAGTTCGATGTTTTCATTCATGTAACTTCAATCCCGAAGCGGGAGGGGAAAGCACCCTTAAATTTTTAAATGAATAGTGGTGTCAAGATGCACACCGTATGAAAGGCCTTTCAATTGACTTTATAACAGTTTTTTATTTTTTAAAATTGGACCACTAACCTCCGAGAAAATGCACTTTAAAAATAACATTAATTAACACCAGTAGGTGCGATTTTATACCATTTAAAGCACATTTTCTCAGAGGTCGGTGATCCGATTTCAAAAAATGAAAAACTGTTATAAAGAGAATTGAGACCTTTCAAACGGTGTGTATCTTGACACCACCTTCCATTTAAAAATTTAGGGGTGCTGCCCCCACCAGCTTAGGAGGGAATGAAAACATGGAATCCAGATTTCTCCCTTGAAACCAACATCGGCGTGTCTGAGCTTTTTGGTTAAAAATGATGTTAAATAGTATAAAATTGCACTTAGTGGTGTTAAGGTGTCTTAATTAATGTTATTTTGAAGGGGCACTTTCTCGGTGGTTAAAGGTCCGATTTAAGAAAACAAAAGCTGTTATAGAGAGAATTGAAACGGTGTGTATCTTGATACCACCTTCCATTTAATAATTTAAAGGTGATGTCCCCTCCAGCTTTGGGTTGAAGTTATATGAATGAAAACACATCGAATTCAGATGTCCCCCTTACAAACAAAATCGACGTGTCTGAGCTTTTTGCGTAGAAATGATATCAAATGGTACAAAATCGTAGTGGGCCACCCTGTATAATATTTTTAATGCGAAGTGAACGCAGATAAAAGGTTCGGGCATCGTCCGACGTTCAGTCTGGACGCACACCTGATGGTTGGGAAGTGTACAGAATTAACGTATGCCAAAAAGTCTATTTTCTATTTTTTTCAAACATCTCGTATGTACTTAGTTAAAGATGGAAAAATAAATATTGATTTATATTGATTTTTATTAAACCAGGCGAGACTATTCGAGACGAGACGAGACTCAATAATTCTAGACTTCGTCTCGTCTTGAAACGACGAGACAAAATGAGACTAACTGAAGGTCTCGTCTCGTCTGTTCTCGCGGCAACCTAGTGTTGCCCTGGTAATACGGTTGCGAAACGCTGACGAAAGAAACACACAGGGAAAAAATCACTTCAAACTATAGGCACAAAGCAAGCAAATTACTCGGCAAATTCATTGAAGAAAACGTTAAAATTAAAGAAGTCAAGAAACCTCGCAAGAAACCTTGAAATATGTGGTGCTACAGACGCATGCTGAACTGAAGATACCGTGGATAGATAAGGTTAGCAATAGGGGTAGGCTGTTCTTCTTAAGAGAAAACGATGGGAAAATATGAGCCGTTTGCTTCCAAATAGTCTTGGGACTGAAAAATTTGTACTGTCAATTTTCTTGTTTTACTCGTGAAATGGTTATTCTTACGGTGACAGTCCAGTCGATCTTTCCGATATTTTTTGACGAAAATCCTGCGTTGCGACTGCTTGTATACTTCCTAGCCACCAGTAGTCGTTCAGAAAACAAAGAGCCTCTGTGCTGGGGCAGGGATTTTGCCGAAATTTACCTAATGATATTATAATTAATCGAAATTAGCACGGCTGCGGCACACGGAGAGGAGAGGGGACCCTACTGTGAAATCCGATGTGAAACCTGCCATAAGAAAATTAAATAAGCATCAGTTTGGAAAATCTATTGGAAGTCGTGCCATCCGATTAGCACTCGGTGCTGCGATTCCACGAATACATGTGCGAAATGGACTACTGGCCAAGGAGCAGTGGCCTGCAAGGCGTTCCACGGAAAATTTGCTTTTGACAGGAAATTCAAATCAATATAATAATAATTGCCATTTATTATATTCAATAATTCAAGAAATAAGTATACTATACTTGGGCCGCCGAACAGACGGAGTGATCACCCTGCAAGAACGTGCTCTAGCGGGGCCAGGATCATATACGCAGTCATCGCAATTAAACTGCGAGACAACTAATGAATCGCATAATAAAATTGTCATTTTCTGAGTTAAACAGTGTTTGTTTTGAAATATCAATTTAAGATTTAAAAACCACGTTTGCAGTTGCTTGCAAATGATTAAACTGAATCGTAGATCCTGATCGATATACAAGCCCAAATGTTTAACGCACTTGCTGAAATTAATCAGTGTATTTTTAAAGCAAAAAGCAAATAGATACACTACGCAGTACTAACTTCCCCTCTACCAAAAGGCACAGTTTTCCGGGTTGACCCTCAAACCATGCGTTTCATAATCCCGACAAGACCAGCAAAATCCTTAACAATTTGAATAGTGGCATCGAATATGTCAGTTGTGTGAAAGTGGTATAAAAGTTGTATGTCATCAGCATAGAGATGGTAAGAACAAAGAGTCACTGACCTATGAAAGTCTCAAGTATATAAAATATAAATCAGAGGTCCTAATATAGAGCCTTGGCGTACACCGTAGGATAATAACAATTCTTTCGAAGTTTTGCCGTTTATTGCAACACTTTGTTTTCTATTGAACAAAAAAGATTCAAGTAATTGAATTGCAGGAAGGCTAAAGCCGATATGTTTTAAGATTGATAACACGATTATCATGGTCAATTGTGCCAAATGCTTTCGAGTAATCGAGCATGATCAGTACTGACACTTTATTGTCATCAATGGCTTTGATAATATCATTGATGATATTATATTTACAATTGCAGTAGTACAACTATAGGTAATTCGGCCTAAATCCAGACTGACAATGGTATAAAATATTAATATAAAAATATCTTACTTGCATTCAATTATTTTCTTGTGTTTCCCATCACGAGAGAGAGAGAGAGAGAAGTAATACTTCAGTTATTTAAATAGTGCCAAATAGGTAATCGGCGCAGATTCATAAAAAGTTTTCTTCTAATTTACTTATGCTTGAAGCAAATAACAATTTATGAAAAAGATGCGTAATTTATAAATACCAACCGTGAAAATACCGGTACCTATGTTCCGAATTTATAAACAGGATTTAATGTGTTACGATTTACGAATTCGCTCAGCCTACGCGATCAGTTTTTTATTGTATAAGAAATCAATACTGAAAGTTGATACTTGTAGCGTTTATAAAATGGAAGCAATAATGTAAGTCAACAGCTGTCCTAACGTAAAGTGTGAACACGCTTGCATGTTCTAGACATAGGATTTAGTATATAACATTTACATGAATATGTATAAGTGCTTGCTTCGATTGATTCTTTGGTCATTTAATGTCTTATTCCTTTTGGCTTTTGTAACGGGATACGCAAGAACTGGCGAGCAATTTACGGTGTTATAAGCCTAGAGAAGTAGAACAAAAAAAGCACTTACAGAATATATTAAGTAAAATTACTGAATCGAAATTGATTTTCGGTGTAACTACTTATTATTCCCATTAGGTGGTGCTAAAACAGGAAATTCTTTAATGCTAAAGTTATCTCTATAATTAATAGAATCAAATTATGTAATGGCAAAATCGAATTCCGTCAAGGCGACCGTATATATATCTTGCAAAATTAATCCGATCTGTCAAATCCAATTTCTTCAACTTAATCCAGCGATTATATTCTAAATAATAACAAAAACTGAGGCAAATACCCCGCCAGGCATTGAATTATAGAACTAAATCCAGATTTTTTATACTACGAGTCGTTTCAGACTGCTACCCCACCTAAGGTGGCTTTGAAACAATTCTAATTTGTCTCCATGTACGTACGTGCTTTTAAGCAGGTCTTTGTTCAAATATTGCATGTTTTGAATGTGTATGGAAAACCGCAGACCAACTGGTTTCGTCCTTCTGGGACTCATCAGTACGGTGCTTTCCCCTACACACTCAAACCATGCAATTTAATCTTGCTATACATATATGCTGCCGCGCTCTGGACAGATATCAGCAAGTGACAACTACTTTGAGTAATTATCTGGCATTAATTAGTGGTACTGGACGATTCGAACAACTACTCCTCGGGCAAATACCCCGCCAGGCATTGAATTATAGAACTAAATCCAGATTTTTGTACTGGATTGTTTCAAAGCCACCTTAGGTGGGGTAGCAGTCTGGGTGGGATAGCAGTCTGAAACGTCTCGTAGTACAAAAAATCTGGATTTAGTTCTATAATTCAATGCCTGGCGGGGTATTTGCCCGAGGAGTAGGTTCGAACGGTCCAGTACCACTAGTTAATACCAGATAATTATCCAAAGTAGTTGTCACTTGCTGATATCTGTCCAGAGCGCGGCAGCATATATAGCAAGATTAAATTGCATGGTTTGAGTGTGTAGGGGAAAGCACCATACTGATGAAAAGGACGAAACCAGTTGGTCTGCGGTTTTCCATACACATTCAAAACATGCAATATTTGAACAAAAACTGATGATCAGCTGACTAAGAAGGTACCTAGTTTTCAAAGTTTTCAGGTAGATCATTGAAACGATTCTAAAGTAAACCTGATACCAGATCAGTGGAAGGAATTCGTAAACAATAAGCTTAAATCCGCCGTACGGCGGAATTTTGGCATTAAGTGCCACTGTTCCGCCGTTGAACGGCGGCAATATCAATATCTGCTGCATAATTTTGCCGCGCTTGCGTAAATGATTGATTACATTTCCGGCGGATCTCTGCACCTTCAATAAAAACGTCCGCCGTAAGGCGGACTTCCAATTTCCACTGCACAATGCCGCCGGCGGACTTTTATAGCCGCACCGTTAAAATATAATTAAATAATTTGTAAAAATTAATTTCTAGCGTTCCCATACAGCTTTATCGTTTTTAGTACCTATCACGCTTTAATTTCGAAGATTTAAGCTCAGCTTGCAGATAAAAATTAACTGACCGATCAGAAAGCTGGTAACTCAGCAACTGATCTACTGTCGAAGTTTGACTATTTGCTATTATAACCCACTGGGTAACTGTAAGTTATAAGGACATTCACAAGACAATAAATTAAATTATATGGAATTGTTTACATCAGATTACGCAAAAACAATTATTTTTTTAATGATATGGACTATTAAGTTACTAATCATGACCGACTTCTACATCTGGGATCTCACATTTATATGTAAATAATAAAAACCAGTGGAAAAACTTACACATATCAACAACGGCGATAGTATTCAAAACAGCAATCTTGTGTGTAATTAGTCTATAAAATAATTAAATTCTGATCAACTTTTTTAAGTCGCCTACACCTTTACCGTACTTTATCCTTGAAGATTGTTTAGAACATTCTGTGCGAGCTTTCATTACAACACTCAATATTCGATAATAACTATAATGTTGGTATTTATTGATTTTTATGTTTTATTCAAATTATACAGCGTTAGATAAAAACTGCAGTTTATTATTGTAATTACACTGATTAGTTTTGTGGAAAATCTGAGCTAGTTTTATATTTTATTGCCCTTTTCCAAGAAAAACTGTTAATAGTATTATAATATACCAACATAATTATTAAATATATAGTTAATTTAGTTTTTCTTACCTACTTAATGTTTATTAATTATTTCAACAATGAACGTTAATGTTATGGTTCTCCAAAGAAATAATGAAATATTGATAAAGTAGGTAATTAATGAACTTTGCCAAATATACCGGGTGGTTACGAATACAATTTATCGATATATCGATAATATCGACGGCCAAATTTCATCGATGTGTACGTGTTCGCAAGCACAGCTGAATTGAAAATGGATTGCCTGCTTTTAATTTAAATCTAAAAAAACACGTCAGTGTAGTAGTGGGGTCAAGTGCAAGCAAAAAATGGTGAACTTGCTCGTTCTCAGTTATACAACGACTATGGACGTGACATTCACATTAAGAAGACGTTACAGGAACCGTAACGTTACATGCAACAGTTCGCTAATGGGTAGCGGGCTTAAGATAAAATATTATCCTCGAAAAAATACAAATAGATTTTCGAAATGCACCCCCCTCCTCGTATGCATCTGTTAACACCTCTTAGAATTAGGTTAGATTTTCAACAGATGCTTTAAAATATTTATAATGGGCCTTATGTTCTTTAAATCTAGTTAAAATAGATTGAGTCGTCCGCTCGATAATTTTTTATAGCAATTTTCGCATGCTAACCAGTAAAATCCCACCTTATCAATGAATTGCTATAATGCCAAATTCTAACTTGCCATCTTTCTAAATTACAACATGCTGCTGTGGTCTAGCAAGATTAGCTCTGCACCATTTATCTTATCAACATTTTTATAATACCTAAATGTTGCAGGATTACAGAAGTAGGTACAAAATATTTGTGCAAAAATTTTCAAAAGAAAGTCGATGCCTATACATTTTATGACATCTTTTAAACTATCAAGAACAAAATAAAGTTAATTGGGTATCGATGAAGTATCTTTATAGTGTGTTAGATTAGTGACTGACCTGTTTAATATAAAAAAGCTTGTAATCGCTCCCGTATGTTTTGTCTCGATTATTATAACACTTGTTGCACTAATACCAGTAATTTACGAAAAGTGTATCTTCTTGGGAAGGTGTGGTACGACTGTGTACCAAGTATTAATTTAAGATATTGACAGTTGAGGAAACTGATAAGCAATGTAAACTTCAATATCCTAAATACCTGCTCGGTATTTGTTCAGATTTTTTTGACAAACGTGATATTCTCAGAATATTTACGCCGATACAGTTCTTTATTATGACACGATTGTTGACAATTGGTTTTTATAACAAACACAACGTGGGTAATATTTTTTGTTGTATTATCTTCAACTAATATTGAACCGTGGGCTGCTCCAAATAAAACTTACGCAGGGCGCTCGTAAATACCAATATTCGGGGAACTACTATTTCCATTTTTTGCCAAACTACGAAATTTCTTAGGTTGTCGACTTGAAAATTTGCAATCCTAAGGTTTTTCTTACGGGAAAAAAGATTCCAATAACATTTTTGACGTTGCGCCCATAGAGTGCGCTATATAACCTATTGCTTTGATAAATTGACCCATAACTTTTTACCATGTACATTTAACGTCAAATCGGCTCCAAAATATGAAAGAGCAACCTTTTTTAAATAATAAATGTATTCTTGTTTCATTTTGATATTCCAGGCCATTTTCAAGAAAAAATGACTTAATGCAGATAGTGGTTTAAATTCCAAAGGTAACCAAATCATAAATTATTTAGAAATCTGTACAATCGCTTAGGCGAAAGAGGATCTTTCCGTCCAAAAGGTGAAAATAGCGTTCCGAAGATTATTTCGGCTGAGCAGGAAGATGAGCTTTTGGTTAGATTGCACGAAAATCCAGGCGTAAGTACCCGTCGTTTAAGTGCGGCAACAGGCGTAAGTAGCTCTTCGATTTGGAGAATTTTGCACAAAGAGAAGCTTCACCCATACCACATTACTCCAGTACAAAATTTGTTACCGGAAGATCCTCCTGCTCGTCTACGTTTCGCTAATTTCTTACAAGAGCAGCAAGGCGCAGATCCTAATTTTTTGAACAAAATCCTCTTCACAGATGAGGCAATGTTTACTCGACGTGGAGTTTTCAACTGGCGAAACAATCATTTGTGGGATTCTAAAAACCCCCATGCCGTTAAAGAAAAACTCTTCCAACATTTAAGATCAATGTTTGTGCGGTGTAATTTCAAATTTCTTTATTGGGCCTTTTCAACTTCTACCCAATCTGAACGGTCCACTTTATTTAAATTTTCTTCAGCAAAATTTGTACGAACTGCTTGAAGAAGTACCACTTAATTTAAGGGAAAATATGTGGTTCATGCAGGACGGGGAGCCCGCACATTTTTCCCGGCCGGTGCGGGAGTACTTAGACAACGTCTTTCCACATCGGTGGATTGGCCGTGGAAGTGAATTTGCTTGGCCGCCTAGAAGCCCCGACTTAAATCCTCTGGATTTTTCGATGTGGTCTAGAATGAAAGATGCGTATGGTTTTTAAAGCTGTTAATTCACCCGATAAGCTGTGGCGAAGAGTACAAGCGACTGCCAATGAAATCAAAGGCAATCTAGGGCTATTGTTTAAAACTCGGGGGTCTCTCAGGAAACGCATTGAAAAATGTATCCAAGAGAATGGTGGACACTTCGAACAACTACTTTAAAATTTAATGTTTCCTAATTTTATTTTTCTTGTACCTAAGCGTTTGTAGTGAATTAAAATTTATTTTGTTAGTAGTACTTAATAAGCGTTTCATTTCTAAGATTTAAACACTATCTGCATTAAGTAGTTTTTCTTGAAAATGGGCTGGAATATCAAAATGATACAAGAATACATTTATTATTTAAAAAAGGTTGGTCTTTCAGATTTTGGAGCCGATTGGACGTTAGATGTACATGGTAAAAAGTTATGGGTCAATTTATCATAGCAATAGGTTATAAGTAGCGCCCTCTATGGGCAACGTCAAATATGTTATTGGAATCTTTTTCCCGTAAGAAAAACCGTAGGATTGCAAATTTTCAAGTCGACAACCTAAGAAAATTCGTAGTTATGGCAAAAAATGGAAATAAAATTGTATCTTTCAACACCCTGTATTTCCTAAACCATCAACATTCGGATAAGGCACGTTCGGGTTAATGGTCATTATTTGACCTGTAGAATCTCTAGTTAACGGATCTCCCATTATTAATGAAACACCCTGAATAGCGATTTTAAAATTCTTAGTTGGAGCAATTTAAGAACTTTCTGTCCGATACAAGGACTAGGTAAAAACATTATAAAACCGTGTGTAAGAAGGGAAGTAGAGTTTTCATTGAAGTCCTCTCAGTTCGACTCTATTTTTAATAACGTCATGACAAGAGGAAAAATAGAGAAAACAGTTAACTGTAACATGGGCCTATTTGTATAACCGATCAGTTTAATTATTATCTAATTTATTTAACATGAACCTATATTACGTAGGTACTTAAGGCTGGGATATTCGAGTACCCGAGAAGCGTTCTCCTAGCTTCTGAGACGGTGTTACTACAGACAGTCCAGCTCAAAAACTGTATTACTTATAGACATGAATTATGGTTTAAAAGAAATATGAGGGTTGGTAGAATACGCTTATAACTATTTTATTTGCCATATTTATACTGTTGTTAAAATAAACGAAGTTGAAAACTGGCAAATTTTAACGGAAATCTTAGCATTATTCACACACAAATTGTACATTCGGATTTTAGTTAACAGCCAAATAAAATATGTGAGCACACTCACCGATCTTTTAGCTTTATTTGAAGACCTTATTTGCCTAATTTCGTTATTTCAATTTTCTGCTGGACTGGCTGTACCAAGGCGGTTGTTAAAGCTATGTCTATTTATGTCTTACACATGTACTACCGATCTCCTGTCCTGTCGTAGCGTATCCCACCCTTAACAATAAATAAATAATGCAGCACTCGGTTACATAACGGATGACAGAACACATTAAAACTTCGAAATCAAAATTATTTTTCTATAAGTTTAACAACTTATTGATCTAAATCTATTTTGCTACCAGCCAGAATCCCAAAAGAAAGGGACACCATATACACTTAATAAAAAATTGCAATGTTGCATGTCCGGTGACAAGTGAAAGTGGCAGTAATTTCTCTATAAATATGTATATGTATGCATTTGACAGTTAATTCAATTCAGCGTTTCCATAAGGTTTATTTGTGTTTTATTTCTAGGGTAATTGTTAACGGAACCTTGAGCTCAAATTTGATTGTTCAATTATACTCGAACAAATTGAAAGTTCAAGGATACATCTATTCTTGTTATGAATGTGTACATGTATCTTGACATATCCGTGAAACACATTAGATATGTGAAAAAGTGAAACAGATATGAGACGCATTTTCAAAGATAAGGATCTATAATTTTAAATTACTAGTTTTCTTACAGCATTTATTATGTTATGATCAGATAAGTACTCAAGTGGCAGCATTAGATGAGTAAGCAAAACCAATAGGTACCTCTAGTGATTAGTTCGGAAATGGTAGGGAATTATTTGCAGTTGCATCAAGAATTAAACATAACTGCGCATGTTTTACTTTTCAGTTTATCAGTGACACAATAAATAACAAATTCAAGGCAAGAGAAAAAGTTGTGCTTAAATAAAAAAGAAAAAAATATCTTAAATGTCTTATTAATGTCATGTACATATACAGGGTAATTCAACGTTCTGGAAAAGCCAACTGGTGCTTTTATTTTTGAAATGAGGTATAAAAGATTTACACAAAAGTTGTTGCACTGAAAGATGTCTCTTTATTAAAATTATTTTTCGCCATACAGCATGTCCCATATTTCTTGTATCGAAGTCAACTACTTTATTTCAAATGGAACACCCTGTATTTGGCTTTATTTTATGATTGTTTGATCAATTTTAGTGCGAGGTTATACTAAGTGATTTTGTCTAAACTTCGTGTTCTTTAAATTTTGGCAGATGCAGCGCAATTTCGAATAATCAATATCTCGGGATTAAATAAAGCTGTAGCACAGTGGCGGCTCCTGACTTTAGAACTTGGCAGTGCTCTAGAAACACCGCTCAGGGGTTGGGGGGGGGGGGGGTTGGGGGGCCGGCGGTTTCTCCCCCGTAGTTTTTTTAAATGAAGTGCTTTAGAAGCCATTTTCAAACATTTTCAAACAATAAATTTCACTCACCGCAATATTTAACGAAAATCCCAAATCCAAAAGGTTAAACTTTCGCACACAACTTTTACCGCGACCTTTCGAAAAGCATTTGATACTTCGCACAGGCTTAGGACGTCAATTTCATTTTATTTCAAGTTTTTCGTCAAAAGTCTATATTTAGATAAAGTATTCATTTTTAACTGAATGGAGTATTACAACACAATAATAATTTTGAAAATTGCAAAAATCAGGCGACCACTTTGTTAAAGTTCACTCCACAATGTTTAAGTGTTGACTTTAACCAAACCACTACCTTTAGCCATGCTAAGTATTGGAAATTTCAATATTTAAAAATAAACACGATAATGCAGCTAATTACTCACATTATAAGCAAAGCAACGAGCCAATCTCAGGCCTAAATATGGTAAACAAAAACAATAAGCACTGCCGCAGAAGTACAAACTACAAACTCCCGCGTCCCGTGCTTCGCCCAACTGTAAAGCTAGGGACACATTTCTCTGACGTGTTGTGTTGTGTTGTGTTGTGACGCAACGTTGTATGGATCATACAGCATAAATCGCATGTAATTAAACGGGGCGCGTGCACATTACTCTGACGCTACGCGCTGTGTTGTGTTGTGTTGTGACGCGACGCGATCCCTTCTTTCCAGATTTTCGTTGCATCGCGACACAACACATCAGAGCGTCAGAGAAGTGTGCACGGGTCATTTCGCTTAAAAAATATGGATGAAGCTGTCTTAATTGAAAAAGTTACAAATTACGAATGTTTTTTCAACGTGAATTCGAAGAATTACCGCAATGAGTGTATGCGGCAAGAGACGTGGGAGGAGATAGGCAGGGAAATGAATTCTACAGGTAGAACAACAGAATTTTTACTTCACTTGTACTTACATACAGTGTGGAAAAAAGTATAGAAACAGTTCTATAAAAAGTTCCCGGTTAATCGGGGACGAAAACGCTCGGTGTGTACATACTGGAGCTTTTGAGAAATGGGGTAGCACCAGTTTATCAAACGTTGCGTCACAACACGACAGAAACATGTGCACACGGTGAGTCACAACACAACACGACACGACACAACACAACACATCAGAGAAATGTGTTCCCAGCTTAAGTGTCTGCTCAAACAGCGCTCCCAGATGAGCTTTATTCTTCCACCTAAAAGCACATACGACGAAATTTTTCCGAGTCGCGCCGATCTCGCTCCCATATCGAATGTGCATTTGCCTTAGAGTGCCACACCTCAGTACTCGGACGGCTGGTTGCGTGTGTGGTAGGCATTTTGAAAGACGACGCGGAATGCTTAGAGCGCGTACTATTTATTATGTCGCATAATAATTAATATACAGTGAAGTCCTAAAGTTTGGAATAAAATTCATAATATCTTTTTTATCAATATTTCAATGAAATGCTCGGACACGTCGATTTTTATTATCAATTTAGAATTTTGTAATGGATATGTAAAATATACAAGTTGTCCCATTTTCATGTACAGCTGTCAATGTCAATTTTCTTAAATGGAACACCCTATACATTTTCATATTTATGAGTAGTCCATTGAAAGGCAATTTCATAAATGTGGCATTTGTTACCTTTTACTTCCATGGCTATCGAGATATCAACACTTGAATTTATAAATTCGTCAAAATTAGAAGAAAAAAAAAGCAAAATATACCTCACACAAACGTATGACATCAAAGATTTATGGACGAAAATACGAAATGAAATTCGGAGAATCACACCTGAAGTTATTAGAAATGTTCTTTACGAATTCAAGTACAGCTTGGCTATAGCTTAGCAAGTTCTTGGAGCTCACACTGAACATTTAATTTAGATTATTTGTGATGTTAATTACTTTCTTGTGTTTTTACTCAACATTGTTTCTTATTTCGTGGTAGTTTTGTAAACCTAATTTCCAATCTCGGCAATCTCTAGCTTTTGTAGAATTTTGAGGAATATCTAAATTCAAATGTTAATATATCGATAGCCATAGAGGTAAAAGGTAACAAATGTCACATTTATGAAATTGTCTTTCAATGGCCTACTTAGAAACATAATTTATTGTATGTAGGGTGTTCCATTTAAGAAAATTGACATTGACAGCGTTGCATGAAAATGGAACACCATATACATTTTATATGTTCCTCACAAAATTCTAAATCGAAAATAAAAATCGACGTGTCCGAGCATTTCATTGAAATATTAATAAAAAAGAAATTATTAATTTTATTCCAAACTTTAGGACCTCGCTGTATATTGCGGCAGAGATTCAAAAAGTTTTAAACTTATTAGTTTATAATTATTATAAGGTTTGAACCTTTTATCAAAAAAGGTTAAAACCATATTTTTGTAGGCAGTGCGTGCGCACGAGCGCACTTATTAACGAGCCGCCGCTGCTGTAGCAATGATATTTTGGAGAAGTAAAAGCAAGATGTGGGAGTGACTGCCTTCATCACTAAAACCAGAAAATAGTATACATAATTTGAGCAATTATATGACCAAATCAGAAAATTTCAAAACCCTGTAACTTCCTAATTTAAAATAGAAGTGTACATTTTTTAAACCATTATTGAACTCCTTATAAAATTTACTTTCACGTTATTATACACTTCCTTATACCTAGAGTTAAGTTTTTGAAATATTTGCAGTTCCTTGTAAAAAGTGTCAAATCAGGCAACTCAATTAAAACAATATTATGCATTTTTAATTAAAAAGTAACAATTGCATACTAGATCAATTAATTAATAGGTAATTCAAATTATATTATAAGCAAAACAAATGACAAACCGATTTAAACTTCACCAAATGGGAAAAAAGAAAGGCTGAGTACTGATTTTATTATTTGTATAAGATGTGCATAATGAGTGGTACCTACGAGACAGTTCGAACAACTACTACCCGGGTAAGTATCCACGCCACTATAGAATTAAATTAAGATTTGTTCACTGACTTTGGAACATTCGTAGCTTGTCTCTATGTACTCTTAAGCTTACTAGCAGGTTAAAATTAAAATTAAAGATTGCAAACTTGAACTACGAAATACGTATTCAATTTAACCTAAGATATGCAAAATAAAGAAAAAGTTAACAATAATAAATATTTACAATATGTATTTACTTAAGGATTAAAACCAAAACAAAATCTAACAACAAACATTTTAACCGATTATCAATAAAGTAAAATGTTCAAAGTAGTGCCCATTTTCTTCTAAGCATAATAATTGGGTTCTTCTTAGTTAGTAGTTGCTAACAATGGTATAGGTAAGTAAATTGGTATAGAAATATGGTAAATTATTTGAAAAGAGTAAAAAATAGATTTAACAGATTTGATGGGACATTTACAGTGAAATACCATACAGGAGATATAAAACGAAGGCCTACTGTTTATTAAAAAATATTTCAAAAACTGTTAACTTTAGGTATAGGGAAGCGTATAGTAACGTGAAAGTAAATTTTATGGGGAGTCCAATAATGGTTTAAAAAATGTACACTTCTATTTAAAATTAGCAAGTTACAGGGTTTTGAAATTTTCTGATTTCGTCATGTAATTTCTCAAACCATGTATAATATTTTCTGATTTTAGTGACGAAGGCAGTTACTCCTACATCTTGCTTTCACTTCTCCAAAATATCATTGCTACAGCTTTATTTAATCCCGAAATATTGATTATTCGAAACTGCTCTGCATCTGTCAAAATTTAAAGAAAAATGCCAATAACTCAAAAAATATGAAGTTTAGACAAAATCACTTATTATAACCTCGTACTAAAATCGATCAAGCAATCATAAAATAAAGCCAAATACAGGGTGTTCCATTTGAAATAAAGAAGTTGGTTTCCATACAAGAAATATGGGGCATGCTGTATGGCAAAAAATAATTTTAATAAAGAGACATCTTTCAGTGCAACAAATTTTGTGTAAAACTTTTTTATCTCATTTCAAAAATAAAGGCACCAGTTGACTTTTCCAGAACGTTGAATTAACAGAAAAATAATTAAAGGCAAGAATAACATAATATCAAAAAAGAAAATATATATGTTAGACCGCATGAAAATGGACAAAATGGGATATACTTAATGGAAATTAATTTACAAAAGTAACGACGTGAGGCATCGGGCTTGACCCAAAATAACGAAACTGTAGAACAAATTGGCACTTTGTTTTGGCCGACAACAAAAATTGTGTGACTTTTAACAGAAACAAGACGAAGAGGACGCTGATGTCTGAAATGTCCGAATCTTATGTTTCCTACGCACCAACGTACCTCGCATTCACTTCAAAATCAAATAAAGATTGTGGGCAAGACAAACAACACTGCAAAAAAAATAAGAAATTTTCAGTGAAAATTTACACATAATTTTATAAAATATATGTTGCCTCTATGCACTTTTTATGAAGATTGTGTATGTTACTGTAAGTCTTATAAAAGTTACACTAGTTTCTAATCGGAAATTCTACTTAAAAATAAGTTATAATGTCTCATACATGTGTAACCAACACCAATATCAAAAATTGGAGTATCGTCAAATTCAATAGTTTTTGAATAGCTTCTAATTTTAATATTATACCATAAATTATTTAAGCTTTTTTTAAATTTAGTTGGCCAAATTATTCACCACTACCTCGTACCTGGCCCTCTAGCTCAAGTATAACTATTACGTTGCCGCATATTAAAAATATTAAATAATACTTTCTGCACTTATGTCTAATAACGCAAACAATTTGCAAAACATTAAGGCATTAATTAAACAAATAATTTTAATACCTACGTAGATATTTCTAATGTTATAAAATATTTAACAAATAGGTAAATAAAGTAACTCTCGTCGTGGAATTTACTCAACATATTAAAATCCCATAAAATTAATAGCAAATCTCGCTGTACCAGTCAAACGTGTAAAAAACCGTTAAAAATTTTTGGCAAGATAGTGCAAACTTTCCATCTGCACATCACTTTTTATTATTAATACTTCAATTCCATTTGAATGAGATAACACAATGGCTTTATCCGCCTACTTTGATTATTGTGCGAACGAGCTTTACATGAACGCCGCTGTCCGCACCCACGCCTCGAACAATTCGTTTCCTGCTCTTTCCTGAAAAGCCTCACATTCGTGCTCTCTGTTCACCATCAAGCCAACAGAAAGAGAAGATTACGCTCTGAAAATATTTAAACACGCGCACAACTGAAATTTTTCAAAGAAGACATTTGATTCATGTGGTTTCTTGACCTGTCACGTGTTAATATCAATGCGGGATATGATTTATGCATTGATTGTTCGTGGTTTTGTGCTTTAAGCTTTATGGGTCCACGAGATTTACTCCGCACGTATACGTAAGTTAATTGTAATGTGCCTGTTCGCGATAGTGTAAAATATAAATTAGCATCAATGAGAGCCCGTGCTTTTTGCCCCGCATGTGTACGTGATTTAAATAACTGGTAAATCGGAGAATATGGTATTAAGAGCTACTTCACACAACTGTTGCTAAACGCATCTTTGACCGATACATATTATTTACATTATAAGGGTTATTATAATTATTATTCGAGAGGAAAAGTGGAATTAAGTAAATTCCTATAAGTCCAGTTGAGAATTGATGTCCTAACTTAATTAAGATAAAAAAATACACAATAGATGCAACAACTTAAAAAATAGGTAAACTACTGAAAAATAAATAGGGATATTGCCATAAGAACCTTATCACCAATGTTAAGCGAATTTATGTAACGTGTATCAAGAGGTCAGGTGTCACATTATTCAATAAAACAAACTTGAATTAAATTGACAGTATTATGGGTGTTGTGTGGTTTAGCTGCTTTCGGTTGCCATTTTTGTTTTGTCTACGGAGTGTTTATTCAATTGATTTTTATTTCCCTATTCTTCCTGACGTGCAAAGAAGTCACCTGGCGCGTAACAAACAAATATCGTACTCTTGCACCAAAGAGGAGAGCGCCAGGTAGATATTGTACAATTATTAGGAACGAGTTAAAGCGTTGTTTCAAGAACACTTTCACGCTTCAGAGAAACGGATACTACTGCAAGAAGACCTGGAAGTGGTTGGCACCGCATCAGAACACCTCGACAGGACAGATATCTTGTTATTAAATAAGAATGCACCCTTTTAACGACTGCTCGACGTCTGCAAAGTCCTCTACAATGCCACAGCAACTCGAGTCTCAGACCAAACTGTTAAACCTAGGTTTTTAACAACTTTCCGTCGACGGAATTGCGTCGACGGAATTCCGTTTGCTGTATTTTAAGTCTGTCGCTGTTTGAACGGCAGAAAATTTTTAGCTTTTTATTGATGTAACTTAGCAACAACCAAATTATGCAGGTTTGATTTCAGCAAAGTCCCCCATCGCAGTGCGTTGACAGAATCCGTCAGCGCAATTGCGTCGGCGGAAAGTTCTTAAAAACCAGGGCTTTAGAAATCGATTGAGATGCCTGGCCGCCCAAGACAGCGCTCTGAATGGGCATAATTACGTCTGCAAGAAGAGACACCGTAGAATGACATTCTGTTTTCTAATGAGTCCAGATTGTCTAAGTAGTGATCCTCGACGTCCAGAGTATATTGCAATACTTGACATCGCAATTTAGCCCAATGAGCTCAACCAATTGTTACCTTCATTGGTGATGGTATTATTGTAGGGGCAGGCATTTCTATGGGTTGGCGCACTGGTCTATGTCTTCAACGGATCACTAACCAGTCAACGTTATGACCAAGAGATTATTTTAGCCTCCGTTTTGCATCGTGATAATGCCATAGGACGGCACTATTTTATGTTCCCTGATAACAACGCAAGACCGCACTGTCCTAGAATGGTTTTAGACACATTGCGAGATGAGGAAATAAATCAAAAATCACCTTCCACTTCTTCCGCTTTCCACTGACCTTAAGCATATCGAACATGTGTGGGACTTCCTGCATAGACGGCTGGATGATCATCCACGGCTTGCTACGATATGTACCGTAACTGATGTCAATTTGTTGCCTGCTATTCAGGTCTTCTTTACTAAGGTTTTATGGCGTGTGAATCTTCATGATTGCTGAGTAACACCAGCTTAAGTCGGTTTGTTGTTTTATATCTTCACTAAATGATCTAATCTTGTTTTTAAGGCGCTCATTTCTGCCATTCTCGAAGTAGTTTGGTATCCGTGGTTTTAGAAAAATTTTGGCATTTATTTTTCCCTTAGCTGACATATACATATCCGTTTCCCCATGTAACCTACATGAGGCAGTCAGATATCCTCGATTATTCTTCACAGCTGGTTCATATTTCGATCACTGACAATAAGAACTCCAAAATATTTAAAAGACACGATATGTTGTATCATGCACTCTAATATGTAATTTATTTTCCTAGCCTGCAATTAAAACTACATCGTCAACATAATACACAACGTTTATATTTTTCTTTTTGGAGTTTATTCCTTAAGAATCGATTTTCAGTTATAGCCCGCGGTGCGGAAATTATATGAGTAGTAAAATCAAGCGTTACATTTCGCGTTAACTAAAAGTAAGGCGTTACGTTACTTGCAACATTGAAATTATGTACGTATCTATGGACACGGTTGTTTATGTCTGACTGCATAGAGCATGGAAATAGTGAAAATAGAGTGGCAAAGAGTAGATATGACAGTTGACGTTGTAAAGTCGGCATCCGCAGTGTTTATTCGTTCCTACATTTGTTGAATCTTTTGATTTCATATGGAAAGCCTAATATTAAATACTCCAAATATTGCTTAGTGCCAAAATGTGAACCAACGCCTATTCGAACTCCAGGAAAAGTATTTATTTCATTGCCAGTGGGATCGACGTTTAGCAGATTGTCACTTAATTACTGAATTTATAAACAATTTATATTTTGATGTGGTTGGACATTTTCGAACATAAACCATCTGATAAATACACATTTGGGTATAAAACTGACATTCGCGTGTACCCTATTATCAAGTGATTGAAGCTAAAATAATCGTTCGTAAGGAGTAAACTCCAGTCGTGCGTCGGAGCTGACACACACAAGTTCTTTCCTTGATATTCCCATATTATTCAATCCAGGACTCAATAAGTCGCCTTATCTGATTTCGGTTTGCAAAAGTCCATCGATTTCTCAACTATTTGGCGAATCGTGAAGATATCGTCCGTTGTGAATCTATTTTTAGGTAAACCTTACTGCTGCTCACTGGCTAGTATGAATGGTAGAATTATGTCAAGAATTATATTGGTTAATATTTTTTTGTCGAACTCAATATGGTTATACCTCTATAATTTTCTGGTTTTATCCTATCGTCTTCCCTGAGCGAGATTGTTATAACAGTTTTCCAATAGGTTTGTATCCCGTCGTTTTGACTTTTGATATAATTTCTTATAGGTATACGGTTCCCAGAGCTAAACCATTTAAACAGTTTCTACTTTAACCCGTCGCGTCCAGGCGTTCTTTTATTTTTTAATTAAGTAATTTTGCGTTCTTAAAACTATCCACAAATAATGCACTGATCAGAATCACAGATGACCGTTGCGAGTTCTGGACAGAAAACACAGTTACAGAGGAACTTCTTTCGATTAACCACCTAAGTCAATGGTTTTCATCCAGCTATGAGAAAGTCTGCGCCTTTCATGATTAACCACTTTTGAGGAACGCAAACGTGGAGGTCGTATTCACCACGAAACACATGTAGAGCACTTCCTGACTTGTCAAGTGCCAATTATGTTCGTCTACGATTAGGTACTCAAACTATCACCAACGAACATATTGGCACCTGACAGTATGTGTTTTGTGGTAAATATGAATACGACCTCCGCGTTCGAGTTCCTCAAAAGTTGTTAATATTGATGATTGAATGAGTATATTATCAATTCAATATACATACTGATAATCGACAGAATTTACTATATGTATACTTGACATGTGATTTGCGGTGTTGCCGCTTTACTAGTACTCTCTCTGGATTGCGAAGTTAAACCTAACACCTGTATGATGATAATAAGTTGATATAGGCTAAGCATAAACCCGTTGAATGCAAAAGTAAATTATCTTTTTATTCACCAAAAATAATTAAGATCGTAATGTACCTAAGTTACACACGTTATACAAAAATCGATAAAATGCACGTTGAGGTTCGGGCTTTAAGGGTTCCGTACTTTCAAATTTAAAGAAAAGCTAAAGAAGAAAATTCAAATTGTACTGTACAGTAAAGGAAAATATAAATATAACACTCATCACAAAATTTGTGATTTTTTAGAAAATCTGAAATTTAACAAGTTTCAGTACCTCTTGGTTACTGAGTTACTGAGTAAAGCGAGCAATTATAAACAAGAAAACACAATTTTACTTCAGACTGAATCTGATTCTAGGCAGATTGTCTCTCTGATATGAACCTCGCACTCGACTTCGCCCGTTATTTCGAGTTAAGACATTTGAACGGGTTACCACATACGGCGAACACTAAGCAGCTGACCGTGCTTCGGAGGATACCTAAAATCAGTGGTTCCGGTTGTAAAACTAACCCCTTTGGCAGTTAATCGAATTTTTAGCCAATATTCTTGAGCTAGGACAGGAATCTGTCCATTTCTGAGAACGAAGATGGCTCAGAACAGAAACGATTTGCTAGTAAAATGGTACCTATTCCACTGAACTGGATACAGCCTGTTCTGTAGGAATATATTAACAAGGTTCGTACTACAGATTATCTTTCAATACCTCAACTTCAATCGTAACGTCTCAATAGCACTTATGTAAAGTTAGCCGACTAGTTACATAGGTACTCGAATATTTATTCCGCCACATTTTTATACATAGTTCTCGCTAATAACGCAGACCCGTGGGTTTACTATTGAATCTAATTTATGAGATCTAGTTCGCAATATCCTTGAATACGGATATGAAATTTGAATATTGCTTAATGGAATTTCTATGTAATATTACAATAAATATAGTACTCGTACCGTATAAACACGCTATTAATTTTTTAGCTTTTGCAATGCTTATCGTTAAAGTTTATTTCGAGTATTTGTATTTGATTAAGGTACTTGTATCAACAACTTGAAAATACATTTGCTTTACATACACTTAGTATCATTTCTAATAGTGTTATACAAACATTTCCATAAAATGTACATAATAAAAGTGGTTCTTTCAAAAACGTGTTGTACCATGTTGCATTTCAGTAACTTTTACCCGAAGAAGGAAATTGTTTAAGTATTGCATGTTTTGAATGTGTATGGAAAACCGCAGACCAACTGGTTTCGTCCTCCTGGGACTCATCAGTACGGTGCTTTCCCCTACACACTCAAACCAAGCAATTTAGCTTGCTATATATTATGCTGCCGCGCTCTGGACAAATATCAGCAAGTAACAATTACTTTGAGTAATTATCTGGTACTAATCAGTGGTACTGAACCGTTCGAACAACTACTCCTCGGGCAAATACCCCGCCAGGCATTGAATTATAGAACTAAATCCAGAAGGAAGAAAGGAAAACTAATAAAAAAAACAAAATAAAAATAAAATAAGGTATCGAAACAATTTACAAAAAGTAGTTGATAACTTAAGAGTTACAAGGAACAGTTGCTTGATTATAAATTCAATTGTCGGACCCATCAGTTTCATTTGAAGAAAAGTAGTTTTTTGAGTTTATAGTTTCTCATATTGATAATTAAATTTTCTCGGCCCTGTAGACAATTTTTTTATTTCTAGGTGGGGTACTGAATAGACCTTGATATAACCCTTTTATAGTATCAAGAATCAGTCTTGCTCTTTCTGAAGTTATGCGTTTATTTTTATTTAAATTACCCACTATATGGTAATTTTGAAACTTCATTTAAGGGGAATCTTACAGAACATTTTTGCGTTGAGATATTTTGTCAAAACTATTTTGCATCAAGCGGCTTTCTTGGCTGTAATTCTAGAATGAAGATCGAAATATAACTATGGCGTAAAACAGTCCATTTTATAACCATAAAGTCAGTTTCTAGAGTAGGTATACAAAAATCCAGCCAACCATAAACTTTCAATTAACTTTTAACAGATTAGCAATGATGTATGTATAGAAAATAACGGATCTACTTAATTAAATTAATACAGTCCATAACATAACGCTGTAAGTATACATTATTGTATATTAAATTTATATTATGAAGTAAATATAGGTACTATGAAGAAACGGCGAAGCATTACTTTCATAAAATAGAGTACGTACTTACATACGATCATAAAAGGACATGTAATTAACACAATGCGTTCTAAATCTCACGTGCGAAACAACAAGGATAATTAAATCCAAACACCAATAGGTACGTCTACAACCGCTAATGTTTTCAGCGAGGTTTTCAGTACTGTAACGAAGAGTAATAAATTTGTTAAGGAGCACTATTAACTCCTCTGCCCACCTAACGGCAATCTAAAGTTCATTTTAGATTCTGAACAAAATCAGAACATGTAGACTAATAAAAACGTTTAAGTTCTACGAACACTTAAAATGTCCATGTTAGTATAACTTTGTATGCTAATTGTACACATGCCCTGTCATGTATTTACTTGTTACTTGGTCAATGGTTGCATTAAAACCGTGTTCTATTGTTTCAAAATAAATTATATTCTGACTTGTGTCAGCGTAGGTGTTTATGGACTCATTTCTACGCAATTCAGATGAATGCAGAATTTCAAAATAGCGTTCGGAGAAGTTCAATTCTAAAATATCATAGTGCGGACTTATCACAGTCAAAATTCTGGCTTGGATGTCAGAAACAGGTCAAGTTGTTTTCTGTTCAATGTGGGCTAGTAATGGAACTGTACAAGTTGTTGTAGGTAACTCAAAAGAAGGTATAAGGTAGAAGATGAATGTCTGAAATGGAAATAATCGACTTTTATAATGCGTAATCTTGACTTCGCCCCAAATTTTGATGCGCAGGGGAGCGACGCGCCGAGCGCATCTCGAAAATTTCAGCCGGCTGAAATTTCTGGCAATGGTCCCAGAGAAACGCACGGTTAAAACAAATTAAAATATAACGCCCACGTTGCCAAGATATTCCCAAGAATAAAGGAATTAGGGCCAATTTTTAAAATCGGGCTTCTTCAGTTGTTCATATGAAAAAAAATTGAGGGCCGTTTTACTTTTTAATTTCATTTATTAAAGTTAATTCATAAAAATTATTTCATGGTCAGTTTCAATTACTTTAGTGAAATTTATTTTCAGGTGAATATGCCTTAAAACAAATAAGATCTGAATTCATCATTTTTTCTTCAATATTAGGCAAAAATATCTGTTGGTAATGGACTGATTGGGTAAATCTGGGAAAGATGCCGGTATGGGTGAAATGCCGATTGTTCTTATCTAAACTTTAAAAAATTAGATGGAGTTAGCTACTACATCAGTCGTTCAGATATATGTACTCTGTGTTGTGATGGTTTGTGTTTGTACCCTGAAAATACTGTTTTCGGTAACATACAAACTAACAATTAATTTAACGTACGCTAAAATTTTCGTAGACTGTCACTACAATTACAATTTTGAATTAAATTATCAAAATTTGCGAATAAATGCGGTGAAATGCAGTTTGTAAGGTTATTTTTAGACGAAGTCCGGTTAGTTTAAACTACAGTTGTAATTCTAAGTTGTAACGTTCGGCATCTCTCCCATAAGTTTGGGAGAGATGCCGATTTTAAAGGGGATGAGATGCCAACAACGTTTTATGTCTTTTTTGCACAAATGCCAACGTTTTATAAAAGAAAAAGTAATTCGCTCGGTGCCTGGTCAGAGAGCGATGAAGAAATTGAGACACTGGGTAAACTACTTAGAAAAATCACCCCTCTTCCCTCAAGTAGCCAATAATGCGAAACCTAGAAAAGTAAACACTGGTGAATTACTAACAGCGAAAAATGTAGGGTAATGGAAGAAAAGAAAAAACTAAAACTAGAAAAACAAAATGCTGTTGCACCAAAACCTGTAGGGTCTGGTTTAAACAAAAGGAATTAATATTAAAAAGTGGAAAGGCAAAAAGGGAGAACTTGTAGGGAAATATAAGAAGCGCAAACACAGTAGCTCCTCAAGTTCTTCTGCAGATGATCCTTGAATTCATGACAGCAGTTCGGACATTAATTTTGAAGAATTTGTTGAAACAAATTGCAAGAGTACAATACCACTAAAAAGAAAGAAGACTGGATACAGTGCGTACAATGCAGCTGTTGGTTGCACAAAGGGGCCACAAAATATGTTAATATAAATATTATGTCAACCATGCGGAAAATTTTTAGTTTTACAAAAATTAAGGCATTGGCATCTCTCCCAGTGGTATAGTTGGCATCTCTCCCTTATAATGTGGGAGAGATGCCAAATGAAGAGCAGTTTTTGTTAAATTAAAAAAATGTTTAATTTTGCACTAAGAAGTTTAAAATCTTGTTATGATATTGCTAAATGAATATATTTTATGTTGTATATCGAATAAACTGTTATTCTTATCAACGGAAATTTTTATTTGATTAATTTAAAAAAACGGCATCTCTCCCGGATTTACCATATATGTATACTTATAGTACAGAGGCGATCCCCTATTACCAAATTATTTCATTTAATGCAAAACCCGTAAGTCGATTATAATTCATTTTTAACGTTCGCTTGAGATTTTTCCAATGGAAGTTTAAAATGGAACAAACTCATTAATTCATTAATATCCCAACAGTGTTATGGGTCTGAGTTGAATGTTTCCGTTCTCTTGAATTATGGTTTATTAATAATGAGAAGCAATTTCTAGAAAGTGCAGTGATTTAATATATTACACTGATGCTCAAAATGGCCTTTCTAAATTTTGCACTCCACTTGGAACATATAAATCTAAAATAGATTATTTTATAATGGATTAATTTCTTATAGATGGTTCTGCAATTGTGGATAACCATAACCACAGTTCCCGTTAACATTTACGTTTTCGATTATTGGAAGAAATCGAGGAAGAAATTAAAGCAAAAATATTAAGACCCAAGAGCACTTTTTGGGAGTCAGCAAATAATATATCATTATATACAACTTTCGCAGCTGTTGTATTTCACGAACTACCACAGTCTGTCTAAAACATTTGCCGGCAATTTGCACGGTATAATCATTCTGTCATATTCTACGGCCTATTATAGCAATCCTTCAAAGTTTAAGTCCTCTATTATTCTTGCGATATTAGAATTTACAAGAATAGTATTTTAAAAACCGTATAACACGTACTGATCCAAGACGACCTCAACCTAACAGAATACAAGTGTTGTAATACAATTATTACGGTTATTTTGACATTTAAAATAGCTGTATCAGAGGCAACGTCACAACACTACACTTTCATTTTCAATCACAAATGCTCCGTTTTGTAATGCGAACATCATTGCTTAAAGTTATGTATTATAGTAATAATGATACAATATGCAACGGGAAACGCCGCGGGGTTGGTCTTTAAAAAATATTATTATTATTATAGAAATGTATTTCAATTGTTTTCTTTCTTTTGCGGTTGTTGGTTCGACAGATTGCTTGTAAATGGTTTGAGAAGCTGTGATTGAAATTCTCGCGGAAATGGATGGATTCAATCCTGATTTGAAAGTTCAAGGACCACTTTCTTAACTGAAAGCGCGTTTGATTATTTTTACTTCCAATTTAGCAATTCGAACACGTTACTTGACCATAAAATAATAAAATATGAGGTAATTCGCCAGTGGGTTTTTGAGCATTTTTAAGAAAATAATAATAGTTATAAAAACATTCTCGCGGCTGTAAAAGTAAAATTCTGATGGTTTCCATAGGAGACGGAATACGCTTAAAACAGCTTTTAGCGGGGGTTTTGTAATGACAACGCCCCCGGTGCAGAGAGGATATGGCAGAAGATTTTCAAATCGAAGACTGCCAGCCTATGGAGTATTTACAAGAACATTTATATTATACGATTAAGAGAAACGGGATCTACAAAGCAATAAAATAATTTGCGTATAGGATTCGTCAGCATCAACATGTCCTATAGATGAAGAAAATGTTATAGACGCAGTTCTTGATGATCCTTCTATAAGCACGCGGCCAATCGCTGCGCAACAAAATTTAACACAATCTAGGGTTTGGCGAACACTTCATAGAGAGGAACTGCACTCCTCTCATGTGCTACGTGTGTAACTTCTTCAACCTGAAGGTGATGATCGGTGTTTAAGGTTTTGTCTTTGGTTGTTAGATCAAATAGCTGAAAATTCCGACGCTTCAAGAAACACTTTATGGATCGACAAGGTTCAATTTTGTAGAGGTGAAATTAACAATAACCATAAAAATATTATGTGTGGTCACTGAAAAATCCGCACCACGCTAAAGAAGCAGAATTTCAACAACGTTTTTTGGGCAGAAATTTTCAATAATCATTTTCTGGCTGTTGACGTTTTAGATGATCGTTTAAATGTAAATTTATAGGTAAATTTTCATGAAAATCGCCTTTACAGAGTTTTGAATGATGACTTCTTCAATTACGTAATGAAATGTGGTTCCAACAAGACGGCGCACTGCCTCATAACGGCAGGGATGTAGCTAAATGACACAATAGAACATACCCTGGTAGATAGTGTTAGCAACACACACTTTTAAACTAATAAATTCTATTTTGAATTACAACTGCGATGTTAACAAAGGTAACGTTAAAATGAATAATCTCATGCATCGCATAATCATTCGCACAATTTCCTGCTGCCGACTGAAGATGTCCCGAAAGCGTCGACAATAGATAGATCGTTATGGTCACATACCATGGCCATCTAGGTTCCCCGACTTAACTCCGTTGAATGTTTATCTATGCGGCCATTTGGAACAAATTGTATACAACGTTCCTAACAATACGCTTGAACAGTTACTACAGAGAATTGTTAATGAGGCGCACGAAATATAAAAATCAAAATGTATTCCGATTCACTAATACGGCGATGTAATTAGTGTATTCGCTCCAATGGATAACAATTTCAGCATTTGCTCCGAAAGTTTAATTTCTATAACACATAGTGCTAATACAGAAATTCATTTACCATCTATTGCTCCTTTTATTGTTTTATTACAGCCCATTTGGTAAATGTGTTGCTTAGTTATTTAAATAATTGTATAATTAATTTGCATTTCCACCAAAAATTTTGTTGACAATTACCAAGGGTAAAAAAAGTTTTTAAATGAAATTAAGCATGAAACGAAATAAAACTTTTCGAATTCTTGAATGGATAAGGGTGAGGCATCCACCAATAAACCCTTTGTCTTACTTCAATTAACTTCAAATTTCTATCAATTATAAACACTTGACCGTTTGAACAACTACTCCTTGGGCAAGTACCCCGCCAGCCATTGAATTGCGAAATTAAATTCAAATTTTGCGTACTACGAGATCTTTTGCGGAATGCTACGCCAAACATTTCGTTGGGCTAGGAGCACCCTTGTATCTCTCCTACTTTCGTGCTTAAACTAGCATTAAGCCAGGCATTAAGTAATCATGTTTATAATCATACTTTATACAGGGTGGGTCAATAGTGCGCAGTCGGTCGATATCTCTGGTTCTATTCCAGATATCGAGATAAAATTTTACAAGTAGGTATATGGAGAACCCCACAAGGCATCTCATAAAATTATTTTGTCGTTCCATTTAAAATTTTTGAGAAACGCTCAATTTTGCGCAAGTTGACCATCGTACAATATGAAATATATTGGAAAAATTCCGTTGTACGCAAAATCTGGATTTAGTTCTATAATTCAATGCCTGACGGGGTACTTGCTCGATTAGTAGTTGTTCGAACGACCCAGTACCACTCATAATTTTTTATGAGAAATCTACTATTTGCGTTTGATTCACTAACTGTGATAAGTAGTTTTAAACAATAAATAAGACACCTTCTGAGGCATGAAGGCTTAGTTCGCGACATACTAGAGTCAGAGATAGGAATAAAAAGAGGTAGGGGTAGGCCCAGATTAGACTACTGGTCTCGGGATGAATGATGTTCTACTTTTAGAGAAAAAAGTAGGCTAGCTCAGGACAGGAAATTATGGGGCTGGGGGTACGCGTCCAACCACTCTTCGGACTGAAAACTTTATGATGAAGTGAAAGAAATTGTGGAGGTATTAAAAACTAATTGACCTACCAACCTACCAACAATTTTGTGATATTGCTACAAGAAGTGATACAATTAGTTCAACTTTCAACATAACCAGAAAAGTAACCGGAAGGAATGATTTACACGGTCAAGAAAGAAAGAGGAAGCCAGGACCTTAAACTGCAAATATTTAAAGGAAGCTTTCAAGCTTCAAGGATTTCTGGATGCATTATTGGCTAAATTTATACTTTCATAATTTACCGCCGCATTTAAAAATACCTGAATTTAATCCCAAGTTGAATGTAGCATGAAAACATGTTGTGATTTGCATAATTTTTGATAACCCTGAAAATTCTGCATTAAGATATTCCCAAAAACAATTTACATAAATGTGCCATTGCGACCAGGAAATATTCATAGACAAATTTAATGGTAGCCACCGCATTCGTTTCTTCAATCCGTGATGGTGTTTCACAATACCTTTTATTTATTAAAGTCGTGAATAGCATTAGCAGTCTTATTATGCCAGCCAATAACCATTATTACTCGTAATAGGTTCCGATTTGAACGAAGTATAGCGTGGATACAACGGGAGCAGTTTATTATTCATATTTTCAGTTAATGTATTCAACACAATTTGTCTTTCAGTTTCTATATCGATGAAGAATAATTACCTACCACGGTAGCGTTTTATAATTCCGCTCCTGAAAGTATTTAAAATATTAATTAGATCCACGTAGCACGTATTTACCCAAAACTTAATTATTCAGAACACTAACGAGACTACCAGTTATCTTAGGTATAGCAAATTGAATTGAACATACTTATTTGTATAGGCTAAGAATAATTCTTGTTCGATTTGTGCCAGTTAAAGATTTCATTTTTTTCCAATTTTGTGAATTACTGGCATTAAATAAATAACTGTATATAGTATAACATCGACGTTTCGCTCCCGTTTGGGGGCTTGTCACGATGGGTTTATTAAAACTTGTATACTATATACAGTTATTTATTTAATGCCAGTAATTCACAAAATTGGAAAAAATCTTAGAATAATAGCTTTTCTTTACTTGTGAAATTTTGAAATTTATTGCTACCAATGAAATGTTTAATATTTTTCGTTTCCGCCAATCAAGTCATTAGTATAGAGGGTCTTTGGATTATTCCCTATATAATAGTGCATAATTATTATACAAAGACTTTCTATTTCTATAGATACCAAGATACACTTTAATATCGCTGATAATTTAATTCATATGTATAAAATCTCGTAAGCCGCCATGTTTTTGTCAGAATGACAGCGAGAAAAGTTAGCCTTAACTATTAAGGGCTCGCTACATAGGTCATGCCATGTCATGCTAAATTAAATTTAGCATGGCACAGCACAGAGGTGTCCACATAGGACATGCTATGTAAATTTGGGTAACCATAGTTATTTGTTACTCCAATTACTATTATTATTTCCATGGAAACGTATCCATAGAAACAGCATAGAAGTCGAGTTCGTTGCTATGTAAATTACTTTAAACATGAACAATGTGAACACTTCCATTTGAATTCCATTGTCTCTACTTCTGTGTTTTACATTGGCGAGGCCTTTACAGCGATAATTTTTTATTTACCTTTTGCTGAAATGGCGACGTTCCAAATTTCTTATTTTTGATTGTAAAATGATTAAAAATCGAGTCTCCCATATGCGTAATCTCATATTCATTAAATTATCTAGCCGAATTTGACTCGAACTTTTAATTTTCTCGTATTTAATTTGACGCATGTTTTCAACAGAAATTTGACGAGTACTGTTTATAAATTTCTGTTTTGCAAACTCAATTTTGTTGCTAGACGGCAATTCGACTCATAAAATTGCCTAGCAACAAAATTTCGTTCAAAACAGAAATTTATCCGGCAAAATAAAAAGTACTCGTCAAATTACTGTTGAAAACATGCGTCAAATTAAATACGAGAAAATTAAATCTTTTAGGAGAGTGAGCAAGTTAAAATATTCTTAGGAATATTTTAAAAGATGTACATGTAGTTTCTTTAGTCAAGTAACTGTTAAAGTAAATTATTATTACTTAAGCAACAGAAATTCTTATAGGCAAAACTTGAATAACGACAATAATTGATAAGTTTACTCGCATATATAAATAAGAATTCAAATGACAAGGTGACTTGACGTTTAAATTTCATGCAATTTAATTAGCGCCCTACGCCAAAAAATCTTTTTGACTTTTTGTCGAAAGGGAGATGACAAAATTAGGTAGAAAAAGAGGGAGACAAAGGCACGTCTTTTAAGTTATAAATAAAGTACATATGCCGGATACATGGGATCTTGGTGTCTATTAGTATAGAATGTCTACTAGTATGGAATATCTTTGATATTGTAACTTTTTTCTTCTTTGACAAATGTGCCAAAAATAATAGTTTGTAAACTGACAGAATGTGTGAAAATCAAAGATTTGCATCTCTGAAATGCAATTTTTGTGATTTCATTAGAAGTTTGGATCAAAAAATAATCCTGGCAAATAACACTCAATTGGATAAACATAAAATAATTATCCTGTATTACTTCTCAAACTCGTTGTTGTTGACCTGGCAACGACTTTTCCAAAAACTGTCGAATTATTTCCAATTTATTCTCACTCTTTCGCGATATTTCGGCTGAAAACGAATACCCTCAATTTCCTAAAGCAAACGTTGCACTTGAATTCCCACTTCATCATGTAGTTTGATTGAAAATAAGACCCTTTTGCAGTTTTAGCGTTTTTTTGACCACAAAAAGTGGTCGACTGTCGTCGGCCCTTTTCATACGGGCGTCTTTTTTGTGGTCGGAGTTAACTGCAACGATACACTAGGAGCGGGCGACAGTCGACCACTTTTTGTGGTCGACTTCGGCGACAAAAAGTGGCCCATGTGGAAGGGTTCTAAAGCTGTGTATAGACAGAGGCAACAAGGGGCAACATGCCATTGCGACTTTGTCGACTGTTTCTGTTTCGTGTCACAAAAGGAGGTAACCTAGTGTCCACATTAAAGTAACAAGTCGACTAAGGTTCCAAATAAACTGAAACATGAAGAAACTTAGTGTCCACACAACACAGTACACAGTAATGTTTGTGATATGGGACGAAGAAGTCACGGATGTCACAACACACACTGATGACAAACTGTCCAAACCAAAGACACAGTAGCAACTTGTCGACATCTGTTACCTATTTTCTTTTGAAGTTTACCGCCTCGAGAGCGAAACACATTCGGAAACATTTGCTTTGGCGACAGAAACAACTAGAAACAAGCGGCAACTTTGTTTCGGGAAACAGGTCACCAATGACAAAAGTTGCTACTTGTTGCCTCTGTCTGTACCCGGCTTTAGATCTTATAACATTTACAACATTGAGACTGATGTATACTTGGATATAGCAATCACATACGATGGAACTTTAAATGGGACAATAGCTATTGTGAAAGTAGCTGAAGGTAAGAAAAAGCTATCGCTGGGACAAAGTTTAAAACAAAGAGCATATCTACAACGCTATTGTCAACAGTAAAGTAATAGAGAAATACTATGAATTTATGTACATCGTAGTGAGACATAAATGAGGAGTAATCCATACCACGCTATGTGTTGATGTTATTCTTGTTATTTTTAAGTTCTTTTGGAACAATTTTTATTCATATTATCAGTTTTTATTATTTTGAGGCAATACCTTCATTTATTTTGGTCACCATCACCATGCATAAGTAGGTAATTAATTTCAACAAATTCCCAATCTGCAGAGTGGTGATTAAGGAAGTGGAAATTAAGGAAGATCAAGGTTAAAAAAATTATTACCAATGACAGAATTCGCGAAATCATATACAGGGTGGCCCGAAATTAGCGTGCAATATTTTACCAGCGTGTTCTGTGGTCAAAATTAAGACAAGAAAGTCCTGTAAGCGTATACCGAAATATGCTTCCCAAGTGAGCTATAGATTTCTAAAAGATAAGGCCCGAAGACGTTTTCTTCTAAGTATCTTCGAAACAAGTCCAGTTAAAATTATGAAATTTATTAATGAAATGTGTAAGTACAAATGCTGAATCTTTTGCTGTAAACATAATTTTTAAAATTTAACAGGGGCGTCTCAAATCTGGGGGTACCGGAGGTAAGATTTACCCAAACTTTTTTTAGAACATGTAATTTTCAATTTTTCCATAAAAATCTGCAACCAGAGTTTTTTGCAAAAAAATGTGCTCCTGTCTCGTTTTGATAGGATGCACCGTTATCGAGCACAATCGATTCAAAAATTTCGCTGCATGCCCAAAAAATTCCTACAGAGAACGTTTGCATACTTAAACGAGACAGGAGCACATTTTTTGCAAAAAAAATCTGAAGTTGGACGCCCCTGTTAAATTTTAAAAATTACGTTTACAGCAAAAGATTCAGCATTTGGTACTTACACATTCCATTAAATTTAATAATTTTAACTGGACTTGTTTCGAAGATATTTAGAAGAAAAGTCTTCAGGCCTTCTCATTTAGAAAGCTATAGCTCCCTTGCGAAGCACACTTCGGTATATGCTTATAGGATCTTTTTGTCTTCTTTTGTGACGTGCCCAAATGGCGCAACGCCACAAATGAGGATCCGGCCGCGCCTGAGCTCTAAGCCGAAGATGGGAGTGGGCAATTAAACAGTAAAGGGCGCCAAGAAGTTGATGCCTGATCCTCTTGGAAATAAGACAAAATCCAGCAGCCACAACTTCTAAAAGCTGCTGGTACGTAATAGGGCAAACACAAAAAAAAATTAAACAAATTGTCAAACAGTAATGCCAGCATATAATATTGAAAATGAGAATAATCATACAAAAAAAAGTCGTAAATTCAATAGCTATTAAAGATTAAAAAAAATAATGTAGGTGTAATAACCAAACTGCGGGAAATCTAGACGCCCGGTACTAGCGTTGCGCCGAAAAAAAAAGGAAAATCCAAATAGGCGCAGATGACACGGTAAAGCCTGACTTACTTAATTATTATAACTCTCATGTCGTGGAACATGTTGATAACGCTTTCAAATTCAGTTTAGTTTCGGAGCATGATGTATTGACAATTATTAAAACTATTAAATCTAAGGCTGTAGGAGTTGATAATCTGGATATAAATTTAATTCGTTTATGTTGTCCTCAGATTGTTTCAGTTTTAACACATATCATGAATGAATGTTTGCGATTATCTTACTTCCCGTCACTCTGGAAAACAGCAGTGGTGACCCCGCTACCAAAAGTTGCAGTCCCCTCGGAGCTTGGCCATCTCAGGTCCATCAGCGTTTTGCCGGTCCTATCTAAAGTTTTGGAGAGGATTATGGACTCGCAATTTAGAAAGTTTCTGCATATTTATAGTATATTGCCTCCTAAACAGTCGGGTTTCAGACCGGGGTATGGTTGCGCATCTGCGATGTCCAGTGTGGTGGACGACGTCCTTCAGGCTGTTGATTCCAATAGACTGACTATTCTTGTGATGCTGGATTACAGTAAAGCCTTCGATATGTTGGAGCATCAGATTCTTATTTCCATTTTGCATTTTGTCGGTGTCAGTGATTCTGCGCGGAATATGTTCTCATCTTTTCTGTTAAATCGTGTTCAGTCTGTTAAAATCGACAATATTCTTTCTATTTCTCTTTCAGTTGTTTCAGGCGTGCCTCAAGGATCTATTTTGGGACCTTTGTTGTACACGGTATACACCTCAAATTTTTTCAAATCCTTAAAGCATTGTGATTATCATTTGTATGCCGATGACACACAATTATATTATTCGTTTCCTGAGTCTGAAATTCAACAAGCTAATGATAATTTAAATTCCGACTTGGATTCCATAACGTCTGTGTCAAAAAAGCATGGTTTGCGCATTAATCCTGATAAGTCTGCGGTCATGATGTTTGGAAGCGAAAACGCTAGACAGCGGTGTTTGCAGAACATGAGAGTGTGCATAGATGGTACTGTAATTTCTTTTGTCGACTCGGTTAGGTGTCTGGGTCTGATTTTGGACACCAAACTTCGTTTTAGTAATCATATCACAATGTTGGTGCGAAGAGCTTACTGTTCATTAAAATTAATATACAACTGGAAAGACAGTCTAAGCATAAGTGTTAAAAAGAATCTTTGTGATGCACTTGTTCTGTCACATTTTAACCATTGCGATGTGGTTTACGGGCCATGCCTGGGCGTTGCAGATGTGCAACGGATACAAAGAGTTCAGAAGTCTTGTTTGAGACTAATATTTGGTATTCGACGGCGGGAGAGGGTGTCGCACAAGTTGGGGGAGTTAAGGTGGCTCAGTATGTTTAACAGACGGAGGCTTCACTCCGCAATATTTTATTACAAAATAATTCAGACTGGGACTCCCTCGTACTTGCATGATAGGATCAAGTATAGGACAGACGTTCACAATATTAATGTACGAAGAAAACATCTACTAACGATTCCTCGTCACAGCAAGGAAATTTTCAAGAGGTCTTTTTCATATAATATCGCTTCTTGCATTAATCACCTAGATGTGTGCTGCTTTCGCTCATCCAGCTACACTCTTCAGAGAAAGCTCAGGGAGGTCTTGCTTAATAGTCAATAATTTGTCCCTCTCTGATTCCCCGCTGTATTCTGCGTACTCAGTTCTTAAGTGACTTTTTTTGTTTTCTTTTTTCTCTTTTTCTCTTTTCCTCTTTTCTTTTCTTATTTTCCTTTCTTTTCATCCAAATTTAGCTTTAGTTTATTTATATTAAGTAACGTTAAGTAAGGTGGGAGAGGTAGACCAGCGCTCGATTTTAATATCGAGAGGCTGATCTCCCTACCTATTATCTGTACTTATCAATTTTCTTTGCTGTAACCGTAAATGTATTGAATCTTTTTTGGTGCAGATAATAAAAATTATTATTATTATTATATTATTATAAATACACTACACGGTAGGAGCTCCGCACGCGCAGCGCACCGACGGGTCAATCGCACGCACTCTACTTACAAACGCAAATAGACGCAAACGGCAGTATCGATTGTTGCAAAATCCCGTTACACAAAAAAACTATATATATCTAAGTAGGTACTATAAGTCAAAATTAAATATATCTACGGCAAAAAAAACCTAAGCAAAATTTCGCAAATCAATCAACTCTTATCTAAATGACTTGAAACTAATGTAATAATGAAAAAATAACAAAAATATTAGGAAAATACTGGCAAAATGATCTAAGTATAAATGAAAATTTTAAACAGAACTATACCGGAATTATGACAAATTAAATTTAATACTATAAGTGACAAAATTAGCGATGTCCAAAAATAAACAGGTGACCACAACACACCGTGGCCCGGCAACTACATGAAAACTAGCCGAACAGAGACGATTCTAGAAACGGACTAGCGACACGTGAACACAAAAAAATACAAATACAAGGTGGTCACAAAAAGCTGTGCCAGGCGCTACGTAAAAACCAGCCGTTGGACGCGATGATCCAGACGGACAGGCGACGAAATAATCAAAATTGATCTGACCTTACTAGGACGATGAATTGATGTTAAATTCAGTGGAGAGCTTCGCCTAGGTTGCGAGCGGCTCCAAAACACGTGTGAATTGCCAGGTGTACGGCTTCCTGGTGTTTAGCGGGGTGGTCGGTACACCAAAAATAATTATACCCCCAAAAAAAACCCTAAAATGCCGAAGAGACAAATTAGAAAAAGAAGGGAAAGTAAAGAAGATGAAATTACAAATTTATAAAGCATTAAACAAATGAAAGAGCAATAAAGAAGAAAAGAAAATTTGCTTACCACGTGGGGTTTTTTTTCCAACAAATCCGGCTGAACTTCTGCGTGAATCAAAAATCCCAATCAAAGGTAGACTTCCAACAAAACCAAAACGCTTCTAACGGAAAATCTCTCTAACAAACAGGGCTCGAAGAAATATCCCAAAAATGGTAGTGCAAAACTCAGCAACTAAATCTTCGAAACACCTATTCACACTCAAAGTCAGCATGGAAGTGAAAATTTTAAAGCGAAAATTGCAAAAAACGCGCAATGAAGAAAGCAACAGGACCTACAATTTCCAAAATACCCCAGACTTTCAAATCTACCTGAGGCGTCGCAAAATATGGGAAAATGGATAGAAGAAGGAAGGAAAACAAGACAAAGAAGACTAAAGAAGATGTGCGAATACAAAAGAAATGAAGAAACTGATGAGAAAACCCTTAAAGCAACCTCACGAGTAGAAATAAAGAAAATAAGAGACGTAAAACATTAAAAGATTAGATAAGGGTACAAAATAAATGACTACGCCACTGTTCTAAGAGTGCTATACAACCGGCTCGAACGAACTTCACATATTTTTAACCTAACCTCAAAAATCTGACAGACCGGCCGTCAACAAAAGAAATCGTGGCACTCAAACAAATATACCACAAGATACTGAGAATCATACTAGAATTTTTAGAAGATACACTCAAGAGACGGTAAAATCGAACATGAGCAAAATTAATAACTGACCCAACTGATTTCCTACGATGGAACTAAAGTACGAGAATGAAGGCACAAAAATCGACAAGATCGCAACTCCTACAGGTAAGTGAGATAAACCTACTTCAAACTAACAAACTAATAAGGATCATGCATACCCAGGCTGAACGTACACAACAATATTCATTCTCAACGGCAGAAATAATGATCGAAAGCAAGAACGGAGGACAGACATGAAAACCAACGAAAATGCGAGCGAAAGGGTTTTAAAATATAATCAAATTTAAGTCAGAAACAAGCTGTGAGTACTAATATTACAATAAAGAGTATAAGTATATTTTCTTTGTAAGTTTCACTACAAAATTGAAACGCAACACTTTTTGACCACATAACACGCTGGTAAAATATTGCATGCTAATTTCGGGCCACCTGTATAGTAGACATCAGTGCAAAGCAAGGGATTGTAAAGTCATGTACAAAGAATGCCTGAAAAATAACTACGGAAAGAAGTTCTGGTAGAAATAGGGACGCTGGAGAGAGGCAACTTGTAATGTAGTTTGGCGTACTTAGAATTGTTAGACTTTTCACTTTGGTTCTAATTTGGGCAGCATGAATGCATGCAAGTATTTTTCCATTTAAATACAATAAACCGATGTTGTTTTAAATAAATATATATTTTTATCATCCTTTTTGACACTTTTATTGAATTTGCATTGAACCCAATAAATTTTATGGATAGTAAATTTAGTTGTTTGCAAGAATAGTTGGCGGGACGTCCTCAGACTCCTAGACATTTGAATATCAAACCGATCTAGCATTCTAAAAGATGGCACAATGCTACTGGAATTCACACTTAATATTTTAATTACAAAAGGAATACACATTTTAGAAAACGGTTTTATAGCTAGCTACATTCTTCTATACGACCTTCCGTAAATCAGACTTAAAATTACACGTTAGAAGTGATACTTAACCTTCAGAAATACAAGGCAATAACCTAATCTAAATAATTTTATAGAGTCCACTTTTTAAGAATTACTTTCAAGATTAGACTGTTATAATTAAATAATTATAGCGGCAGCGTGCGTTTCGGACATAATCATAGGATAAATGCACTTATTTCTTGTTGGCATATGAATCAGCGAATCCACTAAGCTAGTATTTCCCAACTATTAAATTAAGTTACTGGGGGTCGCAACTTCATCGAATATATTTTAAATTATTATATGTATACAGGTTGATTTTGAGATAGCTACAGAAAAAAAATCGCAGATTGGTAGAAAGTCAACGGGGTTTTTTCAAAATATGAGAAAAATGGGAACATTAGTAAGAATATTTGAAATGTACTACCCTAAAGTACGGGTTATACCTAGTACAGTATATTATGCATAATATAGAATTATTCGTTTGCAATTAGGGGCGGTGATTCATGTGAATATTGCATAAAAAATAATATATACAAAATTTAATAAAGTATAAAGAAAAGGACTTGTGCGTACAAAATAAACTATTCTAAACAAGCAGCTTACACCTTAGTTTGTAGTCACCTGCCGTTGCAAGTAGGTTATGGTCTGAAATTTCGGCGGTGTGCAAGATTTAAGTTTCATTTTTGGGTCCTTTCTGTGGCAGTGATACGATTTTTTGTTGATATTCTCTAAGTGCCAGACAACGAATGTTCACACAAAGATCTAATGCTACTTTCTCTATGTCTTTGGTGCAATTATAGCTAAAAATCAAAGAATATTATCAAAATAAATGTTATGCAAAGCAACTGTTTGTTGGCAATTAATAGTTGAGTATCGATTAAGTCACATTTTGTTTAGTTATCTACTCATGAGAAGTATCTAATGCTGAAGTAAATTATAGCGTTAGCAAAAATGTGTAACCTCAGCCGTGAGAGGACGAGATGGGAAGTTTGTTTGGATACTGCTACAAGATGCAAATAACCCTCTCGTTCATCAAGTGAGCAATTTTAATTTTTGTAGCTCATTAATTTTGTTATCCTAACTGTTTCGAATTTAAATGGTTTTATTGTGTATTTTCGGTCTGAAATATTTTATTTGATGCAGCATGCAGGTATGCGAAAATAAGTATATAAGAAAGATTTTTACAAATGTTACTTCTTCAAGTAAATTGCCTTTTTGATGAACCTTGTTCCGATCCTGTAACATTTTAGATTCGGATGCGACAATATTGTAAACAGAGTGCTCGGAACAAGGCGCGGATATTGGGATAATTTACTCAAAATTGATGGTGAGTAAATACCAGTTGTAACGTTGCAAAAGTGAACACTTGGACTAATCAAGAATTGATTAGTGTTTAGTTTGGACGTTCTGACGTCACGCCGAGATCCAGAAGAGAAATACGTCACCTGTGTTCGTAGACACAGGTGGGAGAAACAAGCGCGCGCCATACGAGACATCACTCAAGTGAGATGGAAGGTAGCGCAAATGGTAGTTGCGGCCGGTACCAATGTGACGTCACGTATTTTGCATCCGGCACTACTGTTTCCTGCTAGAAATCTCGAAATCAATCGCCGCACAGTGGTTCAGATTTCAAAATACCCGATCGAAATTCATATCTGGTAAATGAATTACAATTTTCAATTAAAAGTTTGTGATGTAACACTAAAAAGACATACTAATGCATTTATAATAATAATAATAATAACTAATAATAATAGTAACAATAACATTAATAGTAGTTGTTACGACTTTGCAACAGAAATTATTTAAGGGCTTTAGATGTAATGTATGTTGCAATATTATGTAGAAATTTAAAAAATGCAAAAATACATTGACAATAATAATAATAATAATAATAAAACACTAATAATATTACAGGCGATTTTGCATTTACGAAATATTTGGAAGGGCTTACTTTTACTAATCATCTTCTTCTTCTTCTTCTTCAAAATCGTCATCAGAATCTTTCTTGTCTTCGTCAGAAATATTGATTAATTGGAGGACATCAACATCAGTGATCTTCTGTTTGTGTTTTCCGTGTACAGATGAACTTAATTGTGGATCTGAGCTTAAAATTAATCGATGGAAAAGATCTTCATTTATTTTAATGGCACTAATTTTCCTGGTGTGGTGTTCCCTGTATCGTCGCAAATCTTTATTTTTCGCTTCTTGTGCCTCTTCGGATAATTCTCCAATAGGCAAAACAGCATTTTCTATAACTGCTGCTCCGTGTAGTAAGATTTTATGGACGGAAGTGTAGTACCACTCATACAAGCTCACAAATTTTTGGGCTGTTTCCACACAATAATTTTCAAATTTCTCTGTGTTTATTTCGTGGTTGCTATTGATTACCTTCAAAATTACTGAAAATCTTTTAATTAGATCTTCATCGATGCCAGTAATTCCAGACGATAATTTAGGATCAGCAAAAAATCGTCTTGCAGTATTCCCATCATTTGTGGTGCCTACACCTGCTTTAGGTACATCAACGACTAGTCCCATTCTCTGCCGAAACTTATTTTGAAGTTCGCGTTTCTTGTTTTGTAGTACTTCCCTGTTTTCTTTAGATACTTTCCACACTTTTAGATCTAGTCTATAGGCCACATGAAGAAGACATTCGAAAAAACGAATATAAGCATGTAAGACTGACAATCCAAATCTTAACATTTGCGGTTGGATGGGGCAAGAACGAATTTGTTCAATATCATTTAATTGCGAAATCGTAGCATTGCATATGTAGCACCTCATACTCGAAGTGTTAGCCAATGCACTGCACACCTTTCCGTCAACCATTGTCAGTGACAGTGTAAATTTAATTCGACCGAATTCAGAATCAAATGGCAATAAGTTGTTAATTTGTTGGTTTATGAACTCTTCTTCAGCTTTAGAAATTTCTTGGGTTTCGTGAATCCACTGAAGTCTTATCGGCCGGCAAAATCTCTTCGAGGCAGGGCTTGGATTTTTCCAAAACACATTTGAACTATTTTCATCCACTAATCTTAATGGTACTAAAGATGTAACAAATACACTCTCTTCAGCACGTATTTCTTCTGTCGTGTTGGATTTTTGTTTAAATGTCGTATATCCAGAGCTTCCATCAAAGCCCCATTTGCAAATCAAATTCAATAACCTATCGGGATTGCTTTCTGCCGGTATTATTTTCAAAATACTTTCACATGTTTTGTTGAGAAGGGTTTGAAGAGGAACTTCGCATTTTTCTTCCGTGAAAATAATACCTTCTGGAGACAATTGTTTTTTTATGTTCAGCACAGTATGATATAATGGATATAAATTAGTGTGCCCATGAAGCGAAGCTGATCGTCTTAGAGTAAGGTACTGTTGTTTGGTTAAACTTAACGAAATTACAAGTGACAAAGCCTCTTCCGGAGTATATGCAGACTGATTTGTTTCTATAGTTTTCCATTTTTTTAAAATGCGTTTAGCACGGGATGGAGTTGTTGTCACAGTTTCTTTAAGCAATTTAGCAGCCGCTTCATCGCCTTTTTCTCTTAATTTCATTGTTGTGGCATAAGCCAATTCTTCAGAAGATTTTGTAGTTCGCAGTTCTTCAGTTTTTCTACGCTTTACCACATCAGAACAATCCTCAAATTGTTTAGATGGGCGACCGCGACCTAAATTTTGTTATCCGTAATACAAATTGATAAAAAGTTTTATAGTTCGGCTTACCTCCTGTGGATGTTGAAGGTTCACTACTTATAGGAGTAGGCACACAACGGAGAACAATATCTGGGAATTTTATTTCTTCGTGAAGCCACATATCAAATTTCTGTAGAAACCGTTCATTATTTCTATTTACACTCTTCCAATTTCTGATATTAGTTCTAGTAAAAACTATAAGTGCGTTTGTAGCAGCATCATTTCCGTTTGTATGAAAAATTTCTTTCAAATAGTCTATAACACAATTTTTTCGAACTTTAATGAATAATTCGATATTTTCTAGAAACTTTTCGTGTAAAGAAAAACGCGAAATTGGACGAACCGCCATCGTTAAAATATACACAAACACACAAAATATCCACAAACTAAAGCTACACCACAACACGCAATATCAAACAACAGAGTAATAGCCACCGAAAGTGCGAACAGCAAGAGGCGCAAATACAATGCCGGGTGAACGTGACAACGCAACCCCCTGTCGTAAGAGGGGCAAACCGATGCAAACCATTTAGGTGTTTTTGTTTACCTAAGACCCTAACTAATACTGTGTACCGAAAATTATTTTGTCCTCTTGTGTCCTCTGTTTCGTAGAATACATTTAGTGCGAAAATTAGTGGAATATGGAGGGCACATAAAGTACTGGTGAATTTAAAAGCAGGTAAAATTTCTTAGAAAAATAATACGTTCAGGTGATAGCTAAAGGTCCAAACTTTCTCGGCATATTCATTTTTTTCAAATATTTTGCAAGATAAATTCTGCACAGCCCCTAGAAAAGGTCGCATTTCAGAGAACTCAATTTTTGTTCGAAATGCATGTGTTTTATCGCATGCTTCGGGACTAATATTGTCTTTCTATGTAATTTCATTTTGCAATTATTTATTTCAGAAGTTGACCAGATACTAGAAGAACGATTGTGTGTTATGTTTAGCGTCATATAAAAAAATAAAAATTTTGATTTTCGATCGACTATTTGGGATTTTGAACCACTGTGCGCCGCCGAAGCCCTCCTCCCAGCTTATTAAAGGGGATGATCCAGAAGGAGGAAGACAGTATCTGGTCATCCGACCATCAGTTGGGACCAGTGCTTCCAGCATCTGACATGCTGGCCGCTGACATCCAAACTAGAAGTAACTGATTTAATGTTCCGACTTCGCCGTGTGATCGACTGATAGTCACCGTCTTGTAAATTTGAGTAAGTGTCCGGTGCTTAATTGCTGTTATTGCTGAAATATCAACAATTAAATATTACCCAGTCACAACCTGGCTGATCTATCTTGTTCGTACCTAATAAGTAATAAATATGTTCAAGCTGGGGAATTGAAAGCATCTGTCAGTGAAGGTTAAATCGATTTGGCATTCCCGTGTGACTTTGGTCTGTAACGAGACGTTTTAACGGCAGATCGATCGCACCTGGGTAACTGGCGGCTTTTGGTGAAATCTTAAGGAAGGACAATTACTTATTTGCGACGCACGTGATTGCACTCTGGTGCGGCGACGAAAATCACCGACCCGAGAGCCCGTTTCGGAGCGCACCGCGGCGCTGCCACGTATTCTCCGAGAAACCAGTAATAATTCAGTTTTGATCGCACGACGCACCACTAACGTACTATCAGGATACTCCTCGAGAACCGCTCTTTATTTTCAATGTAAATATCTTGTAAATATACCGTATTAGCTATTCAAACTCATTTAATGTACATAGTTAAATTAATAGAATGCATTTATATTTTGTTGATGCCTTGTTGATCGCCGTTTAGCAATAGAGAGAGAACCCACCCTTCTGCGACGGAAAGCTAAGGATTTATCGACGAATAAGTCTTCCATCGACCAGACCGTAGATACAACGAAAGAAATCGTGCATAAGGGAACGACCCGACCCGCCTAAATATAAAGCGTGTCCCAATACGTGATACCGAGGGATGCAGCTGCATATTTAGCGACCGAATCCAGAAGCACCGCTACAGATTGTGAAACGTCATTATAACTTGGCGTCCGAGAGAGAAGAGACAAAGTATAGTCGTTGTACAGTCAATAGATTTAGGGGAGCTATTTAAAGCTGGCTTAAGACTTCGAGTTACCAGCCAAGCCTGTGCCATGGACTAATCTTTCCTAGATCGGCACCCCGATCGGCACAGTGCATTCGGCAACCCGAAGACAAAGGGCGCATGAAATTCTAAGATTCAGAGCGGCCGGCGATGCGTTTAAAATAAATCACATATTGCGAAGCTATAGTAAAAAACTTCCTTGTTACGACGAAAACAAAATCGAAGTTCTAGTGTGAAAAGTCCGGAACCCTACAAAAATAGTTCGCAGGACTTTCCTCTGCATCTGCATCTGCAAGAGTGTCATATTATTAATCAAACTTCAGAGATTCTGATGTATTGCGTTCGAAATCAACTAATATGCTGTGTAGTAAAACTTTAAACTATGAAGCAATTAATCAATCAGTTTTTTAGGAAATGTCTGAAACAATGCAGTCGGTCATTTCTCGTCAGACCATCAACGAGGCTCAATTTCATCGCTGCTTTGTTAGTAAAGCATGTCTTCAACTAATTTAAAACTGTATGCCTTTTGGCTATACTTGAGATCGATTTTTATCGGCTGTTTGCTTTAACTTTCTCGGCCTTATTAAGCAACACATGCGTGATAGTATACATTTCAAAGCGCTCTTGCTCTCATAATAAGTTAAGAACTCGTGTTATAAATACCGGCAGTTATGCAACGGAGGATGAATGACGGAAAAAATCTGACCAAGAGAAGAAGGAAGTATGTACTTGTAAGTAATAAACAGATGTGTCCGAGCATCGCTCACTCAATGGGGATCTAGTAGGCGCAGACATGCACCCGTTAACTTATTGCTATTCATTAGTCGTGTTTTGTTCTCTTAAGCAGCTGAACGCTCATTTATTATGTTGGCCTGACTGAGTGATTTACGTGTGGCTCTCCGTTTAAATCATACCGACGAAGACTTCCTATCAACAATTTTATTAGATAATTTTAATGGATATGCGCCTGGTGTTATAATTTCTGGAAATGCAAATGGTTTTTGGAATGTAATTTAATGCTGATCATGGGCTATTAATTTCTTTTGATGTTTCTTAGAGGTATAAATTAATAGTTGAATAACGCAAACGATGTATCTTCTTTCCTTCCTTTCTTTCTCAGAGGTTTTCTGATTGCTTGTTTTTGGGGACACTTCCTTTTTCATTACGATAGATATAGTAAAATATTTTATTAAAATCTTTCCCCTTCTAAGGTGGGTTTTGAAGTGAGCGCATGTGGCCCCAAATAGGAGATTGAAAATCCCAAATTAATGAGTGGTACTGGACCATTCGAACAACTACTCCTCGGGCAAATACCCCGCCATCAGGCATTGAATTTTAGAACTAAATCCAGATTTTGTGTACTACCTACGAGATCTTATACTGGATCAGGAAAATGCACCAAGCACTAAAAAAATTCCTGAGAACCACACACAAGCTACTTTAGGAAAAAATGGCTACAGGATATCAAAATTATTAATTATTTATTTTTTTTTAGAAGAGGAAGTACAATCAAAATTTAATATCTGTCGTGGGTAATGAGGCAGAAGACATTAACTTAAAAATACCTGAGAAAATGGTATGCGCGCTTCTACCCTACAGCAGTAGATAGCGCTTGAATTGCTACAAACAAACATAGCTTTAAATTAAAATAGATAGCTGGAACTAGACTTAAGTTACCTGTTACATTAGCAACGAGAAAATCAAAACAACTGCAAAATTTGCCCTACTAATTATTTCTAGTTAAAATAAATGGTTATAAAAATTCAACTGCGAAATTTAACAAAACATCATACCTCGGCATACACACATCACGGATATTTGTTTCAAAGAAACAATGGAGAGGAATAACACGCAAGGGAGATAGCGAAAAAGGCAACAAAGGCAATTTCACAAATATCGAATATCGGGGAGAGAAGATTCGGGCACGATTTTAATAGAATAGATTGTATGGAGCCGCAATATAGAGGTGGAAAGAAAAGTCAAATTGGAGAGTGTACAGGAGAAATATTTAGGTATTGTACTTGAGGAGACGCAAAGGGAAAATAGGGGAATAGAAGCAGGGAATACGAAGAACCACGCATGCAAGGACCGGGAAACAGATTACTAAGTAGTGTTGCGAGGACGTAAGAAGAAACAGTGGCTGAAAATGGAAAAAGTCAAATTGGAGAGTGGACAGGAGAAATATTTAGGTATTGTACTTGAGGAGACGCAAAGGGAAAATAGGGGAATAGAAGCATGGAATACGAAGAACCACGCATGCAAGGACCGAGAAACAGATTACTAAGTAGTGTTGCGAGGACGTAAGAAGAAACAGTGGCTGAAAATGGAAGATGAAGAGAAGAATAGTTTACGTAGGGAATGGGTATGCTCCAGAGGAGGTTGAAAGAAGAAGAGCCAACCCAGACCTCATGGAAATGAAGATGGTGGTCAGGGTCAAAGACTTGCAATTGTAGGAGCAGAAAGGAAAGTTGGAAAATGCAAGGTATAACTTTAAATACTTACAAAGAAATTTTGACACAGTAGTTACCAAAATACCTAAGGGAAGATGGAGAGAATGGTAGGTCGAAGATGATAGCGAGGTTTAGATGCGGGAACAAGGAAAATTTGAGAAGATATTGCATGAGGGAGAAAAAAGAAAGTGTGGAGAAAAAGAGGAAAAACTTGAACACATACAAAGACAATGTATCTACATATAGAGAGAGAGAGAGAGAGAGAGAGAGAGAAGAAAGAGTGGTTCAGTTACAGGAGGATGGAACAGAGGTGAAATAGACGGGAAGAGCGAAGAGGGCAAGAGAAGAGTGGAAAGGGAAGATACAATTTGAATTGTAACTGTATTGTATATTATACTTTTTTAATTAAAAAAAAAATGAGGAACAATCAAATTCTTTGTAGTACGAAAGGCAACATATACATTACTGTCTATATACTAGAACCATGGGAAAATTACACAACAACACAAAAGTTTTTGAAAGGTAAGCAATGCACTAGTTTATTTGCTTTTTAATTTTCAAATTAAATTAATTTACAATTTTCTTTTAAAATTCCTTTAAAATGTTAAATATTGACTGCCCAATTTTATGTTTTTGTTATATGTGCTATTTGTGGTAGCATCATATGCTGCGTTTTTACTTGCTGATGTACAGAAAGTTTTCGAAATGTCCCTTACTGTTCGTATCCTTAAATAATCTACCTGCACAACCAAAAAACGAACAAAGGTAGGTGTCCTAATTTTACAGCACAATACAATAGTATAAAGTATGTATGGCCCAATAAGATTGATGCCTTTGAGAGTTTTTCATCAAACGCTTGCCCGAACTATCTTCTATGGGAAACTTTGTATACACAGGCACTAGCTTTGTTACAGCTTACTTTTCGGAAAAAAGAACTGTTAGGAGCTCCAGATTACATCAGCTGAGATTAGGTTAAGTCAGACTAAGTCAGAGAAATTATCATAGTTACTGATAATATAGCGGAAGTTTGCTTGAAGTACTTCCTATATATGTTTAGTTATGAATACAGGGAAGAACCTTGGAATGCGCTTATTAACCTGAAATCAATCACTGTAGGATCGCAAGTCCCGTCTATCCAAGGAGATTCAGAATGGTAAGGTTACTGCTTTCTGGGTGTGACGCGACAGCAGAAGAAATCAAAAAACCAATGAGAAGCGCTGATGTGAAAGGTGGTACAGGTCATAGCAGGGTAAGCATATAGTTTAAAGATATGATTGGCGAAAATGTGTGTTTCTAACAGTGCGAAGCGGACACATCTACAACAAGAAACTGCTAAGTAAAAATTTCATCAATTTAACATCCCTACCAGCTGGCTCATTACTGTAGGATAAAACATTGCGACTGAACAAAATATACTGAGAGAATGTTTTCAGTTAAGGAGGTATAGATTCTACGAGAAAAAGAATATTTCTTGGGATAATTTATTTAAAAAATTAGACGCATCCACTTTATTATCGACATGTATTTTGATTGTTAATAATGGTTTCGTGGTTCTAAGCTTACTTCATAAAACGGGTGTATCCTAAAGACTACGGGCATGTATTGAAAACGTAACTTGCATTTTCCAAAAACAACGAAATGTAGGTGCCCTTCTATGCTCCTGAGACGAAGGCACAATGACGTCATGCAGGAGTCCACCGCCATATTTGGCGTATGTACAGGAAAAGTAATGACAATTGTGTTTTACGGAATGTTGAAAGTTATTTACATTGATCTGTGAAAAATCAGAAGCCTCTCAACTTTTATAAAAGTCAAAGTTAAGAAGTAGGTATGCACATATCGCTCAAAAGGATACTTAAGCATCCTTCGGTCGCACAATCCCCTTCCGCGAGCATTACTCATCAAATAGTAATAAAGACAGAACGTTCATTATTTGTTTCAAAAGACTCCGCTCAATGGGCGAAAACATGCCAGATTTTTGTTGAAAAATTAAACTAGACGAACATAAAAAATATCGATCGCAAGTATCGAATATGAGCCCTACCTATTGTTTGCCCGATGCACAACCCGCTGAGCCACCGATGCCGTGTAACACACATATACGTACATGATAGTATTTTGAGAGCGCCCGGTGGCACGGATGGTGTTATTAGCAAACGATTCTCTCAATAAGACGTGGGCAGCCGACAACAAAAAAATATTGTGGATTTCGCTTTTGCCACGACGACGCTGGGCTACTTCTGTCACAAATTACACCACTTATTCTTTGAGGTCATCAAATTGGTCATGCCAGAGCTAGCTGAGCGGGAAAAAATGAAAAACAAACATTGGTTTGCCGAGTTTAAGTCCCCTTAAAAGTTTCTAGTTTTAAGACTTTAAATTGTATAGAGAATACAAAAAAGGTTATAAAGAATCTCTTATAAAACAATTTAGATTGCTAGGCACTACTGAAATATTAACTATTTTCAATTTCCCACATGCTAATTTGTCGACAATTGGCTCAGGTGGAAAACGCACTGCATACTATGACCTAACCTAAATGTTTGGAAGGTTGCGTCGGTTTAAAAGGTAAAAGACAAAAGACGAAAATCGGTTTTTTAAATTCCTTATATTGCGTACTATTTATTTTATGACGAAATTCCGGTTGATATTATTTAAGCAGCCCTCGCAGGTACCTATATATTTTCTTGTTGGGACAGTTAGTTTATTTTATGAAGCTTCCATTCGTCTTTTGAAGTTGAAAGGTATTAGCCAGGTTAGAAAGGAAGTTGATTACCAAGTATATTTATCGTTTTAACATCCTTATATCTAAATCAACAGATCACTATTACTATAAGTAAGATAGCTTGTACAAAATGCCTGCAAAAAGTGCAAATACTTATAATAGGTAGGTACATATTTTAACTAGAATTCCGTAAATACTCATTATGTGAGATCAGTTCGACAAATTGTCGTCGTTTTATGAAATCAGTTTAACCAATAAACGATTTCTATTACACAAGATATGTGAGGACTAAATGCAAAGGGTCAAATATATTTTATAGGGGTACGTTTGAAAGTGGTTCATTGCAATTCATTTATTACCCGACATCATTATTTCTTGATTTAGTGAAGTAAGCACGTATACTTATATAGAACATCGAAATTTATACGTCTCATAAAGCCAATTGAAGAAACGTAATAAAATATACACCGTAATATCGCATCTAGATACCCCAAGGTAAATAATTGAATTAATGTGCCACAAAAGATTGATTGTTTGTCCTCATTTTAAAAGAATTTTCTTCCAAGGCAAGTGGATTGCTGGATAATGACATTTTTTCAGAATGCAGTAACTCACTATCATCGTATTTGTCATGTTTTTCAAGTTAAAAATATTCCTTCTTTCTCTACTAACCCAAACTTCTTTTTTATTTTTAGTAAATTACAACGTCAGAAACGACAAATTAAAATGGCAATTTATTGTAGAACCTTTACGCGAATTTTACGGCCGAGTATCATTCACCTGGTGGACGTGTTTTTCAGCGGCTTTATTATCAACAGCCCCAAGCTGTTGATAAATCAAATTGACTCTTGCATTATTAATACGATACCTGCATTTATGTGAAGTTTGCTCAGTCTCGTTTGATTTAATTGCAAATTCTCTATTAGAAGTAGACTTTATAAATGTTTATCTGTTGCTACACTTACAAATTTCAGTGACAGCAACGCACACACGTATCAGGAGCTCCATCAAGTTTAATAACTCCACCATACCTGAAACAAAAAAGATTTATTTAGTTGAAAATTATTTATGAACGAGAATATTAAATAAATGTAGCTGACACTGCTTGGGCAATTTATATTGTTATCGCGCTATTTGATAATTAAATTCAAAACCAGGAGATTTCTCCTTGTTCTAAAAATTAAAACTCTAGATAAAAAATAAGTCATTTATTATTCAGAGATTAATGGTTGCTCAGTTCGACGGCGTACAATTACTAACAAGCGAAAACACTGAACATAATTAATACCTCTGAAAAAGCATAAACTGTAGCAGACGCAGAAGATACGCAAACAATTAAGTACCTACTTTGCTGGTCAGTCCAATTTTCAACATAAAATAAACAAATAATAACAACGACTGTGAGATTCTCCGTTTACGTAAATAATTCTTCAGTTCTTGAATGGTAACATTAAGAGCAGTTAACTCATGAGGTAGCAGTAAATGTAGGAGGACGGGTCAAATGTTAGTGGTCAAGTAAGATTTTTTAAGACAGCAGTATATTAGTTTAACTGCGTTGCTGTATTGCTTTATTGCTAACTATAAACGTCTTATTTTTCAACTTTATATTATACCTGCCTAAAACTCATTTCCAGACTACAACTCACTAAGTGGTTGAAGCAGAAATATATTCCTTAAATCCTTCTATTAACCTTCTATTAACGCTGAATTTCTATACAATACCTACATAATCCATGCGTTTTATATTCGATGAAGTTAATGAAAAACAAGATTATTATGGACTGTATGTTAGAGTTACAGATTAATATCAGAATATAATTATTTTTTATTAAAATCCTTTTGGACACCTTGTGACGTGCACAACGCCACAAATGAGGATCCGGCCGCGACTGAGCTCTAAGCCGAAGATGGGAGTGGGCAATTAAACAGTAAAGGGCGCCAAGAAGTTGATGCCTGATCCTCTTGGAAATAAGACAAAATCCAGCAGCCACAACTTCTAAAAGCTGCTGGTACGTAATAGGGCAAACACAAAAAAAGATAAAACAAATTGTCAAACAGTAATGCCAGCATATAATATTGAAAATGAGAATAATCATACAAAAAAAAAGTCGTAAATTCAATAGCTATTAAAGATAAAAAAAAAATGTAGGTGTAATACCCAAACTGCGGGAAATCTAGACGCCCGGTATTAGCGTTGCGCCGAAAAAAAAGGAAAATCCAAATGGGCGCAGATGACACGGTAAATACACTACACGGTAGGAGCTCCGTACGCGCAGCGCACCGACGGGTCAATCGCACGCACTCTACTTACAAACGCAAATAGACGCAAACGGCAGTATCGATTGTTGCAAAATCCCGTTACACAAAAATATATATATATATATATATATATATATATAAGAATTTATTTTCGACTGTTTAGTTTATGTAAATAATAAAATTTCTTTTGGGGAATTCAGTCTGGTATTAAAAGAATACTCTTTTTTAGGTTCAAGCTTTCAACACTTTATTGTGTCTTCGTCAGGAACACTGTAAATGAGAGACAATAAGTATACATTATGGAAAATTAAAAGATTTTTTAACACTTACAAAAGTTGAGTTTTAAAAAGTACGCTGAACTGAACATCATTTAAAATCAAAGAAACTCTAAGAAAAAACTGGTAATAAGGTTACATTATTCCACACACAGATTGCATTAGTAATTTAAACGTTTTTTATAATCTAAAAATTATTGTTTGACAGTAGTCAACACAATTTGGAAATTTAAAAATCTTGGAGTAAGTTTTTACTATGGTAATATTGCCTGGGTATAGTTATTATTGTATCTACTTTTAATTTGTTTCCTTAGTGAGTTTTAACAGATAGGAATATATGATGTTCAAACCTTCTATGTCTGATCTTTTATTCATAGAATTAGGGTTTTGTAAAATTCGAGCCATTTCAAGAAACATTCTCTTATTTCGATTTTGTTCTATGTCCAATATTCTGGCATTATCATAATTGGCGTGATGTCCCTCTTCATTTACATGTACTGATAGCATACGCGCTTGTCTTTTACTAATAAGTCTGGAATCACTTTTGTGCCCAGTGATCCTGTCTTTTAGTCTTTGGCAAGTCTGACCTATGTAAATTGAATCGCAGTTGTTGCATGGAATGGAATATACTACATTCGACATTAATAGAGGATTTATCTTATCTTTAATTTTAGAAAATATCGTAGATACAGGAGTGTGATTTCTAAAGGCAATGTTGATATTTCCAATATGTAATAGAGATTTCCTTAAGGCTAAAGGGAAAATAATAACACTATAACTACATCTTGGTATACCAAACCAGGATTTTCAGGTCGATACCTTCATTATTTCTCCAACCATAGCAAAAGATATAAATATCAAATGATACTTACTATGAAAGACCGAATACAAAAAATATCAAGTAATCAATATAAAAATGTTGATCTTCACAAACTGAAGGAATTCCTACTTAAATGCCAGTATCCTCCGAAAATCCTTAACAAATTACTTTTCAGCACTTCTAATATCAAAATTAATCCTCGTAATATGCCAGAAAAGTATTTCTCTCTACCTTATATACCAAGACTCACTTTAACCTTAAGGAAATCTCTATTACATATTGGAAATATCAACATTGCCTTTAGAAATCACACTCCTGTATCTACGATATTTTCTAAAATTAAAGATAAGATAAATCCTCTATTAATGTCGAATGTAGTATATTCCATTCCATGCAACAACTGCGATTCAATTTACATAGGTCAGACTTGCCAAAGACTAAAAGACAGGATCACTGGGCACAAAAGTGATTCCAGACTTATTAGTAAAAGACAAGCGTGTATGCTATCAGTACATGTAAATGAAGAGGGACATCACGCCTATTATGATAATGCCAGAATATTGGACATAGAACAAAATCGAAATAAGAGAATGTTTCTTGAAATGGCTCGAATTTTACAAAACCCTGATCAGCCATAGAAGGTTTGAACATCATATATTCCTATCTGTTAAAACTCACTAAGGAAACAAATTAAAAGTAGATACAATAATAACTATACCCAGGCAATATTACCATAGTAAAAACTTACTCCAAGATTTTTAAATTTCCAAATTGTGTTGACTACTGTCAAACAATAATTTTTAGATTATAAAAAACGTTTAAATTACTAATGCAATCTGTGTGTGGAATAATGTAACCTTATTACCAGTTTTTTCTTAGAGTTTCTTTGATTTTAAATGATGTTCAGTTCAGCGTACTTTTTAAAACTCAACTTTTGTAAGTGTTAAAAAATCTTTTAATTTTCCATAATGTATACTTATTGTCTCTCATTTACAGTGTTCCTGACGAAGACACAATAAAGTGTTGAAAGCTTGAACCTAAAAAAGAGTATTCTTTTAATACCAGACTGAATTCCCCAAAAGAAATTTTATTATATATACATATTTATATATATATAAGTAGGTACTATAAGTCAAAATTAAATATATCTACGGCAAAAAAAACCTAAGCAAAATTTCGCAAATCAATCCACTCTTATCTAAATGACTTGAAACTACGTAATAATGAAAAAAATAACAAAAATATTAGGAAAATACTGGCAAAATGATCCAAGTATAAATGAAAATTTTAAACAAAAAAACTATACCGGAATTATGACAAATTAAATTTAATACTATAAGTGACAAAATTAGCGATGTCCAAAAATAAACAGGTGACCACAACACGCCGCGCCGTGGCCGGGCAACTACATGAAAACTAGCCGAACAGAGACGATTCTAGAAACGGACTAGCGACGCGTAAACACAAAAAAAAATACAAATACAAGGTGGTCACAAAAGCTGTGCCAGGCGCTACGTAAAAACCAGCCGTTGGACGCGATGATCCAGACGGACAGGCGACGAAATAATCAAAATTGATCTGACCTTACTAGGACGATGAATTGATGTTAAATTCAGTGGAGAGCTTCGCCTAGGTTGCGAGCGGCTCCAAAATACGTGTGAATTGCCAGGTGTACGGCTTCCTGGTGTTTAGCGGGGTGGTCGGTACACCAAATAATTATACCCAACAAAAAAACCCTAAAATGCCGAAAAGACAAATTAGTAAAAGAAGGGAAAGTAAAGAAGATGAAATTACAAATTTATAAAGCATTAAACAAATGAAAGAGCAATAGGAAAAGAAGAAACGAAAATTTGCTTACCACGTGGGGTTTTTTTTCCAACAAATCCGGCTGAACTTCTGCGTGAATCAAATATCCCCAATCAAGGGTAGACTTCCAACAAAACCAAAAACGCTTCTAACGGAAAATCTATACTGAACAGTGCTCGAAGAAAAGTCCCAAAAATGGCAATGCAAAACTCAGCAACTAATAATCTTCGAAACACCCATTCATACTCAAAGCCAGCACGGAAGTGAAAATTTTAAAGCGGAAATTGCACATTTTTGAAAAAACGCGCAATGAAGAAAGCAACAGGACGTAAAATTTCCAAAATACCCCAGACTTTCAAATCTACCTGAGGCGTCGCAAGATGTGGGAAAATGGATAGAAGAGGGAAGGAAAACAAGACAAAGAAGACTAAAGAAAATGTGCGAATACAAAAGAAATGAAGAAACTGATGAGAAAACCCTTAAAGCAACCTCACGAGTAGAAAGAAAGAAAATAAGAGACGTAAAACATTAAAAGATTAGATAGGGGGTACAAAATAAATGACTACGCCACTGTTCTAAGAGTGCTATACAACCGGCTCGAACGAACTTCACATATTTTGAACCTAACCTCAAAAATCTGACAGACCGGCCGTCAACAAAAGAAATCGTGGCACTCAAACAAATATACCACAAGATACTGAGAATCATACTAGAATTTTTAGAAGATACACTCAAGAGACGGTAAAATCGAACATGAGCAAAATTAATAACTGACCCAACTGATTTCCTACGATGGAACTAAAGTACGAGAATGAAGGCACAAAAATCGACAAGATCGCAACTCCTACAGGTAAGTGAGATAAACCTACTTCAAACTAACAAACTAATAAGGATCATGCATACCCAGGCTAAATATACACAACAATATTCATTCTCAATGGCAGAAATAATGATCGAAAGCAAGAACGGAGACATGAAAACCAACGAAAATGCGAGCGAAAGGGTTTAAAATATAATCAAATTTAAGTCAGAAACAAGCTGTGAGTACTAATATTACAATAAAGAGTTCTAAGTATATTTTCTTCTTTTAATTTTAGAGTGACATTTTCTTTGTAAGTTTCACTACAAAATTGAAACGCAACAACCTCAATGCTGTTTAAATTCTGTTCTCTATGGCAGTGGCGGTTTTCGTTATAGACAATTTACTTTTTATGGTTACACAGAATAATATTTTTGAATTCCCGTACGGAAAACACATTTTTAATTCCCAATGCATTCCCCTATAATACAAATAAAATTCAATTTTCATTTCGTACAATTTTGGCAGCATTTTACAATAATTAAAATATGTAATTGCAATTTTTCATCGAGCCCGACTCAGAGCGTACAAGTCCAGTAGTAGGCATTAAGAATAAAAATATTAAATAATGGATCATTTCTTCCACTGTAGAAGGAGTTGTGTAATGAATGTTTTACTACTAAAATAAAGAATTCCCAGTTGATATTGTACCGCTATTCAATAACAATTTGGAAATAGAGTGAAAAACAGGCGGATTAAAGTGCTTTTTGAAGAGAGTTCGTAAACTTGATATATTTTTTTTCAAAGACAAACTATAAAACGTAAATTAAAATTGGTACTATAAGTGGGCTTCCGCGGTGGTGTGGTGAAATTGATAAAAGGTGCGGATTTCTTGGGCTTGCTATTTTTTGCGTTGCATATTTCAAGTATTGACAGCAACTTTACAACCTGTGCCTTATCGGCCACATTATTCTGTGGTAAGAAATTCTCAGATGTCAAATGTCAAATGGTTAATTTCGACATTTAAGATCATTAAATTATCGATAATTAATAATTCTTCTGATTCTGAAGTTTTGTGTTGTGCAGTGAATATTGTAATTAAGCATTTTGGTACACGTATTCTCTGTGGGGTCGTTTGAAGCTATTTAAAAGGCTATCCTTCCGAATTACGATTGCTTATTAATATTTTCACATGTATGTGGGACAAACCTGATTCTTAATAGCTAGCTGTGTTATTTATTCCGATTTCCATTTATCAATAACATTTTTTCTTCATTTTAGTGACAATTTCTATATAAGTGTGTCAAAATAACAGAAAACTACCTATTTTATACATTATTATTATTAACAGTTAAATGAAATCCTTAATACATTTTGCAAATATCACACAGAATACTCTTTTCATCCTCAAAATAGTTGAAAAATAAATAATTTATTATACAATTAATTTCCTTAAAATTCTTAATTTCAGAATACTTGCCCGCCAGAGGCACTACAATCGAAATCTGACGATATGCAAAATGATATTTTAAAAAACTAAACTACATTAAATGCATGAAAACTACCACAAAACAGGTGAAGCGTTTATTCATGAACCAAATCAAACACCATATAATGGGGTCGTTACACAATTTTTAAAAATCATATTTTCCCGAAGATTCTCGTAAAATATTTGACCCGTATTTTTTTATTTTTCTCACAGCGAACGTTTTAGGTATCTAAACCACCATCAAAGTTAAGACCCTGGCCCTTTAAAGCCCTGGTTTCCTCGAACTTGCCGTCGCGGAGAACCGACAGTCTGTCGATCGCCGCGATCTGACGATTTTATCCAACTCAAGGATTTAAATGAACCTGGTTTCTTCGAGCCCGCTCAGCTGAACGTTTCCGCAGCGCACAGCGACCTGTCGGTTCGAATCTGTTGCGTTTGATTTCAACCGAATCGCTCGGCTGAACTGACAGTCCGCGTTTGCATTTTTATAACGTTGTTTTGAACACAAAATTGTCTGAAATGGGTGAAAAATCTTCCTCTCCTAACATTAAAAGTGCAACCAATTGTTTGTTGTCCATGCTGTAATCTATTTCGGTGAAGAGAGTAGACGTACACTACAACGGACTGGAAGAAACTAGAAAATTTTATATTTCTAGCAAACCACCTCGAACCGAAATCGCCGTCCTGAGCGGTCGACAGACTGTCCGTTCTCCGCGACCGACTGTTCGAGGAAACCAAGCCTCAACCTTTTAAATGATGACGTATCCGCGGCAATGCCGAGGAGTGTCGATATTAGCCGGAAAGTACAACCGTTGTTTGTTTATGCTTGCTAGCGCAAACGTCATCTTGTGTCAAGTCAAACGCGTTGAACGTAAACTGAATTAATAAACAATCGTGGCAGTCTAGTCGTTTAACAGTGTCCAGTGTTGTTTTTCAGTTTGTCTAGTTCCCAAATAAATGAAGCACTCACCGTTTTGTTTTAATATTTTTCATTTCAGCACTGAAGTAGTCCAAATTGGACTATCGGTAAATTGTCTGAATCGGCTTTAACGACACCTTTCTCTATTTTCTGTACACAAATATACTAATTGACACAATAAGTAGGAATAAAAACACATAAATAAACGACAGAAAACTATTTATACGCCCAATACAAATAAAAAATAAGCTCCAGATGTCAGAATCTGATTATTCGTAACATTATTGCTCCCTACTTTACCGATACCGACTGAAACTCCACGTAACTTTAGCTTTCTGGGTATCAAAACATCAGTTCAGATGACCAATCACAAGCGCTTTTAAGGTAATGACGTTACGGAGGCAGCACGTGTTTCTATTTAATTCTCCGAAGGCGCGCTTCGTGCTAAAATCGCCATTGTTTAAATTTTGGGCTACTGGTGAGTAAATAAATGTATCCCAGAGGGCCATTAAACACCTAGTTACTTATTGCTATCAAAATGATGTCGATTTTCTATTTAGTGCAACGACCCCATTTCCTTGCCAATGAGTTACAGCTCAATTTTGATACACTGTGCCAGTATAATATGTAACCAACGTCACCCTCTAGAATTCGTACACTCCGTTCTAGCTTCTGCTCGCTTCCTCGATAAACGCATGTGCTCCCTCTTTTAAATCGTCATAATGTCACAGAAGATGCTGCTCTGCTCCATTTATGACTTCTATCATAGTTGTACTCTTTAAGTGATTAATTATCTCCATTATTTCTTTCCGTTCTGGTTGCTAGATGCATCACTTTTCGTTCTATTTCCATGCTGACCTCATCGTGTTCTCCAGGTTCTGGCGTGGCTCCTGGTAGAAATTTCGGATTTATTTACTCACAAATTGAATACCTACTATTTTTCATTTAATTAACATTTTTGTGTTTACAGGTACTTTTATATCTACTTCTCACATAATTTGTAACTGCCCTTTTCTTTCGTTGTCGCCACTCAATGCCTTTTCGCATTCATCGTCGAAGCATTTTCGCTTAACATCAGTTACCTCTGTTCTCACTCTCTCCTTCGTTTTCGTCTTACTTGATCTGCTATCCAATATATTTTCCGAGGATTTTTCACATTCACCGTCGAACAATCTTCGCTTGTCATCATTTATCTCTGTTCTCCCTGCTTTCTCTGTTGCCTTATGTAAAGCTTTTTCTATCTGCTATTATTTCTCCTATATTTTTGTTTCGTAAACTTTTTAGCTGTTCGTTATTCTGTGGGATATGTTTCTAATATTATTTTATGTTCCCTGTCCCCTCTTGACATATGAATTTTTTATCATCCTAGCCGGTAATATAATATAGCGATCACTCTGTAGCTTGTTATATTCTTTATAACTTTTGCAAGTTTCTCCTCACAAACTGCCACTTTCTTTCCATTTTCTCTGTTTATGTTTACTATACTTTCCTGTACTAGCTCTGCATATTTCCTCTTAACCAATTTGATGATTGCAATTACTATTTTTCTAAAAATGCATGTTACTATATAAGGTCTTCAATTTCTAAATTAATATGTTTTTTAATTTAGGCAACCGAAATTCTGTCGCCTTCTTACCAACTATTACGCTGAAAAAGTTACAGAATGAGAAGAGCGTTTAAGAGTTAAAACATTCAGAAACTTCTTCAGTGATTAGCTCATTTAGGAAACCCCCAGAGATCTAGCTAAACTCGAAACTCTAAATCAAGTATGTTGCTACCGTGCAACATTACTTTTGATAACTACTTCGCGCTTTAACGGATCGCAAAAATCGAGTAATCATGTCATAAAACAAACTTGTTTAAGAACTCTTACAAGTTGAAATACATTACTGTCCCAATACTTTGCAAATAACCAATATTTTATACTATTTGCTAAAGATAACATTAATCTGTTTGCTACGTGACAAATATTACATTGTCTGTTCTTGTACATTCTTTGTCGTTAAGATAAAAAAAGAAACTTTACTTGCAAATATTTGCAAACGATTTTTACAATATCTTACAGAGATAATTAGTTCTCATTGCGATAACTGAATAATTAGCCATTATTTACACAAGTTATTGCGGTTTATTAAACTATTCAATTATTGAACAATTTTTATCGCTAATTTTAATCATTCTTAGATATGATAGAATATGCATGAGTGTTCAATTCCGAGCACCTACTTCATAACATTACATCTACTTATCAATGTCATTATTCATAACTTTCGTTCAAACTAAACAATAATTCTTAACAGCAAAATAAGGACAACGGAGCATTAAAATATTAATCGTGTTACGCGGTGTCCATTTCATGTTATTACGTAAGGTACCTTAACAAATAACAGACATATTCATAAGTTACCAGATAAAACCCGAGATAAGGAGACCTTGATGTAAATGACAAATGCAAAACCATTTAGAAAAGGTCGTCGTGCAATCGATCTATAATGTCGATAGTACTAATTATCAAAGGAACTAAGACCCTTATTAGAGCTTAATCGATCAGTAGCAAACTACTAGTGTGGCAACTCTGATGAATGTTGGGAAATAGCATATCCTAACCATTAACGCTCATTGCCAAGGTACATAAACAGCAAATAAGAAGGATAAATAAACATGTAGGTATCTAGGCTCTCAAGTTCAAAAGGCTTCGGTTCGCATTTTCGTTTATCATTGTAAGAAATTAAACTTCACAAAGCTTATTAATAGAACGTACTTTCGAAAGTTCAGAGCAATGTTACCACAAGCTTCTGATAATTTATAGTTAACGAACTTTCATAATAATTTCTAAGTGGCGTCTCATAATTGATAACGTAGTGCCGCCATAATTTCCAGTTGCATTATTTGTAACAAAAAATCTTATTACAAGAGAAAGAAGTTTTAATATTAGGGTGATCAAAAAATGTTAAAGTCCCCCTGCCGAAGAGAAACTGGAAGCACAGTGCATGGGTAGCGTACGAGGCAAATGCCGAAAATTTCCAGCCCAATGATTCGGATTTTACAGTAGGACAAAATTTTTTCCCACTCTGCAGTGTAGGAAGCGCTGGAGTCACTTGAGGATGGTGCAGGATATGATAATTAGTGGAAAATCTCTCTTAAGTGATTGCCATTTGAAGGTCAAAGAAATGTCCGAGCTCTCCGATGCAAGTCGAATTCTAGACATGATCATTTGAGAATGCATAAAGTCAGTGTAAGATGAGTCCCTACTAAACATCTTCCGGCTGTTCAGCGTCAACATCCAATTGAGTGTGCACAATATGTCTTCGAGCTCTGTAGACCAAACCCAAAAGATGTATTGGAGACTATTGTAACAGGAGACGAACCCGCGGTCCTGCACTATGATCTACCGAAAAGGGAATCTACCAGAAGACGGTGAACGGGTGATGCACACCCAATCGACAAAAAGGGTTCATACTGTCGCACGAGTCGCTATTTAAGATTGTGGCTTCCAAGATTAGTCTTCCTCATACTGAAGAGTACAGTTCAACTATGTCCCTCAGCGATTATAGTTTGTTCGAATATTCGAAAAAGGCCTTTTGTGGCCGATGTTTTAATGCGCATAATGAGCTAAAAGCAAAAGTGCTGGCGCATTTTATTTTTAAAACAAGATTTCTTAAGGGGATCGAGTTATTAATAAAGAGAGGTATAAAAGTAGGGTTTCGCACAAGACCAAGAAAAGTCTTGGTCTTGTCTTGTCTTGGTCTTGAATTCTAGACCAAGACCAAGACCAAGACTAACATAAATAACCCAAGACCAATACCAAGACTTAACCTCCAAGACCAAGAGTCTTGGAGCAAGAGTCTTGGGAAAGTCTTGGTCTTGATATTTTAGAAAATGTTTGACAGTTATTTTTTAGTTTGTTGAAAAATTAATGAAAACAACTGCAATTTTTCATAACAAAAATTGGAAATAATGCTTAAAATTCGTTTCCCGCGAATCTCTATTTCGCACCTACGTCATGCGCGAGCGGTGACAAAATTGGGCTGCCTACCGAGCATACTATACAGTGTGATCATTTAAAAACGAGCCACCTCAAATATCTTAGGAACGAATAGAAATACGTCAAATCGCCGAGACACGTAAATTTAGGAATGGAGGGAGACACATTTTGACGTATAGTTGACGTTGGTGAAACCAACCCCCCAACCTCCAGCCACCATCACTTTAAAATCTTAAATGGCACTATATTACTTGCGACACCTCATTTTAAAGGAAGTCGAATGAGGAATACAGCTGATGTTTATTTTTTAATTACTCTATCTCAGCCTGCTACTTTTTCTCTTTTGGGGCTATGCTAAATCAGCAGTGTGTCAAACCCACACAGAAAATTTAATTAATTTGAGGCTCACAATATCAGAAACATGCCGAAATATTCCCTCCCAAACATTCCTGAATGTAAGAAGGTAATTCGAGAATATAGGCTTTATTATTGTTTTGCAAATAACTGGGCCCATTTTGACTTTTGAGCATCTAAGATAGATTTTCCTTAAATTATTCTACAAGTTATATGTATTTTCCTGTTTTAAATTCCAAAGCTTCTTTTTTGTATGAAATGTTTATTATCTGATATCTACAAGGTTTAACTCTTATTTTGTCTCAAATTTAACCCATTATTTTTCTTATTTACTGAAAGGTTGAAATGACCTTATTTTAGTTTTTAAAGCTCAAAATAAGGAATAATTTAAAAATAAATATCGCTGCTGTATTCCTCATTCGATTTCCTTTAAAATGAGATATCACAAGCGATATGATGCCATTTGAGATTTTAAAGTGAGGGTGACTGGGGGCTAGGGGGTAGGTTTTGGAGACATCAACTATACATCAAAATCTGTCCCCCTTGCGTCATAAATTTACGTGTATCGGCGTTTTTTCATAATTCTATTAGTTTCTTAGATATTTGAGGTGGCTCGTTTTTAAATGATCACACTGTATATCCTTATACTATAATCTGTATTAGAATAAATAAAATAAATTGTATGGGAAGTAAGTACATTTCAGATGTCGGATAACTTTTTACAGCTTTCATTTTAGTTTTTAAATTAAGTTTATTATATTACATCTTAACACAAAATATGTACCAATTTTAGTAGAGCCATGAACTAAATACAAAAGTTGTATTCAGTCAACTGTACAACTTATTGAATCATTATTTTCCGAAGAAAAAATTATGAAATTATGTAAATATGAAATAGGACTTCTTATTTTTTAACTATCTCCCATTCAGGGGGTGTTGAAAAATTGAAATTCATAAATTTCTCGTACTCTCATAAAAACCAAACAAGACCAAGAAAAAACAATACCAAGACCAAGACTTATGTGGTTCTCGTCTTGGTCTTGGGGTTCAAGACCAAGACCGAGACCAAGCCCAACACGAGGATGCAAGACCAATACCAAGACTGGTGTAAGTCTCGTCTTGTCTTGGTCTTGCGAAACCCTATATAAAAGTGCATTGAGGTTAAAGTGGATCATTTAGAAAAAAAAATTGGTCCTTCATAGTCAGGTTGGGTAATTCTGACCCTTGTACAATGTACATACAGCAATTTCGTTCGGCTTTCGTCACTTAGATTTTCGTGACTCATGATATTGCCGTCGAGTCTTTAGACTTTTAAATTGCGCGCACTGGATACTAGAGCGATAGGCGATAACTCGAAAGCGCACAATTTACAGATCGCGAGTTACTGTATCCATGTACAGTGTGTCCACGGATGAGGCTGCCAAAAGAAAGAACTTTTTTATTATTCAATTGACCCAAAAATGTGTTCTTGTTCCCAAACTCCCATAGCACATATAATTTTGTATCCAACTGTTTAACTGTTTTTTAAATATTTTTTTCTGCATTTTTTGGACTTTATCAAAATATTGGTAAATTCAAAAAAACATTTTCATGAATGTTTACGTATTCAAATAGTGCACCATTTACATCAAATAGAAACAGTTCGAGAAAGAGTATCATCTTCGTTAAGCCTCTCTTGTTTATTTTTTTTAAATTTGAACAAAACCAATTTCTAAGAAAAATGTTGACCAATTATTTCCGTACCAACTTGAAAACACTTGAAAATTAGCGGACGGTTATATTCTTTATTAGTACCATTCAGTACTAAATTAACTACATTTTTAGTAAGGTGTCAAAACATTATTGCAAATTTTCTAAGTCGAAAAACGTACAAAAAATTAATAAAATATTTCCAGGTACAGTTGGATAAAAAAATAGTATGTGCGATGAGAGTTTAAGAACAAGTAGGGTTTTTACGAAGGGACCTTTTTTCTGAGAAATTAAAAATAATCAGTTTTTCCCTTTAGAAACCCCATCTGTGGACCCACTGTATAAGCGGACAGGCCGAAAATTCTATACCATGATACAAGGATAGCAAAATATGATATTTACTGACCCGATACGATATTAAAAAATACATTTATTCACAATCGGTTAGTAATAAGTCAATTGCCAACTTTTAAAAAGTTTGCAAGTAGGTTATTCCTAACTTCTACTTCCCGACCGGGTTGGAAAATTTTCCACCCGGGTGGAAAATTCAGCGCCTATTTGATTTTATACTTAAGTACCCATGTATTATGTAATAAACTTGGAATAAAATTTCCTACCGTTTTTCTGAGGTCTGGGGGAGTTCTGCTTGAGTGTATTGTGTACTCCAACTGACTACCAGACATACTTTACCACCAAAAATACTCTTTCATATTCAGTTATTTTAATGTCAAAAAACGATGCTTGTCAGTTTAATAATTAATTAGTGGTACTGGACCGTTCGAACAACTACTCCTCGGGCAAATACCCCGTCAGGCATTGAATTATAGAACTAAATCCAGATTTTTTGTACTACGAGACATGCAATATTTGAACAAAGTTTAATAATTAATAAAAATATGAATGTCAATTTCACAGCCTACCAAAAATGATCGAAAATGCAGTACCTATTTGAAAAATAAAATGAATTATTTATTCCTTTATTGCTCATTAAAACTAATGATTGTGAATAAAATAGTATACATACCTGGCTGGAAAATTTCAGTACAGCCTCGCGCTATAGCTGACCGCGGCGCTTCGCGCCTTGGTCATCTGTCTAGCCCTCGGCTGCAATGAAACATTTTCCACCTCGGTACGTAATATACTATTTCTCATCTATAATTTAGTTTAAAACGCAGTTTTGTTTTAAATAAAAACAAGAAACTTCTTCTCATCGACAAGGATATTAAGTGTGTGCAGGCTCCAGAGCAGTTTAGGAGAAAATGGTTAATTAAGTAAAATGAGAAAAAGGGCGAAAAATTTATTTTTATGCAAAAAATAGAGCGATCAGCTCGAAATTTGTATAGGTCATCTGCCAATTCATTATGCGTCGACACAGATCCCTCCTATTTCTCTATCTCAAATAAAACACCCAGTCACCAACCAATAACCAGCTCGTCTTACCCTGAAAAGCAGAATATATATATCCTAGTAATTCCAAGCATCCAATGAGCGAATAGCATCATATACGAGTAAAATTCTTCACACGTATTGCGCCCTAGAGGCTTGCATCAAGTTACTTCGTTCCGAGTAGAGAATTATTAGGGGTGTTTTTATATCGGCGGAACGTATAGAGATGTAGGACACGTTTTAGGCCGGATTCGGATCGGATACCTCAACTCCTCGAACCAGAAATATCAAAAAATCATTCCCCTGGAGCAGCTAAATATTTTTCCCCGAAACATGTCATATTTTAAAGTTAGCAAGGTAAGTAGAAAGGTAAGCAGCTCCAAATACGCGGTAGGTACAGTTCGAAAGAAGAAATTTTGGTGAGAATACGAAATTGCAAACGGTCGACGTTATAATAAGGGCAGAATTTGATATTTGAAAATTTTGCCTATAAAAATGTCGCACAATCGACCGAATCCCACACCAACTGTCAAAATTTCCGAGAAACTGCGAATTTCTTAATGCTCATGAAAACTCTCCGAGACCACGGGGACGTGCGTTCTTTTCTAATAAGTTTCTAGACTCTATGGAGATACTATTTTGGTACGCAGATCATCGCCAGACAAAATGTCGGCGGAAAATTCTAGATTTTATACGAAATTTTTAAAATTCTCATATTTCAAATAAATTTTTCTAGGTCTGCAGCGATCGAAGATCAGTCGTTTTTACATAGATCGATAGCCCATTAAAACCACTTCACAGACATTTTTTCCTTTAATTTACCATGAAATGTTTCTTAAGGATTGAAGGATAACATTAAAAATGGCGTACTTTACGAGCTCGTCAATTTCTTTAACCCCGTTTTTCTTTGAAGTTAAACACTCGAACAGTACATGGCAAAACAGTTTTCTAAAAACCTGGTCTTTGGGATCACTTTGGAAAAATTGAAATCGGTTGATATTTTAGGACGTTATTAAATAAAATAACCCTACGTTCACTATACAGGATGTCCCAGAACCTTTTACATATGTTATTGCTCCAAAACTATAACAGATAACGAAATAGAACAAAAACCACTTTGTAGTGTTGAAGGAGTACCTACATAACCCGAAGAATGTAACCACCCCCGGGGTTAGAGGACGTCTTTTATAGGTGATAAGGATGACATTTCCAAGTTTCTATAAATTTAGACTCCGGAACTTGTACTTTTGGAAACGAAACCAATTTTCTAGTTTATTGTATTTATTTCGCATTATTGAATATTAGATTAGTTTATTTAATTTTGCATCAGCGGGTCAACAAATGACATAGGAGCACATGCGCAATATCATATGATTCTATACTACAAGGCACAAAATAACTGATCTAATGAACCCCAAACTGTCATTGCCAGAATAAAAAACAGAAGGCATACAAAGAGGACGCCAAAAATGCCAATCTCTAAGATGACGTCTTGCACCACATAATATGCCCTGATGCCAACCGAAATAACAAAAAATATTAATTTATTCCATATAAAATCGAATTTATTTTTGGAAAATCATTATGCAAAAAGTATCCATCTTCTAAATCCCTACACAAAGTCACAAATTGATTAGAAATTCACCGTTTACATTTACACTGAAGCAAACCAAAAAGTTGTGCCTAAAGTACAAGAGTTACCTGATGATGGTGATGACTATGCCAAAACCACGAAAATTTTCATGTTCTGAATTTTGTGAAATTTGTTAATAAACAAGCTATTAATTTATTGAAATAAGGTAAGCGTCATAACAAAACCAAACGCCTACTCTTGTAACTTTAATCAACTATAAGAGAAATTATATGGCGGCTGTAATTCTGCAAAAGCACTGATGCTTCGCAAAACCTTTATTAAGTATCTCACTGTAACGCAAACAATACACGCGAGCGTCAAATTATTTAAAACTACTATGATAACTTAAATACGTAATATCTTCTTTAAGGATAAAGAAGCGCATTCTAGTGTTATTAAAAGCTCGTTTAGAAATTTTATAAGGATAATAAATTCTTCAATCCTGAGTAAATAAACTCGGCATATTTCGCTTAATCGCCCTCGGGTAGTTAAGTATAATAAGTAGCGATCATCTACAAAAAGTTCTAGTTGAAAAGATTAAGTTATCAAAGGATACCTAGAATGCTTATGGTATAAAAAATTTCAGATAATTTAATACGTGGGTTCTCTGCAGTTTGTATGAGTTTTGATGAAATAAATGGATGAAAATTTTGGTATCGTCGTATTTCCGTACATCCCATTTCCGTACAAGGCGAAATCAGCGACAGTTCTGTACACGATGCACGTGTCGCGATAATGGGGAACATTTGTAAGAAACTGTCATTAGCAATAGTGGTAGTTGCGTACAGGTACAATCCCTTAGTGACCGTATACTCGGAGAGCATTCTAAGAATCACCCGGCCAAAAAAGTGGTGTTGCCCGTCACTGAATACGGTCAAAAAAGTGAGCGGAACGTTTAAGTCTCACACCCCCCCCCCCAAACAAAAACATTAACATTTGAAAACAATAGGAGAGAAATCAACATACACTTCCGCATTGAAGTCTAGTTATTAACAGCGTTGCGTTGTAAAGGTAAACTCGAATTAGTGGCTTACTGCATTATCAGCAGGTCAACACCGTCTTCCTCAAATATGATAACTTGGAATGTGCCGTCTCAACATTGGTGATACTGGGTGTTGCTAAGTTCGTCCATTGCTCCAGTAATTGGCGTTAATAATGCCGTAAATTAGTTTGATGCAGGTTCCTATTTTCTACCGAACATTGAGTTTTGTGGTAATCTAATAATGTTGTAATGCAAATGTAAGCTCTTACAAGGATTAAAAGGTATACTAGAATGTATGTTTATGTATAAGATGATAATAAATAGCACAATATCTGACTCCACCGATAATTGGAAGAGATAAATTAGACATTACTAATATATATTGTTCACTCAATATAGTAATTTATATTGTCTTAAGTTGGCAGTATTGTTGTTATTATTTCCTGAAAACACAGTGTAGGAGGACATTGTAAATGTTGCTCATATTTTGTAATTGCAATCAAGATTACGACGGTAAATTACAAATAATGTATAATGAAATACGGTTTTGACTTGTTTTAATTATCGCGGTTCTTATTTATGCAAATTGCACGTTGGCTTTTATCCGTTGTTATTGCAAAAGAAGTAAGTAAACAAACATTTAACTTGATAATGGTTATAAGGATTCCTAAAAAATAAAAATAAAATTCAATGAACATGAGCTATTATAGAAGTCCTCATATACACGGTGTCCCAACGAAAATTTGTACCCCCGTAAAACTAGGCAAAATGAACGTTTTGACAAAAATCCAAAAACACGTCGATTTTTATATCAAGGGGGACCAATTTTTATGCAATAATCATTCTTGCAACTCTAGCCCTCTGCGGGTGGTAGCGACCCCCCCAAAATTTTTAAATGGGACGGGGGGTCAAATGATCCCTACTTTGGAAGGGTTTTTCATTACTTACACAACCGTATTTGTTTTATTCAATTCGATCAATTTGTTACCGAGAAATAATTGCTTCTTGAATTTTCCAAGTAAAAAAATTAATAAAAGCACAAAAAGGTTTAAACTATCGAATGTATTACTCGAAATGACCTCCACCAATTGTCATACAATAATACATTAATAATCCAGATCTTACATTTCTCAAGACTTCAGGAGTTATTAGCCGACATTCTTCTTTGGAATAAACCATTTTGATTTAGTAAATAAACAGGAGTTTATACTGTGGCGAATAAGTTTATTTTGGATTTGAATCCAGAATGTATTATTGTATGACAATTGGTGGAGGTCATTTCCAGCAATACATTCGATAGTTTAAACCGTTTTATGCTTTTATTAATTTTTTAACTTGGAAACTTCAAGAAGCAATTTCTCAGTAACAAATTGATCGAATTGAATAAAACAAATACGGTTGTGTAAGTAATGAAAAACCCTTCCAAAGTAGGGATCATTTGACCCCGCCCCATTTAAAAATTTTGGGGGGTCGCAACCCCCCGCACAGGGCTAGAGTTGCAAGAATGATTATTGCATAAAAATTGGTCCGCCTTGATATAAAAATCGACGTGTTTTTGGATTTTTGTCAAAACGTTTATTTTGCCGAGTTTTACGGGGGTACAAGTTTTCGTTGGGACACCGTGTATATAGGTAAATATCATTATACAAGGATTGTTATGTCTTAATTTGACATTAAAACAACAACAGTGTTTTTCATCTTTAATTGTAATACGTACAACTACAAGTGATAGGGGATATAAATCAAAATTGAAAATATACCTAATCGTGTTTGGTGCACTGAATTTCTCTCGAAAGAATCTATCCAACAATATAAAATTTAACATACCTTGCTATTAAAAAATGTACTGTGACGTCATTACTCGTAGTCCTGTGACCAAATGGTGATGAAACTTATATTAGAAGGTGCCCAATTAAAATCAAAAATCGACGTGTCCGAGGATTTAGATCAAATATTAACCTTTCAGTTTTTACTGAATTTATTCCATTAGAAAGTTCCACCCTGTATATCGAAATATAATCTCCGAAAAGTCTATAAATTTTACTGAAAATAAAGAATGCACGTACACGGGGTCTCTGAAAGCCGCCCTGAAAATTCGTTATTTTGCTGAAATTTTGACACCTGGGTGTTTCGGAGTCGGTGGATTATTCGCCGTGGGAAATTTTTGCCAATTTGCAAAAATTTATTTTACCCTTAAAAGTTGACCTTTTCAATTTTCATTTCCTCAAAATCTTTCGAACTGTACCTGCCGCGATTCAAGAAAAAATATTTAGCCTTGTTGAGGTATCCCGAATCTGGTCCCCTATATATTTATCCTATAAAATTCCCCGTTCCGCAGTATAAAGGATACCCCTAATTTGAGGATAGCGTATCTCAGTAATCCCTCGACTTGAAGTGACCTAACTTGACACATGGCCTACAGGATGTACGGGTGAACAAACTTCTCGGGTATTTGACACTAGGCTTTCATTGGATGATGAGAATTAGTGGGACATACATATCTTGTTATACTTGTACCATTAGGTGAATATAGTGCAGAAAGGAGAGGGATTCCTAATAGCAGTAGCTTTTCGAAAGTAGCTAAGCCTATCCGTAATTAATACAAAACAAAATTTACACAAATACGTTTTATCATCATTCCATCCAATGTTGAAGCAAAATCACGCATTAATTTATAATTCATTAACAGTATTATTTTCGTTCCTCTTCCAAGATTTTATTTTAATTTTCACAAACTGACTAATTCTATAACAATCGCAAAAAAATATTAACACAAACGAAACTGACTTATTCATTGCATGTGAAAATTATCTGAACTGAATATTGCTGCGTTACTCAACCTCATAATAATAAACCGAGGCGACGGTATAACCTGTACAAAAATGACCCCCGGTGGCACTCCATCATCTCTAATGATTTTTGTCTAATATTTCGCAGCAGGCAATTCAGCACAGTAATTTATGGGACAATGGCAATTTATAGATCAGTTAAACTTTCGTTATTAGAACTTGATGTGATTTCCATTTACGGTTTGTTGCAATCTATTTATCTGAAAATATCACAAAAATGTTGGTACATGGCAAAATTACGATTATATTTTATACGAGTTTAGAGAAATTATTTTCGATATTACATCACTGAACAAGAGACTGAAATGTCAAGCTCGTGATAGTTGGCGCTGAATTCAGCCCCGAGGTTACAAACTGAGTGAATAACGGATCGCGGTATCCAAGAGGCTCTGACTCGTCGACCCGCCGGACCGGTGCTCCAGATACAGTGAACAGGTGGATCTTGGAGAAAGTGATCTGATTGCTTTTCGTCCGCCTTAATCGTTTTACCTGTTTGTATAAAGAATGGCATTTAGTGTTCGTTTTCGTATACCAGGTGGCCAGTTTTAAGTACCCTCCGCAAATAAAAGAGTGTTAAGCTTGATGTAGGTAGGTAATAACAATACTACAATATACAAAGACACCGAACAACTTTAATTTAATGTTTTTATACACAAATGGGCTCTTAGCCGCATTTCCTCTTCAACAAATTTATCTTCGAGGCATTTAACTATCTATACACTTCCGCCTGAACAAAAGGGAATGAATGTTTGGTTGATCTTAGTAGTTCGCACCTCACTTTTACTAAATATTTGGTTCTAGAAACTATCAATAAACATGGAAAAACAGTTTAGTGATATTAAAAAATGCAAGGAACCCAAGCCTAAAATATATTTCTGAACTTTAAAGACGGTAAAAATCAACGCAACATTACGAGTTTGCTAACGGTGGGAAAAGTTGAAAAGAAGAAAAAGAAAATTAGTCCTACATGAAATGTCCAAACGAAGAAAAAAACAACCACCAAAATCTTTAAGGAAACCATACACACCATCAATATTTTTTATCATCAGCTTAAATATTGTCAAAATTGTGTCCTAGACTGAGATTTCATTTTCGTCAGCTTTTGCTTATGGCGTCATATTGGCTTCAAAATGTCAAAACTCTGTGAGAGGCGGCGCATTGTGATTTATTTATTTTTTATTTCTTGCAATAGAAACTTTGATTGAATGCTAGGTAAGTAATGAATGTCATTGAACTTTAATTATTCACGGAACCAACATTTTTGTGTAGTGTTTTAATTATGCTATGATATACCGGGTGGGGATTTAGTGTGTAATCGGCGGCTCATATCTCTGGAACTATTTAAGATATCAAAATGAAATTTTGCACGAATGTGGGGAACCACATGGAGCATTTGCCCAAATTATTCAGGTATATACAGGATGTTCACATTCTAAGTACCAGACCAAAGTTCTATTTCTTTAAATGGAAACCCTACGTGTCCTTGCATAATATTCAATGAAAATTGATATACTACATGATGCGGTTTTGACTAAGGAATGTTGAGATATTGACATTTTTGTGCCATTATGGACCCAAATTTATGACGCTACTGACGCATACTAACCAAAGTCACGTAAAATTTCTTTATTGAAATAGGTTCACACACTGCTGTATTTTTGAAATATATAAATAATTTTATCATAATACTTGAGATAATACAGGGTGATTAAGTTATGCAAAACATAATTTTTCTCAAAAATTTCAAATGGAACACCATGTATATTATTTGTACCTACAATTGATGGTCATTTCACTAAACTTTTTATTGATGTGGATATTGTCAAGTCTACCAGTAAAAGTTTCGACAGAATGTACAATTGAATTATAAAAACGTAGTTTCGTTAGTATTTTACATTATTTTTGACGATCTCCCCTATTTTGTCACCCAAAACTCCAAAATATTTAGCAAATGAAGTTTACATTAACACAAAAGATCCCATTGCACGATTACTTCTTAAAGATCATATGTTCTTCCATGGCACTCCTTGTTTGAACATTATACCCGACTTTAAAAAGACATTAAACATTTAAGAATATAACCATCAAGGAACAATTTTACAATAAGATTTATTGTCTTTATATTGCTACCAATTCGCAAATACAAAATATAAACATTATTGTGAGTTTTGAGCAACATAATAGGGGGAATTCGCCAAAAAGAGTACCTATAAACTAATAATGAAATTCAAAAAATTTTGATGTTCAATCGTAATATCTGCCGAAACTATCAGTAGTAGATCTGGCAATATCTACATCAATTAAAAGCTTAGTTAACTGACTGTCAGTTGTGCAAATAATATACATGGTATTCTATTTGAAATTTTTGAGAAAAATTCCCTTTTGCATAACTTAACCACCTTGTATAATCCTAAGTATTATGGTGAAAGTATTTATAGATTTCACAAATATAGCAGTGTGTAAACCACTTTCAATAAAAAATAATTCAGTGGCTTTGGTCAGCAGATGCCAGTAGCGTCATAAATTTGGGACCATAATGACACAAAAATGTCAATATCTTAACAGTCCTTACTCAAAACCACATCATGTAGTATATCAATTTTCATGAAATTTTATGGGGAATCGAAATCACCCAAATACTTGTGGGGTTTCCATTTAAAAAAATAGAACTTTAGTCTGGTACTCAGAATGTGAACAACCTGTATATACATAAATAATTTTAGGAAATGCTCCATGTCGTTCCCCACATACACGTGTAAAGTTTCATTTTGCTATCTTAAGCAGTACCAGAGACATGAACCGATTACACACTAAATTCCCACCCGGTATAGCAAAGTGAGATACCTATAGTAAAAAAGGTTTTAGATAATATAATAATAGTCTCCCCTTTATACCGTCCGACGACATTGTACGAGTAAGCACGTTAGAGATGCATTATTTAGTCTCGGCTTAGTCTTCGTGCAATTCAGAAGGTTGTGGGGCAAGCACTACGCCTCAAGAGGCCTATTATTACTTCAGGTTTTACCCCAGGTACTCATTCCCTTAGGCTGAGTCGACCCAGAGGCGAAAAAACTGTCAGGTGTAGTGACTACGGACGCTGCGGGGATTGAAACCGCCCCCGCTGTATTTATAGTCTAACGCTCTACCACAAGATCACCACGTCTACTTTAGATAATATAGTTTTTCAAAAAATAAGGCACCTTTGTAATGGATACATGCAAGCCACCGAGGTAACAAATTTAACGTACATCACACAGTCAAATATTTTTGGTTCCAATGTTCCAATGTTCCAATGTCTATTTAATTATAGTCATCAACTACATTAAATTGCGGTAAATGCAGCAGGCTTGGAAAAATACACCTTTTTTTAAAAATTCGCAGTTCAGTCTATTTCATGGAGATTCATTGGGCAAAATATCAATTATATTTATTTATTTTTTGACTTATTCGATCTATCCCACTAATTTAAATTTTTTGTTAATTTAAATTATGTGTATCAGTAATTATCACACTTTTACTGTAGTTGCCATTATTGGAATCGAGTATTATCGAGTACAGAGACGTCTGCTGTCCATCTTTGTCATTTCTTACACATAATCGATCTGATATCTTAATTATTTAATTACCTACAAAGAATTATTAGTGTTCGAAATGCGGCTTTATTTTTCATTGCCATAACATCAGAAATACTTCTCCACTTCCTTATGTACGAAACAAAATGTCCGCCGGGTTTTCTTAATGGTACCCATCCAAAAAATCCCAGTGGGTTTTATTAATGAGTCCTTATGCACGTCTTCAAAAAGCTTAAATTCTGATGAAAATATTTAAAAATACAGTTATTTTCCAAGGTTTTTACGATTATTTATAAACCAGTCCATAAACATAAAAGAACTAGTGAGTAAACTTTATCCAAAACTAAACAATTTCCATAGCCCGCAATATCATAATAATAATTTCTACGATTATTTTTATCTAAACTATACATTTCTCTATCTTAATTGGCCTGTTCCTCCCGAAAAGGAACAGAATGTGCGCGGCAGCTTCCGTCCTTGCGGTCAGGAACCGTAAATTCTTCTTAAATTAACCATAAAACGGACATCTATTTGGGCATATTTCAAACACCAATATTGGTGGGGCTTGTTTTCAGCAGTGACAGCAACAATTAATAGAAGCCCCGGGTTATGTGGTGATTTATAGTAGAAACTCATTAGAGCCCGCGGAGTGTACACGCGCGCATTGCCCGCTTACGCCTACGCAGATCAGCGACTATTCATCATGCCAACATCTCACATTATAATTACCTTTATGGGAACATTCTGCAATGCGATAACAATGATTTGCTAGATTATAATGGGTATTATTATGTTTTAGATACGTTAATAGTTATTGTTAGCGTTCTATCGGAACTTATCAGGTGCACAATGGAAACAGTCTCTGAAAATTATTGGCTTATTGAAGATGGATCTTCCCCTTTTTAAAATATGTCCGAGGATATGTCTTAGATGCTTCCTTTTAACTTAATTGGCTTTTACTAGAAACTAAATGTCCGTATAAACATGAACTTGCATAGAAAAATCTGTAATTGATGAAATGTTATGCAGTTCGGAAATTAGACGTATTTTAATCATTATGTAATATAAGAGTTTATATTTTGTCGGCAAAATTTTTCGATTGTGCCGGAAGGTTGCCTAGCAATTTTACGAGTGACAATGTACAAAAATTACGAGACGCCAGTCAACTAATTTTTCAACAATGTCACGAGCAAAGTTGGGCACCTCGAATCTTGCTATCGACAAATTTTGTCATGTAAAATCTAAACTGGAATGACTATTTCACGAGAGAGACCACAAAACGCAAACATAAATTTATTCAGTGAGAAAAATGCAATTGAATTTTCTATTAACAATGTCAGATGTTGGCTTATTTGATACTAGCTGGTACCCGGCGCGTTGCTGCCGTTTGACGTTTGCTGCAATTTTTAAATTATGTTGAAAGGAAAGAAGATATTGTAGAATTGCAAAAATATTCTTTCAAATACATTTCGCGGTGCGATGCGCGCCACCTATTGCCGATTGTCAATTGTCAATTTTTAAATTATGTTGAAAGGAAAGAAAATATTGTAGAATTGCAGAAATGTTCTTTCAAATACATTTCCCGGTACGACACGCGCGCCACCTACTGTAAGTTAATTGTACCTACTATGCCTATAGCCTTCGCGCAAGTGCGAGCACTAAGTTGACTAAGTTTTATGGCAATGGGATGAACGGTATGTCAGTGTATACAATACGAACAAACAAATGTTGATTTTTATATTATATAGCGGTACCCGGCACGCGTTGCTGCGTCAACGAAAGAAGCACATTGGCAAATATTTGTATTTATTTATTTTTTTTATTTATATAATTCATTTATGTATTTATTTGTTTATTTATTTATTTATTTTATTTATTTATTTTATTTATTTATTTTATGTATAATGGCAAGTAACATGTGTTCATAGTACGCGCGTGACACAATCCGACTCCTAATTTCTACATTTTTTTCAATTTCTACACAGGAAACCTGAATATTTCCGAAATAAAAAGTAGTCTATATCAATCTCTGAAAAGTCCTTTACCTGATAATGAAAGTCTCATCAAATTCGGTTCAGCCATTTCCGAGATTAGCCCGGACAAACAAACAGACAGACAGACAGACAGACAGACAAAAAAATTGAAAAATGCGATTTTATGTTTTGGTAACGTGGGAAGAATCATATGAGCTTAGAAAAAAGCATTTATTTCGAAATCACAGACAGACACTTCAATTTTATTTATATGTATAGATGTATAGATAACATGAATGGAGTTGCTAAGCAGCAACCTGGTAATCTGTAAAACCATGTAGCTTTTTCGTCTGGAATACACCAATATATGTCAGAAATGGCCATATTTGATTGGTTTAAAATTGCTGGCTAGTTACTCATCACTGACTTTGTTTTAAAAGAAGACGCAGTTTCTAATTATATTGCGTACCATATCTTCAGCCGTTAAAGGTCAGTATACGACTTTGTAACGAAAACAATAGATACTAAGTACCAGAATGCAATAGTCTTTTATGCTCATAAAAATTGATAGGCAAATTTTGTAAATGGGTGCTCCACTGGAAGCAGTATACTTTAAACCAGTTGCTTGTGTAAAAATTGAAGCTAGGAATTTCCAAGACAACATTTCGTCCCTATTAGTCTAGTTTCGTCAACAAATTAATTTAAAGAACTGAGCTTACTATTTGGGTGAAATCTGAATTTGCAAAATTGGAACAAGGTATTAACAAAATATATAGGTATTAATGTAGTGCAAAACCTGTACAACAACATCGGCAACAAAAATTCACTAGACCGATACATATCGCCAAAGGCGTCAAGCAATTATGTTGCATAGCCCCAACGCTATTTAAAATATATTTAAGAGGTGCGCTCGAAAACTGGCGAAGGAAATGTTACAGTTTGGGAGAGGACCAATTGGAAATGATAGACTGCTCACTCTCCACTTCGCCGACGATCAGGTTATCTTCGCAGAAGATGAAGCGGACGAAAATTACAAGTTCAGGAAGCTCCAAGAAGAGTACAATAGCTGGTGCCCAACAATAAACACTTCTAAGACAGAATATCTGGTAAGTAGGCGGAAATATCTCAAAACTGATATTGGGAAATAAAGATATAAAATATACCCAAACCTAGAAGTACTTAGGAGTAAAATAACAAATATGGGGAGCAGTAGTGAAGAGATTAAAAGTAGAATGGGACAAGGAAGAAGTGCCACGAAACAAATGAATAGCACCCTGAGGAGTAAGAACACTCTAAGAACAACAAAATTAGAATTTACAAGACGGGTCGGAGTTGTGGGAGATTAACCGATTAACCGAATAAGGGCGATTAAATTGGACTTCTGAAGGAGATGCTTTGGAAAGACTAGAATGGAGAGTTCGAAATGTGGACATACGGGAAAAATTTAAATTTTATTTTTTAATGCATTTTTGGAAAATTATATTTAATGTAAAAATTTACTTAATTCAATACTGCAACTAGTCGGGAATGCTATCGTTCAGTAATTACAAAATTTTTAAGAAACATTTAAGAGATAATTTTTTTTCATGGCGGCACTGAAATCAAGAAAAAAAATTGGAATTGGTTCTGTTCAAATTTAAAAAAGAAGCAAAATGTGGCTTCACAGCGATGATACTTGAATGCCCCGCCATGCATTAAATTATAGAACTGAATCCAGATTTTGTGTACCACGAGATCTCATACGGGATGCTATATAAAACATATCGTTGAGCTTGGAGCATCTTTGGATCTCTACGTACTTTCCTGCTCAACTCGCAGTATAGAGTATGTTTCTTAGAAGGTTTTCAATATTGCATGTACCGAATGTGCATGGAAAACCGTAGACCACCGATTTCGTCCTTTTGGGACTCCTCAGTACGGTGATTTAATGTAAGTGGCGCGCTATTTGAATTCTTAAATATTCAAGAAAATGTTTTTTTAATTTAACAATATTTTAATAAATACATACAAATTAATAGCGAATTTTCCTGTAACAGTAGAACAAAAAATTATATGCTATGATAGTTTGGGGACAAGCAAGGTTTTTCATAGAGTGATTTTTTTTAGAATTTAAAAATAATTTATTTTTTCCTCTTTGTAACCCGCAGTCCGGAGACATAGGTAGGTATAAATGGAAGGTCCTAATTTTTTTTACAATTTAATAGATGTCTTGTGCCATAAACAAACTGCTACAAACTAGAGAAAAGTCAAACACTACAAGTTTGAACAATGAAACAGAAAAATATTTAGGACAGCAATTCAAATACCCACTTTCTTAAGCAAGTACAAAAGCTCAAAAACCTTTACGGAATAGTTCTTATACAGGTTAATTAACTTGTTATATCAAAAATACATCTGAGAATCACCGCTGCACAACGCATAAAGGCTGATAAAAGCATTAGATACCATAAAATTTCTGGAGACTGCAACGGTCGATCAAGCGCCAAACCTGTGCCTTCAATGAGAAATTTAATTATTGTTCATAACAAAGTATTAACAATAGCAACTCTATTACAATCATAAATGTTTCATCACGCTTTTTGTATTACTTTACATAGGCTAAGGAAATAACCTAAGATCAGAACTGATCATTTTACGCCTTGTATACTATATGGAATATCTGGCAGAATCATTCGTTTATTTTTTTGTAATATAGATTGCGTAAGAAATTGTTTTATTCGCTTTCTTGCTATGCTTGTAACGGCTGAATTGTTTTCCCATGCATTAATTAATCAACTGTAGTTGTACGCTGCAAAAATAAAACGGATCGGCCCACAAATTGAAATAATAGTCAGTGGGCAGCAAGCAAAGATATACACTGCATTAAAAATGAATAATCTACGGTATTTCGCAATTTCATAATTCTTGCATTGTTGTGACTTTCTTCCTTTGTTTTTCTGCCGCCTACTCGCCCGGATTTGCACTGCAGCAGACGTTCTCTGGCATTCAGAGATTCACACCTTCACAGCGTAGGCTCCGGTCTGACATAATATCTCTGGGAGGGTTAAGGGATTGCAAATAGTGTTTATTTATTATTTCTAAACTCTTATTACTATTTGAAGACGTTTAATTTGAGATGAGTCATCGCACTATGCAGTTATTTCTGTTAGTTTATGTAACCTGAAGATTTTATAATTACTACTGCAATATTCATGTAAATAAAATTGGCCGGAAATTAGAAATATCATCTTATTCTCAGAAAGCCATTAAGTAGGTAGTTTGCATTAATTTTACGTATTCTAAGCTAGGGGCTAAAATTAGAAAATATTAGAAGATGGTTCCCTACCTTTGGGGTATAGGTATTCTAGCAAATGATTAGAATTTTTAAAAAAATAAAATACGTATCTATAACATTTGGTTAAACAGTCCAATTATTTATATTTTTATTTAATATTAGGTACCATTAGGTAATATTTTATTTTCATGAGAATAAAATATGACCTTTCTACCCACAAAATTATGCATAAAACTTATTTTTGTAATCAATTGATAACCATAACAATGCAGAAACGTAAGGTTAACACTATAGTTATAATGACATAAATCATTAATATTTTTGCTGAAATGGGCCAGTATCCTCGAACCGCTTAATATTAAGTTATTAATTCAGCATCACAGCAAGGTGGCCGAACAACAATGAATACATTAATTGTTTTGGAGGCGTATACCAAAGCACAACAATGAATATTTTTATTATACAAAGTCATAATTGAAATTAACAAAACACCTAAATATTAAAGCGGCGGAGAATGTAAAATATGCAAAGAAATTCTTTCGACCATCTCATAAAATTAGATTGGAAAATATTTGGCCAAACACAAATTATATTGAAAAAATTACGAAAACATTTGAAACATGCTTGCAAATGTAAACTGTAAGAGAGAAGCATAAATAAAGTTTTGCGAAAGCTAGAATACCGATAAAAAAGTCTTCTTTATTCCTCCCTGGCGAGTGGTCCCATTCGATTGAAGTGTGTCAACTAGATTCGTCGTCTATGTATGTCGTGTATGGTCGTATAAACAGACTGACTTTTATTTATGAATTTCGTACCAGTTTTGTCCTTTGCTTTTCTTGTCGTTGTAAAAGTATACGCCGTCAGAAACAATTCAAAGTAATTGGACGCATGTACTCCGTAAGCCCCAGCCAAATTGAACTATTTCATTTTCGATTAGGTATTATTACTTCATAGGAGCAAACAGATTTGAAGATCTGAAAACAGTAAACGGAGAAATACAGGAATCTTGTGTAGCAGCGTGTTTAAAATTAGGTCTTATTTAAGATCATCACGAGTGGAAAAGAGCCATAAATGAAGCTGAAATTTGAATGATGCCCAGACAGCTGAGATATTTATTCATTCGTATTTTAATGCATTGACGACCAATTTATCAGGAAGAATTGTGGGAAGAATTTAAAGAAGCAATGTCACAAGATTATGAAAGACGTTACAGCAATACTGAAGGACAAAAGAGCCTATATTCAAATCAGTTCCATGCTTTCTGCGGAAAGTTAGAGAATTTGAAAATTGAGATGGATAGGTTAGCATTAGACGTAGTAGGTATTAGTGAAGTGCGATGGCCAGAAGCCGGAGACTTCTGGAGCGGAGATTTTAGAGTAATACACACAGGATCTGTAGGAGGAAATTCGGGAGTAGGAATTGTTATGCGGAAAAAAGTAGGGCAGAGTGTAGAAAATTTCTTACAGCAAAGTGACAGGGTAGTTATGGTTAGGTTAGATTCGAAACCTGTAAAAACAGTAATAATACAGGTATATATGCCCACTTCTAACTACAGTGATGAGGTCGTAGAGGCAGTTTATAGTGATATTGAACATGTGCTAGATTTTGTGAGAGGACTCGAAAATTTTATAATTATAGGAGATTTCAATGCAGTCGTAGAAACAGTGCGAGAGGGCGGAATAGTTGGTCCCTTTGGATTAGGCAATAGGAACGATAGGGGAGTGAGACTGATAGAGTTCTGCGATAAACATAACTTAACGGTCGCGAACACTCTATTTCACCATCATGTTAGGAGACGCTACACGTGGAAGATGCCAGGAGACCTAGGGAGATATCAAATAGATTACATTCTTGTTAGGCAAAGATTTAGAAATCAAGTTAGGGATTGTAGAAGTTATCCAGGAGCAGATATAGATAGTGATCACAATATAGTCGTTATGAAGGCCAATCTTAAATTTAAGATTTTGAAAAAACGAAGCGGAAGAAGGTATCTTGACCCAGAGAAACTAAAGGATGATGATACGCGCGATAAGTTCGAGAAAAAGACAAACGAGGTACTAAAGGGCGCGGGCGAAAATATTGTTAGGGACATAGAGGAAGAATGGAATTGCATTAAAAATAGTTTAGTTTCCTCAGCTAGGGATATTTTGGGTCATAAACAGAATGAAAGTAGGAAACCCTGGATAACAAAACATATTGTGAGTCTAATAGAGGAAAGGCGCAAATATAAAAATAGGTTAGATGAAATAGGGAAACAAAGATATAAGGCGATCAAGTGGGAAATCATTCGGAAATGTAGGAAAGCGAAAGAGCAATGGATCGACGATAAGTGCAAAGAAGTGGAAAATAAGTTCGAAATAGGAAAGACTGATGAAGCATATAAAATAATTAGGAGAAATTTTAGAGAAATTGGATCTAGTACCAAAAGCATTAGGAATGAGGCAGGAGATATCCTAATCGAAAGCGGGGAGAAGGCAGATAGGTGGAAAGAATATTTAGGAAACTTATATGCGGGACAGGAAGTGCAAGATATATTAGAAAGTGAAAGCAGTGTAGAAGGGGATAACCTAGGGAGTCCTATAATGAGAGAAGAGTTTGAGCTAGCACTAAAAAGTTTAAGGAATAATAAAGCACCAGGTATAGATGGCTTGCAGGCAGAAATCTTAAAGTGCGCAGGTCAAGAGGTAATGGATCGTTTATTTAAATTAGTTAGTCACATATACCTGACAGGCGAGATTCCAGAAGATTACAAACGGAACATCATAGTAGCTTTGCCAAAAAGGAAAGGCGCGGATAGATGCGAAAATTTTAGAACTATCAGTTTAACTTCCCATGCGTCAAAAATTTTAACTAGAATTGTGCAAAGAAGGATGGAGAAAAAGGCGGAAGAAATATTAGAAGATCAGTTCGGATTTAGACGAAATAGAGGAACGCGCGAGGCCATTCTAGCTTTACGAGTAATTATAGAAAAAACGATAGAAAAGAGAAAGAGCGTATATATAGGATTTGTAGATTTAGAAAAAGCCTTCGACAACGTAAAATGGGGGAAGATGTTCGAAGTGCTGAGAAAGGTAGGGATGAAATACAGGGACAGAAGAATAATACATAATCTCTACAAAGAGCAAAAGGCAGTTATAGAATGTGAGCAGGAACGAAGGGAAGTAGATATCCGGAAGGGAGTGAGACAGGGATGTGCATTGTCACCTCTAGTTTTCAACTTATATATCGAAGATGCGATTAATATTTGTAAGGAAAGAACAGCCTCAGGGATCAATGTACAGGGCCAAACTATTAACATGCTCAGATTTGCGGATGATATAGCAGTGTTAGCATCTAGCAAAGAAGAATTAGGAGCGGCTTTGAATGAAATGGAAGCAGTTTTGACACAGGGCTACGGCATGAAAATCAATAAAAAGAAAACTAAAATTTTGGTATGTAGATGGAGTGAAAATAGAACTAAAATTGAAATACAAATAGGAAATGAGAAGATAGAGGAGGTCGCGGATTTCTGCTACTTAGGAAGTAAAATAACCCAAGACGGTAGGAGCACTAAAGATATAAAACAAAGAATGGCGCAGGGACGAGTTGCGTGTAACAAAAAGAAACAACTGTTATGTTCGAGAACGGTTAATATAGAGACTAGGAAGAGACTCTTAAAGTCGTATGTATGGAGTACGGCATTATACGGGTGCGAAACTTGGACAATAGGAGAAGCGGATAGAAAAAGAGTAGAAGCGTTTGAACTGTGGTGTTACAGACGCATGATGAAGATACCGTGGATAGATAAGGTTAGCAATAGGGAAGTATTAGAAAGAGTTGGGGAAAGGCGAAAGGTATGGAAAACAATAAAGAGTAGGAGAGATAGGATGGTAGGACACCTTCTAAGACACGAAGGAATAGTTCGCGACATACTAGAGTTAGAGATAGGAATAAAAAGAGGTAGGGGTAGGCCTAGATTAGACTACTGCTCTCAAATAGTTAGGGATGTAGGATGTTCTACTTTTAGGGAAATGCGTAGGTTAGCTCAGGATAGAAAAGAATGGAGGTACGCGTCCAACCAGTCTTCGGACTGAGAACCTTATGATGATGCTTTCTGCGGAAGGTTACAATCTTTCAATGTTTCCTACCATGCCACGACATTGAATATGCAAATGAAAAACAAGCAATAAAAATAGGATCACGACAATATAAACACCTAAATGAAAAGCAGAAAGAAATTGTAGATATTATTTTAGGTAAATGTGATGCTAACATAAATGAATCAATTTCTGAATCTTCATGTTTTTATATAGACGGCCCAGGAGGCTCCTGTAAGACTTATGTTTATACAACCCTTTACAGCTTACTGAAGAGTAAGAATAAAATTGTTTGTACCATGGCCTTCACGGGCATAGCAGCAACACTACTTCCTCATGGCACAACAGTTCATAAAACGTTTGGGTTACCTGTTCCTCTGTTTTTAGATTCATCTTCCAACTTTAAGAAAAATTCAAAAGAAGCAGATTATTTAAGGAGTGTGGATGTTTTTATTTGGGATGAAGCTCCTGTGGCGCCAAGGTATGCTTTAGACATTATAAACAGAACCTTACGAGACTTTATGAATTGTGATGTTCCGTTTGGTGGAAAAATTATGGTGTTGCGAGGAGATTTTTGACAATTGTTACCAGTTAAAATAAATGCTACCCGCTGTGAACAGTGAATTTAAGTATCAAATTTAGTTCTCTTTCGAGTTATTTCCCTAAATTTTCTTAAACACAAAATATGCGGGCTCTACCACAGGAACAAGAATTCACCAAGTTTTTATTGGATGTTGGAGATGGAGTTTTGAACGATATGAATAGCAATTTAGAATTGCCCCAGAGATGTATTTATAATTCGGATATCGTTGAACGTATATATGGAGGAATCAATTAGAGAAAAGCGATTCATAGATATGACCTAATCAGCTATTCTGATGTTGAAGACATTAACAAAAAAGTGGTAGAACTGTTAGATATAAAAACAGAAAAAATATATACAAACTTGGATAGTGTTGAAAATTGTGATAATGGAGATTTAAACGATGCTATTCTTCCTGAATATTTAAATACTTTAAACCTGCCAAATTTTCCTCCGCATGAATTGAAGTTGAGAGTATATTGTATTGTGATGTTGGTTAGAAATCTCAGCATTAATGAAGGCTTATGTAATGGTACGAGATTGTTAATTTTACAATTGGGAGACAATATCCTACAGTGCAAAATTTTAACAGGCGATAAACATGGAGATATAGTTTTCGTTAACCGTATAGCGTTGTACTGTGAAAATGTTTATCCTTTTACTTTTAAAGGACGACAATAATTTCCCATTAAACTAGCGTTTGCAATGACTATTAACAAATCACAAGGCCAAACATTTGATCAAATAGGAATTGATCTCCGAAAAGAAATATTTACTCACGGACAATTATGCGTGGCTTTTTCAAGAGTTTGTTCTTGGGAAGGTTTGATAATTTATTTAGGAAATCAAAGAAATAGCCGTATAGTTCAAAACTATGTTTTCAGGGAATTATATCAGATGTAAATTATTCTGTAATCAGGCAATAATGCGTTTCTTTGAAGTCATGATTCGATTAGGGCAGTGAGCGCGCGTAGCGTGCGAGATGACCTAGTAAATTAAAAAATAAAAAATTCAATAAATAAATAATTTTGCATTCTCTGCTCTCCTGTTACTTTATTTTTCTTTTCTCCTTTCCCGGAAGACTTTTGGTAGAGCCTCCAGAACTTTAGTTTAGGGTGTCCCAGAGTTTTCTACTTCCTATTCGATTTCTCTCTATATAGTTCTGGAGAATTTTTCGTCATGAAAAAATTTTTTCCGTCGCACTTTTTTCTCAAAATTTCTAATTCCGAGTGAGATTTTCTCCTCCTTCTTTAGCGTAATGTTGAAGCCTGCGATTGGTTTGCTGAATTTGAATACACACAGCGTCTTTCCAAAATTTACCTATTTCTGCAAACCAACCCTAAGATGCACAGATCTAGTAAGGTTCTATCACGCGTGAATACCAACACTCTGAGGGACATAGAGAGAACCCTCATCAGAAGAACACCGTATTGATGTTACAATTCCAGGACGTCCTGTTATTACTGTGTTTCACCCATTCCGTATCACTCTCATCGCAGCCGAGGAAGATCATCCGATGATGCCTTGAGAACTTGGAGCAATTTATAAACTCAATGTGCCAAGGAAAAGTGGCGAGCGATGCAAATCCGTACGTTTAATTTTGTTTACTGTATTGGAACACAATTAGTTTTACTAGTGCAGTAAATACTTATACGCAATAAGAACATAACAATCAACAATAGATAAGCATCGGGCACTGTTCTTATTTGGACTTTTATGCGATACTTTCTGTTTAAACAGAGTGTAAAATTAATTCCACCACATCGATTATGATCGTAACTGCACAATATAAACCATACAACAGATAATATGGGTAAAATCTATAGATCACAATCTTTATACGAAACCACTTTCCCGTTGAGCTAAAAAGCGAGCCAACAAGGATATACTGTTACTAATTAAATAATTCCGAGCAAATATAAAATGCTGAACGTCGCGAATGTAATATAATACATAGGCTGTCAATAGCTGTTTCACTGTTATGTATGTGATCTGATGTTACCACCGTCAATTACTTTAATGAAATTTCCCTATATCACGTGCAGACAACTTAATATGTTTGACATTAGGTAAAACAATAAATATTATGAATTCAGGTCTGCGCGGTCGGTGATCTCACGCATCTCGAGTTACAAAGTTTGCAATATAAATAAAGTATTCGTGGCGCATACTGCTATTATGTAATGGCAGGGTGCTTTTAAATTAAGTAAGACACACTGTACTGGTGTAAGGTTCGATATAATTAACGCTTATGGATGACGTAAGCGGTACAGCAAATAACGACTTTGTTCAGTTCCAGTCTCTGGTGCTTTTAATCAGAAATACTCGAGCAGTACCTACCCACTGAATTTGTACAAAATGGGAACTCTCGACCATAAAGGCCGCATTTCACGTAGCTGGTCCAGCCGAGCTGGTCCCGCCCGGCTGGACCCGCCGCAATCTGAAAAGCATTGCCGCTTATGGAACTGCACTCACGTAGCTTGTAAACCCGCTTCAGCCTAGCTGGTCCAGCTCGATTTGTAGAAATATACAACTCCGGCGGGACCCGCTCGGCCGGTAATTGCAAATCCACCAATAGATGTGCATTCTTTGAAACCACGTGGATAGTACAGTCCAGATAGATTATTGTGCATTTGCAAGCCCTTCATAATTCATTAATATTTCATGAACCCAGTATCTCTTGCGTTTATATCGCCTTCTATTGCTTACGGTTGATGATAAATAGTAGATGGCAATAAATTCATCGTCACATCTCGACATCTTTGCACAACCTCAAGATGGCTACTGATGAATATAAGCAGTCGGTCACGAAAATTGCTCTACTTACTGTACATATAGAAAACTAATCAAATTTACAAGCCGTGTGAGTGCAGAGACGAGCGGGTCCAGCTGGGCGGCACCAGCTCGGCTGGACCAGCCACGTGAAATGCGGCCTTAAAGGCCGCATTTCACGTAGCTGGTCCAGCCGACCTGGTCCCGCCTGGCTAGACCCGCCGCAATCTGAAAAGCATTGCCGCTTATGGAACTGCACTCACGTAGCTTGTAAACCCGCTTCAGCCCGGCTGGTCCAGCTCGATTTGTAGAAATATACAACTCCGGCGGGACCCGCTCGGCCGGTAATTGCAAATCCACCAATAGATGTGCATTCTTTGAAACCACGTGGATAGTACAGTCCAGATAGATTATTGTGCATTTGCAAGCCCTTCATAATTCATTAATATTTCATGAACCCAGTATCTCTTGCGTTTATATCGCATTCTATTGCTTACGTTTGATGATAAATAGTAGATGGCAATAAATCCATCGTCACTTCTTGCCATCTTTGCGCAACTTCAAGATGGCTACTGATGAACATAAGCAGTCGGTCACGAAAATTGCTCTACTTACTGTACATATAGAAAACTAATCAAATTTACAAGCCGTGTGAGTGTAGAAACGAGCGGGTCCAGCTGGGCGTCACCAGCTCGGCTGGACCCGCCGCAATCTGAAAAGCATTGCCGCTTATGGAACTGCACTCACGTAGCTTGTAAACCCGCTTCAGCCCGGCTGGTCCAGCTCGATTTGTAGAAATATACAACTCCGGCGGGAACCGCTCGGCCGGTAATTGCAAATCCACCAATAGCTTTTCATCTTTGAAACCACGTGGATAGTACAGTCCAGATAGATTATTGTGCATTTGCAAGCCCTTCATAATTCATTAATATTTCATGAACTGGGTTCAACTCCTGCGTTTATATCGCCTTCTATTGCTTACGGTTGATGATAAATAGTAGATGGCAATAAATTCATCGTCACTTCTGGACATCTTTGCGCAACCTTAAGATGGCTACTAATGAATATAAGCAGTCGGGCACGAAAATTGCTCTACTTACTGTACACATAGAAAACTAATCAAATTTACAAGCCGTGTGAGTGCAGAAACGAGCGGGTCCAGCTGGGCGGCACCAGCTCGGCTGGACCAGCCACGTGAAATGCGGCCTTTAAGCTCCTATTAATTTAGTGGCCCACTTCCCCTCCGCAACTTGTTAGTACCTATATAATATACTCACAAGTCACTCTCTCAGTAGTACTTATAACAACAACTGAGAGTGATAAAATGGTTTAATTTTAAATGTTAGCGAAAAATATAAAAGTAGTATGAGATAAACATTAGAAGAAAAGACCACCACAAATAAATTGAAAAGGTGTATCTAACGCATCCAAAAAATGATTAATTTTTTTTTGCAAAACATGATAGCTTTAATAATACGTTTATTTTAAACATATTGATTCAAGTCCCTTTAAACAGCCGCGCGTACGAAAAAATTGCTTGGCGACAGGGACAGGTAGGTAGTTTCTGCCAGTATGGTTACGAAATATAACATTTTTAATCAAATAACACAAGCGTCTAAGCATAACCCACAAAAATTGTTTCCATATGTATAGGTGAACGAGAAGGATAGAAGCACTTTACCAAGAAACCAAGGACGTGAGTCACACATACAATTTCTTCTATTCGCACACCCCCCCTCCCCATTACTATTGAAGTAACCCAATTGGTTGGTTATACTACACTATACTTGAGCTACCTACCCGAACCTCCTTTTCTATACTGACTTTACCCAAAAGTAAAACATCCCACGTCCCCAACTACTTGCGAACAATAGTTTATAATCTGGGCCTTCATTTGTCTCTGTTTATTTCTACGTCCCAATTCGTGGATCAGAAAGGTACCCTATCATTCTATTTATCTCATTCTTTATTGCCTTCCACGCATGTACCTTTTCCCCAATGGGGAAGACCCGCTTAATTGAATTTATAACTTTTAGTACTGTAATATCAAGCACAAATAGAATACGTATCGCATACCACGTAAAAATTTTGATTATGCACCGTGCTAAAAGAACAACATGCAACTGGAAAAGCAGCATAACCGGGAGGGATAAAGCGCGCGCTTTCTGTGACGTAGGAGGCCTATCCGTTGCGCCATGGTATAACGCGTCTCCCTGGATAAAATGGGGAGGAGTCAATGAATGAGCAGGCGCTCAGGGTGTAAACGGATCGATTTGCGCATGTGAAAATCCCTACCTAATCTGTAGGCCCCGTACGTCACAGCGTCATTCAAATATTGTGTTTCGAGCGTGATGCACGTTTACTATTTAATTATGACGAAAATAAGTCTCAAATATAAAAAACGAAAGTTGCAGAATTTGTTTTGGATAGTAAACTATTCAATAGGATCATCTTCAAAATTTGCGGGTTTTCCCCATTGTTTCTAATACCTACCTCATTAATTATTGCCAACCGTATCTATGCAGGGCGTCTGTATCATGCGTATGCAGTATACCATATTCTCAGTGCCCCCCAGTTTTCGCCAAACCCCGTCTTATATCGTCTCATTTACGCTCACGTGCACCATACGTAGCTAGGTTAGGGTTGCCATATGACCAGGAATGATCGGGAATTTCCCGGAATACAAAAATTATCCCGGGTCCCGGAATGTTCCAACTTAATCCCGGAATCAACCACCTAACCCTAACCACCTAAAGTCTAAAGCCTTGATTTTTAACAATTTTCCGTCGACGGAATTGCGTCGACGGAATTCCGTTTGCTGTAGTCTGTCGCTGTTTCGACGGCAGAAAATTTTCAGCTTTTTATTGGTGTAACTTAGCAACAACCAAATTATGCAGGTTTGATTTCAGCAAAGTCCCCCAGCGCAGTGCGTCGACGGAGTCCGTCAGCGCAATTGCGTCGGCGGAAAGTTCTTCAAAACCAGGGCTTAACCTCGTTTAGTAAGCTTGCTGCGATGAGGGGTCGCACTGACACTTGTATTTTCTGATCTGAACACAGAACAGAATTCGATTCAACTCTCGTGATTCCTTATTGGCAAGCACCGCCATCGGTTTCGGTGGGTGTGCGAGTATCGTACAGAATTGCCGTTTTGTTCTCCTAGGGCTGGATGAGTTCTGCTCCCGTACAGGTTGATTTATTGTGCTTGTTTCTACATCATATTTTTTCCAAAAAATGCGTGTCTCGTGGGAGGACAGCTAAATTGTCTTTTTCAAAAAGGCGTTCTCTCAGCTTTAGTTTCTTTACACTTCCAAAATGCAAAATGTGTTGACATTCAGTAATGCGCATGCCCGACCGTGTTCGAACAAAATTTTAGAAGACGGTCGGACGGAGCAGTTGGCACTCTATCTTTTAGAGTTTTAACGTAAACATGTTTGTTCGAATAAAAATTTATTTTTATTTTAAATGCATTAAGAGACATACATTTCTGTTGTTAATACGTTAATAAAGATTTATGTAGCTGACATTGTAATTTTAATTTTAAATCCCGGATTTCGTTCAAAAATCCCGGATTTTATTTTATCCCTCACGGAAAGGCGCGAATCTCATCTGGCAACCCTAAAGTAGATACGTTTTTAATAAGGGTCGCATTCGAGTTTCTGCATTTACAATTCTCGAGCTTCATACTTATTTCCTCTTGATAACTGCTGCCACTCGGCCTTACGCATCGTAAATCCCCCCCCCCTCCTTAATTTAATCAGAAGAATTAAATATTCTTCTAAAATGTTTATTTCCGGAGACAATTTGCTTGCTTTTGAGTTGAGAAACATGTGGTACTTATACCAAGCAGGAAAACTTAGGCTTTCTAAATACCTAAAAATTCAATGAGGTTGCTTAAAAAATTATCGGAAATTGTTTCTTTCGGGACTAAACGTTTTATTCAAAATGTGGCTTCACCAATGTGAAGAGCATAAAAAAGTGCCCTTGTAAAGTGTTTTTTGTTTTTCATCCGATATCGAAAAAAAAAACATTTTAGAGGAATTTTGTTTTTTCGGTTTTTTTCTAAATAACTCGAAAACGATTCATGACATTTCGAATTTCAGCACGTTTTATTACTAAGTTCAACCGAAGGCCAACCAAATCTCTCTCTTTGATGATAATAACAAAGTTACCCATGTTATTTTACGCTGTATACACGCACTGTACTGCCTTCATTCCTATAAATGTCAAATTCTAACACATCATCTTTTTTAATTAAAAGTGTGTCCAGAAAAGGTTGTCTAATTTTTTTTTATCGTAATTTCGATAGAGCTAAATCTAACTTCAATATTTTGGAAAATATAGGATGTTATGTTAACTAGTATCAAATTCTTAACTTTTATTTCACTTGGATTTCAAATTTACTCATGAAAACTTGGACAAAAAAAGAAGGCAGGCAATTTCCCATCACTGCACCTTCACCTTATTGAGAATATATACCAATAGATTTTAAAATAATTTTGTCTTATACACGTACCCGTCAACTGTTTATTGCTCAAAGTTTTTGGGAGTTTTAGACCATCTAAAGTGTAAGTTCAGTTTTTTAGTCTATTAGTTCATCCACATGCTCCTGGAAGACGCGAACGTCATTTATTACAATGGGCTAGTTCACTCATTCCCTTTTCCCTTCAAAAGGCAACCGAGCAAAGTTAAAGAAAGGTCAACTTTACTGGCCGGCCAGTGAGTAGCTAGCAAACTCGCCTAATGTAATTGGTGCTTTAGCAGAACACAACTTTTATACTGTCACTGTTTTTGCGTGTGGGGTTAACTTAAAATGAAATATTAGTGAATTTACGCCAAATTCTGGATCCAGTAAACTTGTCAAATGTAAACTATGCCAGTACAGGAGTTAAGGTTCATTTACACAGAGCCAGTAGGGAAGCAAGTTATTTTTCTTCTTTTTGAAGCGAGCTACAAAACCAGTGGTGTTCTAACATCATCAAGTGTTTTAGATAAATTCATTGATAAGTTTGTCATTGACAAAGTTTGCTTCCACGTAACTCAGCTTGCCTGTCAACTTTTATTATTAATGGATGATATTTTGGAATTTTTAGAGATGGTTGAAAAGGGATTATGGGTAAAAAAATGGATGGCAAGGAGATATAATATACGAGAACCTTCCTGCTGTTCAAGGAACTACTTTGGAGATCCAAGGGAATATTTGTGGTGTTTGAGATTATCGCCTGAAAGTTTTGACACGTTACGCTATTTAATACATACACAAAATGACAAATCAGCCTCGCAACTTACACCTGTGTTATGTAGAAAGTAAGAACAAACAATATTTTATAGGATATTTTATTTTATTATTTTATTATTTTATTATGTACTTATGAACATATTTGCCGCGTACAAAAGGAGGTTATATCAGGTTATAAATACGCAAATTTTAATATTAGCAAGAAGAGAAGAAGTTTTCCGGTTCGCTCGCACACAGCAACCGCATATCATGATTTCGCTCTTTTGAAGCTCATCAGTAAGGTGCAACCGACTGCGAACAAACCAAATCAGCATCTTCTCTATAAAGGCGAGTGGGCCACATCAGTAAGCGAGCGCAAACTCAAAAGAGTTGGTTCTCGCTCACTAATCGTCCCCTGTCTGTTGAATACTCGTTTGGCCGTTTTGTATTTGTTTCCAACAATATTGAAGGAAAAATAGCAACAATTCCCGCAACCACCTCGCCCACAGTCGCTTGTGAAACAAATATTTGCTCGCATACGAACGCTATGTCCATATTTTTAAACGTCCTTGGTGTTAACTTAGCAGGTAGTTAGTTCTCTTCCACATGTACTTATTGCAGGCTTTGTATTAACTCAAAAATACTTTATTAAGAAAATTTTTAAGTACAGCGCCTAATAAAAATGCGGCAGAAAATCTCGACTAGATGGACACATGGCGTATAATAAATAATTTAATTCCTGCTACAAAAATATCTAATTGATTGCCAAAGGGCTGAATACGACTATCTGAAGATCGCAATGAGTTAGTTTAAATACCATCTAGAAAGCCGAGATACGTTTGTTACGAGTACCTATGTGCTTACCACTATTTCTACATATAAATAGGTACACAAAGCATTTACTTACATTGTACTTACTCAGACAATAATTAAACAATAAATATCGATTAATTAATTTACGCTTTTTGGCAATTTAAGAACCATAACTTTAAGAAACATATGTGTATGTATATTGTGCACATTACACGAAGTTGTTTATGAAACATAAAGTCACGGAATCTCTTTTAGCCATTACGAAGGTGTCACGGCCGTTTAGAAATGAAGATGCATAAAATAAACTTGCAAAACAAACCGGGCAATGCAGTGAGAGAATCAGACAAGACTGAAGTTAAACAAAACCGTTTAATGAAGTAGTAAAAGCAGCCACGCAATATATGATAAAACCACAGGCAGTTAACCGCAGAGCAAATAATAAAACACAAGAAATGTGATGCACCGGGAATGGTTTCTCTCTCATTAAAGGTACACAATGGCCCAGATAAAAGTTTTTGCCAGCTTATTAAAATAATTGGTCATGCGGTTTTTTTTATATTGCTTTTCTGGAAATATACCAGTGCGCCTGGGTTTGATACTTTCACGTATGAATGCAAATTAAAATTTATGTTTTAATATTCAAGGAGCGCAAAACATTACTATGTTTGCATATGTCAACAATAAACAATGGTTTAAAACGTGTGTTTCTGGGCTTACGTACACATTTATACATTTTCCTGTTTGAACTGAATGCTTTTGGCATTCTATTTGAGAACAGTAGTCTAATTTACGCCTACCCCTACCTTTTTTTATTCCTATCTCTGATTCTAGTATGTCGCGAACTTTTCCTTCGTGTCTTAGAAGGTGTCCTACCATCCTATATTTCCTATTCTTTATTGTCTTATATACCTTTCGCTTTTCTCCATCTCTTTCTAATACCTCCCTATTGCTAACCTTATCAATCAAAGGTATCTTCATCATGCGTCTGTAGCACCACATTTCAAACGCTTCTACTTTTTTCGACCCGCTTCTCCTATTGTCCAAGTTTCGCACTCGTATAATGCCGTACTCCATACAATAAAAATGTCACTAAGCATAAATAAACAAACAAATCCTTACATTTCACTCGTCATGAGGAAAATGGTTCCATATATGCAACACCTGAGAGGTAGTCGTTCATGTAACACTGCAAAAGACTAATTGCCCTCGATCATAAATTATCTCCTTCGCTTCCAAGTTGCGGAGTAAGCTGGTCTAGAAGAAACACCTTCATCTTCGAATGCGGATATCGTTGAATCCGATCAACGACATAATTGATTCAGGTCACAACTCGATATTGCCTCTCCCAATTCTGAAGTTTCGGCGATCGTCCTTCTCTTCAGGGTGGATTATACACCCACACTAGATTCATCCTTCTGGAAATTATTTGAAGCAACAATAAAGTAGTTTATTATTAGTAGTATTATTATTATTATTATTCAAGCTGCCCAATTAGCTCGAGCATCATAATTATCTTGTCTCCAGATGGATGCGGTTCCGAACAGCTTCATTCCATATCTTATCGACCCGTTGCGCTAATTTCTGGGAATACTCACCGTCTGGAAACAAACCATCTTCAGGATTCCTAAATAACACAATAACAGCCTCAGTTCCCTTCCAAAGAACATACTGGCGAGTATTCGTACACCGCTGATCGACACGCAATCAGGAACAATGGAATATGTCGGTTCAATCTGTCTGAATCTTGTTTATCAAAACCTTCAGATAGTTTTCTATGGTTCTGTTGAAACGCACAATCATACCATCTGACTGGGAACACAAGGGAATCGTCCTAATCTTACGTACGTCCAATAACTTTCGCACATTCTGGGATTCCAGACTCGAAAGAGCGTGCTTGATCCGAGTGATGTTCCATGGTTATATCGAATCGGCTGTTCACCAGAACTTCTGTCACAGTTCATCTTCCTGATTCGGCAGCGTACAGGCATCAGGCCATTTACTAAAATAGACCGTCGTAATCAGAATATATTTGTTGCCATCTACCGATTTGGGGAATATACCTCCCTTGTTAATATTAACCCTCTCGAATGGAGTTACAATATTATACTGGCGCATTTTGCCACGTCTGATTGTCCTTTGTGTTTCAACACTCAACAGACAGTCTTAAATTACAAGAGTATTACATTGCGCCCGGTACGACTCTAGGGCGACACTCTTGTCGTACACTTCTACCCAATCTTGTATTGTCTTGTTTTGACACAGGGCTACGGCATGAAAATCAATAAAAAGAAAACTAAAATTTTGGTATGTAGAGGGAGTGAAAATAGAACTAAAATTGAAGTACAAATAGGAAATGAGAAGGTAGAGGAGGTCGCGGATTTCTGCTATTTAGGAAGCAAAATAATTCGAGATGGTAAGAGCACTAAAGATATAAAACAAAGAATAGCGCAGGGTCGAGTTGCGTTTAACAAAAAGAAACAACTGTTATGTTCGGGAACGGTTAATGTAGAAACTCGGAAGAGACTCTTAAAGTCTTATGTATAGAGTACGGAATTATACGGGTGCGAAACTTGGACAATAGGAGAAGCTGATCGAAAAAGAGTTAGAAGCGTTTGAAATGTGGTGCTACAGACGCATGATGAAGATACCGTGGATAGATAGGGTTAGCAATAGGGAAGAGACTCTTAAAGTCTTACGTATAGAGTACGGAATTATACGGGTGCGAAACTTGGACAATAGGAGAAGCTGATCGAAAAAGAGTTAGAAGCGTTTAAAATGTGGTGCTACAGACGCATGATGAAGATACCGTGGATAGATAAGTTTAGCAATAGGGAAGTATTAGAAAGAGTTGGGGAAAAGCGAAAGGTATGGAAGACAACAAAGAATAGGAGATAGGAGATAGGAGATAGGAGATAGGAGATAGGATGGTAGGACACCTTCTAAGACACGAAGGAATAATTCGCGACATACTAGAGTCAGAGATAGGAATAAATAGAGGTAGGGGTAGGCCTAGATTAGATTACTGCTCTCAAATAGTTGGGGATGTAGGATGTTCTACTTTTAGGGAAATGCGTATGTTAGCTCAGGATAGAAAAGGATGGAGGTATACGCGTCCAACCAGTCTTCAGACTGAAAACTTTATGATGATCTACTTTAAATGCGATTAGATTGGTGGATGAAAAGTAACTTAGGCTATCGCGGACACAATTAAAAATGTTATAGAAACGGCTTATTTGGCTAACCCATTCCTATTAAAACTGCTGCTTATCTTGGGTCATATTGTAGGCCCTAAGACTGCCAACTTTTTTTCACAGAAAGACGATTTTATTGGAGTGTCGCGTGACTTATATAGGTTTAATTACTATAATATCCCATGTGGTTAGCGTATTAAATATTATAGAAACACGAAACTATGCGGTAATTAATTAAAATAAAATAAATTGTTCAACTAAATGTTACTTCCATCTGATTAATTAATACTTTATATTTGCACATGATATAATTTATAGCGGAATTGCGATTGCGTGCTTACGTAAAATACAACAAAATGCTATTTAGATCTCCATAGATTCACAGTATTTGTAATACTGAACTACTTTTCTATTTCAGAATTCATACGCCAATCAAGCATTTTAATCGAACGATGTTTTAAATTAATATTTCATAAAAGAATGAAAATTTGCGCAATATCATTCTTACTTCAAAACCGTTCAGTAAAATTCTTATGAAGTACCCACTCAAATGTTGACCGTTAACCTCTTAACAATAGGCGAATGAATTGTGAAAACCCTGCAGAGAATTATGTAATTTAATTTGGTGCTATAACTTCAATATAACGCCTCGTTAGTCCTTTCATTTAAAATTATGATTGCCAGCTAAGATTTTCGAATGGTAGGCATGTATGTATCACAAAATTTGTAAATTAATGCTTTGGGTTCATTATTCACCGCAAGAGGTAGGTACCTATTGGGACAATGATATCTATCTTTTTAATACAATTTACTAACATAATTAACAATTACCATATGAAGTAACAGGTAAGTTAATATACAAAACTTAGTTGGAAACTCCTAAGCAATGAAAACTAAAGGCATAACCCAGCAATCATGTTTTTAAAATTAGTACCTCTTAACGCACTTTCGTCTTTCGCACTTATTTTCCGAATAGGCAACGAAACCATTAATCGCAGCCCCAAAGCACTCTTCTTCTTTTTGTTATTTTTGTAGTGCTCTCGCCTGGCTGTTACTGTGCTATGTATATTTAACTTTCTGCTGTCCTGAATAGTTCTGCCGATGTTTTAGAATTTAGAAGATCGGGAACACTGAAAAAGGGAAATGTGTTTTCAGAAGTTCGGTTTTTGTTGTAATCAGTCTTATATGCGCACTTTCTCTAGAGATCCGGTATAAAACGTTGTAAATTCTTGGACTCCTTAAAATGATCATAAAAATTGCCACTTGCTAGCTGGTAACTATACTACATCTATTTACGTCTCTTAACAAGAGCGTACCATAAAATTACTTATCTTCATGTTTGTAATTAATTATGAGAGTACCTACCTCTGATACAAAATCAGACGTACTGAATTGGGAGTAGTGATGCCCACGAGACCAACGAGACGAGCCTTTACAAAAGTCTCGTCTCGCAGTCGAAACAGAAAGTCTCGTCTCGAGTCTCGTCTCACAGTCGCAAGTCTCGTCTCGTCTCGGGTCTCGTGCGAGAGTCTCGCAGTCTCGCCAACTGGCTATTAAACGCACAAGAGATTAAAGGATCTTGTCTAATACAAAGTAATATATTCTGTTAAAAACATAATACAAAGCAATATTAATTCAAAAATCAATTAGACCCCTAACCACATACAATTTGAAACACTTAATTCGTATTTCGGCAACTAAGTTGCCATCCTCAGTAGTACTCAAATATTTCACCTACTCTACTCCGAAAATATCGAATTTAACTCTTCCAGATCTCAAACAAGAATATGACCTCCGCCCGAGACAATCTCCGTTTATACAGCCAAAGTGACGTCACGTCTCGCGTCACGTTGACGTCAACATGACTATGAATTTTTAATACTGACAACCTCGCTGACAACGTCAGTATTCTCCGGCGCTGACGATTAACCTTCAACTCCTGAGGATGCTGACGTTGTCAGCGAAACACGTGTCCAGTTTAATTGCTGTGTCACTATCTTTTGGCATGTTGGGTCAACTTATTAAGAATTCATAGTCATGTTAAAGGTTAATCTCCAACTCCTGAGGATGCTGATGTTGTCAGCGAAACACGTGTCGAGTAAAATTACCGTGTCACTGTCTTTTGGCGTGTGGGGTTAACTTGTTAAGAATTCATAGTGAATTTACGTCAAAGTTCTGGACCCAACCACTGTGTGTCAACATAATTCACAATAGAATAGAAAATACCTATATTTAATAATAATAATAATAATAATATAATTTATTTCTCCTCTCCACAAAGTTCTTAATTTCACAAATACACAATAATTGATACAAAATTAAGTAATACAAAATATAATGGATCCAGTTAAAAGCTGTATATAAAAAAAGGAAAAACCCCAAGGAGTGGATTCAGGGCAGTAAAATAAATCACCCCCCGCTCTACCACCCACTCCTTGTTAGCGTGAAAAACATAAGTAAAGCAGATTCCTACAACTACCTTAAAACTACAAACAAAATTTTATTAACAATTATTTGTTTCCGCCCGCAACCATCATCTATCTCGCTATCAAGCTATTAAGCTATTACTCCTAGTATGCAATTCGCTCAAGTCAAGCACAAACAATTAAAACATATCCAAATTGACAGTTAAAAATGTATACAGAACCTCAATCACCCACCGAACCCGACTGGTCATTAAAATAAAGTCGAAACAAGGCGTTCTTGAACTGCTTCAGATTTAATTGTTTTATATGGGACGGAACATCATTATAGAGTTTTGCAAAATTATAGGTAAAACTTCTTTCATACAGTGCAGTCCTATGAAAGGGAGGAGTAATAAGCCCCCTACTTCTCACGTTAATGTGATGAACGTCCGTTCTAAATTGAATTGTCTCAAAAAGATAGGAAGGTGATTTATTAAGAAGAATAGAATGATACAAACACAAAGATTGAAGTTTGAAACGATTTTGCATTTTCAGCCATCGCAAATTTATCAGTTTGTGGGAAATATGTTCATATTTCCTAATGCCGAAAATGTATCTCATACAAGAATTTTGTATTCTTTGTATTCGCCCCGAGGAGACGGCGTCAAAACAGGTCCAGACCACAGGTGCACAAAACCTAAAATGAGACAATACTAAAGATTCACATAAAATCGCCTTAACGTTCTGCGGTAAGTAGCTTCTATGAGGATACAGTAGTTTCAAACCGATGAGAGCCCTCCGAATGCACACAGACACGTGCATTTTGTAACGAAAAGTATTATCCATATATAAACCCAAATTTTTTAGATCCTGTACTACAGGAACAGGAATTGAGTTAATCATTAACGAAATCTCATCAATATCTACACTATCGACCACGCTCTGACGACCAAACAAGATATACTTGCATTTTCCCGGGTTGAGGAAAAGACTGTGTTCACCACTAAGACGATGTAAAAGAGATAGGTCGGAATTTATAGAATTAATAGACTGTTTTAAATCAATGCGGTCGAAGGAAAGGTATATTTGCGTATCATCAGCGTAAACCTGCGAAGAACAGAACTGCAAAGAAGAACAGAGACGAGAGGTATAAATAGAAAACAATAGGGGACCTAAAATTGAACCTTGCGGCACCCCAGAACTGAGCTCTCTAGGGCTTGAAACCAGACCATTCAAGCGCACTGCCTGAAACCTACCGCCCAAATAGCTTGAGATTAATTTAACCGACTGTGGAGACATCCCAACATAATGAAGAACAGAGGTAAGTATTGAATGGTCAATAGTATCAAAGGCCTTGGTAAAGTCAAGTAATACTAAAAGAGTTAACTTATTTAAATCACAGGCCTTAAGGATATCATCCGTCAATTTTAAAAGAGCAGTAGTGCAGCTATGATTTTTCCGAAAACCTGACTGATTTGCAGGCAATAAGTTATTGAGTGATAAATGCGCATTCAGCTGATCACTCATGACCCTCTCCAAAATCTTCGACACGCAAGGCAAGATGCTGATAGGCCTCAGGTCTCTGTATTCCCTGGAATCAGAAACCTTAGGTAAGGGTGTGACCCAAGCCTGCTTCCATAGTACAGGGACCAAGCCCTCAAGTAAACAAGTATTTACGATATTGGTTATAAACGGAATTACATAAGGACAACACAACTTCAACATAAAACTATTAACACCATCAACCCCAGTCGCCCTAGACTTCATCCTGGAGACAATATCAGAGATGTGCCGCTCGGTGACAAGACTAAAATCAAATATGTTCTGGATATTGTGCAGAGTATTACGACTGTAGTAATCCACCAACCGACCAGAATCCACTTGAGCATGGGGTACACAGTCAACAAAATAGTCATTGATGTCATTCACATTTCGAAGATTATCGGGCAGAGCATACTTTTTATTTTTATAATTTATTTGAAGCGACTCAAGTTCTTTCCATAGTTCCCCCGTACCGCAAAATCGCAATTTGTGGCGAAAATAAGCCTTCTTTTCATTAATGACTGCAACCTCAGTGAACTTCCTTAAATCTTTATAATAACTCCAATGGACCTGAAGCCCAGTCCTCTTAAACCTAGCCCTTGCCTTATTACGAAGAGAAATGAGAAATCTCACGTTACTAGTAATCCACGGAGGATGCTTCCTGTGGTTTATTTTAGCTTCCCTAACTGGTGCATGAAAATCAAATACGGACAATATGCAACGAGTAAAAAAATCAACCTTATGATCAACATCAGGCATGTAATAAATTTCAGGAAGTGGAAGCTTCTGCAAGTCACGATAAAAAAGTACGAAGTCAAAGTTTTTGAAATCACGATACACGTAGAAGAAAGGCTCAAACGTGGAAGATAGCAATTTTATTTTACAAAAAACTAAATCATGGTCAGATATGCCCACATCCACAACACCCGAGGCCAGTACAGATGACCTATCAGAAACCAAAATGACGTCAAGAAGAGAGGTGCATGTCATTGAAATTCTTGTCGGTTTATCAATAATCTGATGCAGTCCAAATGATTCAAACAAAGAAACAAAATACTTGACATCTCTATTTTGTGGCTTTAGCAAATCTATATTGAAATCACCCAAAGCTTTACACTCTTTTTTACACTACTTTGTAACAGACCATTCCTTTTTATTTGCTTCTTTTTCATAAGAACTGATACCAAATGAAACAAATTAAGTCGCAATAGGCGTCGTCATCAAAGTTGCAGGTGTGTATGTTACATTGTATATGTATTTAACAAATAAATAAATACAAATAAAATGAAAAATGACGCTTTGAGGTCTAGACGCCGCCAACGGAAGTGTCTTTATCAAAGCAGATTTCTAAAATATTTTTTGACGTGATTCAAAATTATTTTTGCAGTGATAAGTTGACATCGCTTCGGCATTTGATACGTATCCACGAGACTGGGAGACTCTCGTGCGAGATTCGAGACGAGACCACGAGAAAGTCTCGCTCGCCTTACGAGACAATTTTCGAATCTCGTCTCGACAACGAGACGACACCATGCGAGACTCTCAAAAACGAGAGTCTCGTGGGCATCACTAGAACTAGTGAATGGCAAAGTTCTAGCCTTTTTTGTCATCAAAAATGACGCTAGCTCTCTAACTATTATAGATAGAGACAGCGCGGCCAACCTATATGGAGAGTAGGGGTGGGCCAAGCTAAAAAACTATACTTACATTAGTTGGGGAGCAAGACGCTGAAATTAAACACCCTCTGCCCAACTCGAACGCACACAAAAAATTGAAGCTGATTATTATGTAAAATTATCTGCTGAATTCGAATATTGAGTTCGCGAATATATCGCGAATTGCGAAAATGCAGAAAAATGAAATTTTCCTGAAAATTCCAAAAAATAGATTTCGACCATTTTTAATATATTTCTCGTGTTATCTCAACAAGGTCTGACACGAGAAATGTATTAAAAATGGTCGAAATTTAATTTCTGAACTTTTCACGAAAATTCCATTGTTCTACATTTTCGCAATTCGCGATATATTCGCGAACTCAATATTCGAATCCGGCAGATAATTTTACATAATAATCAGCTTCAATTTTTTGTGTGCGTTCGAGTTGGGTCAGGCTTGTTTAAAAAGCATCTTTCAAGCGGTTCGAATAATTTGGTAGGTATATGTTGCATTTATTTTCAGAATTTGTTACAGGTTTCTGTATTTCTGATTTGCAGTTCTGTTGTTTACAGTTGTTGTCTTAAATTCTAAAACATTATTTCAGATCGTTTATACACATGCATATTTTATTTCTATCTTAGCATTTATTTACACTTTTAGCAGTTTCATTGCTGGATTGTTTATCTGTCTTCGATTCATACTCGTACTATGGCTTGGATATTTTGATTTGTCTGCTGTTTTATACCTTAAATTTGGTTGCCTAAAAAGTTCCATCCCTTGCTACGCATATTGTATTAGGTTTATTTACTTACGTTTTGTGCCCACTAATTTTTCAAATGTCTTAGTCAGGTGGAATTGTCATCAACTTAAATTCTTCCATATAAGAGGCTTCCATATGTTCATTTGTTTATTTCGTGAAGACGCTTGACCCTGGCAGTCTGTCTGTCAATCCTCAGCCGACAATTTTTGAAGTTCTAGTTCATTGGCGTGCATATGGGGATTAGTTTATCTTCTTCGCAGGTATTATGTTATTACCGCTTCTTTTCATTTAACTTCTACTTCGATGGCTTACATCCGCCCTTGGTACAGTATACCTGTCGCGTTTGACTTTATTGTAGGTCCCTTTTCTGTCGCAGTATCTTCTTGCTTATCGCTCCTTCTTGTGACGCGTCATTACTGTCCTTTTTTCCCAAAGCATCTCTTGTAGCGCGATTCGTTTCTCTTTTGGGTTCTGGCTGTTATAGTGCATAGTTGGTGATTCCCACAATTTTCTAATTATATTATTGCGTGTGTTTGTGCATCAAGTTTCTTGGATTTAGTCTTTCATAAGCATAAAGGAGCGTTCGAATTTTGTGTTTGCTACGTTTACAGTGTATATAATTCGACGATTCCACCGATTTTTCGGGATTTCAGGAAGGAAGTGCACGTGGTCAACCCAAATTTTCTGAAATCTCTCTCAAGGTGAGCCATCCTCCTGTTTTATCTATCTCTGTAGCGTTTTTCATCACTCGTGATTCTATTGTGTGTCTTTTCTTCGTATATTTCAGGGTTTTTCTACCCGGAGGGGGGGGGGGTATCAGTAACTTAAACCTCCCCCACTGGCGGGGTTCTCGTAGTTGTAGCTGCCATCCGACGCTATTCTAGAATCCTGCTGCCTGTGCCTAGACTTCTGTGACTCCAGGAAGTGGAAATTTCACCTAAGGTCAGATTTTTCCGTATCGTTCCGGTTGCGTCTTACAATTGGTTCCGTGTCGCTGCAGCGAAGTGCTCAACTGTTTTGTGTAGCCCGTCGCGGCGTACAATTTGGCGTACCTTGGAATCACTTGAAGTGGATTACTTATCTGATTTTTGAAAATGACAAAGTCGTACGTGTGGGTGGTTTCTGGAAGTTTCTAAATTAGGAAAGTGTTTCTGGTGCAGTAACTAAATAAACATAATCTTATACAATTTATTTCGCCTTGTTCGATCTGCTCATTAGCGAATTTAATACATTCATAAATTTTCTCCGCTTATATGGGAGATCTTAAATCGATTTTTACAACACATAATCACATACTGCTTTAGCTGTGTAGTCTCGACGACTTGGATCAGAAACAAACCGACACGAGAATCAGTAGGTGCAGCAATTTCTGTACAGTTCCTATAATAAATACTAACTAGTGATACAACTGAACTGCATAAAATGTGTTATTTACCTAATTCATGCAACCAGATATGTGCTTACATTATTATTCATTTAAATGTGATTCCATACTGTTAAACTGCTATCACTGCAACTTACACTTTACTAAATGAGCATTCCACACGGATTCAGTTAAGTTTATGACTTCCTGGCTAACGGTACGTTTCAGTTCAAAACAGCACATATTTTTTAACTATGAAGGTAATCTCGAGTTGACAAATGTATCATTGCATAGTTTAGTCTGGAGGCAGTGTTGCAGAAACTCCAGTAAGCGTAAGTAGTGACCGCACATATCGCAGATGACCTCTCGATTATCCACGGCTTTTTCATTCATATGCGGGGACCTCACATTATAATTGCAGAGAATGTAGCTTTTGTAGCTCAAAAGTGACTAATTGCGCGGTTTTAGTGTGCATGATTATCACGATCTTGCGCAACTTTTTTTTGCAAAGAATTAAGAATGTAAGGATAATGGAGACATATATTCCGTTTGTGGCGAAAAGAATTTACTTACAAATTAATTGTAGTGCGAGCATGCCTGAAATAAAAACTTATTACAACATGGATGAAATGATAAAAACTTATAACTGGCTTACTACTTTACAGCAAGTCATAAAATTTCGTCGTAATAGTAACTTGAAAAGTGTTGAACCTAGAACAAGTGAACTGAAGGTTTATCCCGAGGTTTATCCCCCTTTTGCGAAAAACTTCTTGGGGAGGCATACAGCGTGAACGACACCACTGTCGAAAAAACTCCATTTTTCGTTAGGTATTGTTCTAGACATCTGGCATATTACCTACACAGATTTTCGGTCCCACCAATTTGCATTCGGAAATGGTTTATACATAGAGCCCTGTTTATCAGTGGTTATGAGAGAACAACATCTAAAAAATGTAGTGTTTCCCAACGTGTGGATCCCGACCCCCATAAGATCGCTTCGAAGATCGCTTCAAGTTCCGAGGAGTTCGAGTCGATTTCTATATTTTGTTTTTAATTGCAGCAACCGAAGGAAGCCCTGCTTCGCACAAATGCTATTAATTTTACGGTTTCACTTGGAAGCTCGCGCTAATAGTTCCTCCTTTTCGTCCGAAATAGTTTAGGTCAAGTTTTAATATCTCATCCAGAAACATTTGGACCCACTTTCTTTCAATTTGTTTGAATTTTTGCCAATTCTGCCAAAAAGAGATTTGGTATCCTATCTATGATTTCATAATTTATTATTCTGAGTTTCTTCTTGAAAATATTAAAAGCTGTGTGGCCTCCGTACCTACGCTACGCCACTGGAGAAACATTTAACCTACTTACGTCTCAAGTAATAACGCAAGCCTGCACATAGTTTTCGTGTGTAACGTAATGATAAGTAGAACGCTTGCCTTGCACTATTGTATTATAACTAGAACATGCACTGTAAATATATATTCATTCATCAACACAATTAGTGTAGTAACATACAGACCTAATAAACGACTTAGTAGTCTACGTATTCTTCTTCGTTTCTCCTGCCAGATGAACACGATATTATATGGTAACCACTCGACGTACCATAATTGGTGACTCCCCGACGTGATCCTCGACGTGATGGCACCCCCATAATTGGTGAACCACGACATAACGCCTCGGACGACATCCCCATAATTGATGACCCGAAGTGAGTAACTGGCACGAGAAACCAACGAAAAAACCACCGTCCCGACGTCTACGATTTGCTGACCACCACGACCGCTCCTCTGGAACCCACGAACAAGTAAGCGACAAATTTTGTATTATCTTACTAATGGGCAATCCACAACCGCAAGAGGAGGTCATCATAGCACAGATTGCTAGCGGTGACGTGTCAGAACGACGAACGACTGGCCCAGATCCGACATCCCGCTTACGACCGTGGTAAAGCCGCCACCAAGCTGTCAAGATCTGACGTCTAAGCAACGCCGCTCACAACGTGCCTCCACCCGCCGCCGCTCCAGCTGCCACAGAACGTACGGGGATACGAATCCCGCCCTTCGGGCAGTCCGACCCCGCGATTTATTCCGCTCAGTCGAGCACGCAGCGGAGGTACGTTACATTTCTCTTTTTCTTAAAAATTCCGCTATGAATTTCGACATAAACCCCACTGCCGCACCCCGCCTCCCACGTTCCAGAGCTCATCCAGCGTCTCACCCACGATCTCGCTCTATTCCCCGGAACGAAGGCTCACGACTCACCGACGTATCCAAGCCCGTCATCGGATTTGATTTTCTTCACCACATCCGCGTGGTCTACATAAAAAATCAACGCCTACGAGATATCCGCTTTTCTGCACGCGTCTACAAATGCAAAGACAGCCACACTGGTATACGAACCGTTTCTGGAACCTCGCTTCAGCATCGTTTTCTGCTGAAGTTCCCAGAAATCACCCGACCCATAGGATTTCCTCGCAAGCCCACGCAAACACTCAAGCAACTTCGGCAATTACTGGGAATTATAAACTTCCATCGTCGTTTTACTCCCAGTGCCGCGACGCTTCCAGCTCCACTCAGCGACCTTTTACACTGCAACGCCAAAACCAAGACGCGCTTCGTGTGCAACCCCGCTTCGGCATCCGTTTTTCACGTCTGTAAAGAGAGTTTCCTTTTCGACCCGACTCTGTACTTCGACTCACAGAAGTATACGTACCCTCTTCTGACATACCAATTTACTACGACACATCAACGTCCAGTATCCGCCCTTTTGTCTCGAAGCCTTCCAAAAGACAAAATTTTCGATGCTATCCACGGACTTTCGCACTCCGGCAATAAAGCTACGACCAAACGCATAGAACGACGCTATGTCTGGCCCGCCATCCGAGCCGACTGCAGAAAATGGACCCAAGCACGCATTCCATGTCAGAAACCGAAGGTACATCGACGCATCTCCAGCCCACTCGCAACACGAGCAGCCCAGCGAGATCATCAAGATTTCAAACCGTCCAGCAACCCCACCGAGTACATTAAGGACCTCAGACGCTATTTCGATGCCCTGCGTCCTACTCCGGGGACTCGACATTATAATTCACAAATGTTCATTTTTAGAGACCTTGCAACAGCAGACCATGTGTTCCTCCGCCACAACGCCGTACGAACATCGCTGCAACGACCTGCATATGTCCTAAACAACGCCCGCACACCCCTGAAGATCAAGAACCGCTCCACGTTCACGATCAGCCGACGCCTCCAGCAGCCGTCCCACTGACGACCCGATCAGGCCGGCGAGAGACGATTTCCAGATCAATTATCGTTAATCACTCCAAGGGGGGTCCTGTGGCCTCCGTACCTACGCTACGCCACTGGAGAAACATTTAACCTACTTACGTCTCAAGTAATAACGCAAGCCTGCACATAGTTTTCGTGTGTAACGTAATGATAAGTAGAACGCTTGCCTTGCACTATTGTATTATAACTAGAACATGCACTGTAAATATATATTCATTCATCAACACAATTAATGTAGTAACATACAGATCTAATAAACGACTTAGTAGTCTACGTATTCTTCTTCGTTTCTCCTGCCAGATGAACACGATATTATATGGTAACCATCCGACGTACCATAGCTGTCATTTCAAATCGTTTCAAATAGTGCTAATCACCGAAAATATGGACTCTACATTTACCAAGGCGTCTTTTCTCCATAATTTGTTGAATGCTTTGAAATTGATAAAATTTCTTTCGTTAAATATAATCTATCAGAAGATAAGTTTTTATAAATTCTTCGATTTTATTCCTGGTTGTTCACGCCCCTGTCCTTTAAAGTCTTATTCAAAGTGTTAAAGGGTCCAAAGAAGAGCCAACGCAAGAAATAAGGGAATATTGCAAAATAATTTTGCATATTTCAATTTTGCCAAACTGCACGACCAAACGGGCCCAAGGAAAACTGCCTGTCAGGATAAATTATTTATCCTTGATAAGCTTTAACAGCGTAATAAGTATGAATTCTAAATAAGTTCATCCCACATGTCAAAAGACAGTGACACAGTAATTAATCTTCAACTCCTGAGGATGCTGACGTTGTCAGCGAAACACGCGTCGAGTTTAATTACTGTGTGGGGTTAACTTATTAAGAATTCATAGTGAATTTATGTCAAAGTTCTCTATCCAACCACTGGCACTGTGCTAACGCAATAAGTACTTTGACGATTTTCGATGTTTGAAATGAAGTGAAACAAGGATGCGTGTTAGCACAACTAGTTCAATTTACTCTTCAAGGCTTCATTTGGCAACCAATTAAAAGCTCGCTATTCTATTTAAACGTCAAGTACCTATACTGTTGAGTAAAAACAATAAATGGTCAGTAAAGACAATAAGTGTTCAGTAAAGTATTAAATGCTCAATAAAGCAATATGCAGTAGGCAGAGTTTATAGCATAATTAAATTTTAAAAAGTAGACACAAAAAAGTAGCCAATAATATATCGATCTACATGTAAAGCTCCAAATATGTATTCTTATACCTACGTATTATGTATAAATGATATTATTGAAGAAGTGGTCAAATAAGGAGACCTGTGTGAGTACGAGATAGATAGGATGGAATGACACCATACGAGACGACACGAAGGATTAGTTCGGGACGAAGTTCGGGACAAGCCAAAGGCGAAGATAGGAATAAAAAGAAGTTGAGGTGGGTCCAGTTTAGACTACTGTTCGTGAATGGTTGGGGATGTAGGATGACCTACCTACTTCTGGAGACATGCGTAGATTAACTGAGGAAAAATGAAGCTGCGCATCCAAAAAAAGGTGGTGATCAGATCCAGAGGTAGTTCTATATTTCGTTTGAAATATTTGATTTTCAAGTCAGAGTACCTAGGTACTTGCCGTAACTTGATGAAGAACTGCAGGATTCGGTGTCATGCATCACTCTTAAAAAATTGCTCTTGGAGTTTCTTCATGGCTTCTCCAAAGCGACAAGAAATTCAAGTGTGGAGGCTGGTAGAATGTAGGTATATAATAAATGAAAAATAAATTACCTAAATCGATTACCAGGTTTCTTTTAGATGGCAGTAATGGCATGGGCGCCGCCAAGGGGGGGGCAGGGGAATGAAAACCAATCAATTATATGCTACGAAAATTTTGCTTCGCCCCCCCCCCTCCCCTGGAAATTTTGGAGGCGACGCCCATGAGTAATGGCCCAGCTGCAGTTTATTTTGTTCATGTATGTCGTTTTCATTATTGTCTCCACCATAAAAGGCACAAATTGATTTGTACATTGTTCTTATAAAAGAGGTAACTCGTGCACTTATTTATTGTATTCAGATCCGTGTACGCAAGGCTAAAGAGTCTTAATCGTCAGTAATAAATATGTATAAACGGTATCGACAGTCATTTGTCTGCGCCTGCGCAATTTTCGCAAGTAGGCGCTGAGATCTTCGATTAGACATTTTCTAAGAAACGTGACCTTTAACTGCTATAAAGTAACATTGGGAGAACTGTAAATAAGTCGCAAACGTATTTGTTATCCGAATGTGTAATTACATGCGATAAATTTCGCGGAGCTGTTATGGAAGTATTATGAAGCACTTACACGTAATTGCGAAGTGGCCACAGAATTTTGCATCCTGTAACAGTCTAATTAACTTCTAACCCCCTTATTAAAGAACGTAACCGAGCACTTTGGTTATACTAAGTTTACATACGTATTTACATAGATTCAGAGAAATGGAAAAAGCCATGGCCATCACGATACTACGATTGTTAAGTACCTACTGATCTTTGGCACCATTAAATGTTTGCTCATAAAATATCGTAAAATTTTAACCAAAAGAACAAGGAATTGGACGCGGTTCACCAACCGTTCTCTTTATTGTTTTCTTTACAAGGTGTCCCAAACTGGACGCGTTCTTATGGGAACACCCCTTATTTGAAGAGATAGAAAAAAATAACCAAGGTGTCCGGAGCTCAAATTTAATGAGAAAACCACTGGCGCAAACAAAACTTTGCTATCTCTTATCGTTTGGCCACTAGAGGGCGATTCTCAAATTTCGTCGATTTCTTTTATGTTCTATAACTTGTTTATTAATAAAGATAATTAATTTTGGTAAAAACTTTCTTTTTTTCCGTAGAATCAATTGCAATAGGCAGTTTTTTACAGGGCGTTTAGATTTTCGTGCACCACCCCAAACTATTTTTTTTTATACAGACCAACCTATATATTATGAGATTTTTGAAAAGCTCGTAAAATTTCCTAAATTTTGATGTATCACTTTATCTTAAAAACCATTAGCAACATTTAAAGAATTATTAATTTAATATAATAACTATAAGTAGGTAATCTTATCATGAAACTTTAGATCTGTGGTTTTAATCATAACATGTTAGCATCCTATGTCATTTTATTAGTCATGGCAAACTTGATTTCTGTAGGCACAATATTTTAATTTTTAATTCGTAATGCTGCTATTGGTTTTTAATATAAACATGACAAGTGATACATCAAAATTTAGGAAATTTTACGAGCTTTTCAAAAATTTCAGAATATATAGGGTAGTCTATATAAAAAAAATGAGTTTGGGGTGGTGCACGAAAATCTAAACGCCCTGTAAAAAAAACTGCCTATTGCAATGGATTCTACGGAAAAAAGTGCCTTAAGAAAGTTTTTACCAAAATTAATTACCTTTATTAATAAACAAGTTATAGGACATAAAAGAAATCGACGAAATTTGAGAATCGCCCTCTAGCGGCCAAACGATAAGAGATAGCAAAGTTTTGTTTGAGCCAGTGGTTTTATCCTTAAATTTGAGGTCCGGACACTTTGGTTAATTTTTTTCTATCTCTTAAAATAAGGGGTGTTCCCATAAAAACGCGTCCAGTTTGGGACACCTTGTACATCTTCTGTTGTCAATTGATCATATAACATATGTTTTCATTTGTATTCAATTCCTCTTATCCACTTCGTTTCTTTATGTTCTGCTTCATCTGACCAAACTGTCTTCCCGAGTGTCTTCTAGAATTCGGTGATCTCGTCTTTTGTTGAAATTTCTTTTGGGGTTAATTTTTATTAGTTGTTTGTGAGTAGAATATTTTCTCGTTGTTCGTGAAATTCTTGTTGTCTTCTTTTCTTCTTTGACATCTATACAATTTTGACACATACGTACCTAGCCAATTTTTGTTTTATAATATCTATTATTTGTATGTCAGTCATACTTTCTCTATCTCATTTTGTGTGTATTTTCTACTTATTTCTTATGTATTCTATTGCTCGGTTTTACCGGTAATTGACGGATGTTATATGTAGAACGTATAGAAGAAATTCATCTTATTCTGTCAAACACTCAAAAACTTGGGTACAATAGGTATAGCACATCTGCAAAATAGCTGCTTTCTGAATTGTTCTTATGAGCCCTCTCGGGATATCTATTTGGTCTAGATATCGTGACTACCCCTGTATGTTGGGTACAATGCGAACATCGTTTAATTTCCAAGTATATTTGATGTCTATTGCTACATTTTGATACTTGTCGAACTTTTCCCTTTTCGTTCTTTGTATGTTGTTTGTCAGTGGGCACCAAGTGTCCACAATAAAGGCTTTTCTTTGGTTCTTATCGATGATGACTATGCCAAAGCGGTTGTAGTTTACCGTTCTGTCTATGATCATCGGTTTATCCCATTAGAGCACTATGTCCTTCGATTCTGGAACTGCAGATGATAAGTATTTATAGAAAGATGGTGGATTTTTTAACTAGTTATATTTCAGAGTTAACTGACGGTGAGCTGTTATACATATATGCTCGATGGTTTCGTCCGGTAAGTTACACATTCTGCAAATATCTTTCGCGAGGTGACTCTTCAAAATGAACTTTCCATTTCCAAGTCTGGTCCGCAGGAAGGATGGAAATAAGCAGCTAACAAGTTTGGAAACGACCGTAGCTGGGGAAGTCAATTTCCGCAGTCAGAATGCTCCAAAGAGACTTTTCGTTTGACAAGCGTGGTAAAAATACCCGTGGTTAGTTAAGCCAACCAAGGAGCAACGTGAAAACATGAAAACGCTTGGTGGGTCACCAAAGAGTCATCTATCCTGCACATCAGAACCGTCAACCCTATAAACAAAATCAAAATAACTACGCAAATAATAAAGATTAGCCTCCGTCACCAGACAACCGATTACTTACTGTATAAATATGTGATCCCGTGTCCCTTAGACAGATGTTCATCAACAAGGATAAACATGCTCCGAAAACACAGGAAAATCCAAGTAATAATGTCTATTTTCAAGAAAACTCAAGGGACCGCAACTGGAGAAACCAATTATAGCAGTCAAAGACTCAAAATAAGAGACTTATTCGAGCAAACATAATGAAATATTCGTGGTCAGTGAGGCTAGCCAACGAATAATTTGAACATTTTTGAAACTGGTGACCAGTCTGGTGAGGAACTCTGTCCCACTAATCATGTGTATAAGGCCTAAAAACGAGTTGTGAAAGAAACCCTATCTTACAATAAATTACTCAATAACTTACATGGTGCTAATTATAATCTTCAGTTTCTTAACATATAAACTTATTCCGGAGACGAACAGTCCTCATTAAACAAACAGACAGAAAACTAACACTTTAAAAAAGTTTCTACATTAGAAACAACAGTTTTACTTCCAAAAATGGCGTCAGTCCACAAAATTTGCAAAATAGTTTTTGATGTATTCTTTTTATCAAAAACGATCGGGACTTGCTCAAACAACTACTCCCCGGGCAAATACCCCGACAGGCATTGAATTATAGAGCAAGCCCAGACCGACGATGTGACTAGACGGCGGCAAAACACTTCTCTTCTTATTTATGTATTTTTTTTGTTAGCTGCTTAATTTCCATCCTTCCTGCGGAGCAGACTTGATTGCCAGGCAGAGTGTTGCCTTTGGTTAGTCATAGGAACTTTATATGATCACTGTGAGTATGGTTGTTTGGATAGTGACAGTAACCGACACCCATGCTCTTGCCTTTTTCTGTTTGATTTGTAGTTTCTTGACCTGAAGATGGGTTGATAGTTTAAGAACCCGAAACCGTGGTCGTCTGTACTTTTATATAATAAACAACTTGAAAAGTGTCGAGGATTATAGACGGATAAAATTTCCTTCCTTAATTAAACCTTTCTGTTTGTAGTAAATCGCCAGATAATTGAGGGCTGGCTCTAGTAAGTTTGTTCTCCACTTCTACAACAATAATCACTTCTGTATCATCAGCGTAGATAAATTGCTTCACATTATGTGCGTTGACTAGGTGGTCCTAGGCAATCAAAAAAATTTAAAACACAAGACCGTCTAGTACAAAAATCAGTGGTGCAGATGGTGCTGAGGGTGTCTTGTAGTAGTAAGTAGGAAATAAATAAATTTCCAATTCTTTAACCACTGTATAATTTAGATTTGTACATCTTTTTCCTCTTTAGCTATAAAGCTCTTTGAGGTTTCCTGAACATTACAAGAAAACTTGACGACCAGTAGTTGTTCATCCATTGTAAACAGCAGCAGTCGTCCATCCTCTCTAATCTTTCGTCGTTGACATTTCATCGGGGTTTTTGTACCTCCATCAAGAGAGATACTCGACATGTTTTCTAAACGCCACATCTATAATGAGTATATACTCATACATATGTACACATATGTAAGACTACACTCTAAGATGGTAGGTACAGAGTCGGGACTAACCCGAAAGATTTTCAGAAATTTGTAATTTTTTCTATTTACGTTTTACAGGTACTAGGTCATCTCGCGCGCTACGCGCGCTCACTGCCCTAGTCAAATCAAATCAAATCATGTCAATGTTGAACTACACGTTTGTTCCAACCAAAGACTTGTAGAGGGGACTTAGCTACATATTTACATTTTCGACTGAAGCAGGGGGAATACTCACAGTCTAAGCCGCCACCACCTATAGGAGATGTTGTCTAAGCGTTTGTGTGTGGAAAATGCAAAACAAAACAGTCGACTAGTTGCGTAGCAAACAGGTGCCGCTGCGGAAACAGAATATCGCAAAACATTCGTCTGGTCCGTTGCTTGAATCTAATAACAAACAACGCTACCCACGACCCGCTGGCCTACGAACGTGTAGACTTCAAAACAAAATCAGCTGTTGCATAAGGACGCCAGGTCCATTCTAGAAGTATTTGGTTCCAACATTTCAGAAGCATAAGGATTCTGCACACTGTAAAACACAAGCCGGTTCTTACACGCTGGCAGAATCTATATTTATATACAATACATTCTTTTTCTGCTACATGAACTTTTCCACTTCAACAACACAACATTATTTTATAATTATGATACTTTCCTGACAAAGTGTGGCCAAAAGTAAAATCGGCATTGTCTGATTGTCTAAAGCATTTAAGCATTTAAAAGTCAGTCATTGTCATCTATATTTATATACAATTACACAATTTTATCTAATAAATCTTTATAAAGGCCCTGAAGAGGAATGAAACGTCAACAATTCAATTTTAGGTATCATTTTTCTGCTACGCGAACTTTCCCACTTCAAATTTCCGACACAACGTTATTATATAATTACGATACTTTCGAAACAAAATGTATCCAAAAGTAAAAGGCTTTGCCATAAAATAATCAATCGGCATCGCCTGTTTGTCTAAAGCATTTCTAATTTCCAATATTGGCGGCTTCAGACATGCGCATGTAGATTTGGATTATATTAACCCGGACCGTTGTCGCTCCTTGTGGTTGATATTCTCTGTGGGTCTGAGCGAATCTACCTACACTCGAGTGCGCGCGCATTTCGGCGTAACGGCCTTGAAGTCACATCTCGATTTTCTGAATAGATGTTTGATGAACTGTAAGCACCTTTTACGGCTTATCAGGACTAATCCAAAAAATTGATTTCAACATAAAATCATGCAAAAGATGTGACAAAAAATGTGCGATATTCACAGAGCTTTTACTTTTATACCAATTGTTTTTGAGAACTTTTTCTCGGATACGTCCGAAAGTGACAACTACATCTTGTACCTATACATGTAACAGTTAGGATAAATTATAATCTTGCACGAGCCACACGAATACACAACCCGTGTGATACGCTAGTCGATTCGCATATTATACCGGAATGAATGATCGTTTACATGTATAAGCGACCTAAATACCTGGTAGATTTTGTAACGCTGGGTTGGCAATAGACAATACATCATGTCTGAATGCAGTATTAAGATAAATCACCAATGCAATCATGTGGAAATATTGACCATACGCGATCCTGTTATTGTCCTTACGTTTGCTCCACGTCGGCCCATCAACCGGAAATATATCCAAGAATTTTAGTTTCTTTCACGAGATTCTTACTGTTTTTCAATAGCTATGGCGAAAGAGTATCATAGACATGGTGGTTGACCTTTTTTACCGGAAATTTAAAAGACAATATTTAATTCAGTGGCATATGCCGGTTTTTATGACGATCGTGTGCCATTAATTATTTTACCAATAATTGCTAAGTTTTATTACTCTTAATTTACGATCGTAACTCAACATTGGCACTTTTAAAGTTTGTGCTGTAAAGGTATCACTTATGGAATTAAAAGTGATTATTAGTGAGATCAATTTATTTAGTGCCAGATGACAGATTCTGCAATAATCGCTTTTGGTTTAAAAGGTAATTGTTCGGTACAATTAAAGAATTAAGAAATTAAATGTAATGGATGTTCATCTAAACCTTTAAATGTAGGACACGGCAAGTAATAACGCCTACTTTATTACTGACTTACTAAAAAACCTGCAGCAATTATAGCAAATTTATAGTTTATGTTTTCAACTAATCAGCAGCATAGTACTAAATGTACAAGTGGTACCTACTATTCCCAGTTTATTCATTGCAATATAAAATAACTAAAATTTGTGATGCGTTAGACGTGTCGTTAATGAACGACACGTTATAAAGGAAACCATCGGTGTCAGTTAACAGAAGTTACTACTGAAATAAAGAAGAATACTTTAATTGTAGGATTAGCTACTTTCAAGTACCGGATTCTGAAGAAATACACCGTGATTTGCTTAAAGCCACCCATGCCGATTATTTGAAATCTAATGGCAATTTTCAAATTCTGCTAGAAATTCTTAAATACATACTTGAGAGTCTTGAGGTATTAGAAAGAGCTGGAGAAAAGCGAAATTTATGGAAACCCGTAAAGAATAGGAGAGATAGGATGGTAGGACACCTTTTGAGGCACGAAAGCTTAGTTCGCGACATACTAGTCAGAGATAGGATAAAAAAAGGTGGGGGGGCCTAGATTAGACTACTGCTCTCAAATAGTTAGGGATATAGGATGCTCAACTTTTGGGAAATGAGTAGGTTAACTCAGGATAGTAAAGGATGGAGGTACGCGTCCAACCAGTCTTCGGACTGAAAACTTTATGATGATGACAGAAGCAACAAAGGTACTACTCATTATTGAGACGACAAAGAAATTTAAAAGGCCGCAACAAACAAATTCGAAACAAATTCATCCGATAATACTAAAATAACGAGTGGACAAGAAATAACGAGGAAAAGATACTTAGATGTTTTCTTAAACCACTTTCAAAAAGTACTTAAATTTTTCCAATCAGCAGCCTCGATGGAAGAGGGGGATGAAATACAGCTGCTTCTTTAGGTTCCATATCAAATGGAGATGTAAGTTAAAAATATCACAATTAACGAACTAAAAAACACCATTCTGAAATAAATAGGTATAGAGAACTACGAGAACTATCTACAAGACTTTTTCGGTTAACATGCTTTCCACATCTCTGGAAAACAGCTCAAAAAATTATGATTTCAAAGTCAATGAAAAAGTTTGACGACGTCAAATCATACAAACCTATAAGTTTGTTGCCGATACTATCCAAGGTTTATGAAGAAAATTATGTCAGAAGATTCAGATCAGCGACAGATGACAGAAACTTCATTCTTTCTGATCAATTTGGTTTTCGTAATAAACGTGGGGCAATAGATGCCGTGGATAGATAAGGTTAGCAATAGGGAAGTATTAGAAAGAGTTGGGGAAAAGCGAAAGGTATGGAAAACAATAAAGAGTAGGAGAGATAGGATGGTAGGACACCTTCTAAGACACGAAGGAATAGTTCGTGACATACTAGAGTCAGAGATAGGAATAAAAAGAGGTAGGGGTAGGCCTAGATTAGACTACTGCTCTCAAATAGTTAGGGATGTAGGATGTTCTACTTTTAGGGAAATGCGTAGGTTAGCTCAGGATAGAAAAGAATGGAGGTACGCGTGCAACCAGTCTTCGGACTGAGAACCTTATGATGATGAATAGAGCAGATTCACAAAAATAATAAAGGGCTTTGCCAAAGTCTGGCATACTGACATTCGGAGTTGCAGTACAAATTTAAAAAATCTTCCTCATCCACACTATCGGCTCATCAATATCTACCTGACTAATAGACATTTTCTTGTGAGGCAAAATGAATATTTGAAACAGTCCCATTCCTCGAGTAGAGTTCTGGAGTTATAACGACTTTACTCTTTCTGATTTATTCGGACGCCAACAATACAATGACGGGAGGGGAGCTTCGGCGGCGCGGCGGTTGATTTCGAGATTTCTAGCAGGAAACAGTACCTAATGCAAAATACGTGACATCACATTGGTACCGGGCGCAACTACCATTTGCGCTACCTTCCATCTCGCTTGACTGTTGTTTCGTATGGCGCGCGCTTGCTTCTCCCGCCTGTGTCTACGAACGTAGGTGACGTATTTCTCTTCTTGATCACGGCGTGACGTCAGAACGTCCAAAGTAAACACTAATCAATTCTTGATTACTTCAAGTGTTTACTTTTGTAACGTTACAGAGTCAACCCTTTACCCCCTACACACAAGAGACTTACCAACAACTCGACAAACGACAATGGTAACTTTTACCTAAGATAAAACCATATTGACATCACACATCAGTTCAGCATCTGCACGAAACTCTCAAGAATGAAAGTACCGAAAAAATGCAATTACTATTATAAACATACACTGTGTGACCAATTTGAGGTACATTTCTACTGCAGAGGCCGAGTTAGTTAAAACAATAATATTTCGACATTGGTGATTTATGAACTCTGAAGGCAAGTACATTAAGTATAATCCAAATATTTTTCACCAAAAATGCAGTCCAATTTTAATTAACAAAAATTATCTAATCAATTTTAGTCCATCAATCAAAGCCGGCATGATAAATAGTTTTAAAATGAACCTACACTATTCACGAAAACACGACCGAATCGTACTCTCAATGGTCATTAGTTGGTAATTAACGGAAAATAGAGATGTACTCCCCCGTGACCTTAATTATGCACGTTTCGAACATTGTTTGGTCAAATTACGTATTGTGTGGTCGCCATTGTCCATTGGATTAATGGCCTACACTGATTGGCCTATGTCTAGTAGCGCAAATAATGAAGTCATTATATCAGTGCAAGCCGCGGAACAAGGGCTATTTGCTGGAAACAAATGAATAATGAATCCATCACTAATACAACTAAAATGATTTTTCGTTGTGTATCGGTCTCGTATTATGATGTATTGCGGTGTGTATTCCATTCGACATTAACATTACCGAAGGAGATCGGTAAAGATGTAACAATTTATTATTTATTAATGGATACTTAAATGGGCTCAAGCGTAGTGCAATAAATCCAAAAAGTATGATCGCTTGCAATCAACATAATACGATAATAAAACGGCCATTAAATAGATAGGTAAATGTTCATTTAAATAGGCAGTTTCCTAAGGCATCGAATAGTCCAAACATTCATCATTATCGTTTCCTTTTTATGCAATGAAAAAGAAGAATGGTAGCTTATTACATCGAAACGCACTGATATTTAAATGTTCGTCTAATCACGTAGGCTCAGGTCAAAATAAAAGTAAACAATAATGAAATAAAAAATAAGAAAAACTAAATTTTATTTGTAATATTGCAATTACGAAAGAATTAAAAAAGATTAGTAAATACAATGTTTATGAGATGGTATCATTTACGCGTTTACGCAATAAGTAGAGTCAGAAAGAACATCGGTCTGCCAGCAGCGCTGTCTGTGTATTTTTCCTACTTCCATAATCTTCTCCAGTATGGCATTGAATTTTGGGGTAATTCGGTGAGTGTTCAGAGTACTTTTATATTGCAAAAAAGAGCTATTCGATCTTTATGCAGACTTCCGCCAACTGGTTCATGCAGACCGCATTTTGCAGAGTTGAGAATTTTTACAGTCACAAATTTATACATTTTTAAGTTGTGCTCAATGATTTATAGCAAGAGAACTGAGCTGAGCGTTGTAGCTGACAGAAATCCGTATGGCGTTAGATCCCAGCGTGAATTAAATATTCCAGTGTTAAATACATATGTCGATGAATAGAAAGGGTCCACTTTATTCAGGCATTAAAATTTTTAATAAACTTCCTTCTGAGATAAGAGACTGTGAAAATAACAATGAATTTTAAAAAAATCTCAAATTGTTTTTATACAATCATATTTTCTATTCCCTGAATGAATTCCTAGAGAGCTAGCCGAGCGCACCGTTTGGGTGACCGGGTTCTGGATTATCTTTCAAACCTTTCCCTCACACCTTCAAGGAGGTTATTGAAACAATTCTGTAATTATTTCATTGTCTGGGTGTCCACATTTCCTTTTGTTAATTTTAATTTATTTTTTATTAATTTGTATTCTTGGATATTGTTTAAATATTAGTATAAATTGTTTCTTTTTGGGAAATAAAACTAAAACTAAAACTAAAAGGGAAACCTACAAATAACCTTGGAAACCTGGAAACGAGCGACTGGATATTTGGTAAATGAGTTCACATCCTAAAACAATTCTTCGACTAGATCTAAAGGATGCGAGACCATACAGCTAGAAGAAATTATTATCAAGCAAACGGACAGCTTAATAGACAGGAAAGGAGAGTGCAACACTAACTAGTTATTCTTATTAACTTATTTCTAGGGTTTGTGAGTTAATTAAAGATTGCTATTCTTCAGTAAATTGATAAAAATAAATTAAATAGCTGCTGACGTTAGTTGGGTAGATAAGAGACACGAAATGTTGGCAATAAGCACGTGACGTCAGCTAGATTATATGACGTCAGTCCGATTACTCAATGCCAAATGGCCCAGTACAGCGTACTCCGCAATTTATAATTAAAAATAAAATTGTATTCTTATTGCTTCACAAAAGAGTCTCATTTTATGCCCTCACGTTAATCTTAAAATGCGATAAAAGTACGACTTTCAGTTTATACAAGTACCCGCAATTGTTGAAATTTCAATGGGGCATAATTAGTTAGAGGATGTGCGACTGGATCGAGAACGAGAATGGTGGTTCAGAAGGAGATGGGCCTCTTGATCGTTGCAGGTTCGATTCCCGTTAAAGGCAGATATAATTTTTGGAATTATGGGGCCGAAACCCTTGTTCCTGTACATCGAAGTTCAGGGGGATCCTTCATCTACACTGCACGAATACTAAACAAACTGGGCATGACATAAATAATCGGTAGTGGGTCTTATTTCCACTTCTTTAATATATCAAATAGTAAAGTACAATTAATTTGTAAAATAATTTATATTCACTCGATGGGTTCAACTCGAAATTTTGGATGTTCAGCCTCCATGTTCTACACCGATCTATCGAATACATTCATACACTAGAGCACAGATTTCAGATTCCTGCTCCGAACACAATATGGAAATAAGAGAGGCCTACGATCGATGTTGAGACAGAAACGATACTGGTCTGCCGAAGTAGTTTATGAAGTCGTTTGCGTCAGTGCATATTTAAATACGGTCTTTTTTACGACCACTTGTTATGATAATGATTATTGCTGGTGGCCGTCAATTCGACTAAATGAAAGTTTATTTTCAGATTCAAATTTGATTGTGATTGTCATTCATTTTTTTAAGAAGTAGGTAACTGACACTTATGCGCATTAAATTTAATAAGTGCGCAGAAAATAATTCCATTAACAGCAGAATAGGTAAATAAGGAACTTCATTATTTTGAACAATTTCATTCTGGCGCACGAGATGCTGTGGCTAATTATTGGCAACCATATAAATTGTCAGTTACGACTATTAGTCATGAAACATCAAAGTGAACATCAAATTTTCCAACTCAAGTTGATGGATCGCCGACGTCATTAAAAATGATATTCGCATTGTTGTTATTATTATTAACAACAAAGAATTCTTTTCATGAATTTAAAGAAGCGCCATTGGATTTCAACAAAATTTGGTAGCATGCGCCCAATGACTTCAAAATATACGAAATATAGTAAAAAGGGAGTAGGTGCCTACCTATTACGAGACAATGCTATATAAGAAAACAATGACAACACCTCCCGCAATTTTGAAACTTTTTGAGCTTTTCGCCATCGACCGAAACTTCGAAAAAGAAACAGAAACAGTCGCTAGCAACTCAGGTCTCCAAAATATTCATAAAATGTTTGAAACTTCAGAAACAAACGTTCAAAATCTGTTTCATTCCGGTTTTGTTTGTTTGGTGGAAACGTGCCTTTACACATTCTGAAACAAAACGTAGGGACCATTTTTTGCTAAATATTGCACACGATACGGGCATTTTACAGCTGCCCATTAAATTGACAGATTTCTTCCTACCCATTCATCTTCGCGTCGGTTATAGTGGTTTGGCAGGAAAACACTGGTTCTATTATTATCACAAACGCTGCGGGTGTAGTCCTCCGAAGGTTTAGCAACTACATACTACACAAGCAAATTCTATTCATAAAATATAGACCCGCAGTAGTTAAGCGGTCCATTGACCATTTAGCACTAAACACATGTTTACATTTACGAGTGTCACTTGTCGCAGCTCGATGTGAAAGGTAAATTATGATGTAATTTATATTCCGTCCCTTGTTATTCGGGGTGGTCAGTTTAATAAAATATGGGTAATAAAATTTCTAGTTCCCAGAGTCCTACAGAAAATTCTCTAGAAGTGACGATTTATGGGCACATTAAAAGAACAGGAGCAGCGATTCAGTTCTCTACGTGAATTATAATTAGTTATCTACTAAAGATAGAGGTTATTTTCAAATTCCGGCATCTAGATAAGGATGGGCTATCAAAATTATGCGTATGAGAGTTGCTTAATTAAATCAATGAAAGTTGAAGACAAAATTTATGACTTACATTGCTAAACAGATTAATAGAATTCTTCGCCTATTTTTGCTAATGGTATCGAAGATTTAATAGAAGATTAATGGCAAATACATTTTTGCTGACACAAATACATTTTAATAAATTAGTATTTATGACAGTACTAACAAATTAGATAGGTAACTCTACAATTTCCTTAATATTATTTATAAATTCCGCATCAAGACTAATAAAACAAATTTAGGAGTTTAAAAAATTAAGTATCACATGAAAACAACAAAACAAAAGAAATATTCCTATTTCTGGGTAGCATACAAATTTTATGGGAATTTCCAGACACTACACTGGAGAGAAAAATATTACAAGTCGTAACTACGTAACAATAAAAATTGAGACGGAATTTGCATTTCAAAATAATGTGTAGGAATGGGTGTCGCTGGCATTGCTGTGACACGTCTGATTTTGAAAATTCACTAGATACTATAAAAACTACGTTGTCTGACTGAATTTCTGAGCTATTCCAGCCGATGAACCAGACAATAATAGACTGTGATTGACGCAAGAGGAAGTATTTATTATATCTAAAACCGAGATAATGTTTTGCTTCCACACTCTAAGAAATTTTTGCAACCACAACAAAAAATATAGAACATGCAACAATATAATATGATTAATATAGGCACAATCAAACATGTAGTTGAATGGACAAAGTAACTATTGTTAATAGAACATTGTTGATTTACCAATGTGAATGTTTCTTCCAAGCATATCAAATATAATTATAGTAACAATACAGAAATCGTAAATAATTATTGCTGGACTTACAATACACTTTATTTAGTAGGTATAATAAGAGCCATTTTAACAAAAATCAAATATATTCTTTAAATAAATATAATAAATACTTAAGTCATTCCGAATTTTCTTGAAACATACGGTTTCCCATCAGGTCCATTAATAATGTTGTATGAGGTGCCACTATATAGATCTGGTAATTTCATGGTATTAGCTCTTCCGTCAAATTTACGAAAGCCTCATCATCGACATTCTCTTCTGTAATAATATGAGACCTACATTAGCGAAAGTTACCTAGGTAGATAGGTTTAAAGAAATAGGTAATTCCCAAGAAAGTCCAACGATTGATTTCCCCAAAGAGAAAAAATTCAAAACTTGGACTGGCATTTACAAAAATTAACATGCACCAGAAGGTGTATGAAACATGCACACTGTACCTATCAAAGACTTGGAGAGGTCAAGCCAGGTCTCCAAGTCTTCGGTAGTTACCCATAGCTAAGTAAAAAGTATGTAGCAAACCGTAAAGTGCCGAACTTGCAGGTTAGGTGCATTACGTTACTATTTCATTTATAATTAAATGTACTTACCCCGAAATTTATCCAGTAAGTAAGCAAGTCCCCATTTATGCTAGCAATCTGCAACTATTATATCCCTTGCCATTTCCATTGTGAACGAGAGCAGAGGGCAAAATACAAGCGAGCCACGCGAAGAAGATCGCGAACAGTAAATGGTGTCATCACAGAGAAACGTATAACAGAACAGAACCGCGTGCTGCGCCAACAGAAAATTGTTGTTGTCCTACAGAATGGAAGGGCTATTTACAATATAAAATTGTTATTGTTAATAAAAGCCATATTATTATGCGGTTATCGTAACAAAATTATATTATTAACTGTCGATAACTAGTCAAATATGTGGTCTTGTTGCTGGCACAATATGTAGCTATTATTTCCAACAATTTTGTAGTATTGTATTAACAAAACTATTTATACAATCATTTGTATAGTGACACCAGCAAAACTACATTTTTGATACAAAAATATTACCGTCAGCAAAAACCGTATTGTTATTTCAAATAAGTTAAATATATTATGCCAGTGAACAGGATAATTTTTATACTGAGGGCAGCAATAAAATCAGCAACTAAATTATTATGTTGGTCTGACAATAGTAATTTTTCTCAGTGCAATAACGAAATTCGGACAGTGCCCAGAACTTGCACCCACAGCGCCCAATACTCCCTTCTTGGTCATTTAGTACTCATGGTAGGTTCTGGGTATTTTAAAAAAAATCAGAAGTCAATTTGACTACCAGTCATCGCGTTATAGATATCTTATTCGTAATAAATCCAATGCATACTATAAGAGGACACACATCTGCAAGTAGCCAGTGAATATAATTTTCTGGTTCTTCAAATCCAATACTGAGGTATCTTAGCGTCGCCTTTAGAAAACGAACATGTACAACGTTTTTCGTGCGGGACGGGGAAACCTCAAAAGATACTGAACTTCCTGGAGCAGCCTAGGATTTCTAACCTCTAAAACCGCTTCTCATCGTGACTCAACCCGCCTGGTGGTAGGCTTTTCCGACGTTCCTAATCCTTTATCGTTGAATGATCTTACTGTTGCTTCAACTTATTCCTGCCTGGTATCCTCCCATCTTGAACATACGAACGGTGTATGCTTTGCATTATTCACGTTTCCACAAGTCCACAAGCTCCGAAGTTACTAAGCCCTTCGTCATGTTGTTCGCGTTGTATACCTATCCCTTCCTATAGCTTCACCATACTCTTGCCTGCTTCCTTCCACGCTGCGTCGTCCATGATTCCACGGCACACATTACTCTGATATCGACCTCTTCCATTCATATAGAAAAATACCTATACTTCCTCAAACACCCGTTATCCAACAGTGACAAGAAGTAGACCACTTTCTCGTGGGATTCACACCTGAATGGCAGGAATCAGTCTAAAGATTCATCGGCCTTTGATGCCGGCGCTCCACTCTACTTGTCACCCATGCGGGAGATTTGCTCAGTAAGTCTGGGAGTGTTGTGCATTGTCAATGCTTTGCCCAAAATATGCCTCGTGTTTAATTAGACACCAAACTTGCTGACAACCTCGCAGGTATTACCGTGCTTATCTTAGTTTCACTTGAGTCACCCGTCTTTTCGTCGTGAGTAGGTAGTACCGACTTCGCCTTTTCTGGCGAAAGCTTGAGCTGTCGATTCCTCATTCAAGTCACGATTTCAAAAAGCAAATACTAGAAAACTAACCTGAATGCACTGTAATATGAACATTAAATTGCTTGCGCTTCAAATTTGAAAATAAGCAACTTTAAATTTTCTTGGACAATAAACCCATTTCTAAAAAGCTGAGAGTCACCTCCTACCACTGGTAGATCTAACCGCCCTCCGATAGCCGATGACAGCCGAGTATGTTCGAACTGTATCTGGCCGGCAGATCTGTTTCTCTTCGTGCTTCTCCTACACTGGCTGGTGTAGTGTGGGGTAGTATCACGCGACCGAGTGCTTATTTCATTCCTTCAGCGCCATATGTATTTTAAATAGTAATTGCAACAAAAATTTAAAAAATCATGTTTTGGAACACACTTTTGATGATGGTAGCTTCCTTAAAAAACTTAAAAAACAATAATCTTATAGAATCATCCCTCTATCTGCCTTTATTCCCATCCCTAATTTATGGAACACCTTTGCCGGGCATCCTGTATACCAATCGTCACATTTCATACATTTATATCATGCATTGGACACCTTTTTTAAACAGATTGAACGTCGCAAACTACGTATACCGGGTAGAACCAAATCTGAAATACAGCGAATTGGAGTTTTCGTTATTGATCCAACTGACGCCTTTACAAAAGAAAAAGTATCTAGCCGACTCTTCGTTTACTTTGTTTTTCTAAGAAAAATTTTGCACGCAACAATCCCTGTCTTCTATGACAAGCAGACAAACAGGTATTTAAGTAAATTACAAGAGACTTGTATGATAGTAATTCAATTATATTCCAACACAGTGAAACACAGAAGTTGACGGCTTTTGGGCTTAGTAAGAATACTTAAATGAATAATGAATTATGCCTGTAATAAACGCTATAATGAAAACAAAACATATCTTTAAAATTTATGTGGACCACATGCGATGCTCTAGGATACCCGGAGTTCAGAATCGTATGTGCCCACCACCGCACACAATAGCGCTAAAGTAGGGGTTCTTTTAGTAAGCAGCGATGACTTTGCACATCCTTTTCTATTTCTATCACATCAGTACTTCAAAAGTCGAGTGTTTTTGTAGAACATACCTACTCCTGAGTATCACAACGGCCCACTGTTCAGCCAGATCTACTCGAATTTTAGCTCTGTTTACATAAATAATAATCCCTTGTGTCAACGTGTCGATTAAAGGACCTTTATGAAGGTGCATTTATTTTTATTGGTCTGCTTAATTTTAAAATACGTTATCTCTACATTTAAGAATTATTTGATTAATATCTATTACCAGAAATTAAAATAAGTAGGTACACAATTAATTTTTGAAAACCAAGGGTTTTCAAAGAGACTGAAAATTGTAGTAATAAGCACAAAGAGGCAAGGTAGGTGGTCAAATACAGTTCTCCAGTAAATCATTACCATTGCCTTTTTAATAGGCGTTTACCTCGTCAGCTGCCGAAGTCGTACTCAACACGACAAAAAATTCACAGATTTCGCAATCCTTGCAACCAGCTGAAATGATGATGTCATTTATAAAACATGCAAACTTACCTCACTTAAGAGGGAAACAGTACCTGGAAAGAAAAACAATGGAATATAAACAACAAAGAACGAAAGTAAGAGATATGGTGCTACAAGCAAAGAAGCAAGCATGGGAGGAGTTCGGCGGAAGAATGAAAGAGTACAGCAAGGCAAACCAAAAACTGTTCTATAAAGTCTTGAAAAATCTGAGGAACAAAAAGCAATATAACTTAAAGCAGGTCAAAGGAGAAGATAACAAGGTGATAACAAATGAAGTAGAAATAATGGAAAGATGGAAGGAATACTTTCAGGATTTGCTGTATAATGAAGAACAAACTGACTCTAACGAAGAACTATTAAACATAATACAGGATGAGGTTTTGACAGATGCCATAAGAAAGTGTGGAAGAGGTTGTAGGAGCCGTGAAAGCATAAAAAGAGGAAAATCTGCGGGACATGATGTCGGAATAACACCAGAGGTGACGAAAAATTTGGGCGGAAAAGGTGGAGAAATGGTAACAGCAATTTTTAATAAAGTTTGGGATTTGGGAGGGGTACCAGACGATTGGAAGGTGGGAATAATTGTACCGGTCTACAAGAATAAAGGAGATACCAGAGTATGCTCAAATTATCGAATGATCACATTACTGAGTGTCGTAGCGAAAGCATACGAAAGAATAATGGAACAAAGATTCAGAATACTATTAGAACCACAGCTAGAAGAAGCACAAAGCGGTTTCAGGAGAGGACGAAGTGCACAGGACCATTTCTTAACCATAAAACAAATAATTGAAAAGACCAGAACAAAGAACTCTGAAGTGTATCTGGCTTTCTTAGTCTTGGAGAAGGCTTTCGACAGAATTCCGCAAAGAACTGTATGGAAAAGCTTGGAAAATAGAGGTATAAACATAAAATTAAGAAGAGCTATAAAGAGCTTACACCAAAATAACGAAAGCTATGTAAGAAGGGAAAACATGCAATCGCTAGAATTCACCATTAATGACGGCCTACGGCAAGGAGGAGTATTATGCCCAACACTGTTTATAATGATCATGGACGATGTCATAAAAGAAACAAAAAAGCAGACGAAGAGAGTGCATTTAGGATATTACAAATTAAACCAATTGAAATGTCAGTATGTGCCTTTGCAGATGATCTGATGATTCGTGCATCGCGAGAAGTAGACTTGCAAGAAAATCTGGAAATATGGGAGCAGCAATTGAGGAAGAGAAAAATGAAAATAAATGCAAATAAATCAAAAGCGATGGTTATCGGAAGAGGTAAAAAAGATACCAATATAGTCATAAATGGAGAAACCATACAACAAGTTGAAGTTTTGAAGTATTTGGGTGTATAGATACACAAAGAGAGAAGTATGGAGGATGAAATAAGTGAGAGAATAGCAAATGCTGCGAAGGTATACTATTCCTTAAAAAATGCATTTATTGGAAAAATATAAATAACCAAAAAGACAAAAATGGTCGTGTATAAAACGGTGTACAGAACAATCCTTACATACGGGAGTGAAAGCTGGATTTTAAATAACAACCTGAGAAGCAAATTACAAGCTATGGACATGAAGTACCTACGAAAAGTTAAAGGAATCACTCACAGAGACAGAATCAAAAATGAGGTAGTGAGAGAAGAGCTGGAGGTCGAGCCACTGTCTGAGAGAATAGCAGAACAGCAACTGAAATGGTTTGGACATTTGTGCAGGATGAAAGACGACAGACCTGTGAAGTATGTATGGGAAACCAGAGTACAGAGTAGAGGGAGAAGAGGAAGGTCCAAGGAGACATGGAACGATGAAGTGGCAAATGTAATAAAGAATAAAGGTGTAAACTGGGAAGATGCCAAAAGACTAGCGAAGAACAAGAAGCAATGAACAAAGCTAGTGTACGCGAATGAAGGATGGAAATATAGATGAATGCGGGTAGACAAGGGCTTATGATTATACAGGGTGTCTCATTATATTTTGACACATTTTAACACCTTATATTATCTACCGAACCGCTTGAGATATTAGTGTGCGGTGTGCACCAATGAGTTATGTATGACTTCAAGTTTTTTTTGACTACCACTGAAAATATTTTACTACTTCCAGTTCATAAGGACCAGAAAATGTCACTTTTCATATTACTGCAATTCTTTTAATAGGGAAATCTGTATATAATTAAATGTTAAAAAAGCCGCATCTTTTAGCTATCTAACGGTATGCTAGATTTGATCATCGGCAAGGGGATAGCTGAGAATTTGGACTAAAAAACTGCAGAATCGAACAAAATCTTTACAGAAGCAGAAAATTTCAAGTGTACTGTGATTTATTGCAATAAACGATTCTAACAGTTCAGCATTGTTTTGTGGGTTTCCGTTTGTTATTTCATAATTTTATTCATTATTTTGTTAATCATTTTGTAATATTACTAGTTGATAATAGATTGAATGCCAACTTTAACTGTTATTTTTAGTTAATTAATGTTATCTTATCAAATTTACGTCGTTTCCAATCACTTAAACTGTCAATATTCCATGGCTAACTCACTTTTTTCGAGTCTTTGTTTTTACTTTAAACTTTATTATTTCGAAAAATATCAATGTCAATGTCATACTGTGACATATCATTGAATTTGTAATTTCAGCCACTATCCAACTACGGCTTCAAAAGTACGGGGAGTCATTTAAGAAAATGGACGATGACTTCACAGAATGAAATCAAGACTATCGAAAAATGACAATTATCAAAACAAATGCACTTTAGAAAAATTAGTTTGACGTGTCCCAGCGTTTTTTCCAGAAATTATTCCTGAATTTTTTATCGAATTAGTTCCAGACTTTTTACTCACACTGTACATATGCTATATTAAAATGTAGTGCAGTTTATTACCATCCTTTTACAACCACAAAATGAACCAAAACAATTTTTAATCTGCTCAAAACGAATTCATCCTAAACACCTTATAATTCGAAAGAAACAAACTTGAATATCAAATTACAGGAGTAAATGAGTAGAGAAACGTATAAAAACAATTAGTTTGATGTAAGAATATGCTTGCAATTTAGGAGATACCGGAAGCAATAAATATTTCATCTAAAAGTAATTATGAAACGTGGAAAATTCACACGGTTTAACTAGGGTACCAGAACAGCATAATGGAATAATGGTGTCAAACGATTTTTATACAGAATTGTGCTGATGTTGACTATTCAAAGATGACTTTCGACTTTATTAAGCAATACAAGTTGGTGTCAGACTAGCGACGTTTAGTAACTACTCTTCCACTTAACGAATTCAAAACCAAAAAGTAAATAACAGAATAATAAAAATAAAAATAATAGAACGTACCTAGAATCAAATAAATTCAATACATAAATTATCCTAAATATTAAAATACAAAATGAAACAAGTAAATAAAAAGTGGATAGATAAATAAAAACGTTTAAAGTAGAATACAGAAATGCGATCAAACTCTCCAAGAACTGAAAACACCAGCTGCATCGGAAGCTCTTCTGACAGATGGCTGTCGAATACTGAGGTAATGTAAGGTAACGTAATGTACGAGTATAATACTAATGTAATGTATATCAGATCGTTTAGTCAGTTGTCTAGGGTTTAGGGGGTCAGAGTAATATTCAGATGCTAAACAAAAGAGGGTCCAGAATTGATCTCTGAGACATTCCGCTTACAGCAAGCGAAAGAGAAGAACATATATTATCGATTTCCAGAAGTATGATTGAATAAAACTAGAAGCTTCATACAAAAAACCAAAATATTTAATATTGGCACACGCTGTATGATCAATCACATCAAAAGCCTTCGATTAATTAAGTAACATCAATACGTTCAGCATCGTTGTCACATGCTGAGAAAATGATATCAGTAACATGAGTTAAAGCAGAAGAGGGGAAGAACTTTTACGGAACCCATATCGACAAGCAAATAACAAATTATTTATGGAAGCGTATTCCAAAATTTGATTATATTTTTGTCAGATAAGGATCCCACATCCTTAGATATTTTGGGAATTGGGCGTTCAACGGCTACTTTCCAAGCATCGGGAAAACAACTGGTCTCTAATGACCCTTATGACAAATGCACTACGATTACTCTAAAATCAGCAGACTTCAACTGTGGGATGTTACGTACCTGGTTAATAATCAATTTAAAATTAAATCGTAAATCAGAGCTTCACGGAACATGGATAAGAATTATGAATTGAAATTTGGACTTTGTAACTAACGGTAACCAAGAGAGGATTATTATGGATGAAATGGTAATTACCACTGGGAGAGGAGAAATGTAATGGAATCCAGCCTGCATCTACTACCCCTGTATACCCGCTCCAAATAAAATATTTTCTCCCACCCCAGACAGATTATTTATTATGATGAATTTCTAACAATTTATTACAAACTATGTATTTTTTACAATTTAATAGAGAAACTAACAAATAACGATAAATACACTTTTTATTATTTTCAAGAACTAGAACTTTCTACCGGAATTTCAGTTTTTATTTAGTTCCATGAAATAAACTTACGATAAGGATAAATTAATATAAATATGTAGTAGGTAAGACAAGACCCCTTAATATTTCTAATTAAAATATTCTAAATTCCAAGTTACATCAATTATTCAATAACTGTAAATAGCCAAGATTAGAAGATTATATTTGTCCTTTTAACCATTCTGGTGGATTACTTTCTCAAGAGTCAGGTACCTGAAAGAGATGCTTCATTATGAGGCAAACGAATGGTGTAAATCACAACCAGAAATCTTTATAGAAAACCTAATGAAAGGATCTTTTACACTGCCTGCAACCATTAAAAGATAAAAATCTTTCATTAACTTATAGGGCCAATCCAACAAAGTATTTTATGTAGTTGATAGAGCGTATTGTAAGATCGTGGTGACATTATAATTGCAATTTGATCGCTAATCTTTACTTGCAGCAGTTGGAATACCTCGTCTGAATTTCATTCATAGTTAAGATTACATTATTACGTTTGAATCGCGGTATATACTGCGAAATTGAATATGTAAATTTCTGACATATTGGTTCTCGGTAGCGGAATAATAATAAATATAACGCTCGCTTGTTACAGCCGTCGATATGAACATTATTATACCCTGTATAGAGAGTGGGCCGTGTGGGTCGCGGCTGCCGTCTTTCGTTTTTATAACGGCCCTGCATTTGTCATGAGGCCGGGTCAGTATATCTGTCAGTTTCGACAATACACTGCGAATGTATACGACTTCAGTTTGCCGACTTCACGCTATAGGTGTTAAGTTATGTTTCTTCACAATTAGTGCAATAATTTGTTTATGCTGATATCCTTGTCTGCCTACGCCTTTTGTCTAATGTTTACCGGTTCTTCGGGGTAGTTTCTAATGCAACCGAAGTCGATAATAAAACAAAACGAGATATACATCAAGTTAGCCTCTAGAAATCTCATTATCCTTCTGGCTAAATAAGCACATGCACGATGCAGAGGCACTTGAAATGCTACTTTAAATTGTGTGCGAGTTCCAGGACTGAATTGCATATGGTCTACACTTGGTAAACAGAACTAAATCCCAAAATTAAAAAGGGCGGTTGCAATTTATTGTAATGTTGCTAATTTTAAAATTTAATGTCAGGTCAGCTCTTCATTAAACTGCTGAAACCTTTTTATATTTCCAATGGTAGTTATATGTCCGAAAAATAAATATCTGCTTAGGTAGACATATTGTTTTCGACGTGCACCTTAGTTAGTCGATCCCGCATTAGTGCCAAAGCTTTTTACATTGTAATAAGTGCGCTCGTGCGCGCGCACTGCCTACAAAAATATACGTTTTTTGATAAGGTTCAAACCTTATAATCATAAACTAATAAGTTTAAAACTTTTTGAATCTCCAGCGTTTAGCTGCCGCAATATAAATATTAATTATTATGCGAGATAATTAGAAGAACAAACGACTTACCTGTAGGAAGTTCGTTCTGGATTATATTACGATACCCTTGTCCAATTAGATAACACACGTAGTCACACTATTTCTGCTGACGTCGTCTTTCAAAATGCCTACCACACACGCAGCTAGCCATCCGAGTACTGTGAGGTGTGGGCGTGTGGATCTGTTCGGCTGTTCGGCGTTCTAGGCAAATGCACATTCGATATGGGAGCGAGATCGGCGCGACTCGGGAAAATTTCCTACTTTTAGGAGGAAGAATTAAGCTTGCGTCGGAGCGCTGTTTAAATACACACTTGGTAACTTAAAACTTACAGTTTGGTGAAGCATACGAGTATACACGGGACACGGGAGTTGGTACTTCAGCGGCATTTTTTATCGCTTTTATTTACCATATTAAGATCTGAGATCGTTGCTTTGCTTATAACGTGAGTAATTAGCTGTATTATCGTGTTTATTTTTAAATATTGAAATTTCCAATAGCATGGCTAGAGATAGTGGATTGGTTCAAGTGAACACTTAAACATTGTGGAGTGAACTTTAACAAAGTGGTCGCCTGATTTTTGGAATTTTCAAAATTATTATTGGGTTGTAATACTCCATTCAGTTAAAAATGAATATTTTATCTAAATATAGATTTTTGACGAAAAACTTGAAATAAAATGAAATGGACGCCCTAAGTCTGTGCGAAGTATCAAATGCTTTTCGAAAGTTCGCGGTAAAAGTTGTGTGCGAAAGTTTAACCTTTTGGATTTGGTATTTTCGTCAAATATTTCGGTGAGCGAAATTTCTTGTTTGAAAATGTTTGAAAATGGCTTCTAAAGCAGTTCCTTTAAAAGAACTACGGCGGAGAAACCGCCAGACCCGCCCCCCACCCCTGAGCGGTGATTTTATTTCAGAGCACTGCCAAGTTCTAAAGTCAGTATAGCCGTCACTGTTTTACAATAACAATAATTACTAATAAATAGCTGTATGTGCTTGTTTCAAATTAAGTTAACTTATTACGCAATCACTAGGTTTAAGAATTTTTAATTTTTCGGGCATAACTTATAGGATACGTATCTACTCAAATAACAAATTTTATAGAAGTGTATTTAGACCTATATATATTTTATTTAAATTAATAAAATTCGATATTGAACTACTCAAAAAATCGGAGTCAATTAAATGTTATTGTTATTATTCGTATAAAATACAAACAACAACACAACTGCAAAACAGAAAGGCATAACAAGAAATGAAATTCCAAAAGCAGATGCTTACACTTCTTGGCCCCAATTCGTTGTTGGATTGGATCAGTATGCGTTTGGCAAGAATGTTGGGAATGTTAGCCATACGTTGATCTCATTTGCAAAGGTCTGATCCGTTGCGGAGCCCCTCTTTCACTATGCACCACATCTTTTATTTTGAGATAGCAGTCGATTCAAGCTCTTTCAGGTTGCCTATTGCAGGACTTTTCTACAGGCGGGAGTTGGTCCGTTCGCATAAAAACATATCTTAACAGACTTACGGCACCGGGCGAAGGACTTGTGAACAACGGAGACTTGCAATTGCAAATCAACAATAAAAGTCAAATGACTGGAACTCTCTTTAGTGACTCGACAGATGTTTTGTTCATAAGAAAAAAATGAAATCATCATAACGTAAAATTGAACGCGGAAAGCCGCGAACCCCTAGCCTTGCGTATTTATAGAATGACGTATAGACCACCGAGCCATTGAAGTTGTTGACGACCGGACGACCACATTAATTTAACGAAAGAGTATTTAAGTACTCGCTTTCTATAAGATACGTTTTATCTTAAGCTTATTTTCTCTTTCTGTTAACGAGGATACCTATTTAATAAGTTCTGACCTTTCCAACTAACATTGATGTAACCGAAAAAATATTGCTTCCTGTGATTTTAAATCTTGAATAAGTGATACAGGGCTGTAAAGTCAGTGAGTACATCTGTTTAAAGCTTTCTGCGATCTGCCTACCTTCTGATCAATTTAGACAACTCGTTTTAGTTAGCTGATGACCCGGCTTAAGACATCTAATTACAAGCAGGCAAGAACATAAAACATTGGGTCAAGGTCGTGCCCACTGGCTGATCTTTCCCAGACTGGAGCGATGTGTTCGGCATTTGGGGAATATAGAGCAAGATCAGCGGAACGGGGAGTGGCAGAGTTGCTCCCCATTTGCTGCACGTTAGCTTCTGAAGTAGGCTGTTCCTAGTAGTCACCTTGATGATTTATATAGATGGCTATTGAACAACATTGAAACCGTCTCACTGAATTCTCCATTCTGCCATTATCCTTAAGAGATACGTTAGTCCAGTCATAAGTGGACAAATAAATTTCTGCTGATACCATACCGCATCATACATTGAGTCCGGCAAAGCAGGTCAAAAGTTACACCTGCGGGGCATCGGGCCGGTGAGGTATCCGTTAGAAATCAGAGCAAACTATCAGCTGTGTTGCAACACCGTCGCGCTAAACACATTTATGGGCACAAGAACAACGCACATTCAAAGCCCGCGCTTTCGGTACCTAGTAAATGTGACAACGCCGCTCTGAGTTTCCGCTCACTCGCTACGCGGCGGCAGCACATACCAAGGCATATTTGAGTTTGCAGTGCTCTCGCTGTACCACGATTAAACCTTCATCCTAGTAAATTTACCAACACGAAAGCCCGATTATGGTAGAAGAAGGTATATTTTACGTCTCTATTGAAACAAATTTTCGAAAACTGTAAATCTCTTGGCGCTATGCACGCCTGAAGTTGGTCAATTTCATGAGTGAACTGACACTTTCTAAGATAAATTTTTTAACTTTTCTTTCTATAGAAACATAAAATAAAGTTTCGTTTATAAACTGTCCAAAATTCAACATTTTAATTTTCACCGTTTAGAAATGAGCTTATACTTGGGCCGCCCAACAGACGGAGTGATCACCCTGCAAGAACGTGCTCTAGCGGGGCCAATATTAATTTATGACGACCGAATTGGAGTGATGAGACTTCGTTGGGTCTAAAGAAAGCGCATCACTGCGGTTCTGTCTTCCTAAATTGATAGTGGTCCCGTCTAGTGCTCATGCTTGCAGGGTGATCACTCCGTCTGTTGGGCGGCCCAAGTATAGTACTACGAAGTCAGTTTTCAGGTTCATTTTAAAGGGGTTTGCCGGACTCTTAAACACCGTTGAGCATCCTCAGTATCCACTATCTCAGTTGGCTTGCGCAATTTTCTCATTCCTTAAATCGTCTATAACAGCAGCCTTTCTCAATTTCAAAAACCCGATTGCGTTTATAAAACCTCGGCAACGAAGTGTAGACCAAGGACGTTTAAAAAAGTGGATAATAGTGGAGAGGTTTCGAAAAATATTGTTAATGTGAGGTCGACTATACTTAGGAGCTTCCAAATACGAGTCTCTCCTTATCGTTTCTTGTGTTCCGCTACCCTTGTGGTTCGGAATCAACTGGTGTTTGATTTGATTAGCTGATTGTTCCGTCCTGATGGCTATTTGTGATCATCGTTTGATTTATAGCTGAACAAAAACACATTCACAGCTTTGCGTTTACCTACATAGAAATTTTGAGCGCAAAGGCACGCGATTTTAAAATTTGACACGCTGGAGTTGGAGAAAGGGAATAGAGTAAAAGTACGAACACTTCCTTGCTGGCGACCACGCCGTCAAGCTTCCAAATCACTATTGAATACGAAAATCGTAGAGCGACGAAACTTTAGGTTCATTAATTACCCAATAAACAAGAAAAAGAAAAGCATATCTTCACATAATAGCCTTGTTTAAAAATTTAATAAAAACTGTAACACGTAACACACAATATAACCTGTTAATTTTAATTATAATTAAAAAAAGGACAATAATAAGATTAATGTTCGTGTAAGCTTGTGTGCAGTGGGTGATATAAATGGTGATTTATAATGAGTCACGCTATAGTGGTCAGAGTGCGTGCGTTCCGTTAGACGTTAACGTTTTTCCACATTGTTCCTGTTTAATACATCATTTCCGGTATCTGCCCTATATCTGACTTTATGCTCAAGTATAGTAACACGCGCAATTAAATATTTAATACTTAATTATATTACATTATTTTTATACAAATTGTAACAAGGGTAGCAGCCGCTAACCGTTTAAAAATTCTTAATATCTTTAACTTCAAGGGCCAAAAATTATAAACACTAATTGGCCTATAAATGCAAAGTGGTTAAATTTTTACAATAATATTGTTAAGAACCTATCTAAGTGTTTCATTATTATTTTCTTTTCTGATGCTAGATCGCTGTTTTTTAGCATTTATATAACGTAATGAGTTTAGATTTTGCTGGTAAAATTTTTCAATTATAACGAGAGGTTGTCTAGTAATTTTTCGAGTGATATTGCATAAAAATTACGAGACATCAATTGAGTAATTTTCCAACTCCTCGTGTATACAGTTCACAAAATTTGCCAGGTAAAATAGACCACAAAACTCAATAATAAACTTATTAAACCAGAAAAATGCGATACATATAAATTAAACTGCTAAGCAGCAGTCTAGTAACCCACGGAACTTAAGAATGTTTCCCTGTAACTTTTTGAATCCCAACAGCCAATTGGCTTAGTACTCCCGACAAAATTTTTGGCAAGTACTTTTTCCGCTGGAATACACGAGTATATTCAGAAATAGTGACATTTTATTGGTTTGAAATTCTATGAGTAGAATAGTCAGTAAAAAACTGTTTCATATTCAATCTATTTTATCGGGGATAAATACATAAGAGATCATTTTTTTATCGATAAATACATGTTTAATTGTATGAAAGTTTTATTGTCATGGCAAATAATCGAGAATCAAGGTAGTGAAAAAATCGCGAGAGCTTGCTCGAGCGATTTTTTCTACTTCCCTTGATTCGAGATTTTTCTGATAAAAAATTATTAGATTTAAAAAGAGACGCGACAGGACATTTATTCAGTAAATGTCAAGATCTCAGAGCTGCCTACAAAATTTGAATGAACCTGTGCGATTTTCAAATATTACAGCACAGTTGCGAGTTTAGCGCACGGGCAACGCAATTGTCAAGTGCAACGTGCCCGCTTTCCTAGGGGGTCGTGGGAAACTATATTTTTTAAGCAGAGGTTTCAGCCACCGTTTCACATTACTTACCTTAAACTAAACCCTGTTTCAAGAATCAGTCTACGGTTTTCCTACCTGAAACAAAAAAAACACATTTAGTTATTTCCAGCAGCTCGTTAAAAGGATGCTGCGATCCTTGCAATGGTTTTACAGTGAAGTATCAAGTAAACATGACTATTATGAATATACTAAGGTTGAAGGATGATTTTTCAAAGTATATGTGTCTAATGATCTTAAGCGCCACTTATGTCGGGTTGTCGTAGTTTCAGAAGTCAGATGAGTGGCATATCGGCTGTCAGACAATTGCTCTACAAGCAATTTTTTGCGGTCTAAAAGTATTTTCAAGTGCTACACTGCTTGCCGTTCAGTTTATGGTAATACAAATAATGTTCCAACATCTTCAAGTAGGGTCTAGGTTGTAATCTACCAAGATGCATAAGTTAATGTTTAACGAAATCTTGACTGAAAGCGTTGTATAATTTTATCCTTGAAGGATTAACAGATACCCACAACGGAATTGAGTATGTCTAATTTATTTTTGTATGCAGAAACTTTCCAAGAAGGCGATGATATTTATAATAGTGGGTGTTAAACAGGAAATGAGGGTTGGTGCTGTTTGGACCACAACAAAAATGAGAACAACGATGTATGGCACACCAGCAGGAAGCCTCAGGGATCCGATCCGCTATATTTCCAATTCGGCAAATGTTAGGGAGTCTCGTCGGGTCAAGGAAGTGTTACATTCCATCTAAGACCTAAATTTTATTAACTGCTGATAACTTTACTGTTCGTGCTGTAAAGACATAGGATCGAGATTATTATTAGTTTATAAACTGAATTACAGTGAATTTTTTTATGCTAACTACTATTTCTTTATTTTCCAATTTCATTTTGCCCGCATAGGCCCTGAAATATTCTAGAAAACGGAAAAACACAATTTTGTTGTTTCATAAATGGGCAACATATTCTTTAAGGGTCGATTTCAATTTTGGTTCTTTAAAAAAACATCCATCTCTTGATAATATCACGGTTACCTAGAGGACAAAAATGAACAACGGGCTTCATATTGGATTGCCAAATTTTTTATTGAACTCTGTAGAATGAAAGAGACAAACGAAAATGCAGGCATTTCCAGAAGAAATAATGCTGTCAAAAGAAACAAATAAAAACCTCAAAGATGAAGAAATGTTCTAATGATGTGAATACCCAATTAACTCGACAAAGATGGAAAAGTGGATTATTTAGCAAAGAGATAACATCTCCTCTAAACCCTTCACAGATGGCATGGAGGTTATTTTTATGAAACTTGGAAGAAAGAGAAATGTATCACTACAAATGGAGAAAGACTTAATAATTTAAGGTAGGTATGCTAAAGATCGCCTTGAGCTGCAAAAAATAGTAAATGAACTAAATGAAAGATCTAAGAAAACAGGGTTGAAAAAATGTTTACAGAATTCAGTCAGTAGACCCAAAAATAAGAGTTGTAAAAGCTTAGGTATGTATACCTACTTAGGACAAAAGACTGCGAAAGGATCAGAAGAAAAGTTAAATTATTGGTAATTTGTGTTGGGTATATATTTAACGGAAGATTTTACAAAAACAGAAAGCTCAGGTGATCAATACGTTTTCCCCGTGCTCACATAAGGATCAGAAACGTAAGAATCAGTAAAGAAAATAAGATTGCTTAAATTAAATATTGAAAGATCCGATAAAAAATAAATAACTGTATGTGAGGGTAAGAACAAAGACAGATAAAGAACAGAATAAAAATGGCGATGGGCAATCACGTCGCAAAATTGAAGTATGATATGAAAGAAAACTGATCTAGCGGAAACCTCTTCATCTGGAAAAGACTAAGAGGAAGCCCGCAGTACAGGTGGATATGGTGGACAGATGGTGTTAAAAAGCTGGTTGGAAAATGCTCGTGACTTAAAAGAATGGCAGAAAGGAAGAGAGGCGAAAATTTATAGTGATGGTCCACACACGCCCAACATAAATGTTGCCATTCAAAACACCGTATTTTATATGAAAAAATATAGGAATCTAAAATAAGATCACATATTAGCAATATTCATATTGGCAACCAATATTACTTGTGTATTTAAGAATGGACGGATTAAAGAAGAAGTTCTTAAGTTATTTTTTTCATAATTTTTCACTTGCTGATTGCCACATATTCGATTCGTTCAAAAATATTGCGTCTTATGTTTTATTGTACCTATTAGAACAAATTTAAATATGTAATTTGAAAATCGTTAACGAAATGTGCCAAAAAATACATAATAAATAACAAAAGCAATTATGTACTAAGTAGACCTCGTCGAATTATATACATTTGAACAGTTGTTATTAATGGGCATTTGCCAGAAAATTCACAAAATTGAAGAAAAATTTAAAAAAAATCATGGTATGCTGCGATAACATTAAATTGCATAAATTTTTCTTGTATTTACTGGTATTACATATTAAAATTAAACCGAAAGCAAACAATATGCTTTGTAATTGTCATAGCCAATTATATATTTTTTATTAACAAAATTCGCATTTTCCTTACTTACAACCTTAAAAATTCGGTGCTAAAATAAATCCGAATTAAACCATGCAGTCGAAGAATGTTATGCCGTTTGCTATTGCGCTTTCAGCTTCTATTTTTCAATATGAAACTATCTTTGAAATATAGCCCTGGAACCGAATATCAGATTCTTTCTATCTTCAGTAATAGAGGCGCGTTTATTTATGTCCCAACTAGGTATTGTCAATGCGACGTTTTAGCGTACTATTATTCCCTTGCATTCATTAGTAATCGCGGATTTTCTTCAAAAAATACCTTTCGAGACGGGACACCATACACAACACATGAAATACAAAATTCTGTAACCTGCAATAAACTTTAGAAGAAAAAAGAAAACGGATCCGCTTGGATTCGAACAAAAACTCCTTGCGCGTTTTGATACTGAGCCAAGCCTGTTGCTTGCATAACGTGACGTTTAATTGTTTATTAAAGCGCGTGAACGTAGAAGCGGCCTACTTGGCAAAACTTAGTTGGAATATAAATAAACGCAATAGAGACATGCCCATTATTAATACCATCGAAACTGTATCACTCTGTACGGTGGGTGTAGATACATGCTCAATATAAATATTTGCAGCATGTGGGAATTCTCTACATTCTCCTCATTTTCTCAAAAACCTTTATTCGTAATAAAAGTTGTTGATGACCGAAAAAATTTGATTTTGACCATTCGAAATTTGGAGTGTGATGCATGTTTATCTGTTAATTTACATATACATAATAGAAACGCTTTCGATTTTACGTAAAATTTAAACGATAACCCAATATATTGTGGTGCAGCAGTGATACTCCACGCGCGCTCAGTTACTCAATAATGTAATTTAAATAAATATTTATTGGAATCATTATAAAATATTGATCAATTGTTCCAATTAAAGAGCATTAAACGTGATTTGTTGAAGTGCAGCCGTCAGAAAATAATTAATATTTCAATTTTATTTTATTTCATACAAATTTAAATTTAAGTGATGTGTAAGTACTGTTTATAAATTAGCACTTTAGTTTCTTGAAGCTTATGTTCTCGTGTAGGTATAATTCGAGGTATAATTTCACTTATTTTTAGTTGAACACCTTACAACAATCAAGGTAGCTAATTTTCACTGCAAGCACGTTCACTTATTTTTTAGTCAAATTTTTGTACTGATAGTAGGCGACCACTCAACATTTGAATGGCAAATCAGAAGAGATATCTTATTGTGCAAGTTGCAAGACCGCCCCAATAGCATTAATTGTTAGTTATGACTTAACTTCACTAAACATGACAAAGCTTTTACACCATTTTACCTCCACGTCTATATTTGGCATTACAGCTTATAAATATTTATAGCCAACATGCTTTTCGAGAAATAAATTATAAATAACTAACACATGTCTTCGACTTATTGTGCTGCTGGTATTTGTTTGTTAGGGTTTTCCTTACCGCAGCATGGCGTACTAATCCTTTTGCGAAAAAATACTCGGCTCTTTCAACTAAACGATTTCATAAATATAACGGTATGAAAATTCACAGAAATTTAATTAATCTCCATGTCATGTTACTAAAGTTTAGCTTAACACTAAATTCTAAGAACGTTCCAAAAACCAAAACGTAACAGAAATCCAGATTTTATGTACCACGAGATGTCACAGAATGCTAACCCACCTAAGTTGACAATGACACTTTCATAACGTGTCCATACGCCCCCGGCTGCGTCAGCAGCTTAAAACTCTTGTGATTGGTCTAAATTGCTTGGGAGTTCGAATCGGTAAAGCAGGGAATTATGTTATGAAGAATCAGAAGTTGACATTGACAGTTTTGACTTGACAATTATTATTTTGTATCTTACTAAGCGTAGATTTCACTTGTGTTTGGCTTACTATTGTTCTTACACGTAGGCACTAAGAACTTTTTCAAATCCATTACTTTCACAAAGTCCATAAGGAATAGCACCAGTTGCCATGTTTGTTTACATTTCCAATCATAAACAACGTTCCTAGTCTGCACTTTTAGACTATTAACGACGGTATTCGGCAGAGTCCCCACTGACATCACCAATATTAAAAATACGGGTCAAATATTTTACGAAAATCTGTACAAGAATGATTTTCAAAAATTACTTCCGTAATTGTCTACGTGTAATAAGTGATAATGGACAGTTGGAGACACTACTCCTTATGAAGTTATGAAGCATTGTCCGAGTTTGTAATGTAGGCACCGTGCTGATGAGTCCCACAAGAACGAAACCCGTGGGTTAAGGTTTTCCGTACAGATTTGGAAAATTTAGTTTGACAGAGTTATTTTCGATCAGTTTAATAACTAAAACTACATGCTTCTTTTGCGACAAATATTTTATAAATAGATATTTCAAAATCATGTTATTACGGAAGTAAAAGAACTTTGGATAATGTATGCAATCCATCAGACCAAATGATTTTGTCTATGATTTATTAATGTCGTGCATCATCAGTGACATATTTATTAGCTCATCAGCATTGAAGATTACTTAATACTCAAAGTCTCAAAATTTACATAACAGTAATTAATCAAATTTTATGAAGGATAGAATCGAAGCCGAATTTAAATTTCCTAATTCCAACATAAAAGTAGAAAGAGGGAGTTCGCGGCTGGGGGCAACTCTCCCCTAAACTCTTTACAACTGTCTTGGAATAAGTTTTCAACAAACTTTAGATGGTATGGGAAAGTGGGAATAGGTATAAATAATGGGGAAAGACTTAAAAATCAAAGGTAGTCTTAACCGCAAATGATATACAGGCATTCGAGGAGGAATCCGCAGGCTAGAATCGTATATATACACCAATTCCTCTTTGTGTTACTAATTACCGTAATTCCCCTATTAATTCCCCTTAGTTCCAACGATTCCTAAGTAATTCCTGCAATTCTTTACTAATTCCTTCAATAACTGCTACAATTTCTATGCAGTTCGCAATTTCCACAATTTTCTGCTAATTTCTTAAATAATATATTATTTTACATAATACAATATAATATATTGTTATTCAATTTTAATTTCCTATTATTACACATGATGGTATAAGAAAATAAAATTAAGACTGTATAATAAATTGAAGGTTTCTATTTCAACTATTCGAAGTTTTTTATTGTTTAGAACAAAACGCTCTCTCCCGTGTTGGCAACAACACCCTACACACAAGTGTCCCTCTTATCCGCACGGACACTCATCTCTAACCGCAAATTTTCTGGAAGGATAAAATTGCATTTGGTAGGTAGGCACCTACATACTTATGCGTTACATTTAAGATATCTCATCTCTTCCGCACCCTTGAGGTGCTCATTTCATAATAAATAGTTGGATACCTTGGAATGACATACGCAACATTAAAACTATATTTAAATTGCACGTGAACTGACATTAACCATGGTTTCTGCAATGCATTTATGACCTAATTCTAAAAGTTAATATATTCGTTATTTCTATTATTAACTACCGGAGTTGCGTTTTCCACACTCATTTAATGTCATCTAGTAGCACAACAACTTCGCTATACTCGGCTGGTAATTTTTTTAAATTCCGCGGTTAAGGTCACGTAGAAAAAGCTGATTTCTCATAAACTAAGAAAACTGATATTGCGTAATAAGTTTACGCATTAGTTTGTTATAAAATTGCTCTTTCTTCTTTTGGATTTGTTACCAGAGGATGGGGAAACGGGTTATTATTTCCATATTTAATATTCTACCCCGTAGAACTCAAAAATTGATTTTGCATCTATTTTAAGACAAAAAGTCAAATCTGACATTCACTGGAAAACCTTGATTTCACAAGTTTCCAAATTGTCAGTGTTTGTTGTCAAATTATATACGAGAAAATTAGGAGAGTGAGCATCGAGTAGGCAAGTTAAAGTATTCTTAGGAATATTGTAATATATGCACGAGTAGTTTCTTTAGTCAAGTAGCCGTTAAAGTAAATTATTATTAAGTAACAGAAATTCCTAGGCAAAACTTGAATAGCGTCAATTTGAATAGCGTCAATTGATAAGTTTATTGGCGTACGCAAAATAAAGGTTCAAATGACAAGATGATTTGACGTTTAAATTACATGCCATTTAATTAGCTGCTTTTTGTCAAAAGAGAAATGACGCTAACACGACAAAATTAGGTAAAAAAAGAGGGAGAAAAAGGACGTCTTTTATGTTAGAAATAAAGTACATATGCCGATTACATGGGATCTTGGTGTTTATTAGTATAGAGTGTCTTTGGATGTTATATTGTTTCCATTAAATATTCACTTTTTACCTACTAATTGTTCATCTTGTTAGAAACGTCAAATTCATTGAATACAATGACATGAAAATAAATTGACTACGCGATAAGCATACTTGGCCATACGATATTATGACATTTTTAAATGCAAATATTTCAAAAAGTATAAAAGATAAGTTTTATGAGTAGGTAGGTACTATATCACTGTGTTTAAAATAAAATTATTGTCTGCCGATTGAGGACCAGGGAGGGACTAAAAATTAGCTCACTTACCTGGGTACCTCTTGCTACAGGTGTGAACAGCATCGGATGAGAATTAGGGAATACGGAAAAGTCCATGCGCTTTCTTCTTCCATCTATCTTCGATTTTTTCGAAAACAGCGGTGTATAGGGCACTAATTGGGAAACCACCAACTACACTTCCATTTAAAAAACTCATAGAGATGGAAGAGGAAACGCATGTAATTTTTCGTATTTTCTCATCCGATACAGCCCACGCCCACACCTTTAGCAAGAGGTACCCAGATAAGTGTGTTAATTTAGTATTTCCCCAGGTCTTCGCAAGTTGGTCCTTCGAGCCGGATTTGAATTTAAAAAGTGTCCGACAGGGCTTTATTTCCTGTTTTTTAAGACTGCAACACGATTATATGTATTAATTTAAGTACTGCAATACTAAAAACTTGTGAAACTAACAGAAATTACTTAGAGACCTTAGATGGTTTTAAACGTACTGTGCTGGTACGTTACACAAAATGGATGTAAAATTTTGAGTTAAATTCAAATTCGAAAACACATACACCAAAATATGGTATGTACAAACTTATTGGGACAACCTGTATCTGCTTATAAGTAGAACGCAATATTTTTTGGCTAAAAGTATGAACGATATTAACAATATAATAACACGTGTATCAAAGATTTTTATTTTAGATGCACCCTGTGGGTCAAATTTATTTTTGGTATTAAAAAATATTTGCGAAAATATCACTACCACTTTAAGAACATTCGTGCGCTATTAGAAATTCTCAATATTACCTATACCATTAAAATAGCAAACATGGGATAAGATTACAAATAAAATACACAAATTAGCAAATATTTAACATTAAATGGAGGAAGAATCGCAGATAAATAAATTTTAATAAATTTGCATTTGAGAATTCCACTCTTCCGCTGACACGCTTCAAATTTTATGATTAAACATCGATGACACTGAACTCCGACGAGTTCGTCGCGTCATCGCACGTTGGAGTCTCTTTCGGCAAATTTAAACTCATCAGCTTAACAACAGTTTGAACCAATAAAGACTATTGCATATCAAGTCTAATGCGCATTAAACTACATTAGAACGTTTCCAACTCGTTTTGTGTGAAGAACTTATCTACATACCTACGTATTTAAATACATAATTTTTATTGAATTAAAAGTCAAATTAGGTACCGCGTGATCACAATCATATCAATAAAATGTAGTTTTTAAGAGTTATTTACAACAGTATCGTTTTAATAAAACTGATAATTTAAAATAGCCGCATATCTGTAAAATCCTCATTAATATGCAAATTAGTTTCATATATTAAGAAATCCGAAGAAATACTTAGTTATTTGAAGATAACATTAATAGGTGTATAGTATTACTTATTCGGCCAAAAGAAAGAGTCCCATTCACATTTTTTAATAAAATACGTGTCATTCTATTTTGATTCAAACTGAAGATATCGTTTCTGGCAGAATGACAGCGAAAAAAGTTAGCCCTAACTATTACAGCGATAATTTTTATTTACCTTTTGCTACAACGACGTTGCAAATTTCGTATTTTTCATTGTAAAATGTTTAAAAATCGAGTCTCAAACATGCGTATTCTCATATTCATTAAATTATCTAGCCGAATTTGACTCGAACTTTTTATTTTGACTGGATAAATTTTGTTGCCAGGCGGCAATTCGACCCATAAAACTGGCAGCCAAGAGCGCTCAGGATTCGCCTTCGCGCTCTTACAGGCCGTCACTTTTATTCCTCAAATTGCCTGGCAACAGAATTTCGTTCAAAACAGAAACTTATCCGGCAAAATAAAAAGTACTTGTCAAATTACTGTTGAAGATTTCACTCATGAAAAAGACGTTCTATTTCTATTATAGATACCAAAACTATAAGCAATATAATACTACACAACACTGTAGCACAAGGCGATTTTTATTTTCGTATCGCTGTGGCTTTTTGGTTGTAGCAGGTATAAGAATCTAAACGTATCCAAAGTATTGCTGGCCCAAGGAAAATATACAAATACATATTAAATTAAATCGACTGCAGTGATGTAAATATAAATTAATGAGTAATAATCGGGCATAGCAGTCAGGGAAAACTACACAGATTTTTCGCTGTGCGGGCGACTGCGTTCACATTTTTCGTAGGGCGGGGGGCTCCTGTGTAGTTTTCCTTGACTACTATGCCCGATTATTACTCATTAATGTATATTTACGTCACTATTTACAGTCGATTTAATTTAGTATTTGTATATTTTCCTTGGGCCTCGAATTCGCATTCACTCTCTACATAAATTGATAAATTGGTTGACTGACAATCTTCGCTACGTATAAGGCCTTTCTCCCGCGACTGATGTTTCGGGGGTGCGAATAGCTCAATTGGTTAGAACAGTCACCCGGACAGCGAAAGATCTGGGTTCGTATCCCGGTTGGCGCCTGTTTCACATTTTTCGTGTGGGGGGGCTCCTATGTTATTTTCCTTGACTGCTATACCCAATTATTACTCATTAATTTAAAAAGAATTGCTCGGATTATTAATATTCAGAGATTTGTCCGTTATTTTCTTTTCATAGAATTGTAATTTCTCTTCTGCCCACAGCGTTCAATTTGATTTTCTTAGGTATACATATGTATTTTCTGGGCATTCTTGCCTTAAGAGTCGTCTGACACGAGACTGATTTCGGCACTAAAAAAATAATTATAAAGACAAACATGCCGGAATATATGTATTTGACAATTAACTTAATTTGGATCAATGCGCATACCAACGTACTTATTTTAGTATTTATCTGCCATACACAATTCTGTGTTGTCACTCTAAATTTCAAATTGAACTCTGTGCACGCTGAAATTGTACAGAATTTAGTGCTGCAATCAGTCTCGTGTCAGACGGCCCCTAGAACGACGTTTTCTTTATAATAGAAGTAAAATTGTGTTCCAAAAATACGCAAAACTTTTCAGAAAACTATATGAATAGTGCGACTTTTTTAACACCATGTATAAATAGATGCATATGTTAGTTAACGTAGACAAAAGACATTATGAACCAGGCGTGATAATTTGACAGCATAAGTAAGTATGTACTTCATTAAATTTTACTCACGTATATATGTTGATACGCAAAACTTACTAGCAAGTGTTCCTAAAGTAATAACGTATTATGCATACAGCCAATAGAAAAATGCGCTCAAAGAATGTCACTTGGCGTCGCAGAAATACCACGCGAGTTAATTTGTAAATTAGCAGAAGTAACTAACTGTAGAACACCGTTTGTAAATATATACCTAAGAGTTTATGTTCTCACGTTAAGACTCCACTGAAATCAATTTCTTATAGTCTCAACTTAGCACTTACTACAAACCATGTGTTTTATGATCAATATTAATGAATTTCCACGTTTTATTAAAATGCATAATTTTATTTACTTTTCATTTAGTCGGACAACTTAGACTTTAAGTAGAAAATACTTTGCGCTTTATGACTGAAATTATTCATACTACATATATTTACGCTGCCCAGTGCTGGAGAGTTAAAAACAGAATGATAGCGAAAATATTGGCCAGCATACAAAATAAGAAACAAAAATTAAACTGTCGTGCTTCTATGACTTTTCATAACCAAGAATTTGCATTTTAATCTTAACAGATAGATGACCACAGAGAGTTATACAGAATCTCCTTTTCTGGCAACACATTCGTTACCTTACTCTGGTGGCTTCATTGTAGTTCTTTCCCAGTTTAAATAATTAGGTAAGAATTTCTTGTTTTTACGTGTCGTTCAATAAATCTTCAAGTGCGTAATGCTCACAGGCTCCTCAACATTAGACAAAAGCATTCAAAACAACCTCACACTGAAATCGGTTACCGAATGCAAGAATGCTTCGGTTCCGGCATTGGTATACAGAAGGTTTTTTCAAAAAGAAAAGCTGATGCTTGTGCAGAAAGAAATAGTACAATATGAATGCCTGAAAATAATTTTAAAGTAATTAAGACACAAATATTCCAATATTTGTTTGAAAAGTTTTTTCTTGAAACCCATAGACGACCAAAACATATAAACATATTAATGAACTATTTTTGCGTACTGATGGGTTGACAATATTTTGTTAATAAACGTGGTTTGACAGAAACAAAATATTAACATTGAAAATGTTTAACGAATTAGAAGTGTGGCGGTAGTAACGACGTCTGTGACGCTTGGAAATTTCGCACTTTGCGAATTTTTGCAAGTTCTACCTCTATGTATGTACTCGTAGGTCAACGCGAACTTTAGGGAGACGGCTAGAGAATGTCAGATTCCAAGGGGCGACAATACGAGGTTAAAACTATTTTTGGACACTGAAGCGTTCGATGCTGTTACATCTCATATTTTGTGGAACATACGAATTTCATTTTGGGCTTGTTGGAAAGAGGACGAACCAACGTATATCGAATGGGCTGGTTTTTGGAGTCTGCGATGAACGGGGCCGAGATTATATTGGTATAAAGTTGAGGTACGTTTTAGCAAATTTTAAGCGTTCAGTGCTGTCACATCGCATACTTTTTGTAACACCCATTGGTGACGTGCAATCAGTTAAGTTTCACGGAGTCTCGCTGTTTCATTCCAGTGTGCAAACGCCTGTCATTGTTTCGACTTGGTAAAAACTTTAGCATTTTCATTGTTTACAAATTGTTGGGTTTCATTTATATTGAGTAGATATTCTTGAAACTTAGCCAAGTTCATTTTTAATGCCATAACGAAGGTTTCTAAATTGAAACTTCTGTAAATTGTTATTGATGTCCCTTTTTAACAACGTGCCGTTTATTGTTATCCTCGTTGTTATTAATCGTGTATGGGTGATTTCTTTATCATTAAACTGAATACAGTCAATATTCATCTCGATATTCATATTGACAATACGTATTAATTTTGGCAATGCATATGGGCACCTCAAGAATGCTGTAATTCGTGGACAAACTGTTTATCTAGGTAAATGAATCAATAGAACACCACAATCAAATTTTCGTAGTTCTAGTCATTTCAAAGTCGATCGAAAAATCGATGCACAACTATGTACTAACGATTCCGTTTGTCTTGGAAAACGATCTTTATATTTGTGGTTTTAACGTTTCCTCACTAGCTTTCAAAGCGAATTACAGTTTACTTACAGTTTACCCTGCATTGCGAACAATCATGCACTTACGAAACTTCCTTACCAGGACCAAATTTTTCACATTAGGCCACGTGCGTCACTCAAATACCATTTATGGTTTACGTAGATTTTTGCCCACAATGGCTAAAGAGGCAATTTCATGTTTCCTTGGAACACAGATTCCTATTCTGATCCAAACTTTCATAAAATATTGAAACATGAAAAAAGGGGATAATAAGCGTCTCATCCTTAGAAAATGTTTGAAACAACATGTCATTTTTACAGACCCATCAATTTGAAAAGCTTCAAAGGTCGGATGCAAACCGAGATGCAAACTCTACAACCAAGCGAGCAACCGAGCCCTTTTCTAAAGTTGCGCCAAACTAGAGAACAGCGCGTATATGCGGCATTTGCCAGATTATTTTTCGATAGTACATACTATCCACTCAATGTATACATAAGTACTCCAAATTACTAAAAAAGAAAGCTAGTACCATTTTATGTATTACCTGCAATGATGTACAATATGGAATGACTTGTCACACACCTACAGGCTACAGATTAGGATCTTGTTAACACCGCAAATGCGTACTGAGTAAAGTGATCCGATATTGCGTAAACGTAATGAACAGGAAACAGATTTAATAAATTATAAACCGTACGTCTTTTATAGTATATGGAAAATTGGATGATGCGTATCTGCATTTTACAATATATCATCATTAAGGTCAAAGCTTTTAACCTGTGGATTCCTGGATAATGATGATACAGCGGTACACCATATCAAATTATCACGCAGAAAGTAGCCATCAATACTCGTTATGTATTTACGAATTGATATAAACGGTCCCGAGGGGCCTCGGTCACTAATAAAGACCCCTGTGTTGCTTAACAAGGGTTCTCAGTTCTCATCATCATCATCTCCGACATCAGCTTCGCGATAGGAAAATGCATTACAATTTTACCGTTAGCATGAGAATTTTTATTGTATAATTATAAAAACTGAGGAGCTTCCCAGCTTGTTTTTATCAAATTTAAATTTCAGCAATATTTTATAGAAAATTAAGAACAACATACTTAATTAAGAATGGAAAATTAAAAGTTGATGCGACAAATACTTTGTATTATGAAGAAATTTAGGTACTTACTTGTTACATAGTTACTTGTTACGAACTTACAGAGTGACAAGATTTTATGGAAAATATTTTCAAAATTCTAGTAATCTATTTTGTTGACATTTTTCATTTGTAGTTACCCAGTAAGAACACTTTTGGGTCCTTGAAACCTCATATTGAAATAATAAAAAATCCACAAACGCACAGGCTGTTTAGTTTAGAAAACTAAAGTAAAGATCTCTGCAAAAGAATTGGTGGGTACGGTCTGTACGGATATCTGTACAAACAGGAATAAATTCATTAAGAACGGACAAGACTTTAATAAAAAGATTTTGGCTCGAAGGCTAATGAAGATGTAAGGAAGAAAACAAACAACGAGACAAACAATATCATCAGGTGAACAAACTGTACATTAGTATAACGTTTTCACTAAAATTTATTTATTTTTGTTTATGGGTAGTATTCTATAAATACATGTATAAAAAATGGATCTTACGAAAGAGTGGTACTGGATAGTTCGAACAACTGCTCCTCAAGTAAATACCACGCCAGGCATTGAATTATAGAACATATCCAGATTGTTTGTACTACGAGATATCACAGAATGCTACTCCAGCTTGCAGGCGTTGAAACATGCATAACATGCATCAACGTACATTAGTTCAATGAACAAGAATGGTTTTATAGGTTACGTTTAAAGTTTGTTCAAAAAAGTATGCAACATATAGAAAAACTTTTTATTGCTTACTGAATTTTCAGAATATTTTATACTACATAAAAGTTACTAAAGATGAACATATCAAAAATTAAGCAGTGTTGCTAGTAAGAATCGGATTAGGTTAGGTCACGTTCATCACTAAAACACTTCCCCCAGGTTTGAATCATACTGCGATGCAAACGCCTACTTTCTTCTCTCAATTGAATGACGAACTTTCAGTTTTCAGATTTGATGGTGGAAAATAAGGAATTAAAAATCACTTTTAATCCCAAACAATAATCGCAAGAGGGATTAAAAGACGTTAAAAGATCCTTCAGTCCTACAGTATACACGTTATTTCTTGATCTCCCGAATAATGTGTAGTCAGTCTCGTCTGCAAGCCTTATATTACTTTTGATATCGGGAAGGGTCACGGAAGTCGCAAACCCTGATGAAAGCGGTTTCTTGTGACTGTGTAGCCTGAGGTAAAGGTTAGTATCCAGTACGTACTTTTCCGAAAAGTAAATCTATGGAGCTAACAAAATCCGTTCACGAGTAGAAAAACACATTTTGTCGTCGATCGAATGAGCGGAGGGGAATGTGAGGCTATACGCTAACAACGGTTAGGCTTCACTTGTCGCGCCACTACCGTGGTTCACTGATAACCACGTATCCTACTAATCGTGAGCTGAGCCTATAAGTGTCTCTGTTCTCCCTTCTCTGAGATGAGAATAGGGCCTGCAAAACATAATCTCAGGTCTGACAGGCCAGCCACTGGGCCCTTACTATAGACCGGGAACAAAGGAACCAAAAATTTGTTTCGCTCGAGAACGTGTTGCTTGCAAAAATGAAGGACTGTGCAAGAGGTTTATTCACCGGTGAGTCCAGATTGTTTTTCTCTTACAAGAGGTAAAATAGAGTATACAGAATTCCGGTATAAAGATATACACTTAACACCGTTTGATGACATGGTGGGATTAGTTGAGAGGTCCGTACCGCATTGGAGCTATTTAATAAAGCCGACTAACAACAAATAGACACGCGCTTCTGTAATTGGCTTTAAAAGCTGTTAAAGGGATGATATAACATATACATCGTTGAAGAGCATGGGCTCTATTTATGGAGAATATTTTAGATACTTACACCTGGATGGTAGACCTTCCCTAATGGTGATGTATAAGTCCTATAAAGCCAGGTGGGTCAGCGAGGGGAGTTGAAATCATTGCGGCATATTGAATGGGCTCACAGTTTCGAATAACTGTCATCCATCCAACCGCAAACCGCGACGAGCGCTGTTTAAATTTCGTAAACGAATGACTGCCGACCTACTGATGCAGCTACGCCATACGCTACTACTGATTGTACCTGTATGCTATTGAATTAATTTAAAACCGAAGTTTGGTAATAACAAGATATTTTTAATTAAAACTAGATCTGTTCAAATCAGTTGGTTAATATGTAGAGCATTTCAGCCAATTATAAATCAAAGAACAAGCTAATTAAATTTGTATCATTAAGTGATACTTGGAATTCTGTTTTAGGAACAGTTTGAAGAGAAAATATTAATAGCCGAATAGTGCTAGCGGCTAGAATAATCTATCCAAACTTTGTCTGTCAAGAGCAAGAGAAACTCAATCGGCTAAAAATACCGAAATTTGACAAACTGGTTGTAACTAATTGGGTCGCGTCGAAAAAATTGCTAAATTTTGCTAATTCTTTGAGATATATTAACTGTGCCACTTTTCTTTCGTATTATTAATTGGTATAAAATGCGGAACATCAAAATATTAAAGACAAGCTTACGCGGTGTCCTGATCGATCATTGTCAGGATTTAAACGACGTCTGTTTGAATTAAAATGAATCGTAATCTATTTGATGATGTCAAACATAATCAAATTTTATGTCGTAGAAAGGTTTGTATCAAGAAGGTTAACATAAATAACGCAAAAAATTCGCAGGGAAATGTATGCGTATAATTCAAAACAAAACAATATGGAAACTACAAGTCATAAATTATTACTAGCAACATTTCATATTATTTTTCACATTACTCGCAATATCTTCAGGTTTATGTGCAGTATGAATGTTAAGTAACACCTTCGTGTCTCTATTAAGCTAAGTTTACATTGGGCACAATATTATCTAAACTTGTATGAGGTATGAGCAGACATGATTCGTTGACTTCCCCTTTATTCATTTTTTGGTATATGCTAATTTCGGCATGTTCTTTGACACATTTCGCACTGTTAGTTGTTTACGTAGCAAAATATCTTGGTCGATGAAAGAAAACTACCATGGCTGTTAGAAAAAATCAAGTGTTTGGAACGTTAAATCTTCTGTGGAAGTCGTAAATTTTTGAAATGGTGTGTTCGTTCGAAGAAATAGGCAACCGTTTAACCCATCCATTTTCAATTTACAGCGACCAGGAGAAAGTTGGCAACGTATGGAAAACTTTTTTTACAGTAAATTTTTCAGAAAATTGTATCTTTTCGAACTCGAAGTGCGCATGTAAAATTTTGAATATCCCCTGCTATATGCAAAGGAAATTCTAAAATATGAATCTGAAATTTCACTGGACACACAAATATGTCAAATGGGAAGTTTTGAATTGGAAGAACATAATATCGAATATGAAACAGCCACCTTATGGGAAAATAATTTTTTACTGATTCTTCCTTTTTTTCTCCATCGCCTTCTATATACTATAATACGGGAGCTATTCAGAATTTTATAAGTGCGTTTTGCCTTTGCAAAGATGTAGAAACTTTTATCAAGAATACAATTTTCCCAGAAATTTACTATAAAAAATGTCTTATTATGTAGCCTATTTTCTTACATATACATGTCTTTAGGGTAGGCTCCGACTCAGAAGGAGAAGTTTTCCTACCTAACACTACGCGCCCGTGTTTTAAGGTAGGTAGTTTAACTTATGGCCTGACGGCAATCGAAGCAAATTCGTTCAAAGCAGGCTTAAACCGGGGCTTAAATTACAAGTGAAATGGATATTTTCCCCATATTTCATTTCTTGCAAAACAAACATAGTAACAGAGATATTTAAGGAGTCCCTTACGTTACACTTACCCTGTATATTGTTTACACTTAATTGTAAACAATAAATAAAAATACCCACTTTTGTAAGAAATTCGCTGTCTCTTTATTATCAAGAATGTACTGCAAGTAACTTTCACACACATAGATATTTAGAAATTACTCAAAACATGTACTTGTTTTTGTCATTAGTCTATGACTAAGATAATCCTTACCTACTAAATTTTTAACGGTGGAGTATACTTTGGATGATGCTCAGTACCGAACGATGGAGAAGGACCTATTACCTCTTCACAGCCTCTTACCACAACCACTGGGCTACCGGTCATTTGTGATTATATTCACTTCCTCATCTAACTCAACAAAAATAAATCAACAGGAATGATATTCAAAAACGTCGCAAAGTCCTTTGATAAAGTCTGGCATCAGGCCCTGATTGTCAAACTCCACGAAACAAACATCCCAACAGACCTCGTCCAACTAATTCAATCCTATCTTGAAAATAGAAAATTTCAAATAAAAATTGAAGAAACCAAATCCACAGTCCGAGACATGCTCTCAGGGGTCCCCCAAGGATCCATTCTTGGCCCTCAACTATTCAATATTTTCACAAGTGATATTCCTGAACCGAAATTCGCAGAAATAGCTCAATATGCAGATGATACTGCGATATATACCCAATCGTGGCAACCAAAAATAATCACAAGAAATCTCCAACACGAATTAGACAACACCCTAAACTGGTTTCACCGATGGCAACTCCACGTCAATGAAACAAAAACATAAGCTATCTTTTTCACCAAAAGGCCCACTAGAAGACCGACAGCCAACGTAAAAATCAAGAATCATCCTATAGAATGGAAACCAAATGTCCGGTATAGGAATAACCCTAGATTCAAAGCTAAACTTCGCACAGCACTTCCAGGAAATGAGAAAAAAAGGCCAGCAAGCAATCGGAGTCCTGTTCTGCCTCCTTTGCCGATACAGCAAACTCACAATCCCAAACAAAACCCTGCTTTACACCTCAATTATCGGACCCCAAATCACCTACGGTCATGAACTATTCCGAATTGCTTCCAAAACCCAAATCCTACAACTCCAGCGAGTACAGAACACAGCACTCCGACTAATCTTTGATGCTCCACGATACCTTAGAAATAATCAAATTCACGAAGAACTAAGCATCCCAAAACTGACAAAATTCATGGAAGACAGTTTAGAAGAACCTATGAAAAAATGGAAAACCACAGCAATGACCTAATAACCCAAACATCAGTCTATGGTGAAGCCGTACGAAAATACAATAAACCAAAAATACGAGTAACAGATCTAAATGAGTACTAACTATATGATTACAAATTAAACATACATCAAATCCCAAAGACCCAGGAAAATGAGATAATGAGAAAAGAGGAAAACCTTGACTCGGTTACACACAGAAGATTCAATTAGTGCCTAATTAGGGTCTGAGTAAATTGGTCCATTGTGTGAAATGAACCAATCAAATTTCTCAAAACTGAAATTTCGGGTGACATCTGAGATGGTTGGAATGAACTAACAATATGGCTTTGGCAGATGATTTAATGGTCTTTCGAATTTTTGCCCCAACAGACACTTGCCTGTTCGCCTGCGTGGATTTCTCGTCACTGCCTCTCCCAGTTCTGCGCGCGCGCCCTAGTACGCCGTATCAAATAAGATATTTCGAGTACTGAAGCTAGCATTTATCAAGCAGCTGGGTAGTACATCATACTATTCTATGAAATCAGTGAAACCCTCTTAGTCTTTGGAAAAATACTAACCGACCGCCTTTCGGCCGTATTAATAACTATTTCAATTGTATTTTTCTGCTATACGACTTACTGTGCACAAACTAGTACACTATCCTGGATTTCACGATGAAAGTGTATTCCGATCATGCTGGTACCCATTTACTTAGAGAAATCGCAGAGTTTCATAATTTAATACAACTATATTCGCATTCAGCAACAGGATTCGTATTATTGGGATTAGCGTGTATATAATAATAATAATAATAATAATAATAATACGTTTATTAACACCACAATGAATTACAAAAAAAAATATAATTATACCTACACAGATCGAAACTGGTGTTAAATGGCCTGCATTCAGGCATCTGTGAATACCTAATATAGCATTCACAGAGCCTGATCTTCCATGCAGGCCAATTTGCAAAATAAAATAAATTAAACTAAATCTGAAAAAAATATGTTAGAAATAAAAAACGTATCCGAAGGGAGAACAAACGACAAAGAAAAACAAGACAAGAAGAGGAAGAACAGAGAAAGGAAGTGGAGAAAGGAAAGATTAGGACATCTATGCACAGCCCACGTAATGCAGAGGAACTATTTACTGCTGGTCAAGAAAAATTTTAAATAATCTATGTTTCGCGGAATCGCAAGAAAGAGTTAGAAATGAGTGAAAGTTATTTAAACAGGACACAATATTGTATGAGAATGATCTTTTAAATATTTCCTTGCGATGATCGTGAGCATTAGCGACTTTCGACGAGTGGCAACGCCATGCACATCAGTTCGAAAAACAAGTTTATTATACAAATACAAAGGCAAATGGAACTGAACAATACCGAGAAAGAAGCAGACCATGTGAAGGCGACGCCTATTGAACATATTCAACCATTTCGCGTCTTTCAGTTTATGGGAGACGCGTGAACGTGCTCGAATTCCAAACATTAAGCGAAGACATGAATTCTGAACTTTCTGAATACGAAATTTATCACGACACGAGAGACAGGGAGCATAGACAGAATCACAGAAATTGAAATGAGAAAGAACAAGTGAGTCACACAACGTCCTCTTAGTATTGAAATTGAGATAATGCCTCTGCCCATACACGAGTTTCAACGCAAGGTAAGCCTTCTGTAACAGAGAGTTAATATGCTGAGTAAAATGCAAGTTAGTATCGATGAGTAATCCCAAACTTTTAACGCAACTCGTGAAAGGTACCACGGCATCGTCTATCTTTAAGACCATGTCGTTTGCCATGGTCATCCTGGACCCTTCACCCCCAAACACAATAGCAGAAGATTTCTTGGGATTAATCTTTAATAAATGTTGTTTGGAAACATTAACTAACTTTTCAAGATCACTATTTATGCGAGAACATGCATTACGAATATCTGTAACTTCGAAAGAATGGTAAAGTTGAGTATCATCTGCATAGAAGTGATAATTACAGTGATGAAACGATTTATGAAAAGAAGATGTATAAATGGTATACAAGATAGGCCCAAGAATACTTCCCTGAGGCACGCCAGATGTTAGTTTACACGGCAAGGATAAATTGCTGTTATAAGTAACACACTGGCTTCTATCAGATAAGAAAGAAGCAATAAGCTCTACAGCGTCGGGGGCAAGGCCAATATGATGCAAAATCGAGATCATAATGTCATGATTCAGCATGTCGAAGGCTTTGGAAAAATCGATTAGAACCAAAACAGTAATTTTGTTATGGTCCAAGGCACGAAAAATATCATCTGTAATATCGGACAAAGCTGAAGCACAACTATGACCCCGCCGAAAGCCCGACTGCCTCAAGGGTAGTATATTAAAGGAGTCTAAATGCACACGCAGCTGAATCTCAAGAATTTTTTCTAATATTTTCGAAAGGACAGGAAGAATACTTATGGATTGGAGATCACTAAATTCTGAAGGTGCGACAACCTTAGGAAGAGGAATTACATGTGCACGCTTCCAGACTGTCGGAAAATATGAGCTGCGTATGCATTCATTGAAAATATGAGTCAGGAAAGGAATAATGAACGGGCAACACAGAAGAATAAGCGAAATGTTTAGATCGTCACAACCATACGCCCCGGACTTTACCGACAGAAGCAGATCGCTGACACACTTCTTTATCGACAAGTTGAAAGGACATGGTATTAGAAGCACACGGCATGAGACGAGAAGAATAAAAGGAGAGCAAATCTGGGGCAGGTACTGCATCAGTTTTACACGATTCTACGAAGTACTTATTAAGATTGTCGACATTGCTCAAGTTCAGAGGTAAATTACGCGACTTACGTTTTAGAATATTAAGTTTACCGAGCTCCGCCCACTTCTCCTTAACTGAGCAGTTCTGGAATTTATAATTAAGATATGCTCTCTTCTCAGAACGCAAAGCAGAAGTTGTGAAATTTCTGAGTTGTTTGTAATAAGACCAATTGGCAGGGAGCCCAGACCTCTTGAATTTACTCAACGCGCTATCTCTTAATTTCATCATAAATTTGATGTTGTCTGTTATCCAGGGCGTATAGGAGTGTGTCTTACGTCTTTTAGAAACACGAAGAGGAGCATGAAGATTGGCTAGAAAGAGGATAAAAGAATTTAAAATATCAACTTTACCATCAATGCTATGTGTTCGAAGTATGGAGTGCCACGGCAATGAAGCAAGATCTGAATTGAAGCGAATAGTATCTATGTCTCTAAGCGAACGATAAATAAAACTAGGAATTTCACATGGTACAGACACAATTAAGTTTACAGCATATTAGAAAATGATCAGAAATCTGCGCATCAATCACCGCAGCACCACACACCTCAGATTTCACTGCAAAAATTAAATCAATTAACGAAAATGAAGAATCGGTGATACGAGTGGGCTGGTCAATAATTTGGGCTAAATTGAAAGTTTCGGCCAAAGCTAACAAATTCTCGGACATATTAGTGAAATGCAATAAATTTACATTAAAATCACCAACGAAGAGGACGCTGCTAAACTTGGAAGTAACAGCAACAAGTAAGTCTTCAAAACAGTTCAGAAATTCATCGTACTCACCCTTAGGAGGTCTGTATACAACGCCAATCACATGGTCAGTTCCACCAGATGTCACCGTCACCACCAAGTATTCAAAGTTAACGTTAGAAATTCTTGAAATGATTGTAAATTTCAGGATATCTCTAATGTACATGGCAACACCCCCACCTCTACCAACACGATCGGATCTAACCAATGTATAACCACGAAGTGACACAGCAGCATCGTCAATGCCATCATGCAGCCAGGACTCACTCAAACATACCAAGTCATAGTCATTTTGACTCACATGATCAGTAAGACGATGAAAAGAGGCTACAAGGGATCTTACATTAATATGGGCAATGCACAATGTCATAGTATAATAAAAATAAATAAGTTAAAAGTGTATATGAATGTGCATAACATGAAGTAAACAGTAAAAAGAGGGAAAAACATTAATAATTATCCAGAAGAAATAAGACAGAGAAGAGATCAAGGGAAGAAAAGATAACGATAGAAAAAAGAGAAGAAAAAGAAATGACCCCAATTTGCAATAAGTAAATCAAAAAAAAAATAGAAAACAAAAAAACATGGACTGCACCCACATCCCTATACAATACGAAATATATCAGTTTCACAATTAACATAGGTACACATGTAGAAAAAGAAACAAAAAGTTTCACAATAAAACAGAGCAGCAAAAAGTTTTAGAACTCTATCGATATAATAGTAGCATTTATATTTCCGTCCTGCAAAAGAGTAATATGTACAAATAAATATCAAAAACTTTCCAAAGAAACTGGGTTTTACAGCAAAAACAATATGTAAGAAAAGTGTACAAATTCCAAACGTAAAATAAATCGTGAGTACCACTGATGTAGTTCAAAAAAAAAAAATCAAAATAGAGAAATAGAATGCAGTGTACATCGCGACACCTAGCGTCAACAATTAACACTTCACAGGTCTTCCGCACATCTAATAACTTTCTTCTGGTTGCCTTGCAAACTGTAAATTTTTCCGTTAAGTGACCATACCTTATCAGCACCATATTTTCGACCAGCTTTCCTCAACAGTTCGTAGCGCATTCGAGTCAAATCCTCTTTAATAACAAAACCAGACCCCTTCAGCAGTTTTCTGCTACGCAGTACCAATTCCCTGGTTTTGTATGACAAGAAACGAACAATTACTGACCTAGCCTGACAATCCTTCGCTCTTCCAAGTCTGTGGCACTTTTCAACATCCACCGGCAACACCTTTAGATCAAGTTTATTATTCAACAGCTCCAAAACAAGCTCTTCTGTATCAGTAGCACTTTCATTATGTATTTCATTTATTCCAAAGATACGTATGTTGTTTTGACGGCTGTATTGTTCAAGAGAATCGTACTTTAATTAAAAACCATGGATTCTTTCTGTATTTAACTTCAATTCTTTCATGAAGGCCTCTAGGGTCGTGTCGATTTTATTAAACCGTTCATCAATTCTTTTACTAATCATTTCAGTCTGTTATTGGCATATTTTATTAATAAGTTCCTCACTGCTTAAATCGTCGCCCTTCACCGTTGACCTCAGATTCTTTGACATATTTATCAGCTGTACGGCACTATGATTCTGAATTTTCGCAAAAAACCGTAAAATTGGAATTCAGAGAAAACCACTGTTAAACGTTACACTTTACCGACAAAACCTGATTCCAGCTATCGTTAAGTAACTAATACACACATGTGTACCAAAACAGATAATTTTAAGAATTTTTAAACATGAAATTTGGCGAATATTCTGGGAGCAGGTACAAACCACCTCTCGACTACTCACACATGCGCCTTTATCTATCTATATATATGGGGCAGGATATTGTATCGTTGCACAAACTTGGCATATGACCCTATCGTTGCATCGTCACAATGTTCTCTATTTCGTTTCTAACTACAATATCTAATCTATTCCTTATTCCAGAGCGGGAAACATTGGTCTGTTAGTATAAATACTGTTAACCTCACTGTTAACTTATTGCATAATTTCGAAAATAAATTTCTTTAGAATTCTCACAAAAATTCAAATTTCAGGTGTATTCGAGGGTGTAATACTGAATTAATTTGCAGCAATAAAAAAATGGTTAACCTCGACCGCCCAGTACGATAATGGGAGTTGTGTTTCGGATCTACAAGGTGCAAGCGACACCCTCTACCAATAAATGGAAAATGGAAATTTTAATTTTGTGCAACTTTTATTTATCTTCTTGCCAGAAACTTTTCCTTGATTTGATTATGGTTGAGCTAGAATTTAAATTATTTGTTGGTTCTATGAAATTTTGCTTCTGGCTCGTCAGGTAAATCGTGAGCGCTTGATTTGTAGTTGACACATTTCCGATCTTGTAATATTTAATTATTCCCCAGCAGGTCCAGATACGACACTGTTTAACTAGAGGAAGTTTACAGGAATATTTATATTATCCGAAGATTTTCAGTATTCACGTAAACACATTTTCTCATTTTATTTCTTGAACATTCCGCGTCCGTTTTACTTCACTTGCCTGAAGAAACATCTTATAACGAAATTTAGTAGGTATTACTGCTCATAGTATCAGCGTAAATAATATATTCTCGTTGTCGGCCACCAAAATAATTTAACGACCTCTCGTAATTTTGACCGTCAAGAACACTTTCTTCGGTCATTTAAGGTGGTATATGGGAAGCTGGTCTGGCGGTAAAGTAGGAAGCTGTTTTGCACAAGACAATTTACGGTCAGATTTAAGCGAACCAACATAATTAACGTAAGGAGTCGTTTAAATGATATAAGAAAGTAATAAAAACAATTTTAAGGACTGGTGGGCGAGTGCTGTACCAGTGCTTTAACTTTTCTCAGCATCTGATTTAAGTTTTTTATTTGGTCGTGCTATTATACCTTTGCGAAGTACTACGTTCCGTGAACTTTGTGGAGAAAACTGTTTAGTGCAAAAGTGTCATCTACCAGTTTTGGTTTAATTTATTTTCGGATACAGAAACTAAAATAAACTGACTGTTACTATTTATTTCTTCAATATACGGTGTATTAAGATCCATACGAATTGCCCAAAATGGCGCCGTGGCGTCGTCAGGTAGCGACAGCCAGTGATTTTCTAATACTAGATACCAACATGCCGTATATTCCCTATATCATGGGACACGCCAGGAAGTGCAAAATACTTTATTGTTTTTGTTTCGTTCTATCGTGGAAACTTGTATGTAGCTATCACTGTCACGAATTACATAAAGAGCGCATGTGCGAGATGGAGGTTGCCCTTTTTCTTTTCTTAATTCAGCCGTATTTGAGGTTAAATTATTTTAAAAGCAAAACAGGGATAAAACACATCACTGAGCAATTAATAACGACCAATAATGAGAAACTGACACTTTTGTATTTGTCGCATGGATATTCCGTTCTATTTAGCAGTTTTTAACTGAAAACCATAGCAAACAAGACTTGTTTTGACGTCCCGAAACAAAACACTCGCCATATTGCTCTTTCGGCATCGGGAACATGGGAAGCTGCTTGAGCATGCGTATTAATGTAGAACTCGTGAGAAGGATAGATGATCCCATTTGATTGATCCAGAGTGCAAAAAGGTAACTAAAGTATGTCTGTACATGTTGGCGTGGAGGCTACCTTGCATGTTGGTATCTAGTATTAGAAAATCACTGGCGACAGCTAATACGCAAATGCTGAACTACCCCGCTTAGCGCTTAGCGAGGCGCTTAGTTTGTTTGACTTTGACGAGTAATTGTTGATCAAAGAGGTTAGATATTGTAACCTGTTTGAAATCTATCTGCGTGTGCCATATACTTACCTTAATTTTGAAGTAAAAGTACTTTTATGTGATTAAAATACTGTTTTATATCCATTAGTTCAAATAAATAAAAACGTTTCCTTATCCTGTCAAAATCAAAACACATCAGGGATTACGATTCGTCAGCATCAGTTAACCAATAATGGGTATGAAAACTTCACTGGTTTTCGCTCTCTGACGTCAGTTCGCTGCTACAACATTCAATTAAACGACTGGGAAAATTCAATAATGTCTACTTAGTTTTTATTCGCCAACTTTATCATGTTCTGCTGAATTATATAAGGGAAACAATTTAAATGCCCATTATTTGAAATAAAATAAAATTAGATTGGATATTCTCGCATTAAAATTTGATACTTTTACTTCTGTCAGGTGGAGGTCAGGTCAGGTCATAAGGCTTCTTTTATAATGATTTGCCAAGAAGGTATCTTAACACACGGTCCATGTAAGAGCAAGTTAGATGCACAATTGCAAATTAATGTGCAAGTTATTCGTTTTAGTGCTCAAAGTATACTTATAAGTGTGCGCTTAAATCCTACTCTTATGTATTTACTTCATATGACAATATGACGCACATAAAAATCCACATAAAATGGATTTAGTGAACGACTCCATTGTTTCTTATTATTATTATTACTTTTAAACTTCATGTCAAAAACGGACAGCATGAGACGGATATGAAACTATTGCGAAATAATGGTAGTGTGGTACTTCGTAACCACGTGTTTCACAGATCACAAGCTATTATTTGTAGCGAGTCCAATTTTACCTTCCTTTATTCACATTTTTGTTTTCTATTTGCATTTCTCAGTAGTAGATATTTCAATTATTTTGTTGTACGCCGTTCTATTTAGTTCTATTTTGTATTAATAAACTATGTTAATTGAGTTAAACCACATTTGCTGATATAGGTATACCTATTAACAAACCACGAAAACGCAACGAAGCGCCATTTTGTTAGTTTCGATTTTTCTGATTATCTTTGCTCCATTGGGATCTATTTAATGATTCATATCGGGTTCAATTCACGTTGGATTCAATTTTAAATATATCCTGGCTGATCTTGGTATATCACCTGACATTAAAAGTTGGCACAACGATGGTGATCACTATAGGGTTCTTCGAGGAAATAATCAAAATTAAAATTGCAAAACACTGTTTTAAGGTAGACGAAAATTTTCCAATGTTACTCGATATACGAAATGTTCTACTCCAGTTTCTTTAATATTACCTACTCCTACAACTAAGTACGGATGTTTCTATGTTTTGCAAGCCTACAAATAAATATAAATCTAAATATAAACAAAAACTTCTTAACCTTTGAAACATATCAAGCATATATCCTTTAAATGCCAAAATACGTATTCTAAGAAATACGTACTTACTGTAATTACGTCTCAGTCCTAGAATCAGTCATTTATACTCGTATTTATCATTTTATCTGTACATATTTTGTAATAGCTCTAATTTTTAATAACTCTTATACCTAATTAATCCGATACCCTTATAAGTTACTACATATACTTAACAATCAACATTCCATAATTACGCACAACATTAAATTAGCACGATTATGTCTTGGACACGTTAAGAAAATTAAATTTCTTCAAATGTAAGATATTAAAAATTAACTTAGTGTTAATGCTAATTAAAGCTGGGTAATTAAGATCTCATTCTATAAAAAAACAAACGGTAAATAGTACATAATCTCAAACAGATCAACAGATTCCAGTAGCGGCAGTTTTCCTCAAAATAGTTTGGTAACTTTTGCAAGACTTATTTTAGTATTTATTTGTATTACAAAGAAATGATCTTTGAGACTAAACAGAAGGGTTACCTGCCATTTCATATCATGAAACTTGTTGCAAGTCAGTTTTAAAAGTTTCGTCTCGATATAAAACTTTGGAATTTTTAGTCAACATAATAGGTAGTGTGTTGCAGATTCTGTAACTGTAGACCGGACAGTTATTAAATTCTTAACTAGGGAGGATGCTTTCCCATCAGAATTGACCACCTGTCGATGAGCAAATGAGTTTAAGGGCGGTATAATGCCTCGAAGACGACGTAAGGAGCGGAAGACCTGCCAGTGGCACAGAATTCTGAAACCCAAAGCCAAAGTAGAGAAGCTAGTGATGGAGGATAGGCGAATTACTGTCAAAGCCAAGACTGTAGAGATTAACGACCATTCAGTTGGATCGATACTGCTTGATATATTGAATGTGATTAAGATTTCAGCCCGATGAGTACCGGACGAAAGCTGGGTTCATCACAATGACCCTGTCACCAAACAAGTCAGCATAAAGTGGCGACAAAATGATGCTCTCGGATTTCTGGAATTCTCGTGGCGTATTACTTATCGGCTTTCTTGATATCATCAATGGCACGTATTACCTTCTGACCAAATTGCCGGAGCAAATCAAGACTGAATTTCATGGACTACTAAAGAATATGATTCCTGCGGAGCAACAAGTGTCATCGTACAAGTGGCATTGTACCGACCCTAGAAGCGGTGAACTGGGTCCCTAAATCTCCCCATACTCAGCATTTCGCTGGAATTCTCACCCTCTAATTTACTTCTGTTCAAATTGAAAACTCACTTCGTGGAATGCATTTCAGGGACGTTAGCAACTTAAAAACTGTTGGGATGTCATTGGATTCTAACGAGAAAATTATATAACGTTGAAAGATCGATGGGTCAAGTTTGTAGATTTGGAAGGAGACTACATAAAGAAGACCTGAGATGTGTGTAGAATTAAATCATTAGTAGTGCTCAGATTTTTTCACATTCTCGCACTTTTAACAAATTAAATTATTACTATACTGGAATCTTGACTGGGATATTTTTCTATCGTTAATTTGAGGTACATATTTCAGTTCTTTTGAAACACACAGTACACTAGATGAATTAAACAGAACCTACCACTTTATGTTTCTAAAGACATCTAATCTTAACGCTAGGTTCACATATCTGTACTCTACAATTTAATATTATATTGCAGCTTGAACCAGACAGTTTTGAGTCTTATGGTAGGTAATTTAATAATTTCCGATGGCTAATTATTGGGCCCCCTTTGTTTTCCGAGCAATTATTCGACCCTTATGTGAACAAAATGGCACTCATCGGAGCATGTAAAATTTGTATGGGAATTTATCATTGCATTTTAATCGGATTTCCGAACCGTTTGAAAATTAAACGGGCATTTCCGGCTACCAAAATTTATTGCTCTTGATCAATTTGATACCGGAAATTAATTCATGCTATACAGCATTAAGTTAATATTTATTTTTACAAAGCACAGTTAATGCATTCGGTATATTTTGTTTTGTTTATTGTATTATTTATGTTCATCCTTGAAACGATCAATCAATGCTTACAGTATTATTATTTACAAAAGCACAAACTAATGATGCAATAGATATGTGGAAAACATTTTTGTAAGAGTGCGAATTTGCATTTTAAATCTCATGCTACTCCAATTTGTCGTTTCCTATTGATAATAATCTGACACGTAAACAAATACGTCCTTATATCCTTACTCAGAATTAATTTGTTGTACTAGAAATGAAAATTTACTGATCGGCACAATTTTTGACTCTCAGCAAAATAATAGTAAACCACGATCTGTCGATTATCAGGATCATCCCTTTATCAAACAATTATTTTGAGCGCCGTAGAATTATTATGTTAATGTATACAGATATGTAAAACTTAAATCATTCTTCAGCGATTTGTTATTCGTAATGCTTAATATTATATAATTATTCAAGACAGATTGTATGTAAATGCATGGCATTATAACAAAACAGTTCAACTCATTATTCGTCTTGAGAAATCAGCATAAAATGTTTTAAAAAACTTGAGCACAATTTGTCTGCTAAGATGACATTTAATATTTTTGTATCAAATGGTGTTTAAATCGACAATTCATCAAATACAGGTTTTTAATGTTATTTTTTATTAGAAACATTTTTGTTTATATAAATGTCCAAATTTTGAATAAAATATTGTAAGTACTAATTGCGTTAATTACTAAAACAACTGGTAAAGCTTCAGCAGTTATTTTTCTAAGCAACTTACTGGTTTATGGAATCTCCCCATGCGGGAGTTCCATTAACTGTCGAGAACTCGTCATTAACACCCCCCCCCCCCCCCCCCCACTTCAAACTCAGTAACATTATAACGAGAATGTATTTCTTCTGAACTCCTGAAGAAGTCAGCGAAACTCTTGCTGAGTTTAATTACTGTGTCACTGTCTTTTGGTCTTTTGTTCTGCCTGGAGCGACGTACAACCGAACCTTAACTGAAACTCTATTCCTATAGTCCGTTCCGCGGTATTTTGAAATCACCATTTAGGCATTTTTAGTCCTTGCATATACAGTGTGTCCGCGGATGGACTTAGGTAACTATACTTGTAAAAACTTTTATTTTCAGTTTTTCGAAAAAAAGTCATTCTTTATAATTTCTTTTGCTTGTTATACAAATACGATTCACGTTGAGAAACCTTGATTTTGTTGTACAGGGTGCGGAGAAAATATAAAAATGTATATTTGCAAAATTAAAAATTTTTGAATCAAGCTTTTTGAAGTCTCAGAATGGAACAGCTTAGAAGGAGAAATCAAAAAGCCAAATAAAGTTTTCCCATAGAAGTTATACTTAGTTGCTAAGATATACTGGGTGTCCGGTTAAGGTTGGCGACCGGCTATCTGAGGAACTATTCTTCCTACAGATTTCGGAAAAAAATCTTCTTACAAAAGTGACCATAAAAATTCATCAAAAATGTTTTTAGCTTTCAATTTTCACCGCTAGAGGGCACAATTTTAAAAGAAAATAGACAATCCACATTTTCTTCAAAAATTCAAACGGAAATGTAGGTATCCTTTATCTTTCTCAACATCTCATCGTAATATCGAGCAAATTAGTTTAATAACTTTTTGATCTAACTAACTTACGAAATAAGGGCTGGGAGGAGGAAAGAATTCCCTTACACCAAAAATGCCATGTCTCCGGATTTAATGAATTTTAATGAATTTGGTCTCGTTGGAAAAGGAATTTATAGCGTAATAGAAATCTGCATTTACGCTTGAATTTAATTTTACGAGGGAGCCGCCAGATGGCGTTATTTCGAAACTTGCAAAAATGTGAAATTTTCTCAAAAACTTTAAATCGAATGGTATATTTTTTATAACATGGCGTCAGTAGAAATATAATTGAGAACAAAATGGCTCAAACCGGAAGTTGTTATCTTTTTTCAAACGGAAGTTATCATCGAGAATATGGTTTAATCAAATCTCAGCGCATAGGTACCAAATTTTTTCAAAATTTTTTGAATGGAATGGTACATTTTCATAACATGCTGTTAGTACAAATAGCATGAGGAACAGAATGCCGCAAACCGAAAGTTCCTATTTTTTTTCAAACGAAAGTTATTATCAAAAATGCTGTTTAATCACATTTCATTGCATGGGTAATTTTAGGAAAATATTTTTTTTAAGAATATTAGGGCATTCTTGTATCTCTTATCAGACAGAATTATAAGAAATATTACAAACAAAAAGCACTCCATGGAAAATAAAAACAAATACCTGGTCATAGTATTGTCACTAATTGTTAAGTTTAACTTAACTAAGTATTAATTATTAGGTAGTTTATTTAAATTCGATTTCAGTGTCTTTTCACTAGAATTTATTATAACTTTTTAAATCATGTCTAGCTCTGTTGCTGAAGAATATGACAAGCTCGCGGTGTTTTTCGAAATGAAGAAAATGCCGTTATTGCCTCCCGAGCCTTGGCAAGGCTTTTAAGGAAAATTGAATATTTACTAAATTAAATTGATATTCATTTAGGTATTCAATTTTTCTCAAATTTATCCACGCAATGAGATATGATTAAACGCAGTATTTTTGATCCCAACTCTCGTTTCAAAAAGATAGGAACTTTCGGTTTGCGTCATTCTGTTCTTTATGTTATGTGTACTAACAACATGTTGTGAAAATGTACCATTCCATTCAAAAAAAATTGAGAATATTTGGTACTTGTACAGTCTGGGATTTAATTAAACGATATTCTTGATGATAACTTCCATTTGATAAAGATAAAAACTTCAGGTTTGCGGCATCTTGTTCTTAATTCTATGCGTAATGACAACATATTATAAAAAATATATAATTCCATTTATAATTTTTGAGAAAATAACACCATCTGGCGGATCCCTCGTAAAATTAAATTCAAATGTAAATGCTGATTTCTATTACGCTATAGATTCCCTTTCCAACAATACCATATTCATTAAAATTGGTTCAAGCAATCCGGAGATATGACATTTTTGGTGTAAGGGAATTTTTCCTTACCTCACTCCTTATTTCATGAGCTAGATCAAAAAGTTATTAAACTAATTTGCAGGGTATTACGAGGAGATTTTGAGAAAAGTAAAGGATTCCTAAATTTCTATTTGAATTTTCGAAGAAAATGCGGATTGTCTATTTTCTTTTAAAATTGTGCCCCCTAACGGGGAAATCTGAAAGCTAAAAATATTTTTGATGAAGTTTTCATGACCACTTTTATAGGAAGATTTTTTTCTGAAAGCTGTAGGATGAATAGTCCCTACGATATAGCCTGTCGCCAACCTTAACCGGACACCCGGTATTTCTTAGCAACTAAGTATAACTTCTATGGAAAAACTTTATTTGGCTTTTCGATTTCTCCTTCTAAGCTGTTTCAGTTTGATACTTCAAAAAGCTTGATTCAAAAATTTTTAATTTTACAAATATACATTTTTGTATTTTCTGCGCACCCTGTACAACAAAATCAAAGTTTCTCAACGTGAATCGTATTTATATAACAAGCAAAAGAAATTATAAAGAATGACTTTTTCTCGAAAAACTGAAAATAAAAGTTTTTACAAGCATAGTTAAGTCCATCCGTGGACACACTGTATTTTATAAAGTTAATGAAAATAACAATTGCAACAATTTCAACAATTAAAATTCAAAGTAAATTGTATCGGCTAAAAGTGGTCGTCTGCATAACCGTACTAGTGTGACGCACAGTGGTATGTCGTCACGTTACAGGAAGCAAGACGAAGTCGAACGCATGCATAGGGTGAAAACATTCCTGATCCGAACGAGATCCCTTTTCTGCCCACGCTGAGCACGAATTTTCTTTGATGTACAGACTTACAGAAGCCAGTGTTCGCATGCAACTCCATTATATACGTATTGTTAACGCCAAAAGATCTATCCAACATTTGAATGCTGTATTGTGAATATTGTATCAGGTTCATTTAAACAGATTATTGGTCTACCTTGTGAATGGAAAACCTTTGTGACCCATAATTATTGTCGTCGAATTTGCGTTGTAGTTGTAAGTTGTAGACCAGCAGCAAAATGGGTGGTTTGTTGAAAAATTCGGTAGTCATAATTCTAACAATGGTACACTTCTCGTTTCCCCTCATGAATGTAACAAAGTCATACGAGTATAAAGGCGATATCATATGCTGACGTACAGTAGGTATGTACCTGCATCTTCCAAGTACCACAATTTCGCAAGGCAAAAATACTTCAAATCAGCTTTACTGCTACCATTAGGATCTGTTTATTTTTAGAAAAGAAACCAATACATAATATTCGACAAAGACCAATTATCTTAGGAAATAAGCGTTAACCTTTTAAAATGACCGTGATGGATTAGCGCAACTGCCGATAAAATCTAACATAGCCTAATCGTTTTCAAGGTACCCGAGTAAAAATGTTGCATAAAAAAACCAGCGAACCATTTGCAGAAAAACTGTCACCATCGAGATCAGAAAGATTATTTCAGGTATAAAACTGTAGTCAAGAACGACGATAATTAAAATTGCAAATAACTTCGCATTTCCCATTTTATTATTAACGTCACGTCACGTTCCTTACATTTTCTAACTTATTATTATTATTATTGTGAGTTAAGCTGATTCATGTAATACTCCTACCAAATAGGTTAAATACCCTAAAAATAAATGAAAATAATTGAAGTCTAATATTTATCTAAGTGCTCTCATAATAATAATTAACCATACTTAAAGTAATGCGCAGTAGGTATTGGAAAACGGTAACGGGTACCTAATAAATTAGTGCCGAACAGCAACGAGCAAATTTGTTGCTAAAAAATTTGATACTTTAAAGGATGTTGAGGAAAGGACCAGAAAAGAGGGTGTACAGAAGTAAAAAGGATATTGGAGAACATAGCATGACGGCAAATATAAATCAGCTTCAACATGACAAACGGATACGCATCAGATAAGTAGTACATCAGCGATACGTTTGAAACAATGCATTTTGACAGTAAGTAAGTACCTAATATTACCTGCAATATGAAATTGCACTGGTACTGCTGAGGGACATCGCTGTCAAAAGTCGTTTCAATTTCAGGATGGTCAACGAGAAGTTCTTTACAAAAGGTATTCAGTTGGATGCCCTAGTAGGGAACAGTGAAGCGATGCCAGACCAATACTTGCATACGACGAATTTGTGATACAAGTGAAACGAATATGCAAAAAGCATATCCCCAGATATGAAATATATCACAGGTTTGAGTAAGGGACAAATAGAAATATTCGTGGACTACGCTGAAAGCTGTAAGAAAGCTTCCATTTTTGATAAAACTATTTCATCTTCAGCTGAAAATCGCACGGAGATTTGGCAAAATCGAAAACAACAGATGAAATTAAACAACGATCCCAAACAGCTATCGAGAAATACCGATGTAGCAGCTAATAAAATCGTAAACGATCTAATTGTGCAAAAATAAAAGAACACTAAGAATAACACTTGGGAAAAGTTGCAGGGCAGGCAATTTAAGGAATTAGCAAATAGGTCATGTAGGGCGACAATCGCGAGAATAGATACTTATGATGATCAAATGGTGTTTAGAGTGCAGTTAATGTATCTTTCTATCTCTTTCCATATTTTTTTCCACGTTCCGTCATATAAATCTTCTACACTTCACTTCTCCCGCAGTACAACCTCTCTCCTTTTGCCGACTCTCTTCCCACCTCGAATTCTCCCTTCCTTCCTTCGTTATATCTTTGATGATGAGCAAATGGTGTTTAGAGTGGAGTTAATGTATCTTTCTATCTCTTTCCATATTTCTTTTACCATGTTCCGTCATACAAATCTTCTACACTTCACTTCTCCCGCAGCACAAACTCTCCTCTTTTTGCCGACTCTCTTCCCACCTCGAATTATCCCTTCCATCCTTTGTTATATCTTCCCAAAACCGTCTTGACAGTTCACGAACACTTCTACCTCTTAACATCTCATACTTGAACACTCTTTCCACACATACTCTTGTTCCCAGCTTATTTCTCTTTGTTCCTTTTCTAAACTTATGTCCCGGAGTTATCTCTCTCTCTTTTTTTCTCTCTCCCCGCCTCCCCTCCTTCCAAGCAAGCAAGGTACCGAACCTTGCTTATCAATAAGTAGAATAACTTCGCTTTTCTTTAAAGTGGCGTCCGAAAAGAATACGAAATGTAGCATTACAGGTGCCGTTTATTAGTTCAATCATGACTTATGTCTAATTAAGTTTACACTCAGAGAATCGTCATTTTTGCCTGTCACTTGGGGATCAGATGCGGATGGCGAACTTAGAGGAACAGTATACAATCGATCAACCATCGGTCCCAAATATACTTAAGGAGATTTATAGATTGCGCATGACTTAACGATTACCACGCAAACGCAATCAACATGTTACTCAGTCTTAAGTCCAGGTTGGCTTAGGTAGCAACAAGTGTGGTACAAATCCACGCGCTCTGTGTTCCACTGCTCTTATTTTGTGCTCAGAAATGAATCTTCATATGGGTATCCTCGTTATAAGACAGAGAAAATACAATAGAATAAATAGCTCCCGCCTGACAGCGAAGCACCTGGAAGAGCTTGAATAAACTGCGATGAGAAAGCGGGAAATACGGAGGGAACATGAGATAGAAGCTCCATAACGGCTCAAATCGAAGCATGGATAGAGGATGGCCGGCACCAACAAACCATGATCGCATATTCAAAGGGAAGTAATTATTTGGGCGGTTGTTTTAACATGCTGGCAGTTTCATCGGGCAGTTAAAAATTCACGCGGGCGGTATTAAACTTTTTTGGCGGTAATTAACTTAATGTGGCAGTAGAACGTGGCCAGCAATATAAAAGAATTTGGTCGGTTATTTAATCCTACAACGGCAGTTCAAAACTTACTCGAGCGGCAGATTAAATCAATGTCCAGTGCAATTATTATTTGAACTGTAAAATGATTGAATGGGCAGTATAATGTATTAATGGGCAGTTAGATAAATAGTTCGCCAGTTCTCGACGTTTGGCGAAATCGAACGTCATTTTCATTGAAAAGAGCGGCACACTTCCGTTAAAAGGGGCGCAGCTTACGCTACAGTGCACCGTAAGCGGCCAATCGGAAGAGATTTGCCTATAAATATTAGGTCGTTTCGCTTATTACCTTATCACTGAGTTGCGAGTGCTTGGATAAATTACACTAGCATTGCACCATTAAATTTATTCAACGCACCCCTCCCCGTTTTCCCATAGAAATGTTTAAAATACTGAACTCAGCCATTCGCAGGTAAAAAAATATTAATTTTGCTTCATCTCTTTGCGTCTTCTATTGCACCGCATTGCACCACAAACCATTTTTTTAATGCTGCATCGAATAATGCATCATTTGAATGCTAACGACTGAGACTTACAACGCTCCGCTCTTATCGCTCCGCTTGACCTTAACCTGATAGACTTTTATATTAAAAAGTGTCAGTCGTTAGCGTTTATATTATTCTTTTAATTATTATTTACATGAAAATGCTCGCCATTGAAGAGAATAACATTATAAACGCCTACAACTGACACTTTGTCAGGTTAAGGTCAAGCGGAGCGTTGTAAGTCTCAGTCGTTAGCATTGAATAATTTTAAAGGTGCAATAAATTTAATTTTTGTCTTAATATCTACATTATTGTTAATTGTTATTTTTATTTCGCTACCTAACTTAAATAAACATTATATGTATATGTATCATTTAACAGGCCGATCATATTTTGTACTGCATAAGTATTTATAGAACTACTTGTCCCACGATTTCTAACAGACCCATTCTGATTTCATGACTGCACACGCGTTACTGCCCCTTTATTCATTTTACTGCCCAATTGAATTTTCACGCATTCAAATATTTATTGAGCTACTCATTTGAAGATATGTTACTCCTCGTTTCCACTTTTTTTACTGCTCATATTTTACCACTCAATCTGTTATTGAACATACAATTTGTATTTTCACACTGACCAAAACTGTAATATAGTACCGCCCCTTTAAATAATAGCCATATTCAAATATCCCGTTCTGGAGCACCGGCGCCCAACGAAAGGGTCTGTTTTGATTTTGTTCTTTACTCTGCGTTAGACACGAGTAATAATAAAGCAAAAAAGTAAAAAAATTAAACAAACAAAAGATAAATAACCACAGAATGATAAGTGTGTTTCGTGTATCTAAAGTTTCCGGTTTGATCCATACAAATGAAGAAATGTTGAAAGAAAACTAAAAAATGTCGACGAGGTACGATAAATTGGTTTAATCGCCTGAAAAGGCAGTTTTGGGAAACTCGCTAGCACAACGATAGAATAGACTCCAATAAAAAGAGCCTCTAGGAAGAAGGAGAAAAGTGAGGAATAGAACAGCAATAGTTCCATAAAATCATTTCAAGAAACTGTAAATGAGATATGGTAATTGCAGGACTCGAAAGGTGACCTGAAGAAGTTCATTATGCCAGTGGAAACATCGCCGCTATTATCAAAGTTGTTAGACGGACATCAAGTTCATTTCTACTAATACCAGAAATACATTCGAATAGGTATAGGAGTATGTTTACTTATTTTTATAGTCCCTAGTTGTAGGCTGGGAAAGAACGTCTACTACAACGGTCTGCTGTTCAAAAAATACTCACACTTTCGATAGAACATCATAACCAATGAAATGCTTACACGAAAGAACGTTTAATAGAATAATGACAAGACAAAACTATCACATGATGTAAAATATTAATTATAATATTAAATGCCCCTAAGTTGACAGGTAAAATCACACCATAATCATAATGTTTATTACCTGATTAAAATCAATGACATTTTAAGTAATATTAAATTTGCACTTTTTTCGCAACGGCCCGGCCCCACCCTTGGTAATGGTGTTAGTTCATCCTACCGGTGCAAACAGTTTGATGAACGGCGAGTGCAACATCATAACTTTATTAATTATCCTTCATTAAAAACAATTTGCGAGAACACGCGCGTCAGGTGCGTTGCGTTATTTACGGCATCAAATAAGTATTCCAATTATTAGTCATGGATATTTCGTAATAGATGCTCCAATTACAATTTCAATTGCTTCAGATGGAGAGCAATCCTTCGAGGGAAGCCCCGCGGGTTCATACTCGGGTCTGTCACTTTCATATTTACGACTTGCACATACGTTAGGAAAAAATGTTTAATGACAACGCTTATGAAGCAATAAAGTAATAAATACCTTCCAGACTCTTCACATTTTTCACAATAGCGGCCCTTACTTTGTAATAATCACAATTTTATTGTCATCATTTACGTGTTGACTCGTTCGTAATCATTTCTACGGAATCTGAGTGGTTTACTGCTTCGCATGCTTCTAAAATAGAGGACAATAGATATTACGATGGTTCAAGAAGGGTTACAGATGAAAGACCACATTACCGGAAGACATTAACTGTCAATAATTAGGCGTGCGGAATGATTCCTCGGGGCGGAAATGTTCTTAAGTTGCATTAATGGTTTTATGGCCTTCATTTTATTAAATTTACGGTTCTTACATTATAAGACTATCTCATAATAAAGTTTTCAGTCCGAACGCGTACGCGTCCAACCAGTCTTCGGACTCCGAAGACTGGTTGGACGCGTACCTCCATCCTTTCCCATCCTGAGCTAGCATTTCCCTAAAAGTAGAACATCCTACATCCCTAACTATTTGAGAGTAATAGTCTAATCTGAGCGTACCCCTACCTCTTTTTATTCCTATCTCTGACTCCATTATGTCGCGACCTAAACCTTCGTGCCTCAGAAGGTGTCCTACCATCCTATCTCTCCTCTTCTTTACTGTTTTCCATAAATAAAAAGTGGTCAAAATTATAAAAATATTATAAATTCTGTTGCTAACAAGTGTGTGGTTTTATCGAGGGTTCAATGGAAAGGGCACTACGTCACCTTTACGAATATCCAAACGTGCCGCGATTCAAAACAGTCAAAGTAGTTGGCAGGGCCCGATTTATACAGCGTTACGCGGCGTCGAAATGTCACTTTTGAATCAATTTCAATAGTCGCGCAACATGTCGTCGAATATTAAATGTTTTAGTATTGAAAATACTTCTGGGCTCGTGTATATGGGACTCATCTTATTAAAAATGTATCGACACGCGACAGATTCTGTTGGCGGCGCGCGCAGTCGAGGCCGCTAATAAATTGGATGGAGATCGCCAGATGTAAAATAAGGTACGGCGAGCGCGAGTACCGTTTAAGAGGGATATCGAGTTGCAATAAAAATCCAAACTGTACAAAACGGATGCGTTAATATTTTGTTACGTATTGCGTCAGTTTGACTAAATGCCTTGTGCTTGTCACAAATCATTTATTTTATTGTATCAATAATATACCAACTTAAAACGGTACAGATCACTTTTGTTGGACATCTTAGAAACCGAGCAGTTGTGTCGGTATTTTCAATACACCTATGATACTTGCGTAAGATGCGAGGTCTGTGAATTTTTTGTGTGGTGCACAATCGACATCTGTCACTGTGACACCTGTTAATGGTAACTAAGTAACTACAGTCCTTCTTAACTTGATCATTATGTCATCAACGTAATGTGTAAGTTACTCAGTTACTTCGAAAAGAATGTCTGAAATGCCAGTATGGCGATTTGTATTGTGAAAAAAGGACGGTAAATAAAAGTAGCGGCTGAATTGCATGCCGGCTTACGCTCTTTTCAGCGTTCGGACTGCTGGAGTGAGTGACATTAGGACCAAGTTAAAAAAGGACTGTATAGGGAGTAAGTAACTAGGAAAACTTTCGCTATTAAATCATGCTGCAAATGCAACGCGTGACACTGTTGCTGAATTTCGGGCCTATAGTACGAAAATAAAAAAAAATCCAATGTGAAAAACTCGCGCATTCCCTGAAAAAGACGAGGCGTAACGAATTATAAATCGGGCCGTGCAACCTACTTAGCCTGTTTTGAATCGCGGCACGCTTGGATATTCGTAAAAGGGACATACTGCCCTTTCCATTGAACTTTATTTCAACTCGTTAACACCTGACGTGAATTTGTCCGAGTTACGGGCTGCAAAAATGTCGCCGTGCCGGGGATTTGTACTAGGGTAAAAGATGGCACGGGTACCGATTTCAATTCAATTAATCGCAGGCTACAAGATGGCACAACTTTCATCTCGTTAACAAATCGCGCAATTTTCCGCAAATTTCCGTACCGGAAAGTGCCATTGTTTTTACATTTTTGCACCAAATGGTGGCCGGCACGGGCGGTGCCGTTCCGTTGAGTACGATGTTTTTACATGCCTTTGCCGTACATTCCATTTCGTTAACAGATGGGTGCATAATTTTGCAGCGGGCTCTCGGACTATTGGGAATGTTGGATATTCTACTTTTAGGAAAATGCTATTGTTAGCTCACGATAGGAAAGGATGGAGGTGCGCGTCCAAGCAGTCTTGAACTTTGCACCAGCAGAATCTTACGTCCGATATCTCATATTATGGACGTTTTCCGATGTTCTGGTTAGGTCTATAAAGCCCGCGGATTTAACTTGACCTTAGTATCAGGTGGTCATAAAAGATCTTGATGCGCGCGCCATTTTCCGTTTAGGTTCAGACTACTTTGCTGAAGGTAACTTTTTTAATTGACACACGCATTTTTTGCAAAAAAAGATAATGTAAAAAAGTGAGAAAAAACGTAACTTATACGGGGGCTGATCCCACTCAGCCGGAGAACATCAAACCATCAGTTCTATGCGATACCACCCTACCTGCCGTGGTTGCTGGTTGGAACTTCTGCTATCGAATTATTGAAACGTATAACAACTACGATAACGTCTCGCGTGGTGAGAGGCGCGCGCATATGATTTTTATGACTGCCTGCTAAGAAGGGCAAGTGCGGATTTATACTTAAGTGGTAAGTCTGTGGACAGGCCAGATTACAAGACACGAGTCCGGATGGCGATCAGGACAATCCTGGCAAGGGATTGGAAAACAGCAATATGCGCATACTTGTAATCAAGCGGGAAGATACTGCTTTCAATATGGTGGTGGAATACAAGTAGCCGGTAGAAGACATAAAGCGGAAAGAGAACTGAAGAAAAAATAAGAACACTAGCCATTATAGCATAAGCATAAGCCAATCTTAATAACAAAATTTATAACAAAAGGTTGCACTTGCTGCTTATTAACAGAAAATTATATTGGTCAGTACGGAACACCCCGTATAGTACAACCGACTGAAACTAATGATATTCAACTTCAACCGTGAGCACATTATCTTCATCATGTCATCCTGTACCTGAATTGTATTTCCGATCGTAATTTGCCCAATCTTACGCTTCGACAAACTGGCTAATAGTCGAAAAATCAGTTAATGTGTCCACTAAAGTTCTACGTTTTATTTTTATTGCTATTCTCGCGACGTATATAAAAATTCTTCTCGTACTATAAATCTGGCATCTAATTTAAGTAAATTCCTTGCGTCACATGCTTTTTTAGTATGTTACATATTTGTGTTGTTTTCCTATTAATTCTGGAAATCATTCTCTTTGCATTAGAAATTTAAAAAATACGTTATCTAAATTCTAAAGCAAATAGTACACTCCAGCGTAAAGGAGCCGCACATCGTAAAATTAGTCAGATATATTTGTCAACGAAGTGTATGGTTAGGAGGATGAATGGTCTAAATGTATTTAAATTATACACATATTTATGTAGAAATGTAAGACTCATTCTGTTTCCTTAAAAGTGCAAGCGCAGAATGTAAAAATCGTCTCGAACGTTTTCATACTATTTTGACTTTTATTCACAACTTGAATATTTAGAAAGTGTTTCCTTTTCTAAACTAGTTTTAAACGGGGACGTGCCAACGGAGGACATTCCCCGATATAATCCGAACAATTTATGACGCATAAACTTAACACGTCATTATCAATAACAATTTTTGAGCAAATATCAACTTTCCTTACACGGAGGTTCGCACATAAACAATTTAAACTAATGGCGAATATTTGTGAAACTAATATTCTATTAACAACAATCATGTACAAGAGCGTGGACTTCTTGTGTGATGCAAGCGACAATTGCTTTATAACTTCATTTGCACGTCAAAAAGCCACCAAGTATCAACGATTTGTACCCTACTCTGATTAATCTCATCACCACGCCGTTTTCGAAAAATGATGGTTTGACGCGCACTTCTGTCTTTTCCTCATCCTAATCTAACCTACGAATTTTACCGGAAGTAGAAAATCCTACATTCTCAACAAGTAGGTAGTAGTCGAGGGAAAAACCGCAGGAGTAATTTGGTGTACAACCTTGAGTAATAGAGAGTAATATTGAGTAATATTGAGAGTAAAGTGCGTAATATTTGAGTAATTGCAGGTAATTGTGAGTAATAACCGAGTATAATAGCGCGTAATACACGAGTAATGCTTCCGAATATGACGAGTATTGAGCGTAATTATGACTGCCCGGTGCCCGCGTATGTAAAAATCTTGAAGGTCAAATTTCGTAATGCGCAACAAATTTTTCAATTCTCTACTTATTTATAAAAGTCCAGTAGGTACTAGTAAATCCTCATTCTATAAGTTCTTTAGCGCCCATGGGAGCGAGAACTCCAAAAATCGAAGATTTTTTTTCACCGCTAAAACTGCGTCGACCGGGACGAAATTTTCAAAGGTAACTCGCGAAGGTAACTCGTGATTTTTCAAAATTCGTTAAAACACCCCGTAGTCAAGCGATAACAAAAACGGCATACCCCCCGACACCCGAATATATATCCCACTAATTCCAGACATCTGCCAGCGGGATCGGGCCGAAAACGTGGAATTTCGTCCACCGAGAGGTCCTACAGATCTAAGTCGGGTTTCGTCGCTCCGGGGTTCAGGACGGCCGAGATACGGAGCACTCAAAATAAGGATAGTCTTTTATACCCGCCGAACCGAAGCAGGTAGGACAGTGTCGAAAGCGAATTCCAGCACCGTCGATCGGACCAAAAATATCCGAAAATCAACCCCCTAGCACCACAGTTGCTAAGAGAAATAATTTTTCCCCCGAATCCTTGCAAAATTTTAGTGCTAAAAACATCGACAATGAAGGAAGTAACTCGTCCCTGAGAGTGGAAGGGGGGAAAGTCCACATATTATAGTGTTGCGTGGGCTGGAAATTTGGATAAATCAACGTTCAACGGCAGAAAAGTACATTTGAAAATGAACAACAAAAGCTCCGGGCGATCGCGAAAGTTCAGAGACCCATCTGTCACAATTTCATCGAAATTGCACATTTTCTTATGCTCGTGGTAACTTTCTCCGACCGCCCCGACGCCCGCTCTTTCTTCATAAAGTTTACACACCCCTTCGTGATCACATTTTGACATGCAGATCACCGCTACCTCACGCATCCACCCCGCGACGAACGAAAATGTCGGGGTAGATTTCGCGATTCTACGGATATTTTTCAAATTTCGCACTTTTTAATTAAAGTTTTAGGGGGTCGAACGTGAGTGTGGGGTGGAATTTTTTTCACCAATAGACGGCGCGTTACTTTCACTTTACACCAGTCTCTTTAGATTTGCCAGGAAATGTTACGCGGGGGTTGCAGGACGCCCCTAAAAAGTACGTGTTTTCCGAAATCTTCAATTTTCTTACGGCCGTCTTCCTAACCTGCGGAAGGCTCCGTGTGTCTCGTGGGAAGAATAAGGTTCTTCGAAGCTCGCTCTTTCGATATCCGTCGAAAAAATTGAAATCGACGAAAATTTAAGAAAGTTAGGTATTACCTAACGAAAAACGGGAGTGGTGTATTTTCGTCTCGGAAGTAGGCCTGCGCGATATTGAAAATTTGATATCGAATATCGATATCAAAAAGATATCGATATATATCGATATATCGAAATATCGATATATTTCGATATATGGATATATCGAAATATCGATATATCGATATATCGAAATATCGATATATCGAAATATCGATATATCGAAATATCGATATATCGATATATCGAAATATCGATATATCGAAATATCGATATATCGAAATATCGATATATCGAAATATCGATATATCGAAATATCGATATATCGAAATATCGATATATCGATATATCGAAATATCGACATATCGTTATATCGACATATCGAAATATCGATATTTTGATAGATACTTATACAGTGCGTGTCCAAAAAAGTGTGCAACAGGAGGAAAACTCTTATATTGATTTCTTAGAAAACTGTCCAATGTAAAAGTTGGTGCTTGTTACTAAACGTAAGACGAATATCAAAAATTAGGCAGAGTTGCTAGGTTCCCACACGACCGCATGCATTATGGAAGAAGCTATTCAGCTATTCATTTCTGTTTTAGAATATGTATTTACCCCTACCCAGTAGGGAGACCCAATATGTCCGCCACTGCCTCTATCAATCAGAAATAAATATTCCGTGCTCATTATGAAACGTCTTACTCCTGCCTGTAATTGTCACACTTTTCATTTTGATGTAAGTAGTCCATTAATTCTTCTCCAAAATAAGACAAATTTTAGGGTGGGAGTAATTTATTGTCACCTGAAGGCTTGGCTGCATGTTGAAGGATAATAAGACAAAGCGAAAACTCCAGGTCACAAACAATATTGAATTCAGTGGCGTGATTAGAATTTGGGGCCTCCCCACCCCGCCAGCTATACTTGAAAGGAGGCCCCTTAGTTTGAAAAATGGCTAAGTACGATTTTTTATTGTAGTCATATAACCAAAAATAAGACCAAACATTGTTTCGTTCTGAATGACCAGGGTAACCAAAGACAACTGGTTTCGTCCTTTTTAGGACTCGTCAGTACGGTACAGCTCTATATATTAAGAACGAAACATACTTATATACCGACTTCATTAATTATTTATGAGATTCTAATGATACTGGATAGTTCCAACAATGTTCGGGCAAGTTCGAGTACCATACCAGGTGGCTGTCCTGTACATTTACAGCAAAATAATGTTTGTTCTGATCTATTTATTCTAAGCAAACCTTGTTCGCTATTTGTATGTACTATTATCAGCAAAAGTGGTGAAAGTTCCAGTTTGCGATGTGAATCGTTTGTGCCGGACGTTGTTATGTTTTCGTCAGCCCCGCTCCCCATAGACGATGTGATTTTTCGTTATCCGATCTCGATACTTTGATGAATGCCCTTTGTTTACTAGTGCAAGGCTAACACATTTGTTGTCATTCAAATAAAATTGTTTATACTTGGGCCACCCAACAGACGGAGTGATCACCCTGCAAGCATGAGCTCTAGACGGGACCACTATCAATTTAGGACGACCGAACCACAGTGATGCGCTTTCTTTAGACCCAACGAAGTCGCATCACTCCAATTCGGCCGTCATAAATTAATATTGGCCCCGTTAGAGCACGTTCTTGCAGGGTGATCACTCCGTCTGTTGGGCGGCCCAAGTACAGATCCGCCTTCCAAACTTTAATTGGCGGACAGTTGCTAAGGTTTTTTTACCTCAGAAAGTAATTTGTTATGGCATTTTAAGCGGAATTGAACCGTAAAGTGGAAGACCACTTTTGCTGTTAATAGTACATAGAGACACAATGAATGGATACTGATACTGGAGGTTATACCTCTTGAATTTAGTTTCAAAACAACGCTTCTAATCTAAAGAATTATTCAGCTATTCTTCAAGTATGCTTCAAGTAAGGGCACAGTTAAAGGATCGAAATTGTATCCTACATGCGGCATAAAATTAATGTAATTTCAGTCACTTTCACATTGCAACTATGTTTTAGGTTTTACTGTTGCAAACTTTACTTGGAAAAACTCGACGTAGGCTCAACGGTTTCCGGTACCAAAGTTATTAAAATCATTGTAAAACGTCGACACCGCGCTAAATCGATATATCGATATATCGAAATATCGACATATCGATATATCGAAATATCGATATATCGAAATATCGATATATCTAAATATCGATATATCTAAATATCGATATATCGAAATATCGATATATCGACATAAAAATATCGATATATCGAAATATCGATATTTCGATATATCGACATTCCGGTATCGTTATTCGATATATCGATATATCGATATCAATATCGATATATCGAAAAAAGTCGCAGGCCTACTCGGAAGCGGCTGCAAAAAATGCCATTTTCAAGTGTAAAATAGAAATTATATTTTTCATTTTAAATTTTTATAAAGGTTTAGTTTTTTTCTGTGTTACCGTACATGAATTCCAGTGATTGTTTAAGTTGTTTATTCTAGTTTTCTATTTTATTTTTAACACGTTTGTCGATTTTACATAAATTAGGTATATAATTTTTATGTGGTTTATACTTAATTTTATATTTTCTTGATTTACTTCTTGGTAGTGATTCATGTTGAATTAATAAATTACTTCGAGTATGTACTACCAATGGAATAATTTATTCTGAAGACGAAATTTTTAATCTTGAAGCCCGTCAATACTCTAATAAATTATTCCATTGGTAGTACGCGAAGTATTTTATTAATTCAACATAATAATATACGGGGTAGTCCACTACGCGCGCGTCGGTCAATAGTCGCTAAACCGTTGGATTTATGGAAAAAAAAATTAAATAAAACTTGTAACGTTTCATCTTTGCTGCAACTGAAAATTATTTTCAAGTATACAGACTGTCCCATTTCTTCTGCAAGGCACCTAACTTGGCTTTTTTAAATGGAACGCCCTATATTAGATAGCATTCTGGAATTCTTTGTTGAATTTAAGTGTCACTTTGTTAACCATACATTGGGTCTAAGTCCCAAATTTCGGCGTTATTTGATATTAGAAATCGTCATTTTTCAAGTTTCGCCATTTATAACGTGTAAAAGGTTCGAGATAAAGAAAAATGGTTTACATGTCCCTATCTTACTTTTTAATCCTCTATCTATGGGACTGGAAAATACTGCTTCCTGATTGGTCAAAAAATGGCAAAAAGTGACCTATCAGGAAGCAGGATTTTCCAGTCCCATTAGATAGAGAATTAAAAACTAAGATAGGGACACGTAACTCATTTTTCTTTATCTCGAACCTTTTACAAGTTATAAATGGCAAAACTTGAAAAATGACGATTTCTAACATCAAATAACTGTGGGACTTAGACCCAATATACGGTTAACAAAGTGGCACTTAAATTCAACAAAGGATTCCAAAATGCAATCAAATACAGGGTGTTCCGTTTAAAAAAACGGAGTTAGGTACTGCGCAGAAGAAATGGGACAACCTGTATAATCGAAAATAATTTTCAGTTGCAGCAAAGATGAAACGTTACAAGTTTTATTAAAACAAAATTCCCATAAGTCTAACGGTTTAGCGACTATTGACCGACGCGCGCGTAGTGGACTACCCTGTATAATTTTTTTCTGTTATTTACAGTTAGTGCAGACGGGTTTTTTTGGGAATTATTCTTCGAACTTTCGAGAAGACATTACAAATACCAGGTCGGCTGCCGCGACCCCCATCCTACCGGTACGAGTGTAAACAGGTGGGTAGGTTTTCATCATTTAGATTGAAAATTGTAAATTTCTAAACTTCCCAATTAAAATTTCGGTAACCAAAATTTTTTTGAAAAAAGTAGAGACCTTTTTGTGATATTTAATACCATTTATAAAAAAAAAAACCTTTTTAAAAACTTAGTGGCGCACGAATTTTTCTCTAAAAGAATACCATAGTCACCCCTTGGGCCCACCCCTGTGTAATTGAAAACAAGGAATTGTTGCATCAAAAGTTGATCCATTGTGTAGTAATATTGTGAACAATTAAAAGTTTCATCACAATATCTCCATTGGTTTTCAAGCTCTATCAAAAAAAAATCTTTCCCTTAACTTTGGCACCCTGCAGCTTTGAAATTAAGCCGTTTTAGACATATGGTAATACGAAATATTCGACTCAAAATAATGTAAAGAACCACCTCTTAAAAACTTTTAGAATACTTAAGGACCACCCTGTATGTGCCTTCAATTTGACAACGTACAAGCAGGTACCAACATATACTTTCATTCGTTTTGGGTTCATGCCTCCCGCAAGTTTGCAAGGTAGGCATTTTGCACACATCTCTCGGTATCCAAAATTTTATGTATTTGTTCCGTTGAAATTTAGACTTTTATACCTATGGTGGATCGAGAGATTCTTTTGTTTTTTCTTGATCAAATTGTGAAACACATCTTCACACGGGTCCTGCAAATTTCAAAACACTTGCTTAGCTTGGTCGTAGTAGGTTTCACGTTTTCTGTGAGTTTTTCCCTCTTGGTCAGATGGACTTAGAGGCATTGCTTTTCGGTTAAGTACCTAAACTTCGTATAAATATCTCTAAAAGAATGCCACATTAATACCATTAACCATTGTTACCATATAGAGCACCAACCAAGTTTAGTATGAAATTTAATGGAACCAGGAATGGGTTGAATTAAAATTAATATTGGTAAAGCAAATCTGCAAGGTTTTATGCGTCATATGTCCATGTAACTCAAGAGATACGGTTGGACATTATATCAGCGGTTAAAGTTCGATTACCGCTAAAGAAATAGTCTTCTGCTGGGTGATGTATTCGTTAGTGGTGGGTATGAGTTAAGTGCTTGAATGGCATCTTGAAACCTAGAAGTCAACTTGTCAAATTAAAATTTACAAATAAAACTATGTCCATGTAATATTTTATTTTTCAAAATTATGGTGAGAAATGATTTAACGCTCATAAAAAATATCTCACTAATCAATACAAACGATAACTATTCCGAGCAATAACAAGGATTAAGATTAGAGGTTATTGCCTGCTATAAAAGGGTGATGCTTCCTACATATTTATGCATAATTTTGCATGTAATTTTTTTTCCACTGTTGTCTATGTTTTACAGGAAATATTTGACTATCCAGTGTTTTTGGGATACTCTTTGCGAGCGAATAAGAGTTTCTCGTAGAGATTTTATTGAATATAGATACCTTCCTAAATATTTTTCAACTGCTTACCAAATTATAGAAAATTTACTGAGCCTTCAGTTATTTGCCTGCTCCGCGACTTACATACATTAACACGAACTTCCTTAAATTTCTTCAACGCATTAATGGCATTTTTATTTTTGGCACAGGTACTGATCAGGTTACTGTGGTGTTAATAATATTTATGTAAACTGATGACCAGTTCTACTGGAATGCTGCAAAAATGCAACACACTAAAACCGAAAGATGGAAGTTTCCATAATTTATGTGGTTATTTAAAAAATTGTAAATATGCTTTGTATTTTGTATTGTATTTTATTTGCATTTTGAGTAGGTATATAAATAGCAGTTTATAAAACTGATCAAGTAATAGCTACCTGTGGAACTCATTTATGTATTCACGCGTCTAATATAGATTTTTTTATTATTTTGCTTGATTAAAAAATGTCTTCTCGTAGTAAAAAATTGTGAATCTAATAGACGAGAGACAAAAATATAAAAACGGCAGGATTTAAGCGCACACTATTGTTAAGTACTTTGAGGATTAGTTGAATTCATATAACTAATTCATATCGGAGCTCATGGAACATTCATTGAAATACTTACATAATTATTTATTACCTACTAGCTGTACTACTGCACCCTCGACGCTCGACGAGGAATCCACTCTTTCAAGTCTGACAAACAGTTTCACATACTCGTACTTACGTAAACGTAAACTTTAGTCCTGCTATACATTGCAATACCAACTTGTTTCCTTAAACATTTTTTAAGAATTCTTGAGTTCGTGTAACAATTGTCTTAACATAAAGTACACGATAGCTAAACACAAATGAGGCAACTTAATCTAATTAAGGTAAATAATTAAGCTAAACATGTACAATAAATAAACCCTAGAAGCGGACTAAAAGAGCATGAAAGCGGTCGTTATAACGCCTGTTGATCACAATGTACTGCAAATGTCGGAAATGTAAGTTTGCAGCCAGCAGTCCGTGAAGAGTATCATGCTATTTACACTATTACATGGTTTTTATGTTATCTAATTACCATTTGTTTCGTGCACCTTTGCTTTTGGTTGAATGCAGATTCCAGATAAAAGCTCGTGCATGGAACATTTTTCTTATTGCCCAAGTAAAAAATACTTCTCTACCAACACCCTGCTTATAATATTTATCGGTATTTTATTGCTCAATATGATGCGCAGAAGTGCATAACGGCACATCAACAGACGCATGTTGATAGAAATGTCTTCTTCGAGACATCCTTTTCTTTGTAGAAAGCGTAAACAATATACTTGAGAAAGAAGCATGGTGTAGCCATGAAATACACATATTATTTAAATTTATTGAAGTCGTAGTCGTAGTATGCGAAGATGCACTTTCGCGAATTGGTTACGTTTTAACCACACACCTGTCTCATAGAGAAATGGGAACAAGAATACCAGGAGACACGAGGGGATACTCATTCGACAAAATTATTGTGTCCCGTCCATGCAATATTGCACAAAATTTCACTAATTGCACAAATATTACAAATATTGCATAAATATTGCACATATTGCACAAATATTGCATAAATGTTGCACATATTGCACCAATATTACATACAATTTACCAATATTGTGCACATTTTTTGCCCTAGCAATACAGCGTCTTACTAAGCTCCAGATTCGCGGATGATGATAATAGCATAGCTATAGAATAAGCTCTACTGAATGAATAAAACCTTTTGTCCAAGACTATCTTGTAATATACTCTTTATACTTGTGTTTCTTTAATCATAATTAGATACATTAATCATTGCAGTGATTAATGAATATTATTCACTACACCAATAGGAACATCGCTTTGACCCTTTTTTGCATTTATTTAGTAGGCCGCGATCGCGATGTGTCAGTTCAAATTGAAACGTCAAATCAGCATGGTTTGCTTTTAATTTGAAATGCATATTCTAAAAAAGAAGATATAATGAGTAGTGAGAGTGAAAACGAGGTTTCTTTAGCAGCAACAGCAATAAAAGAAGCTGCAGAACTTGCCGCATTAGATTCATTGCCCAAAAAACCAAGAAAATTATACCTGAGAGCGTATGTATGAATCTTTCTTACACTGGAGAAGGGAAATGAAGGTAAATTCTTTCTGGGAATCTGTTTTGATAGTCGTGGACAAAGTACCTATAGTATACAACTCGTTATAATGATGCTATTATTACCTCGGATGATTACAAAACTCGCTTGTTTCACTCGCTCGTGTTGTAAACTTCATCCTCGGTAATAATAGCATTCATTATAAACTCGTGTATAATATACTATTTCTACACCTATCTAATTATATGACAATTATTAGCATTTTCTTTGTGAAATATCGTACCTATACAGCGTCTTTCTAAGCTCCAGATTCGCGGATGATGATAATAGCATAGCTATAGAATAAGCTCTACTGAATGAATAAAACCTTTTTCTACATCTATCTAATTATATGACAATTATTAGCATTTTCTTTGTGAAATATCGTACCTGTAGTGAATTATGGTTTCATAATTCACGGTATTCGGCCAATCACAAATATAGATTCAATAATCACTGTTTCGTTGATCCAATGATATTTTTATATCGACCGCGATCAACTCTTGCTCCGACAATCGACGCGAGTGACAGCCAAGTGTATCGCCATATTATTGTTTACGTTTTCCAACGTATGCACTACTTCGTTCGAGTAGGTACCTACCAATTATTAATCCGTTCAAACTAACAATTCAACCACTAAAACTGCCAGAATTTAACAATGGAAGGGACAACTCCAAATTTATATATTACTAACTGCACAAATTTCAATATATATTCCTAGTAAGTAGTTCATTTATTGAAAAATAAAAATTAATGTATTATGATAGTGTTCCATTAAAGTTATCAAATTTGAGTCTAATTTATTTGTTTAATAGGTGTAGAAAAATGATAGTATTATATTCGCGATTATGACCATTATTCACTCAGATGATTTGAGCCACTCGCCTTCGGCTCCGTGGGCTCAAACATCATCTTCGTGAATAATGGCTGCCATAATCGCTCATATAATAATATACTATTCTTGCGGAAGAGAAATATCTATATGGGTTTTATTACATATGCATTTCGCTTTATAATTTAGAACCCCAATTCGAACCAAAAGTAGATCAACCGAATACTGATCACGCATTTAAGATAAACGAGTTGATGTAAGCTCCTGTATTGCTTGTCATGCGTTGAAATCTGTCTCAGCCTCAGCTTAAGCAATATGTTCCCGATCGTATCTACACTTTGATTTTTATTAATGTGCCTACTGATATTTCCAATGATTGTGACCTACATCAAATAAAATATTTCATGAGAATAATGAGTGTAACATTTCTATAATAATGGACAATACAAGTGAGAACATAAAAATATTTCGCGGGAATCTTATCACAAAAGAGTATTAAGGACTTGCAGTTCGTAGAAATGGCGGCGTTATCAGATACAAATGTTGTTTTTGGCACTTTTGTCTGCTGCGTAAAAATATATGTGCCCAAAAAGTTATAGAAACAAATTATATAATATTTTTGTGTCAGGAAACCTGAAAATGGAAAAGTTAATCGGAATTAAAGGACAATGAAAACTTTTAATCATCATCAACATCGAGATCAGCATTGATGACGAGCGTCGTAAGATAAAACAATGCAAGCAAATGCTAAAATGTTTAAGAATTTCAGGATTGCAAAGAATACGATTCTTCCCCAACTTTTGGTTGTCAGGAAGCCATGTCCGCTTTGGATTCCACATACTGCATTTGACGGAGTCGCAAAAAAAGGGAGGCATGATGTGTGGATTAGCGTAATATAATGTTGATGGTCAGTCAAACCACGTATATGGTATCGTCACAGGTGATGAAACATGGGTTTATCGGTACTATTCGGAAACTAAACAACAATCTGCAAAACGGGTTTTCCGAGGAGAAAAAATCAAGAAGATTTAAACCAACTCGTGTCATCCTCTATAATACTCTATAATAGATACGGCATCATAACGATTTCTCCTCGGATTTCTCCTTGTTCCCCAGTTTATAGGAAATACACTTTCCATCGAGTTATGTACACTATTTTTCCCACGACCCTTCAAGAAGACAAATTTATTCATAAAACAGTAACTTTATTTTTAAGGATTTGTTGTCTATGTTAATAGATGTCAAAATTTCCAAGTAGCCTATACTTAACTTACCATGAGCATAATATTCTAATAATTCCTACCGGCTCATGAATGACACGTTGATTTGTTCTCTTGCCGGCCAATTCATAAATGATCAGTAGTTCGTACCTAAAATATTTAGGTCTTCCACAGAGTAGACATTAAAATGTTCAACTGCCGTACCTTTTAAGAGATTTTTCTGATAAAAAATTATTAGATTTAAAAGAGACGTGACTGAGGACGTGACAGATTATTTTTTTCATCGTCAAATTGACCAATAGAAACATTTCATTTGGGTCTAGAAGCGTGTATTATTTCGGTAATTTTTTCGATTATTTTTTGACGTTTCTATTTTCCAATCAATTAACAGTATTTTTGATCACGTGTTTAATTCTGTCCAATTAAATCATAATTATAGCGAGAATTTTTTACTTAACTTGTCCCAGCGGGAATTTTTTCAGTAGTTTGTTTTTGTTAATAAAGCGGCTTGTTTTCTGGTTTTGACATATTATGTCATATATGTTTTAATCGCAAATTGTGACACTGAAAGTTATTGAAAAGTTGTTTCTTATTTGAACGTCAAAAAATAATCTTTCGAATCCCACACGAGAGTAAGAATAACTTGGAAAATACTTCTCCACATTCTGCTCAAACTTGTCGCCATTCGGCAATAGCCACTCGAGCCCTACGGGCTCTCGTGTCTATTGCCTGGCGACAAGTTTTCGAAAATCTGTCGAATTATTTTCAAGTTATTCTCACTCTCTTGTGATATTACTACTGATAATTTTGCTTGTTGATAAGTTGCCATAGTTGCGAATTTGTAGGTGCATTTATAATATATAATCTAGTTACTTTAGTACCTGCCAAACGTCAAATATTCCCAACACATTTCTTTGTAGGTATGTGAATTAATTGAAATAAAATTTCGTTTTGAACTACCTTGCTACGATTCAAAAAATAATCTTGTTAAATACAATTCGTGGTCCGGAATTTTTAGGTAATTTTACTCAAGCTGTTGCTCTTACTAACCACTCGTGTAAATTTGACAGAAGATCACCCGCGCAAGCGCTCGTGATCTTTTAACTGTCAAATTTACACTCGTGGCTACCAAGCAATGCAACAGCTTTCGTAAAATTTCCCACAATTCCAGACCACTTACCTATTGCATTACTACAGAATATTTATTCAGTAAACGTCAAAATCTCAAAGCTGACTACAAAATTTGAATGAACTGTGCGATTTTCAAAAATTACAACACAGTTTTGAGTTTAGCGCACGAGCAACGCAATTGTCAAGTTTCCGGCCTACTTTGCTGTATGCAACGTGCCGCTTTCCTAGGGGGAAATATCATGAAAAACAATAAAAATACATTATGTACCTACAATATGTTGCGTTATGGGTGGTCTAATACCGAGAATACATACCTGTATCAGTTGCTTTCCTAGATATTTGAGAAAAACAAAAAAAACTATTTTTTGCTCTAATTTTTTAGAGAAAAACAGGAATTACGGTTTTTAATCTATTTTTAATTTAAATAAAAATGTTCATTCACTGTGGGCTGATGCTGTTTGCAATAAACTATTTAAATGACTATAGCACCTATAGCAAAAATAAACCTGACGATGATTACAAGTGTACGAAATGTGGTAAATCAAACTAAATAACCATATTCACACTTTTTCATACAGGTACCTATCTAATAAACCAATAGCAAAATCAAAAGATAGCAATGGAAATGTGATAATTTTAGAATCTTTTGTTGAAATAGACTTGTTGTCTCCATTTATAGATAAATAGAACGTCAAGCAAAATAAAAAAATAAAACAAACAAAAGCTAATTAAATAAGAGGTGGCTGAGAGAAACCAAAAATTAAATTAATTATGTCACGAACGAATATGACAAAATAATCCCATATAACATTGTTAATTATCAGCAGACAATGCATACCGTCAAAAGCAAAATAGCAAAAAATACGTGTGAACATAAAAAATCAATAATCAATAATCAATTGCAGTTTTACTTGGAAGCCCCATAATGGCAAATATGATAATTGTATTGAAAGCTCTTGTCTTCACACTCTAAGCTTTCGGAAAAAAACAATTTTTATTATCAGGATCACTTCCTTCTCCGCTTCCTTCCTTTCCCCACCCTGAGCCAATCTACGCATCTCCCCAAAATAGAACATTCACAAATTTCTCTCTGTTTGAAACGGAACCGGCTGCACGAAAAGTAGCTGTAATTTTTATTCAACGTAATTTAAAAGTTTAAAGAACATCAAGCAATATACAATGAATACTAATATTTCATGATTCGAGCTGATGCTACGAACTTGATTGCGTCGCGTCGGCGTCCAGACGAAAACAGAAACATTGCGTCAATTACTAACTGGCCCAACTACTAACTTTGTAGACTATACCATGTCTCAAACTAATTATTCGTGGTTCAGAAAACGTTATACTATCCTATTTCCTCTATTTGGTATTGCCTTCCATATACATCTTTCTTCCTAATTCTCTCTATTACCCATCTGGCATTTTCATAGTGCATCTGTTGGACCACATTTCAAACCCTCCTCGTTTGTTCCTATCCGCCTCTTCCATTCTCAACGTTTCGCAACCGTAAGTAATTCCGTGCACCATACACACTTGCACTGGAAGTTTTTAGGAGTCTACTTAGCAAGTTTCTAAATTTGCCGTCCACGAGCAAGACGGTTATTTCTTTTGGTTAAACGCGATTTGGCCATGTTGCGCTATTTTCTGTTATATGTCCATGATAAACTTACACCTATATTATTATCCCGAGTAGTCTTAGTCTCGGTTTTAACCATATTTTTACGCCACCTACCAAAATTTTGGTTTCAGTTCTATTCATTTTCATACCATCAAAACTGCTTCCATTTCATTCAAAGCTATTTCTAATTCTTCTTTGCGGGAATCTACTACCGTTATATTATACGTATATTTGAGTCAATATTTTAAATCTGTATTAATTCCGGACGTTATTCTGTCCTTAATAATAATAAGTGCCACTTTCTATTATAGTATTTAGGATATCTCCCGCCTTGTCTCTAATAATTTTGCTACTATAAGATCGAAGAGAGGTCCGATGTAATTTCGCAACTTCTTTGCGTTTATTATCAATCCAATGTTCTTTAGCTTTTCCACATTTCATAACACAATTCTCAAAAACCCTCACGAGTATTACCTCGAGTATTACCCACAACATGACAAATTTGCGAAAGATAGTTAGAACAATATTTGCAAAAATTTTCTTTTCATTTTTAATGAATATCATGTGGTCATAAACATTATTCGAGCATGTTTTTAATAATTTTCTGATAAGAGAAATAACAAAAAAGTGTCAGACGGTTTAATTAGTATTACCTACTTTTAATGAGTGAGGCCATTAATTGCTAATTTGTCACATGATAATTAATTTTCTATATTGCCAAGGCACTTAGTAAAGATATTTTTAGCCTCCTACAGAGAAACTTTTAGGTATATCTCCATATCCAGAAAGGTGAATAAGGAAAACGATTCCTTATCAAAGCTCTCGAATTTTTATTTTGATTACACCATATGCCAAGATGAGTGCTTAGAATGAAGATCAAAGTCATGTTATACAATTAACGATGTGTAAATTAAATTGTATTTTCGCAGAAAGCACACTCGTGTCCGAACTAGCGCCTACTTATCTAAAGAATCAGAATAATACTTGTTCGTTTCAAAAGTGTAATTACTTTAAGCGGAGTTTGCATGATACTCACGGTACAGACAATACTGTCTTTCTGATTTTACAGCTCAATTTAAACCGTAACTGTAAAGCTAACTTGGCAACTTGCTTCTCTTTTAACGATTTGTTAAATAAATAAATTGTTTCATTCTTTCAAATGAACGAATTTGTATTCTAACACACTAACGCTAGGTGCACACAGAAGTGTAAATTACCAAATTACTTTTTATTTTCCAGACAATACGCATTCAACAAAATATTTTAATTTATTCCGTTTACGGTTGATGATAATGGCGCTGCTGTCCCCACGACACCATGATTGGGCAACATTATTCCTAAATAACTATGCGGAGAAGAAATTAAAAATTAAAAACTAAATGTCAATTTTACAAATCATTTTTAGAAAGAGAGGAGGATATGAGGAGCGGTGTCGCGGTCACCTTTCAGAAGGATTCCTGGGGATAACAGGAGTGTATATGAATAACTATAGCCAAAATATACTAGCAACCTCGCTGCGGGAAGCTGTTTATAAAATCATTTCGTACTCAGACATCAGGGGCGACTCGTCTGGGGGATTATAAGCGAAAATTTCATTTGCGTTACTGTAAATACATGGATGGACACCAGAACGATAAATGCCCACATGTGGCGAATATACTTAAAAATACAATCAATAAAGTCAAAATGAATAATGGACGATTTTTTAAGATGCTTTATTTTTCACCGCTTTGAGAAATCTCTCCTAAATTTATGAAGTGCGAGTGTAGGTTTTATTATTTTTTCATTACTTCAGATGGTTCCTGATGGGATTTGTTTCAGCCACTCTTAATTTCTGAAAATGCCTCTTTCTTCTGAAGATATCCCTAGAGTAGCTGCTTTAGTTTAGGCTGGAATCTCGGCTGGAACCTTGCAGTGCATCGCTTTCGACAGGTTGGCAGTTACGGCACAAGACCCCACGAGGATGAAATCGAAGCTCAACTCCTTCTGGTTTCTACCTTAAAAAGATCAACATGTGGTTGTCGTTGTGGTGAGGAATAAACTACAGAAAGCAGGCCGGTCAACAACAAGAGTCAAAGAATGGCCAGGAAAATATCGCGTAAACAAATTTATATACCAGAAGGCCCGCAACAGACCCTGGCCTTTCCAAGAATCAACGCGTGGCCAGACCTCTTCGAGCACAAGAACACCTGAATTGAAATGTCGTGCAGTGGAATATGATTCTCTTCCCGAATAAATCCCTATTTATAATGAAGGATCCAGATGGGAGAGTGTGGAGTAGGAAAGGAGAAAGATAGCGCAACGTGCCCAACTTTAGCGAAAAGGTGAGCCACAGTCGTGAGCCCGTATAAAGCTGTGGGTTGCCACAGTGTTCCTGTAGCCTACTGAAAGTAGGCTGATGATCTTACGTGGCTCGCACAGGAGGTACCTATATTGATTATTTTCTGGAAGAACACGCATAGTTTTCGAAGGAATTATCAAGGAGCAATATTTTCTTTTATATGCACGGTAATGCTCATCCGCATCATACATAGGGACATTTTTGTTTGAAGAATATACGAGTACATTAACAAATTCCAGTCCATTTAGTTCGTAGAATTCTATGAGTCGCTGAGCGTTAACTCCGAGGTTAACTCTAAAGACTTCTTCTCTAAATTCAGTGTTTCTTCTTTTTCAGTTCTAGCATTCAAAACCAAGGCCATGGTGAATATTCTTCTTTAAAAGAGAGATTGAGCATATTCGGATAGTCAAATTAATAGACTATATATACCAGGTAATAAAATAGGTATGTAGTTAAAATTACATGAACTGCCTTTTTCTAGAGTCGTTCCTATCTGTCAATGTTCAACACAGGTCTATTATACCTGCTGATGTGCTCAAAATAAAAGAAAACTGAAAAAGCTAAATACCTATGTAATCCATCTCAATATTTCTACAAATGTCAAATAATGTGCTTAAAATAAAAAAAACACATGTAAGTACTTTATAAACTAGTTGCCAATGCATTGACAGAACAGCTTCCTAGCCACAGCCACAACTGAACTGGCAAGCGCGCCCTCTTTTCGTATTTTTTTTTCTCAATTTTTTCCTTATACAACCTATTACGATTTTCGCACATCGTGTAGCGAAAAATACCCTCTATCCGATGCTATACAAAAATATATACGGTCGCATTGAAAAAAATGTTCGATGACGCCATATCTTGGCTCAATAGTGCTTTAAAAAAAAAACCGCCCCGTCAGTTTCCTATGGACCATCTCTGATATACGTATGCAAAATTTCAGCAAAATCTGTGGAGCCGTTTTCCCGCAAAAGTGCCAACAGACATACACACGCACGCACGCACGCATGCACGCACACCTATACATACGGACGGAAATGTGCCACCTTGCCAAAAAGTCTTAGAATGACCTGAAACGTCCACATTTGATGAAAAAACACCATGGCCAAAAAACGACTATCACAATAGCTACCTAGTTCGGCTAGGAAGCTAAAAAAGGCTGAAACATTTTACAACACAAAACGTTATTTTACGAATTCTTTTTTATTTTTCAGATAATTAACTGAGGATATACAACCTACATAAACAACATTCTTCCTTTAAATACTTATGCTAAAAACAGCAAAAATTAAAACCGTATCCAAAAAATTTTGAAAAGCACTCAAAAACTTTTTTATAGCAAACACCAACACAACTTTCTACGGCAAATTCTTAATTCTATTAATACGTTGGTGTTAAACACAAATTATTGTTGTCACTTTCAGTTTTATGTTGTAGCCCATCTCATATTTTAGTTATTTAAGCAGGTGTGCACCACCAACGCAAATTTATCTAGGACATTTAAAACATCGTAAAATACCTTAAATTTCTGCATATTTTCTGATCCACTTCTGAAGTCAAATTAGTAACATCAACTTATTTTTTTTATTTAACATGCAAATCATGGTTTATGAGTTACTTTTATCGCTGTTTTACGAAAAGATAATGAACATTCAAGGAGGAATATATTTCATTAAGTCGTGGACAAATTAGAATTTCGACGTAGGGACTTTTTCGCTGACGGAAAAACGGCGACGGAAATTGACACCATTTCGAAAAATAACATTTGAAAAATGAGGAGGTTACAAAAACTTTTCGAGAAAAAAATATTTATATAGTTTTAATAAAACCAAATAAGTATAATTTACCTACAAAATTTAAGGCCAAGTGCTGAACATTGAAGAACACACTGCATGTTCAGGTATGGTAACGCTTCAGGAAGGCACTAGGTATGGCATATCCGTCTGTCTAAGAATCTTTTAAATGTCAAACAGTTATAGAAACAATTTTCTGTAGTAATACAATAGGTAAGTGGCCTGGAATTGTCGGAAATTTTACGAAAGCTGTTGCGTTGCTTGGTAGCCACGAGTGTAAATTTGACAGTTAAAAGATCACGAGCGCGTAGCGCGAGTGATCTTCTGTCAAATTTACACGAGTGGTTAGTAAAAGCAACAGCTTGAGTAAAATTACCTAAAAATTCCAGACCACGAATTGTATTTAACAAGATTATTTTTTGAATCAAAGCAAGGTAGTTCAAAACGAAATTTAATTTCAATTAATTCACATACAAAGAAATGTGTTGAGAATATTTGACGTTTGGCAGGTACTAAAGCAACTAGATTATATATTATAAATGCACCTACAAATTCGCAACTATGGCAACTTATCAACAAGCAAAATTATCGAAAAAATTACCGTACGTAATATCACAAGAGAGTGAGAATAACTTGAAAATAATTCGACAGATTTTCGAAAACTTGTCGCCAGGCAATAGACACGAGAGCCCGTAGGGCTCGAGTGGCTATTGCCGAATAGCGACAAGTTTGAGTAAAATGTGGAGAATTATTTTCCAAGTTATTCTTACTGTCGGTCGTGTGGTATTCGAAAGGTTATTTTTTGACGTTCAAATGTGAAACAACTCTTCAATATTATTCTTTCAGTGTCACAACTTGGGATTAAAACATATGACATACATATGTGAAAACCAGAAAACAAGTCGTTTTATCAACAAAAACAAAATACTAAAAAAAATTCTCGCTGGGACAAGTTAGGTAAAAAATTCTCACTATAATAATGATTTAATTGGTCAGAATTAAACGCGTGATCAAAAATACTGTTCATTTATTGGAATATAGAAACGTCAAAAAATAACCGAAATAATACACGCTTCTAGACCCAAATGAAATGTTCCTATTGGTCAATTTAAGGATGAAAAAAATAATCAAGGAAATTCGTAATTATTTTTCACAATCCTTTACTCAACGAACTAAGTTCCTTTGGAGCTGTTAGGAACCAAGAAAAGAACAAAAATCCCTGAATAATACGAAAAATAACACTGTTGGTATGTACCTATTTAGTTGAAAGTTGATAAATAAACGTCCAAGTACTAACTCATCAGTTGTATACATAAATGGTTCGGTACTAGGTAGTATCAATCTCATGAGTTTCTAACGCGCGTATCTCCGAAACCACGGGGTTGATCGATAGAAAATTTATTTATCACTATATCACTAAATGCAATTATGGAGCCTATGTAAATACCAAATTTCGTGCGTCTACGTCGAATAGTTTCGAAACATGAGAAGTAGACAAAATTAACCACTTTCCGATTCACAACTTGCAGCATTGAAAAATTTTAAAAAATAAGTGTCTGCACGGTTATTTGCAAGATTTTTTCAATCCCTAAATCCAAATTGCATAATTGCGCCAATTTCATTATTATAGCACTTATTGTAGTTTAGACGGTAGACGGCTTGACAGACAAACTATAGTAAGAAAAACAGGGAGCTGTTTTGTACGGAACCATAAAAAGAATTTTGGTGAAAATATACCTAAATGTAATTTAATTGAAGCTGAAAGTTTCTACACAGCGAAGGGTATGAAAAATCGCAAAAATAAAATGTGCTGTGTGATATGGAATTGACAATTAGGTACTACACACCACCCAAGACACGCTTACCTGCATTTGTAGAAGCCAGGCGTCGACAAAGGGTTGGGTGTGATGATTGTTCTGATGTGGATTCCAGCAGTCTCCTGGATGAGCGGGAACAATTTGGTCGTCGGAACGTGTCGATGCCGAGGGGGCTACACAACAAGCCCCCGTATCCATAGCCCCGAAGGGCTCACTCACAAACAGACACAATTCCAGCCAGTCCCATAAAAATCACCTTAGTATTTGTTTAGCACATAGGTACACACCGAAAGGCGCTACTCGTAGGCCATGCACCTCTTGAAATTTACGTGATAAAAATGTACCAACAAGTTAAGTATGTCAGAACCTCGGTCAGAACTGAAAGATGTGTTCCAAAAACGTCAGGTTATTTAGAAATTTTAGGATCCGTTACGAGATTGGTAGTTGAGATAAAATCAACATGCTCGCTTTTGAGAATCTTAATGAACCGGATAAATAAGACCTCTATTCTCGATACCATCGACCACTACAATTAACTTTTGGGACTTTTTTATATTCAGCGTCAGCCACAAAAAAGGCACAGTTTCTTTTGGATCAATATCAAAACAAGTCAATTCCAAATCACCAATTCTAAACCGATGAATGCTCAGATTTGCAACTGAATACAAATCAACTGATCAATTCTAGTTGAAGCATCCCTGATTATTTAACCGTAACAAAGCACACGATTTAATTTTAAATGCGTTGACTTGGCAATGTCATAACAAGACTTGGTCACCAAGTCCTCTACTTAAGCGCGAAAATGTCAAATTATATCACATGAGTACAGTCTAAAGGCACGCACTTTCAGCGGTAATCTAGGCACAAGTTGCGGCTCGACGATCCCAACAGCTGCGTACCATCATCACCAAGACAAACATTCCGAAACAATGAACCGTGGCAAACCAAAAATCTGATGGAAGGGTTTCCGGATGAAGTGCAAAGCGCATCTAAACAACCATGTGGTGGGTGTAACTTAAGCCACTTGTTGCGTAGTCGTCTTGACAACGGTCGCACGCCGACTGGGACACGCGGATACTCCGGCGAAAGAGTACGCCGAAGAGATAGGCTCGAGACCTGCCGATTAGCCGTGGCCGAGGTAAGGACCCGCAGATAGCGCAAGCGTTCGTACGCCCACAACACGCGACTAGAACTAAAAACTGATGAAATGACGAGGATACGGTGAGGATTTTATTGATTTTTTGTTACCCTGACGTGTTGTTCCTTTCCAGTACCACGTTTTTTCTTCTCTTAAGCACGGCTGTCTGAATTAATGCGGTCTTTATACTTTTTATAACCCTTCAACTTATCCGTCCATTACCTAATTCGGTATTTATTTTTCGTTTTTATGCAGCTTTACTTAACGAGCAGTGCGAGACACTTAAAATAAAGGTTTAATTTTAAGAATGCTCTATTACTTCATTAAATACTTATAAGAAAAGAGCACATCTAGTTGGCGTTTGGAAGAAAATAAGTCTATAAACTACAATTTACACCAATGCAACGAATGAACTACCCACTGACATTGATAAATGGTAATTCTATATATCTACTACAATATGCGAATCTAATCGAAGATCGCTGGCAGTATTTCTAGAAAATGCTTTAATCAGTGCTAATGTCAATGAAACTGAAAAACATACTGAAGATAGTCAAAATCGCAGAAGCCGGCGTCACAATAGCGGCATAAATCTGATCTTTATAAATTTATCTACATACTTTTATACCTGTCAGTTTAATGTATGTATCTAAAATACCTATTTGAATTGTATAGGTATACCTATACCTACCTACTACATACTTCCTAGTTTGAGGGATAATTTTTGCATTCCAGAACCCTTGATCGTGTTTTTATAGAGTGCAGTGCCTTTGATCGAAGTGTTATAGAAATAAAGCATCCCTAACCATCTTAACTAGACTATATTCCACTCATCGAATCCTAAAACAACAGATCTTGCTATTTCTGAATATATTGGTGCATTCGTGTATTCCAGAGGAAAAAGTCGGTACCTGCTAAAAATTTTATCGAGAGTACTAAGCCAAAGGGCTGTTAGGATTCAGCAAGTTACATCGTTTTACAGCGAAAGAATTTTTAATTTCTCTGGGTTACCAGGCTGCTGCTTAACAACTCAATTCATATTGTATCAAAGAACTCGACCATCACCTGACCTTGTTAATGAAAAATTCAATTGCATTTTTCTCACTTAATACGTTCATATTTGAGTCTTGTGGTCTCTTGTTTGTTTTGCGGTGACCTATCAATTATTCGAAAACCCAAAGAAATTTGAAAGTTCAAATGTTAGCCTTCCTATTCTCAAGTACAACTTTCCAGTTGTTGCTGTTGTGTTCAAATTGTAGCCTTTTATCACTTTACTTGGTCTGCTATTTGGTACGCTATAATCGCTGATGAATTCGAGTTACTAGTGTAACATTCGTCCTTATGCCACAACGTCCTAACGTCTACCTTAAAAGGATTGCCGGTATTAATCGTATTACAGTTTCGTCTAACTTGAAATACTTAGAAATGGTGATTAAGTTAAAGGATCAGATTTTCGAAAAATCAAGAATAAACCCATAAGACAGAGGTTTCCTTTAGTTCACTCAGATGTCCTTGCATAGGTACATACATTCCTCTATTGAACGAACTAACAATATAAAGTTAAGGAGACGATAGTGTCAAAGCTTATACTTCCAGAGTCATCAAGAACAAAAAGTCAATCCAAGCATAAGAATACGGAAAACTGTGGTGGAAGTCCCATTAGGAAAAGTTCTGATAAAAGTAACAGCAGGAAGACTAACGAAGATTTGCATTTGGGGAGACAAGCGTAATGTAGTGCTTGGTATTCCAAATTCCAACGTGCGTATACTACAATTCTATGACCACATCATGAGAACAAACCGTGACAGCTTTGGACAACTTGTTGTTCAGGGAAAGATGGCAGGAACCAGACCACTTAGGAAGTCACCAAAACGATGGGTCGATCAACTCAAAAGATCCCCCGGAATGTTTAGATACACCTTGGTGGAGGAGAGGAACCAGTAAGTACGTAAAAACCAACGAATTAGGGTTTCGCACAAGACCAAGAAAAGTCTTGGTCTTGTCTTGTCTTGGTCTTGAATTCTAGACCAAGACCAAGACCAAGACCAAGACTAACATAAATGATCCAAGACCAATACCAAGACTTAACCTCCAAGACCAAGAGTCTTGGAGCAAGAGTCTTGGGAAAGTCTTGGTCTTGATATTTTAGAAAATGTTTGACAGTTATTTTTTAGTTTATTGAAAAATTAATTAAAACAACTGCAATTTTTTCATAACAAAAATTGGAAATAATGCTTAAAATTTGTATACTCGCAATACAAAATTCTAACACCATCCCATCATTGATCCTTGCGTTCGTGCAGCACGGAGAATTGTTTCCCGCGAATCTCTGTTTCGCACTTACGTCATGCTCGAGTGGTGACAAAATTGGGCTGCCTACCGAGCATACTACACAGTGTGATCATTTAAAAATGAGCCACCTCAAATATCTTAGGAACGAATAGAAATACGTCAAATCGCCGAGACACGTAAATTTAGAAATCGAGGGGGACACATTTTGACGTAAGTATAGTTGCCGTTGGTGAAACCAACTCCCCAACCTCCAGCCACCCTCACTGGCACTATATTACTTGTGACACCTCATTTTAAAGGAAATCGAATGAGGCATGCAGCAGTGATGTTTGTTTTTTAATTATTCCTTATTTCAGCCCGATAGATTTTCTCTTTTGGGGCTATTTTAAATCAGCAGTGTGTCAAACCCACACAGAAAATTTAATTAATTTAAAGCGCACAATATCAGAAATATGCCGAAATATTCCCTCCCAAACATTCCTGAATGTAATACGGCAATTCGAGAATATAGGCTTTATTATTGTTTTGCAAATAACTGGGCCCATTTTGAGCATCTAAGATAGATTTTCCTTAAATTATTCTACAAGTTATATTTTCCTGTTTTAAATTCCAGAGCTTCTTTTTTGTATGAAATGTTTATTATCTGATATCTACAAGGTTTAACTCTTATTTTGTACCAAATTTAACCCACTATTTTTCTTATTTACTGAAAGGTTGAAATGACCTTATTTTAGTTTTCAAAGCTGAAAATAAGGATAATTAAAAAATAAATATCGCTGCTGTATTCCTCATTCGATTTCCTTTAAAATGAGATATCACAAGCGATATGATGCCATTTGAGATTTTAAAGTGAGGGTGACTGGGGGATAGGGGGTAAGTTTTACAGGCGTCAACTATACATCAAAATCTGTCCCCCTTGAGTCATAACTTTACGTGTCTCATAATTCTATTAGTTTCTTAGATATTTGAGGTGGCTCGTTTTTAAATGATCACACTGTATATCCTTATACTATAATCTGTACTAGAATAAATAAAATAAATTTTATGGGAAGTAAGTGCATTTCAGATGTCTGATAATTTTTTAGAGCTTTCATTTTGGTTTTTAAATTAAGTTTATTATATTACATCTTAAGACAAAATATGTACCAATTTTAGTAGAGCCGAACTAAATACAAAAGTTGTATTCAGTCAACTGTACAACTTATTGAATCATTATTTTCCGAACAAAAATTTATGAAAGTATGCAAATTATGCAATTTTTGAACTACATATCTCCCCCCGTATCTCCCCTAAAGTGGGTGTGGAAACATTGAAACCAAACAAGACCAAGAAAAAACAAGACCAAGACCAAGACTTATGTTGTTCTCGTCTTGGTCTTGGGTTTCAAGACCAAGCCCGAAACCAAGCCCAACACGAGGATGCAAGACCAATACCAAGACTGGTGTAAGTCTCATCTTGTCTTGGTCTTCCGACACCCTACAACGAATATTTTTCTGCGCATAATCTCAATCTGTACCATAGTACCCTAGGAATTGAACAAGAAAGTGAACTATTGCTTTGAAGAAAAGTATAGGGTTGTATTCAGAAAATTATCTTTCAATGTTCAAATTGTGTGGTAAAAAGCACCACCTGCTTTAATTTCCAGGCATCAAAATGTCAACTGCAAAATAAGCGAAACGAAACGAGCGTCGGCGTCGCGTCGGTTCACGCGCTTCTGTTCACAGTTATCCACAGGATATGCTTGACTGAAAAACTGTTCAATTTCTGAGGTGATGTACCTAATAGCTTTAAGAATTCTTTATTGAGCTAAATGAGTACGGACAACTCTACTTCCAAAATCTGACAACCTTTTCCACAATACTTCATCATTATACAGGATGACCAACTTATACCACAAATTTTAGACGGAACGCCCTATGAATTTTTGTATCCATTTGCCAACCTTTTGGTTGGTAAACTGGTCCGCAACTGAAAGTTTTCGGCGGAAACTAAGATCAAAAATTAAGAATTTCATTGTCATTTAATAAATAACTAATTGTTATTTATTGACAATTTCCCCTATCTTGTCATCCCAAACACAAAAAGTTGTCTACATTTTGTGTCCATAAAAATGTTTCAAGTATTCACCTAACACGAGAAATCTCATTGCGGGTATACGGGTATTTTTCTTCCAAGTCACACTTTGTTTGAAATTACAGCTGATTTTAATAAGTTAATACTAATTCAAGAATATGAACATAATACACAAATAGACAATTTTGACGATGAGCAAAATTTGCAGAAACGAGATTTGAACTATATTTTTTGTTTTGCACGATAAAGAAATTTTAATTTCTGTCGAAACTTCCAGCCGCAAACTTGGGAATATTTTCACCAATCAAAAGTTTGTAACCAGCTCAACCCCTGTCACCCCCCTCCCCCCACTGGGAGAATAAAATCGTAGTTTTAGTTATTGTCTGTTCTTAAGCATTATATACCTATTCCGTGTTAAGAAGTCGTCACCTAGTTCTACAGGTGGCCCGATATTGTTTTTTCGTTATTCCTGTTCGTAATGAAGTTAAACTCTATTGTGCGAATAAAAGTTTAAAATAAAAAGAAAGACCTGCTCCTGGAACTATATGAATTATGAAACGCCCTGAGAAGAGAAAATCAGAGTCGATGGCTACAAGTTTAGTAAACTGGATATCAAATGTGCAAATAATACCTATAATAGGTATTTGAAACTTTCAATAAAAAGTTCATTGCTTACCCTATATAATACGAAGTAGGTATGTTGGCAAAAGTATTAATAGATTTTGCAAATAGAATCTCAATAAAAAATCGTAGTACCTAGGTACTTAGAACTTAGTGCCGGACTGAATTTCAAAGACCACACTCTTGTGGTTTTTGGCACTTTTTGTTTTGTTTCATTTATTTACCTCAAATAAAATTTTAGATCAACGAATAACTGCAAAACTGAGGATAAACATCAAAAATAAAAAAAACAGTAGTCTGGGGTTACTTTCCATTGTATTTAAGTAGATACATAGAATATAAAGATGTCTTCTTTTATATATGAAGGAACATTTTCTTTTTCGTGTTTATCTCTTAATAACGGTGTAAGTACAAAACTTCCGTTTCATATCTTGAATGGAGTGCAGAAGCTAGGAACCGACTTCAAATTTAGTCTGTTTAGGTATTCGATGGTAACAATTATTAATATTCAAAGAAATTGTTTCTGGACTGTACTAACTCGTAAAACAATACTCACAATTTGACGATGTATGAACGACAGATTCTTTTGTGCAACTAGAATAGACACAATGATGTCACGATTTGCGGTTATAAAACCGAGATTATGGTAAGGAATAAACAAAAGAGTAATTTCAGGATAGCGTTGACCGCTATATGTATGTACTTAAAAATCTTTTTGCGCCATAAAAGGATTTCCGCTAGTGTATTTACATTTTTGAATGCGTATCATTACACAAAAGATCTAAAAGAAAAACACTTAACCAATATTGACATAAGAAGTCATCATAAATTGAAACATTTCCGTCTATTTCTGGCAAATATTTATTTTACAATTACTTACATGTCAAGCGTCCGGTGTGGATTGCGGGCATTTCCGGAAAAAAATAACTTTAAGACTGGCAGAAAAGTAAGAAAATATTTAACTCGTACTAGACAAGAAAGTAGCCAACTTTGAGCATGCAAAAATTGAATAACGCGGTTTCTCTTCGGGTTCGGGTTCAAGGTGTTCCAGATAGCATAGAATGCAGGGTGCCGGCTGCGGAAAATGCACGTTTACCCCCGGGATAAGGGCAAAGGGTGAATTCATGGAACCGCGATGCCTCCCACGAAATAAGCATTTAATTTACTGTTTTGTCTTAAAATAAAATATTTTTTAACTGCGTTTACTATAATATCTCGAAAAAGTAAAATTAGCCCCTTACAACAACCCCCAAATTGCACTATTCGTAGGGCGCCAAGTGCAAAGACCCGCATTTTGTGGAGTTTTGGGATTTACAATGTTTTGAATGTTTTGAAAAGAAAGCACTGTAAAGTAGGAGAAATACATTTTTTCAGATATAAGTACATATTTTATCATATAACCTGTACATTTTCTAGATAGACGCACTCACATTCTGCAATCCGGCAGCCGCAGAGAGGAATACCAGGATGCGGATTTCTCTTTGCTGTGGCAATTTCCAGATAGATGAACGTTTATTTTTACACGTGCGCGGTCGTATTAAGTTATCGGGAACTAGTGGTATTACATCCAGCAAATGCATGCAAAGCCATCAGGTAAAATTTTTGAGGCCTCTTGACCCAAGGAATCTGCTGCCAAATGACATAATCATCATTATAAGGTTCTCGGTTAGAAGACTGGTTAGACGCGTACCTCCATCCTTTCCTATCTTGAGATAACCTACGCATTTCCCTATAAACAAAATTAAAAATTTTAAGTAACCGACACAACGCCTAAACAGATCTTCATCTATATCTATATCTATAAAACACAAAAAATGTTTCTACCTATGTCCGTTATAGACTCCGAAACGGCTGGACCAATGTTGATGAAATTTTCAGGCAATCTTCAGATTAGCCCAGCGGGTGTTCCTGTGAAGTTTGGTAGCGATCGGATCAACGCAATTTTTTTCTTGGTTTTGTGAAAAGCCGGGGCTTGAAATGACACATATCAACTGTCAGATTTGTTCAAATATTGCATGTTTTGAATGTGTATGGAAAACCGCAGACCAACTGGTTTCGTCCTTCTGGGACTCATCAGTACTGTGCTTTCCCCTACACACTCAAACCATGCAATTTAATCTTGCTATATATGCTGCCGCGCTCTGGACAGATATTAGCAAGTGACAACTACTTTGAGTAATTATCTCGTATTAATTAGTGGTACTGGACCGTTCGAACAACTACTCCTCGGGCAAATACCCCGCCAGGCATTGAATTATAGAACTAAATCCAGATTTTTTGTACTACGAGACTTTTCAGACTGCTACCCCATTTAAGATGGCTTTGAAACAATCCTAATTTGTCTCCATGTACGTACGTGCTTTTAAGCAGGTCTTTGTTCAAATATTGCATGTTTTGAATGTGTATGGAAGCCCGCAGACCAACTGGTTTCGTCCTTCTGGGACTCATCAGTACGGTGCTTTGAACAAAGACCTGCTTAAAAGCACGTACGTACATGGAGACAAATTAGGATTGTTTCAAAGCCATCTTAGATGGGGTAGCAGTCTGAAACGTCTCGTAGTACAAAAAATCTGGTGTCAGATTTGACAAATAAAATTCAGACCGTCAGAAAGTATTAAATAAATTTTATTTGTCAAATCTGATAGTTGATATGTGTCATATCAAGCCCCGGCTTCGCACAAAACAAAAAAAATTTCTTGATCGATCGCTACCAAACTTCACAGGAACACTCGCTGGGCTAATCTGAAGATTAACTTACAGTAGGTGCCGCACGTGTCGTACCGGGACCGGGCAGCTAATAATTTATAAAGTGAAAATTGACAGCAAACGTCAAACGGCATGTCATTCGAAGTTTATCAAGTTTCAAACGATTTTACCACAATTCTTCAGAGGCAACAACGCGCCGGGTACCAGCTAGTATGTATATAAAACAAAAATTGTTTCTACCTATGTCCGTTATAGACTCCAAAACGGCTGGACCGATGTTGATGAAATTTTCAGGAAATCTTCAGATTAGCCCAGCGGGTGATCCTGTAAAGTTTGGTAGCGATCGGATCAACAATTTTTTTTTATACGTTTACGTGAAGCCGGGGCGGGTCGCTATAATTTATAAAGTGACAATTGACAGCAAACGTCAAACGGCATATGTCATTCGCAGTTTATCAAGTTTCAAACGATTTTACCACAATTATTTCTTCTGAGGCAGCACCGCGCCGGGTACCAGCTAATAAATTATAGCTAAGAACCATCTCGATCACGTCAGCTTTCAAACCAGAAAACCCGCATCAAAATCGGCCCATTCGTTTAGGAGCTATGATGCCACACCTAGACACACAGACACGTCAAACTTATAACACCCCTCTTTTTTTGTCGGGCGTTAAAAAGTAGAACATCCCACACGCCTAACTATTTGAGAGCAGTAGTCGAATCTAACCCTAACTCTTTTTATTCCTATATCCGACTCTGGTATGTCGCGAACTAGTCCTTCGTGTCTCTGAAGGTCTCTACTATTATTTATTGTCTTCCATACATTTCGCTTTTCCCTAACTCTTTCCTATTGCTAGCCTTATCTGTCCACGGTATCTTCTGTACCACCACAATTCAAACGCTTCTATTCTTTTTCGATCCGCTTCTCCTATTGCCCAAGTTTCGCAACCGTATACAAAGACGTACTCTATATATACGTCTTTAAGAGTCTCTTCCGAATTTTTACATTAACGGTTCCTGAGCATTACAGTTTATTTTTGTTAAATGCAACTGGACCCTGCGCTATTCTTTGTTTTATGTCTTTAGTGCTCTTACCATTTCGACTTATTTGACTTCCCAAATAGCAGAAATCCGCGTCTTTCCCTATCTTCTCATTTCTTAATTGCATTTTATTTTTAGTCCTATATTTTCCCGTCCCTTACATACCAAAATTTTGGTTTTCTTTTTATTGATTTTCATGCCGTAACCCTCTGTCAAAACTGCTTCCATTTCGTTCAGAGCCATTCCTAATTCTTCTTTGCTGGTTGCTAACAATGCTATAACATCCGCGAATCTGAGCATGTTAATAGTTTGGTCATGTACATTAACCCTGAGGCTGTTCTGTCCTTGACAATATTAATTGCATCTTCGATATACAAGTTGAAAACTAAAGGTGCCAACGCGCATCCCTGTCTCACACCCTTCCGAATATCTACTTCTCGTCGTTCCTGCCCAAATTCTATAACTGCCGTTTGCTCTTTGAAGAGATTGTGTATTATTCTTCTGTCGCTATATTTCATCCTTCCCTTTTCTAAATCTACTAAGCGGACGAACTGTTCGTAGTAGAAGGCGAAAAGCTTTCAGTGGTGGCTACAGGAGAGGCCGGTGGCTGCGTCCATCGATCGCCCTCTTACAACAAGGTTATTCCTAGAGAAGAGTTGGACGTAGTCGATTTCCTTGCTGCTATACATTCCTTAGGCTGCCATTTCTGGACTCTTTCAAGGTCATTCCTGAAAACGTAGAAGTGAACCAGAAGCTCTCCGCCGTGCCCTGCAGTAAGGTCTTGCTATCACTACGTCGACTTCTTAAGGAAAAAAGCTGCCGGCAAAAGACGACGGCGGCCGTTTCCACCCTTCCGCGACTTGTTCAACAACCACCACCAGAAGTGTGTCCTGCTGTACGATGACGAAGACCACTACGTATACTTCTTCTGATACGACATCAGAAGTGGCAGCCTAGGAAGTGGATGGCAGCATCGATGTTGCTAACCTCCACCACTTCTTCAGGAATAACCTTGAAAACACCAGAAGCGGCTGCAAAAAGCCGATGACAGCTGTTGCTGAAGGAGCTGTGGACTAGGAGTATTTCAATACACCCTCACATTAAACTTTAAAAGTGTGAACCTAGAATCTGCTTATAACGAAATGTAACACATTTTAAAAAAAATGCATCTTCAATATTACCTATATTTAATGGCATTAAATATCGTCTGCATTTTTACTTTCCCTGGAGAATTATCTAGGTATCTATATAAAATTGGATAAGTTAATGAAACATAATGTATTGCCTTACATTAATTTAGAGTCATTAGTTGAGATTGCAGAAGTCAGTGTCTGTTGCTGTCGGTGCAGGTAAAACCACGAGGAAAAACTGGTCTCTCCTACGCCTGTTTTTTGGTCAGTTGGTCTTGCGGTCACTGTATCAGAAACTACTGCATACCAACACCTTTGCTATTATGCATATTTAATTTATTTTCTAGTTGTACTCTTAATGATATAATATTATACGTCAGGTTTATTTACAATCTGCATCTATTGTAGAAATTGCGCTTAAAAAATCGTCAGTCTTACAATAATTTCGTTACCGACACCGATAACAATTTTCCTTGCAAAAGACACTGTTACGTCATTGGAAATAAGTACATCTGTACATATGTACGTTTTTTGCCAAAACTATGAAGATAGGTATTAGTTTTCTTTATTAAAAGAGAGCGGTTCCTAAAACGGTAGCGCCGTAGCTAAGGGTCGGTACGAACTTGAACAAATTTACGCACACCAACCGTTTGTTCGTAGTAATGCTCGAATGTGGACGTTAACAAATTGGTTCGCGCGCACAAATTGTTCATGCTCGCAGTTTAAACTGCAAAACATGGGTTCTGGTCCTTAAGGTCAATTGGTCAATGACCCTCCTAAAATATTCATAATCATAATTTTAATAAAAATATTTTTTGTCCGACAGTCTCAAATTTAAAATCCTCTGCGTTAGCATTCGCATCACAGCAATATTAGAAATAGTCACCGTCGCGCTGCGCGCTCACCCTTAAACCGGGCCGTATTTCAAATTGACCCTGCACAGCTCTTATGGCTTATGGAAAAATGCATGTAAAGAAGAACAGTGACAGCAGATGGCGAATCTCTAATACGGTCAATGCGATGACAATTGCGCAGAATAGAGTTAAAAAGTTCTTCAGTATTCACTTCTCAGTTCTTCTCAGACAGCGGGCGGAAGTGTTTATAGTTGCGGTTGTGACCCACCTTAACTTATCCCAATATTTACTTAACTTTTTGTGTTATATAGCTCACTCTGGTTGCAGCAAAAAATTTGTTGTTAATGGAAAAGACACATCCCACAAAACACGATGAAAAAATTATTCATTGGTTCAAACACCTTTGGAGACAAAAAATCAACGTGGGGAAGTGGTCCATTCAACATTGTAATATTCTGTCTTCAAGTTCTGTTTCGTCTTGCAAATGTGTTAAAATAATGATATACAGGGTGTCGCAAAAACCAAGCCGTTAACCACATATTATTTTGCAGAAAATAATGGGATTTTCCAGATGTCATTCTTCATTTAAGTGCCATTCTTTTGAGGGCCATGGTGTCGAAGATAAAATTCAAAAAAAATATTTTATTAATATCTACCTATTGTTTCTTAAGATAGGTATTCAGTGAAAATTTTGCACAGGCTTCTGTCACAGAATACCATACAGAAATGAAAGATACTGTCGGTTCCTTTTAAGTTTTTAATCCTAGGCGTGCCGAGGCCACGCCTTTGAGGTGAGATGCCAGGTTGTCATAATAGTCACTACACAATCTATAACTTTTGTGAAGCTGTTGTCTCGAACATAACTCCTGCCTGCCGCACATCTGCAGCCACAACAGAGCTTTAAAAACAAGCAATTAGCAATGTTTTGTTATTTATTTTTTCTCCTCCATGATAAAAATTTCGTGTACACCATAGACCTAACGCATAAAATAAGGTAGACAGAGAAGTTCTTGTTCTGGTCTCGCCTTAAACCAATATGGCAGCAACTTGCGCCCGCCGCGCCGCGCCGATGCGCAAGATGGATAGAAACCCCGATGCTTCACTTCTGTATGGTCTTCTGTGCTTCTGTCTTATTTTGGCACACTGTATAATTTTGGTCAGAGGAATTGAAGCGGGGACGCCAGAAAATGGGCTTACAACCCAGTGGGTTCTACAATACCCATTGACCCCCCAACTTTTTACTACGGACGTTTATGGTTCAAAAATTTTGTTTTAAGAGAAATCATTTATTTCTTATTTTTTCACTGCTGTAAAATTTTGGTTTAGGACTTGGTTTACAAGTAGGTGCAACTTATTTGACTATGTGTGTTGTTATCCACTCGCTGTTTGTTTTAGGCTAGGCTTAGGAATTGGTATTCTTAAAAAAAATAATGTTTTCAAAAATTATAGAGTTTAATTTTGCAAAAAAATGTTACGTACCTCGTTAAGTACTTATTTGTCGTTACCACTTAGACTGAAAAATAAATTCGACTTCTCTAAGCAGACCTTTAACAGAAAAAATAATGATTAATAAAATAATGATTAATAAAAAAGGTATGTAAGTAAAATCTATTATTCTTGATATATCTAGTAAACCAATCCCCAAATCAAAATTTTACTACAATGAAAAAAATTAAATAAACGAACGCTTGATCTAAGAAACAAAATGGTTTGACCATAGGCGTGCGCAGGAAAAAGTTGGGGGTCAATAATTACTTCAACTCCCATTTCCTCCATTCGCGCTTCAATTCTGTTGACGAAAATTACACAACAAAAAGTGTGCAAGCGCAAGAAAAAAGTCTGTACCAAATGTCAACTGAGTGTCTTAAAATGCAACGAAGTTATTAATAAAATTCGTGTTTTAATTTTAACTTTAACACCCTGTCTCTTGAAAGAGGTTCGCCTATGTGGAAAATGGCATGAGGAAAGTCCCATCATTTTCGGCCGAATAATTTGTGGTTAACGGCTTGACCTCGGGCTTGACCTACTTTTTTGTAATACTTGTGCGTCTAACTTCAGGGAAAAGTAGAGAAGTTCAAAATAAGAAGTAAAGTTCCTATGAAGCTAAAATTTTTTATTTATTCGTTCTAAATTCTTAGTCTCTTTTTCGTCATTACTACCACTTTAAGGTACTCTGACATCCTGCTCCAGTAAGTTGAATTTGTTAAAGACGATGATAATATTCAATAAATTATTAATATCTGGGCCCTACGGCCCTGCAGAGGTGGTATAAAAAACGTGGGGGTTAAGGCCAGGTATTCTCCAGGATAATAATCCCCATGGTAGCATATGGATACCTAAGAGTGGCATTAAACTAGAAAAGGAAATCTTTAACCAAGGTAGAAAAATTTCAAAGGCATGCTTAGCGATGCAAACAACCCCTTGGTTGCCATCAAGACACTTACGCCACTGTAAATTGTGGTGGAAGTTGAGGTTTTAAGGAACCCATGCAGGCTAAGGATAAACCGTTATGAGCAAACTCTGGCAAGCTTCGGACACCGTACCAAAATCATTCAACAAATAAACAAAAACTGCATGCAGTCGGACAGAACCGTTTGATTGTAAACTTCCATAAGGCTGATAGGGTAACTTTACGAATATATGGAGAGGACTGCGATGTATAAAAGTTGAGAGAACATGATAGGACCATTTACAATACATATGGGTTCTAAACCGTACATTGGACTGAATTTAGCAATGAAATTAATATAAACCTGGGCAGCCTTTTGACTGTATTCCAGGCAGAAATTATTGTAATTTCTGTTTGTGCGCAGGAAATGATCAAGAGGTCTTTTCAAAATGGGAGAAACAGCTAAGCAGCATTGAAAACTTTGGAAGACCGTAGAGGTACAATCCAGAGCGATTGAAGACTCTGTGGACGCGCTTGTTCGGCTATCAGAACATAACAGGGTTATCGCGCGATGGATGAAAGGCTATAAAGGAATGAGAAAGCGGACCTCTCAGCGCAGAGGAAAGTTAATAGCGCCGGAATCCATGTACTGTTTGGTACATCACACAGCTAAAGGTATAATAAAGAACACAGTAAGACAAGAACATAACCTTACTGGATCGGGGACTCCTGGACTGAGGCAATCGCGGCTGTTCATTAGTGGGCTATCCAGCAAAAGAGCTGAAGAATAAATACGACTGAGTAAAAACCTGTTCACTACATACTGTTCACCTAAAAGGCATCTCACCACTATTAGAGTGAAAGACAATCGTGTTTGCAGGATGTGTGCAGAAGAGGAGGAAACTCCTCATCCCATACTATGCGAGTGCCCGGTTCTTGTGGCAGCTAGGCATATGAGCGTCGGAGCTATGGAGTACTCCCTGAGAAGCTGCTTGCTAGTAGAGCGAACGTATGGACCGTTGGCTCTTTAAAAGTATAATTTCAATCCGTGCATTATTTATAAATATTTCAAAATTCCTCTTGACAAAGTGACGCGCAGTAATGTACTAGGTTGCGTGATGATTATATTATAAATAGTGTTGCGGAGATGGTGCTGAGTAATGAAAATTTTATGTCTAATCTTGTCGATAAAATTTGAGCCAAGATTGAAGTGAAAATGGAAGAAAAGGCCAAGGTATTAGAAACTAAGGTGACCGCCTTGGAGAAGAAGTTGATCATTGCTGATGATTCTCTGGAACAACATTCGAGACGGAGTAACTTGAGGTTTTTCGGAATTTCTGAGCCTAAAAAGGAGAAAGCTGTTGATTCTGTTATAGCTGTGTGATAAAAAGTTGAACGTAAAGCTAAGTGAGAGTAACATTGATAATTGTTGCCGTTTACCGTCGAATTCAGCTAAGAGACCAATTGTCATAAATTTCTGCAGAAACATTACTAAGCAAGAAAAAATTAAAAAATATTGGTGTATAAGTTATAAAAGAAGACCTTCCTTCTATGCGTTTGGGTGTATATAAATCTGCATCCAAAGTGTGTGTGGACGAGCAATGGTGGTGTTTCTGTTCGGGTTAATAAGAAGGAGATTATGAGAAAGTGGTTTGTAGTAACGAGTTGCGTGTTTATTACGCTGCTGGTTACAGTTTGAACGTTAACCGATTTAGGTATGTGTGGTGTGCAATGAGTCCAGCTGCCCTTCGCTAACTTGAATACTCGCTTGTGTTTAGTGTTTTCGGTTTTCTGGATGAATTTATTTTTCTTGCTTTTTGTATATATGTGGGATTAGGTTCAGAACTTTAAATTTTAATTTTTTGTAAGTTGGTAGCGCTGCGGAGATATTGCAGGGATTCGCGCGTTTTTCACCGTGTGACTGACAGACAGACGAGAAATGGCTGCATTTTTAAGACGAACGACGAAAGACGCAACCCAGCAAGATTGTTCGCAAGTTTATTTAAATAATTACTTTGTTTCTACGTTTTTATAATTTGGATTGGACAGTTTGTTCTACGTTAATGTTTAATCAAGTGTTTAGTAAATAAAACTAATTTAACACGTGTTTAGTCTACTTCGCATCCTACGAACTAATACGTTTCCCCACAGTTTTTGGGGGCTCAGCCGCGATTATTGGACAAGCTACATTTGTACGGGAAACGTTGGTTTTGTTTTCTGTTTTGTGAGACTCGCAGTGAACTGCAAGAGCTATTTTATGGTGTGAACGGCTAAACGATTTTGAATACAGCACAAGAAAAATATTGTGCAATGCCGGTGGGTGACTCACAAGACGCATTTGAATAACAGGGAAGTTGAGTAGTGAGTTAGCCGTAGTATTTGATACTTCAAGAAACTGTAAGTTTACAATTTTTATGCTATTATTTGCACCAACGCCAATAGGAAGATCCTGGAGGACGCCGATGACGTGGCCGCCGTTTAATATTTAATGTTTAAAGACGTTTTCCATTGTTTTCTGTTATTTAGGTTTTAGATAGCGTGATTTATTGTATTATACAGGGTGTAGCAGCATTCTTGCTGGGTATTTTTCATATTGGATTTTCTTAAGACGAGTTGCAGCCGACAAACACAGACGCCACCTAAATCAAGAACATTCCAGTGTTTTATTTTCGATTTATAAGCTATAAATGTTTTATTTTCGCTTTTTACAAAACAATAATAATTGTTTCGCCCTATATATTTTTAAGACGTTTTGTGTTAATTTTGTTGTTTGAAAACAAGTGCTTAATTTTGAAAAATGGTTTTGTTGGGCGATTTTGAAAAAATCGAGTATAATATAAAGAACAGCGCACTGCCAGCTGTTAAAGCGTTGCATATCGTTGCATTTGGTGAGGAAGGTCAGCCGCGACGTGTTAGGAGAAATTTAAGGGGTTTTATCGGTTTAGGTTTGAACGAAAATTCCGTTGAGTTTGAAGCAAAAGTCGATGACGTTTTGTCTAAATTAGAGTTGGGTGATCTTATTGCCGCATGCCACGTTTTAAATTTAGACTATGCGGGGACTGAAGAGGAAATAGCTAGAAGACTTTGCATGTTTTTAAATAAGTTAAATGAACGGGACGTTGAAGAAGTATTTCAGGACGATAATGAAGAAAGTAACGACGAAGACGAAGAACCAAGACGAGTTAATGACGAAAGACGTGCGAAGCATGAAAGACGCATGGACGAGGAGGAAGTGGATTATGATTCGGGTGATGCTGTGGATAGCCAGTCACAAGTATCTTTGAGAAGCAACGAAAGACGAGGAAGACGGATTCAAGAAAGCACAAAACTCGATAGACGCCCTGAAAGGTCATTTGCTTTGACATTCAGAGATATTGAGGATTCAATTAGAACATTTGACGGTAAAGAAGGTTATCCCATTGAGAAGTGGATAGAAGACTTCGAAAAAACCGCTTTACTAATGGAGTGGAATGAATTGCAAAAATTGGTATTTGCTAAAAAGTCGCTGCGCGGGATTGCCAAATTGTTTATTCAGTCCGAAAGGGGAGTAACCACCTGGAGCAAGCTCAGGAAGTTGCTGAGGGAAGAATTTGGTATCAAAGTTAATAGTGCCCAGGTTCACAGAACTTTGATGCAGAGGAAGAAGCAGAGGGACGAAAGTGTCCAAGAATACATGTTAACCATGCGAGAAATCGGAAGTCGCGCTTATGTAGAAGAAGAAGCAATAATTCAGTATATTATAGATGGGATAATGGATGAACCTGCTAATAAATTGGTACTGTATGGCGCCAGGTCGTTTAGTGACTTTAAGGAGAAAGTCAAACTTTATGAAAATATTAAGTCGAAGAACCAGACGTTTGTGTCGAGAAGCGGTGGGAGTCAAAATGTCATAGACAAGACAAAGAAGGAAAAGATGTTTAAGAACGAAACAAGATCGATGAATGATGTCCCTAAGAAGAATCCGCAACAAATCCAAATCTGTTTTAATTGTGGGATAAAGGGTCACAGGTCAAAGGAGTGCCCTTCGAAGGAAAGAGGAACGAAATGTTTCGGATGTAACGAGTATGGTCACATATCGACAAACTGCCCTAAAAAATCTAGCAAACCTGAGGCTAACGCTGTGGTAAATTCGATTGTTCGGAATAATACGGTAAGTGTTACTATTAAGGGACGTAGGTTTGTGACTCTTTTCGATACAGGAAGCGACATTCACGCCGTTAGAGACGATACTTATAGGAAATATTTGAAAGATGACATTCCGTTAACAAAAAGGTCGATATCAATTTCGGGTATTGGAACTAACAATGTGACAACTTTGGGATGTTTTGATGCAAACGTGGATATAAATAACGAGCAGTTTAGGTTAACATTCCATGTTGTGCCAGAGAGTGCCACCAATTTCGAAGTAATAGTGGGGAACCCGCTGTTATCCGAATCCGAAGTCTCTTTTACAAACGATGGTGTAGTGGTTCATAAAAATGAAACAAAGAATTTTATGATGCAAATGTGTTTAACAGATGACAGCAAGAAGATTGAGACGGAATACATACAAAATCCGATGGTTAGAAAAGCCGTAGAAAATGTCGTGAACTCATATAAGCCCGACAAGAAGGAAACCACTGGTGTGGAGATGAAGATCGTATTGGCAAGTGACGAACCAATTTATGAAAGTCCAAGACGTTTGCCAATATCGGAAAAACATTAAGTGGAAAAACAAGTAAATGAATGGTTACAAGGGGGTATTATAAGGCCTAGCTCGTCTGATTTTGCAAGTGCTGTGGTTCTAGTGCGTAAAAAAGACGGCTCTTATCGGTTATGTGTTGATTACCGTAAGCTCAATAAGAAAATCGTTAAAGACCGTTTCCCCTTGCCACTAATCGATGACGTTTTAGATAAACTTGAGGGGGCTAGAGTATTCACCACGATTGATCTTAAAAATGGTTTCTTCCATGTGCCGGTGGAGGAAAGTAGTCGAAAATACACTTCGTTCGTGACTCACCATGGACAGTTCGAATTTTGTAAAGTTCCATTCGGTTTGTGTAATAGTCCGAGCGTATTCCAGAGATATGTTAATCAAGTTTTTAGGCCGTTAATGAACAAAAATCATGTAATTGTGTATATGGATGATATTATAATTCCATCTCAAGATGAATCTGAGGGTCTGGAAAAGCTTGAGGTTGTTCTAGATACCGCTAGTAGGTTTGGCCTTGAACCAAAATTTACCAAATGTCAATTCTTAAAGAGTGTAGGAAACCAAGCTTATTTATTCCTTTGCTTCGTTGACGTCGAATATTTGTTGAAAACCTTCGAAGTGGACCAGCCCGATTTGGGCAATGAAAAATATGCTTTTTGGAACAACTAATTTAATTAACACACTTATAGTTATTAACTGAACACATAAACACGTTTAATATAACAAATTTACTTGGAATCATCCAACTAAAGAACAGAACTCTTAATAATAAGAGGAAAACTTATCGGAGACGACAAACGAGTATATCGCTTGCAACAACATAACATAATTTTTTTTCTGTCGTCTGGCGGTGTCAGACGGCATACCAACCAACTAAAAATACAAACTTGCGATAACCTAAAAAAACAGAAAATCCCTAGGCACGTTATTTAAAATCGCACACACACCCCCCGTTGAAACCCCAGTTTCAACCAATAGGTTAAGTTTACTGGCTGGGCAGTAGGCACAACTTCGTTATAGGACGGGAATATACGTTCCCGGATTTAGTCTTTACAGAAACCGCACGGACACGATTGTCTTTTCCAGGAAATATTTCCGAGATCCTAGCCAAACACCACTGAGCAGGCGGTATGTTATTTTCCTTAACCAAAACAAGATCTCCTACCTTAATGTTCGGCTGATCATAAAGCCACTTACTTCTTTTTTGTAAAGAAGTCAAGTACTCGCTATTCCAGCGTAGCCAAAAATGTTGCTTTAACTTAGCAACTTGTTCCCAAGCGCGCAACCTGTTGATGGGTAACTCCGTTAAATCGGCCTTGTCAGGTAACGCAACTAATGTATCATTTATTAAAAAATGTGCGGGCGTGAGAACATTATAATCATTTGGATCGCTAGATAAAGCTATGAGAGGCCTGGAATTGACAATCCCTTCAATCTGAATTAGCAGAGTGTTAAGCTCCTCATAAGTTAAATGGGTATTACCCATGATTCTGGTCAAATGGTGTTTAACCAACTTGACACCATTTTCCCATAGTCCGCCCCTATGTGGCGAATAACTAGGGATGTAATTCCAGTCGACTCCTTCCAATGACATGGAGTCTCGCACTAACGATGCGCTGTCCTCAACGCGAAACATTTTATATAATGAATGTAATTCATGATTTGCACCTTTAAACGTGGTGCCGTTATCACTGTAGACTTTTAATACTTTTCCGCGCCGCGAAATAAATCTTTTAAACGCAGAGAGGAAAGTTTGCGTAGTCATGTCGGACACAAGTTCAGCATGGATAGCTTTTGTCGACATGCATATAAACAGGCAAATATAACCTTTGGTCACAACTGATTTACGCAATCGAGATTGTTTCATGGCTATTGGGCCTGCGTAATCCAAACCCACTGATAAAAAAGGTCTGGCAGGAGTGATTCGAACTCTAGGCAAATCTGCCATTATTTGACTAAACGGCGACGCGTTATACCTAAAACAACGATTACATTTATGAATCATAAATCTCACTGCATTACGCCCATTAAGAATCCAAAATTTCTGTCTCAACGACGCTAGTGTGGATTGTGCACCGGCATGCAACAATCTTTCATGTTCATGGCGGATAATTAATTCCGTTATGTGAGAACAGTATGGCATTATTAAAGGATGCCTCTGCGCTTCAGAAATATGAGTGGCGTGTTTGAGTCGTCCACCCACTCTTAAAAGTTTCTCTCCATCGACAAATGGAGACAAAAACCTTAATTTTGACTTGCCAAATTCCTCGCGGGAAATTGCATTTTTACTAACAATTTTTATTTCATTTTGAAAATGCACCTGCTGCACTAAGCGTACTATTACGACTAACGCCAAATTAAGCTCTTCGGAAGTTATGTTACCCTTTCTCTTAATCTTATTGCGACAATTAGAGGTAAATCTTAAGACAAAAGCCACGACGCGCAATAATTTAGGAAACGAAGAAATTCTTTCAAAAAATATGTAAAGCTCGTTAGCCTTTTTAACTTGAGCTCTGGCCGCATTTGACACAACTTTTGCTTCAGGTAATTTACTACACTCATTCATTTCAACAGAACTCCATCTCTGATCATCCTGCTTCAGGAATTCAGGGCCATTAAACCACAGAACTGAATCTTTCAATAACTGAGGCTCCATGCCTCTGGAGACAATATCGGCGGGATTTTCGGCTGATCTTACATGAAACCAATTTTCCTTTGAGGATAATTCTTGTATTTCGGCCACCCGGTTAGAGACGAACATATTCCATCTACTTGCGTCAGATTTAATCCAACCAATAGTTATCATGGAGTCGGTCCAATAAAAACATCTTTCAACTGCTATGGGAAATGACCTTTGAACGGAAGACATGAAACGCGCTAAGAGTAATGCGGCGCATAATTCCAATCGAGGCAACGTAACAGTTTTGATCGGTGCTACTCTTGATTTGGAACAGATCAACCGCACTGTATAATTATCACTACAATCTCTGGATCGTAGGTAAATTGCACAACCGTACGCCTTCAAGGAGCTGTCGGCAAACCCATGCAACTGAAAACTTACAGCATTTCTTTCTAATACCAAACGTGGAACAGAAATATTCTCGATGTACTTTATGTTATGTTTAAACGAAGACCAAACTTCGAGAATGGAATCTGGAACCACCGAATCCCAACCTATATTCTCTTTCCATATCATTTGCATTATCAACTTACCAATAATGCACACTGGAGCAATGATCCCCAGCGGATCAAATATTTTTGAAATTTCAGCTAAAATCTCTCGCTTTGAATTTTGCTCCGTCTCGTTCCCTTTGGAGTAGGACATTATAAATACATCTTTTTTTGGATCCCACATCATTCCAAGAGCCTTCAATGAAGTGGTGCCATCTTTGAGAGTAAAACTGCATTGCTCGCGCTTCTCTTCGGGGATATCCCGAAGTAACGATGCTTTATTTGAATACCACTTATGTAAGGTAAATTTACCCTTATTGAGTAACGTAATTAGTTCTTCGCGCAGACGTACTGCTGAAGAATAATCGGACGCGCCGGTCATAATATCGTCCATGTAAGTATTAGCTGTCAGAGCGCGACAAGCCAATGGATGATCAACACCTTCATCTTTCACTAACTGCATCAAACTACGCGTAGCTAGATAACTAGCGGGTGCAGTTCCGTACGTGACTCGAGTCAACTGCAAACATTTGATTTCTTCACCGGGGGAATTTCGCCATAAAATTCTTTGTAAAGATTGATACCTTTTTTTTATCTTTATCATCCGGTACATCATCGTAATATCAGTTATAAGGGCATACTCATAACTGCGAAATCGGATCAAAACCGAAAACAAGTCAGGCTGAACTACCGGCCCTACCAGCGAAATGTCATTTAGCGAGATACCTGTGCTCGACGGCGCAGACGCGTTGAATACGACCCTCAACTTGGTCGACGACTTATCCTCACGAATGACTGCGTGGTGAGGCATATAATACTCCAACGGTTGAGCAAGCTCATTTGAAGTGGAAGTGCGATTGACTTCGTGCGCATGACCAAGATCTAGGAATTCTTGGATGAATTTTTTGTACCGCTCAAAAAACTCCACATTATTTTTAAATTTCTTTTCTAAGCTTAAAAAGCATCTCATCGCATATGGGTATGAATCCCCTAAACGGGACAGTTTCTCCTCAATGATGGGTAAATCCACTTCATATCTACCATCCTCATCCCTTGACACCGAGTCAAGGTATAACTTTTCACAGAGCATTTCATCGGCGGAGAAGAAGTTTTTTGACGAATATTCTTCTAAACGCCAAAAATTCGCGATTAAATCCAACGCATCTTCATCGTGTGAAGAAACAGAAACCGTATTGCAGACGGAACTTTCTGACCTGCTCGCATTACCTTTCAAAATACCACCAAATACCCATCCTAAACGAGTATTGTGTAGTATAGGTTTATTAAATCCCAACTCAATTTTGCCTGATTGGAATAGTGAATAGTACACTTCGGCTCCTATGAGCATATCAATCTCCCCGCGAATGTTAAATTGAGGATCCGCTAGTTTAACAAAATTAGGCCACCTCAATAATTTATTAGCGAAACTGACTTTTGGAAGGTCACCAGTAATGTGCTTCATGACACCGAAATCAGTTTTGAAACAGAAATCGCCAACTCTGGATTCAACCGTTAACGATAACAACCTCTCTACCTGAGAAGTCGCGCCACCAACCCCAGAAACTAACCAATTAGATTGAATACCCGTCATTTTTAGTTTTTCCGCGAAGTTGGAAGTTATGAAATTACGCTCACTAGCGCTATCTAGCAATGCCCGACAAGCATGCCTATGACCGTTTCCGTCTACAACATTTACCACAGCAGTGCAAAGAAGCACTAAATTTAAATCCCCGCCAAATTGAGGGATCGGATCCTGCGCCACTTCCCCAGTGGAGCAAGAACATGCCGCATTTGCCGCAACGCTTGCGCTAGCCGAGCTAGTGTCATTTTCACTAGCATTTGTACTTGGGGCATTCTGCGAAACCTGCCCAGAATCGCCGCCGCGATTGCTTACATAACTAGCATGCAACATTTTATGATGTCTCTGATTGCATTTACTGCATGGAGTAGCAGAGCAAGCCGAATATATGTGTCCCGTACCTAGACAAAGGAAACACAGCCCTTTGCCCTCGACCAACTTGCGCTTTTCACCCACGGGCAATTTGTAAAACTTTCCACATTTGGAAAGACGATGTTTACCGTTGCACATCGGACAATTTGAAGTGTTGTTGGCTACTTCCGTCGTGTTACACGCAAAATTTTTCCTATCCGTCTTACAGCTATTTCGAGCGCTATTTATGGTTTCACTATGGTGCAATATTTCCCAAGCTTGACATCGTTTATTTAGATAATCAAGGAATTCTTTAATCGTAGGAAATTCTTCAGCTTCCCGCTGAAGTTCAAACTCCTTACGAGTATCAAAATCTAATTTTTGAGAAATGAAAAATATTAAGAAACTATCGAATAAGTTTGGCAAGTTAAGCGCTTTTAGAGAATTGTAATGTTGTGCAAACAAATTTAGCATAGCTCTCAAGCTTATCCCGGAACTTTTGGTTACCTTTGGTAGCTCAAAGATCGCATTTAAATGACTATTTGCTATCAACGTTTTATTATCATACCGCTCAATTAGTGTGCTCCAAGCTTCTTCGTAATTAGCTTCAGAACATTCAATATTTGTTAATAATAATGCGGCGTCCCCTTTTAAAGCACCCTTTAGATAGTAAAATTTCCTAACCTTACTCAATTCTTTATTTTCATGAATTAAATTCGTATAAATATCTTTGAAATTGAGCCAACTGCTATAATCTCCGGAAAAAATCGGTAGATTAATTTTTGGAAGAGAAAGATAACTATTCGAATCAATTTGCGTAGCATTCTCCCCCCTCCCATTCCCATTTTCTACTCTTTTTAACCTCACAAGATTGCGTCTAATACTTTTTACTAGATCTAAATATTTATCCTCGATTGAAAGACCTTCAGCTTTATATTTGCCTTCATCAAGAATTTCTAATTCTATCTGAATTTCCTCAAATTTCGCAAAAATGTCATTAAGTCTATCCAGTGAACTTTGTAAATCAGCAGCGTTAGTGCTCGACTCAACGTCACCTAACAAATTGGCAATATGTGTAATCCTACCTTTATAATATTTTCTTTTATTTAATAAATCGTCTGGCACTTTTGTAGCCATTTCAACTAATAATTAAATAAGAAAATACAACTCCACTACAAACAACGAAACAACTGTACTATTGTTTGTTTACAGAAGGTAAAAATATTGCTTTATAATTGTTGGAAATGACTATATTCACAACCTAATAAATTTTGCAAGGCATAACTTTCAATAATTCTGAACTATATTCAAGTAAATGAGGAGAATTTAAATGCAGAACACAATACAATAATTATGTTTAAGTATTTACAATCGTTATAAAACTATTAAACATTAAGATGGTAACGATTTTTATTTTACAACTTTTGGCAGAAAAAGCAAAACAAAACCATCTCTTGTTTGCGAAAGAAGGAAGATATAATCTACTCACTTTGACGCACCGCCAGTCGCACTGCACTATATACCTTTCTTTGTTTAACGACCAGGAAGCAAGAACCTGGATACTAACTGCAGGCTTGTGAACAGCGGACCCAGTAACTTCGTAGCTGCTTTCTTTCCCAACACCATATAATTTTTCTAATTTTCGACGAATTCCACTGGTTGGCTTGATCCGGAACGTTAGGACCATGTAGGAAACCAAGCTTATTTATTCCTTTGCTTCGTTGACGTCGAATATTTGTTGAAAACCTTCGAAGTGGACCAGCCCGATTTGGGCAATGAAAAATATGCTTTTTGGAACAACTAATTTAATTAACACACTTATAGTTATTAACTGAACACATAAACACGTTTAATATAACAAATTTACTTGGAATCATCCAACTAAAGAACAGAACTCTTAATAATAAGAGGAAAACTTATCGGAGACGACAAACGAGTATATCGCTTGCAACAACATAACATAATTTTTTTTCTGTCGTCTGGCGGTGTCAGACGGCATACCAACCAACTAAAAATACAAACTTGCGATAACCTAAAAAAACAGAAAATCCCTAGGCACGTTATTTAAAATCGCACAAAGAGGCAGGTTGTATTTTTAGGCCACGTGATCGAAAATGGGACGATTAGACCAACCGAAGAAATGACGTTAGCTATTAAGAATTTTCCGATTCCGACGACGATTACGCAAATTCAAAGTTTTTTAGGTTTAAGTGGATATTTCCGTAAGTATATTCCATCTTATTCACAGATCGCTAAGCCGTTGAGCGATTTACTTAAAAGTGGTTCTACGTTTGTTTTTGGGCTCGAACAGCAACAAGCTTTTGAGAAACTTAAGTCAGCTTTGATGAATAAACCTGTTCTCAACATTTATCGGCAAGACGCACGTACAGAGTTGCATGTAGACGCGAGTAAACATGGGTTTGGAGCCGCCTTACTCCAAGAAAGTGATGACGGAAAACTACATCCAGTATATTTCATGAGCAGAAAAACGATGCCTGCTCAACAAAAGCTTCATAGTTATATGTTAGAAGTATTAGCTATCACGGAAGCCTTAAACAAATTCAGAATCTATTTATTAGACAAGGAATTTAAAATAGTGACCGATTGCGAAGCATTTAAGAAGACTATGGAAAAAAAGGATTTAACGACGAGAGTAGCAAGGTGGGCATTGTTACTCGAAGAATTTAATTATGAGATAGAGCATAGGAAAGGAGAAAGAATGAGACACGTCGACGCTTTAAGCCGATACCCTGCAGTACTGACGATAGAGAATGTTGTGTTACGAAAGGTGCAAAGCGCACAACAACAAGATACAAGCTTGAAAGCAATAATGAAAATTCTTGAAAATGAAGCTTACGAGGATTACCTTTTGGAAAATGAGATCCTTTACAAAGAACAGAACGGAGACAAGTTGTTAGTGATACCAAAAAGTATGCAGACCGAAGTTATAAGAACGGCACATGAACCAGGTCATTTTGGAGTAAAGAAGACCGAAAGTTTAATTAACAAGAATTACTTTATATCAAAGATTCACAAAAAGATTGAAGAGTATATAGCTGCATGCGTTCCGTGTATTTTAGGTAACAGAAAGAGAGGACAACAAGAAGGCTTATTGAATCCGATTCCAAAGGGCAATGTACCGCCGGACACGTATCATTTAGATCATTGCGGACCTTTCGAATCGACGAAGAAAAATTACAAGTATATTTTGTTGATGATAGACGCGTTTTCGAAGTTTGTTTGGATTTTTCCTACTAAGACGCTAAGTACTAAAGAGGTTTTAGACAAGCTGGTTCTACATCAGGCTACATTTGGTAATCCGAGGAGAATTATAACAGATAAAGGAGGCGCACTCCGAGCTCAAGACCTTAAAGACTATTGTCAGAATGAAAATATTGAACATGTGGAAATAACAACTGGGGTACCGAGAGCAAACGGTCAAGCCGAGAATATGGTGCAGATAGTAACTTCGGCTCTTAGACGCCTAAGTTGTGATGACCCACCCAATTGGTATAAGCATGTAACAAGGTTACAGCTCGCCATTAACTCCACCTACAATAGAAGTACAAACTACAGTCCTTTCAGACTTATGTTTGGGGTTGACATGAAGGTGAGAGAAAACCAAGATTTACTGAAAATTTTAGAGGAGATAGGAAGAGAAGTATTTGAAGAAAAAAGACTTGAACTAAGGGAATATGCAAGAATGGCCATCGAAAAAATTCAAATGGAGAATAGCAAAAACTACAATAAGAAAAGAAAAATGGCATCAACATACCTGGTTGGTGACATTGTGGCAATAAGACGCACACAATTCGGCACACAGAATAAGTTGTTTCCGCGATTCTTAGGCCCTTACAAGGTTGTAAAGGTAAAAGGTCGTGATAGATACGATGTGGTGAGAGTAGGGAAAGGGGAAGGCCCCAAAATAACCTCATCCAGTGCAGACGGTATGAAACCTTGGAAGCTGACTGCAAATGACTCTGATTCATCCGAGCCGGATGACGGTCAGGAGGGCCGAGTTGTGGGATTAGGTTCAGAACTTTAAATTTTAATTTTTTGTAAGTTGGTAGCGCTGCGGAGATATTGCAGGGATCCGCGTTTTTCACCGTGTGACTGACAGACAGACGAGAAATGGCTGCATTTTTAAGACGAATGACGAAAGACGCAACCCAGCAAGATTGTTCGCAAGTTTATTTAAATAATTACTTTGTTTCTACGTTTTTATAATTTGGATTGGACAGTTTGTTCTACGTTAATGTTTAATCAAGTGTTTAGTAAATAAAACTAATTTAACACGTGTTTAGTCTACTTCGCATCCTACGAACTAATACGTTTCCCCACATATATTTGTTTGATTTTTGTTGTATTCCTTGTGGTGTTTTGTTTTTCACACAGAAATATGATTCTTGCTTCCTGTCCATGTATGTTAGTTAATAATTTTAGTTATTTTTTAACAAATAATATTGACTAAGTAGGTAGGTAGCTATTTCCATTCATTTGTTTATTTTTATTCATTTACTTATCTATTTCATTCTACGTCAGCTCACTTTTCCCCAGTGTACCTGTACCAAAGGCTTTGGAGTACTTGTATAAACTTCTTAATAAAAATAACATTGATGAACAAACTGTCAAAGAATATATTAATTTAACCAATCTATGTCATCATCATAAAGTTTTCAGTCCGAACACTGGTTGGTCGCGTACCTCCATCCTTCCTATCCTGAGATAACCTGAGCATTTCCCCGAAAGTTGAACATCCTACATCCCTAACTAATTGAGAGCAGTAGTCTAATCTGGGCCTAACCCGCACCTCTCTTTATTCTTATTTCTTACTCTAGTATGTCGCGAACTAAACCTTCGTGCCTCAGAAGGTGCCCTACCATCCTATCTCTCCTATTCCTTACTGTCTTCCATAAATTTCGCATTTCTCCAAATCTTTCTCCTACCTCTCTGTTACTAACCTTACCTATCCACGGTATCTTCATCATGCGTCTATAGCACCACATTTCAAATGCTTCTATGCTTCTAATTTTTTTCTGTCCGCTTCTCCTATCGTCCAAGTTTCGCACACGTACAATGCCGTACTCTATACACACATTTTTAAAAGCCTCTTCCGATTTTCTACATTTATCATTCCCGAGTATAATAGTTGTTTCTTTTTATTAAATTCGGCCCTGCGCTATTCTTTGTTTTATACCATATCTAGAGCTCCTACCATCGCGAGTTATTTGACTTCCTAAATAGCAGAAATCTGAGACTTCCTCTATCTTCTTGTTTCCAATTTGTATTTTCGTTTTAGTTCTATTTTCATTCCGAACTCAACCCTGTATAGACTTATCAGGTAGATAGAATTAAGACTAGCCATAAATACTTACCCTCCAGTTCTAAGAAACCAATTTTATTGCTCTTATGTTCGAAATAGTTCTAAGAAACTCTATAGGTTTATCGATCCATTTTACTTCAGCAGTGGGAGTGGGTATTTATAGCAATGTAATGCAAGATTAGATTTAGATTAATCTTCAACTCCTGAAGATGCTAACGTTGTCAGCGAAACACGTGTCGAACTTAATTACTGTGTCACTGTATTTTGGCGTGTGGGGTTAACTTATTAAGAATTCGCAGTGATCCCAAGTGATCTACAAGTTCTGGTGCATAACAAATAAGTAGTCACAAAGAATGGTTTGAAATGAAGGAATTGTATAAACCCTCGATGACTCGAGGTACGAATTACCTATGCTACAGTGAGAGACATGAAATCTAAAAATTCGACCAGTTACTCCTTTCTTCCCACATTTCAGACTTGCAATGCGCCGTAATACATCCCCTACTTTTGTTATGCTTCATGATCTTCCATTGAATACTCCGTCTCACAATCTCATTTCAACCGTTGCCCTTTCAATCTTTCTCTGTGTTCTTCCGATTTTTTCCGTTGTTGATTTTTTGAATGCCCATGTCTCTATCACAAAAATGTATCTTCACTATCTATATTATAGATGTTTCATTACTACAAGGTTTAGATAAATCGTACCTGCTACTATTACTATTTATAACAATCATACATTATACTGACCGTGCTTCACAGACACTGCATATCGTCCAGCTGGTATACAAAAGCTTATTCTAAATAAATATAAAGCAATAATAGTTGACACTCATTCCTGCTTTTTAGCTTGCCGCCCTCCTCTTTAATAACCTTATTGAGACACCATAATGAGAATTAACAACTAGCATAACCTAAAATGCCATCCGCCGTAAAACGTGGTAAAATCAGTTAATGATAAGTTATGTATTGCCGCCATTAATCCGTGAGTTGTGGCAGCAGCAACAAAGGTTTTTTTTTTCATTTTCACTTTTACATCTGACTTGTCTCTATACAATCAAACTCCATTCAGTACGAAAACTCCTCAGCGTTAAACGAGGACACAAGCATGCTAAATTGCCAATTCAAGAAAATTTATATTGTTAATCGCATTTACTTGTTTTTGCAGCAGTATTTATTTGGCGATTAAGATCTCCTGAAGGATCTGGGTTATTGGTCTACAAATTTAAATATCAAATTGATAGAAATTTGCAAAATTGCCCGAATTTAAATATGTATTGTCACTCAAGGCAAATAAATTGAAAGAAGAAACAAGGAAAGTGAAATAAAGGAAATGGTAATAAATTTCAAAAACTAATTATAAGGGTGGTCAGACAGCTGCCGAATCACAATTACTGTGAACATAAATACAAAAAGAATTGAGTGGCATCAAAATTGGTTAAGAAGTTAGGAAAATGGACTGGAAAATATACTTGCAGACCAAAGATAACAGATAATGAACAGTACGAGTCTAAGAGACGAAGGCAATACGGCGAAGGGATAGGAAAAGGATAGAAAGAATAGTCGATCAGTGGCGGCTCCTAATGAAGAGCTCTGGGGCGCCCCCCAAAAATATTTATAAAAGAAATTTAAGCAAAACCACCCACCGGATTTTCTTGCTTTTAATCTATTGTCTAATTAAGTATAATAATAATAATAATAATAATAATATCTCTACTCACTCCAAACTAACCCTAAGGTTAGCCCCAGAAGCATAGCTTGTACGGGACGGAGGAGGCGGCATATTACTATTGGCCGCAGGTGCGTCACAGGAACGACCTACAGTTGTTAGTACTCTACCCACCATTTAGTGCGAGAATGAGGAAAACCTGGAAAACCTCATTAGGTAAAGTTTAAATCATATAACTTGGCGTATGGGTTGACACATGCATGTGAACTAATTTGTTTCGACATTGACAGTCCTGTGACACTGATACTAGTTTCCATGATAACATACGAGACAAGCAAAGACGTACAAATACATTGTTATCCAACATTATAAATGAGAATGAGTGAAATAAAGAGTTACAATGGAAAATTTGATTATTTCATCTTACGTTAATAATTAGCTGCCATATCAACTAGTTGCGTGCGAGAGAGACATCAAACTAACATGGTGCGTAGATTATTTCAATCATACGCCAACTTATATTATTCAGACTTTAGAGCTGGATAGGCGATCCAAGGCGCGCCCCAGCCACAGCGCAGAAATGAGTCACCCATCCATAGCCAAACCGCGGGCACTGTTGCTGAGCATTAACGACTACTCACTCGCGCATGCCAGCAAGATCCCACAGCCACGGCTGTGTGTAATAAAATATAACATTTGTATATATTCTTATCTATCTTACGCTTATGATCTCTTACGCGCTACACGACAATTCAGTCGGTGGCCGAATCAACCAGCCTAGCGCGGTTCGCTGACAATTATATTACAGAAAACTATCAGTACGTGAGTCCATTTCCCCTGTAAGAGATAACCACTAATAGAATCTTTAGCTCTGCTGTGCCTACTTCCTTCTAAATTCTATTGTCGTTGGCGACTTAATATCCGTCTGGAACATAAGGAGAATGGTAGTATAAGCGAAGTACGGTACAGGACAAATACGTGCTATTAAAACAAAAGCAGCAGCACCTCTCGTGGCGAGATGGATAGATTATCGGCTTAGTGATTCAGTTGGCCTGGGTTCTATGCTTGAAGTGGAAGTGAAAATCATAAACTCTTCTTCGGAACAATAAAAAGCAACAATCGGAAAAGCTAGCAACAAGCTTTCGACACAGTGTTAATCACTCATTGCTCTGTTCGATGTTGCATTATATCGGCCTCAGTGGGGCAGCAATCAGACTTCTGACGCAGTACTTGGAGAACAGAACGCAATACGTCACATTAAATGAGTCAAAGTCGTCAGTGCGTGGTGTGACTTATGATGTGCCGCAGGGGTCAATTTTAGGTCCTCTGTTATTTTCAATTTACACATCTCAGTTTCATAAAGTTATACGGCATTGCACGGCTCACATGTATGCTGACGATACTCAACTTTATCTTTCATTTTGGACTGCTGATGCAAATGATGCAACTAAGTTAATTAATGCTAATTTGTCTGCTAAGACATTTCTAAGAAACACTCTTTCGTTCTGAATCCAAGAAAGACTAAATGCGTTTTGTTCGGTCCGAGGAAGCAGGTTTTGATGCTACAGTGCTTAAAACTTAACATTGAGATAGATGGAATGGCTGTCCCTGTGACTGAGGATGCAAGAAATCTGGGTTTGGTTATAGACAATACTTTTAGATTCAGAAAACACATCTCTGGATGTATTCAACGTGCAGCGGTGGGGCTACGATTGTTATATCCGCATAGAAGTTATTATTTATCCACTTATGTTATGCAGAATTTTGATTCTATAGAAATTTCTTTACTGTTCAGAAGTATATTCCGTTTGTTTCGATTCTTTGACCTTGAGTCGTGTCTAGAGGATTCAAAACTCATGTCTGAGATATGTGTTTGGTATTCGAAAATTTGAGCATATACCTATCCCCCAAGTTATTTGAACTTGAGTGGCTAAGTTCATAACATTAATAACATTAATATTCGAAGGCTCACAAAACAGCATTATATGAGCGGTCTTTTGGCTACAATATATCTAAACTGTATAATAGTATACCTGCAAACCTAAAATGTTTATCGTTTAATGCTTTCAAAAGGAATTTGTATAGGTTGTATTTTAGAAAACAATGTGGTCTGTAGTGGTTGTGCAATCGGTGATTTCCTTCTTCCCTGTTGATCGATCTCGCGTAGTATTTGTTCTACATACATTAGAGTTATTTTAGGCATGTTAGGTTGGTGAAAATATATGTTTATTTTATGTCAGGGATTGATGGAAGATTGGGGAACAGTGGAACTTGTGTTTCACTGTCCACCTGAACCAATTCTTGTGGTTCCCCTTACAAGATTTTCTTACTTTTTCTTCTGTGTTAGTAATTGCATGTAAAAGTGAGGAAATAAAACATTTATTATTATTATTATTATTATTATATTCTTAGATGAAGAAATGCAAAAGGAAACATGGAGAGAGTACTTCAAAGAAAGCGGAACAAATTCTGGAAGGTATAAGTAATAAACAAGAACTGAAAGGTAAAATGGAAACAAATTAAAATGGAACAGCAGAGCCAATAAGAAGAGCAAAGTTATGAAAAGCATCAGAACATGAAAAATAAAAATTTGAGAGCACTCCTGGACACAACCGTAGATAATGAGCAAAATAATGAATACAGTCTTGAACAAAAAAGAAAAAAACTTGTGTGTGTCGGCTCCGACGCACGACTGGAGTTTACTCCTTACGAACGATTATTTTAACTTCAATCACTATTTTCTAGTAAGTCCATTTCCAGTTTAATTAAAAACTATAAAACGTTTAATTATGCATCTTTACTGATAGAGATCAATCGCCGTTTATTCAAAATAACGATAAAAGTAAAAAAAGAAAACTAACCGCTATTGGATTTGAACTGCCGCGCCGTATGCTCCGGATTCAATATCGGCGGCGTGCGATTGAACTCACTAATCCATTGCGACATGGCTGTTCTCTTCTTTACACTTGTATTTAAACGAAGTTGATTCCCACGCGATATATTTTTGGAATTTTTTTTTATATTTTTTCTTAAACTTTGAAAAATATTGCACAACAACGTTCTCTGGTGCACATTGTGTGTGTCCTGATACTCGGAATATCCTTAAAACCCTTTGGGGACATAGAAATCGCAATTTTCAAATTTTCCATGTTAAACAGGATGCTTCAGGATTCCCGGGACACACGGTAAACAATTAATCAAACATACATACACTAAATAAAAGACATAGCTGTTCGTATGTTCAATTTATATACCTAATTCGTTAACGCATGAATTATCCGCTTACCAATTAACCGCATCCACGTGTTTTTCGGATTCTTCTTCATTATCACTGGAATAGGTTTTGTCCATATCTGTCAGTATTTTTTTAACTTCAATCACTTGATAATTTTGTTTATTGTATAGAAATATACCTATCCATAGACACACATAATTTCAATGTGAAAGGTGCGTTGCGCAGAGGAACGTAACGCCTCACTTTTAGTTAACGCTGTTAACGCGAAATGTAACACTTGATTTTACTACTCATAAAATTTCCGTACCGCGGGCTATAACTGAAAATCGATTCTTAAGGAGTAAACTCCAACAAGCACTGAAGACGGTCAAATGAAAACGGCAATAAAAAATGAAATATTAAAAAATACGGAAATTGCAGATGAAGTTCTCCCGGCATTCAAGGCGTATGTTCTTGAGGTTATTTCAAGCAGAAAAATTCATATGGACATGTATCCGATCCTCTGTATTTATTGGGCTATATGAATTTGAAATTAAATTTATCTTAACTAATAAATTTTAACATTTATAACAGGTTTATTTAAGTAGAAAGTTCTTCTCTTCGAAAGAAATATGCATATGGAAGATTTTCAAAAATTTCATAACTTTTACAACGAATCTTGAGCGTTCTCGTGCATACCTGGGGCTCAATAAATACAGACAATCGGACACAAGTTTATAGGAACTTCTTTGCTTGAAATCACCTCAACACCAAGCTCCTTGAGTGCCGGGAGAACTTCGTGAAACACCCTATATATTTAAACCCAGCAGGGAGGACGCAATATTCCTACAGGGCAATTTAGAATGGGTACGCCAGACTTCAAGAGATTATAAGAGAGCTCAAAATAAGAAGAAAAGTTCCTATGGACATTCAAAGACGCCGATTTTCTTGCAAATTTAAGACATTTAAGACATTAAGGGCCGGTTGTTAGAACGCGGATCAAAATGTAATGCGATGCTACATTTAATTCGACTTTCGTTGCTATGATACAACCAATCACGAATTCAGTACCTTAGCAACGAAAGCCGCATTAACTGTAGCCTCGCGTTACATTTTGATCCACGTTCTAACAACCGGGCCTAAGTACACCACAATTACCTGCATGGTCCAGTGGCGTAACATAGTTTATGGAAAATAAATAAACGACCTACCATGTGGCGACACTACTGGAAGCAGAACCAAATCAAAACTTTTTGGGGCAGTATGTATGCAAATGAAAATCTTCCCGAAAGTTTCCGTTCAGTAGCTCTCATGGTTTTCGAGATACCTAATCAGAAATAAGTTTTTAAGGAGACTTACCGCGCAGGCAAGGCCACGCCCTAGTTTCAGGCAGTGGCGCGAGGTTCCCTGGACTATAGATGAATTTATTATGAACTGACAGTTGCGTGCGTCCACCGAAAACCAATCCCGGTCGAGAGGGTAGTGGATGAATAGTGGGAATTACTCAAATGCGCATCTCTGTTGCTCACCATCACGTCTGACGATTGCAGTACCTACTTGTTCATAGGAACCTTTCTTCTTATTTTGGGCTTCTCTACTTTCCCTTGAAGTGTGGAGCATCCATTTTGTATAGATAGAACTCCTCCTCTCTCTTAATTTCAGTTGCCCAATAGCTACCACCTACAACTTAACTTTGAAAATTACGCATTTCGAAACTCATTAAAATCATGTTGCCAAGAAGTTAACTAATTCCAAGTGGGGAGTACATACACAAATGAGAAGTGCGTTTTGTGTTTTCTATTCCAACGAAGAACCGGCGAGAAAAGACAATAGATGTTTAAGAAAAACAGGAAACCAAACTATAAAGGGAACAGAGTAAATAAAATAAGTAATACTGAGAGATTTAAAAGGCTAGGGCAATTGAGAACAAGATAGAAGAAGTAGGTACAGTTTATATGAAGAGGACACACGAAAAAACTAGACCAGAGCAGTGTAAAGCAAAAACAAACAAAAGGATCGTAAGAGGTAGACCAAGAAAACTAAAGGGAAGATGGGGGCAGAAATGTAACGGGTAAAAATGGGGAGAAACTGAAGATACAGGGAAAAACACGCAGGACAGGGAAATATGAAGCGAGGACTCGCCTTCCACAATCATCTTACACCTGAAAGCGTAGAGAGGTACAAGAATTAAGTAGGTATTTAAGAAAATACTGTTTGTAAAATATTCAAGAAAAATAAATAAGTACATAATTAAATCTTGCTGTGAGACAATTCTTATGCAATAGGTACTAACTTTAATACAACTGGCGTAATTGTGTCCACAAACGATTAAGTATAATTTGAAGTCTCAAACCCTGAAAGAGCCCTAAACGCTTTATATCCTTCTTCATTTCTCTCGAGTTCTAACCAATATGTTTAATCTCCTGACAGTTCTTGTACGATATGAAGTACCTACCTGTACATAATATAAAAGGTATCTTCATAGGTCACTCTTTACTCAAAATGTTAATGCAAAGGCGTAAAAAGTAAATAATACGAGAACATAATCAAACATTATTTTCCAAACGTAACTTGACGTTTTTCAATAGCCTACTGTCTAGCTTTGTGCAAGTCAGTTATACAGACGGTGAGAGCGTAGGAGGTTAAGACACCCGGTTCATTAAGTTTACCAAGTTATCCGATTACTGTAAACACTAGAGTCCGGCATTTTTACGTGGAATGTGCAAATCCACCATATTTCCTTTGTCTCTCTTTCAAGTGCACCTTGAGTGTTATGAGAACAAAGACCAACATTTGACGTGTGAGGAAGAAGACTTGTGCAGTAATACACTAAATCACTATTGTGCGACCATTGAGAAGTCAGTGGCTGCTGCTCGGGAAGCTATCTTGATCACATTGAGCTGTATATGACAGTTGAAGACCGAGTCAAAGCCTACTGGATGTTGCGATGTCAGATTTAGATAATGACTGTGCAATTTGTTGCGTATGGGTTCTATTCAGGAGGCACACGCTTTGTAAGAGATATATTAAACTTATTTGACGTCTTATGTGATCTCAATTTAAGGACACAGTAAGCGGTGCGGTCCTGATTGTTATCTTGTATTAAAAAGGATATAATAGGATTTCTTCCATATCTTGTGAAAATGTATTTATCAGCATTAGCATGTAGTTCTTGGAAGTTGGAGACATTAAAACACCTTATAGGAATAGTGACAGGAAGGTTCAAAATGAAAAAAGATTTACAATAAAAGAATGACTGTTGTAAATTATCTGCTATAGTTATTTAGAAGGCTAATTCATCGATAATGCACAGATTTAGATATCTAGGACCAACAATAACTGAGGGAAAGACGAGACAACACTGCAGAAAAGAAGTGAGCAACAAACAGTGTTTTTAATATAATATGAAAAGCATTATTTTGACAAAGGAAAAAATAACAACAGAAACAAAGTGACACAATTACAGAGGAATAGTTCTGCTGGACACGATATATAAAATAATCGCAACCCTCATAAAACAGAAATCAGAAGAGTACACAGAAGCTGCTCTTGGAGAATATCAAAAGATCTAAACTTTACGAAGATATACACGACATGCAAATACTTCTCAAGTTAGTGAGACTGATGAAAGTAACAATTCACTGGGTGTACCAAAGTAATTAATTACAATTACCCCTTTATTAAAATACCTAATTAATTTATTGCTGTACAGTACAGCCTGTACTGTACCAGGCTGTCCTATTTTCGTTGTAATTTGGGGGTTTCTCATAGAAGCAGCTGAGGTAGAGCCTCGGGGTTTTCGCGAATCTGAGCTACTTTTTTGAGTATAATAGAATGCCGAAACCAGAATTTGGATATCGTTTTTAGTTTTCGAGAAAAAATAATGTTGATTTTTATCGATTTTTAAAAACTCTCCAATTCTTCTTGTACTAAGCAGACTAAAACTGTTATGATCGACTCCTATAGAACTTTTTCCAAGGAATTCAGTGGCGTACGTAATTTTTTCTAGGGAGCGTATTTTTTGAGCTAGGTATGACATAAAGTTGAATTTTTTAAATGGAAATCATATTAGGCTTTGGAATAGTTCGAAAGGTCTTTTTTTAAGCTATCAAAATATATATACTTTTATATGTTATTTCAAAAAACTGCAACGATTTTGGTACTTTTTAAGTTTTAACTTTAGAAAATATAAGATAAGGTAGGTACATCCAAGATACCTGTGATTTTATGTTAACAACTGAATAATTATCTGTTGATATACATTAGCAAAAGTTGCATGCAGCTAGTTTTATTAATAGATTGGTACTTAGTAAATACATAATGGAACTTCAAAATTATCAAAATTTCGAAAAATACGACATAATTTCTGTTTCCATTGAATGTCGTGAGAATGTAAATGAATCAATGTACACAAAAAATTCCTAGATACCCATTTCCAGTATAATACCTACCTATCCATCGATTTATTAAATTTAGATACCCAGAAAGAAGACAACCAAGCAAAATTATGTTTTCAAGATTAAAATCTTATTTAATTCAATATGAGTCATTCAATAAACCTAAAAACAAAATTTATGATAGGACAAAATGGGGAAGAGGAAGAAATAAATGTTTTGTCGTTAGCTGAGGCGACACCAAAAACTTCTTGTCGCGAAATCGAATCACAAGTTGGTGTTTCCAAAGCAAAAGTTCCAAAAATATTAAAAAAGGCAAATATAGGCCATATAAAATTCAAATTATTCACCATCTCTTCCTGGGAGATAAAGAAAGAAGGCTTAATTTTTGTAGGTGGTACTTAAATAAATTTTCATAATTATTTGTGCCATTTTTTTATGATATTTCAATAATTTTTGTGAATTTAATGGCAGTTAAACACTTCGTAAAGAGTATCTCAACGTCAAATTTACAGTAATCTGTTCTCTACCACTTGATTCTAAATTATGTACTGCAATTTCCTTTTTTACCAAATCGAGTATGCCAAGTAAAATTTCTATTTTTAATAATTACAAGCCCATAGTTACTGTTATTTACAATTTTTATTAAGAAAATTTGTCACATTTTTATACGTTATACAAATCTTTTCAATAAACTCTTGATAAAGCTCCCAATCGGGAGCGAAACGTTGAGATACTCTTTACGAAGTGTTTAACTGCCATTAAATTCACAAAAATTATTGAAATACTTAAATAAAATTCAAGAAAATCCAGAATTTGAGCGGTCCATCATTGGGACAGATGAAACTCACATAAGCGGCGTAGGATTATTTAACAGCCATAATGTGCGTCACTGGTCTAATACAAATCAGCACCAAACTTTTGAACGTCAGAGGCAAGGACGTTTTGGATTTAACGTTTCGTGTTTTATTTTGGGTGGTCAACTAGCATACCAAATTTTTGATGGAAACTTAACGGGATTGAGATACATTAATTTATTGAATATTAACGCAGAGGCGATAATGGAAAATGTTCCGTTAATAAACATAAACAGGGTATATTTCCAGCAAGATGGTGCCCCTGCACACAATTCTTCAATAGTCAGAAATTATTTATAAAATAATTTTCCGGGTAGATGGTTGGGTACAAATATGTATTGTGACCTGCAAGATCAGCGGATCTGAGTATATTAGACTTTTTTGTTGGGCATTTTTAAAAGAAAAAATATAAGTACATACGACGATACAACAATCAAGTCGAGCTAGCAGAGGCAACACATGCAGCTTTCCGATATTTGCAAGCCCACCCTATTTTTTTAATTAATGCCATCAATCTATTAACTAAACGATGCAGATTTATGTGTTGATAAACATGGCAATCAATTTGAGCAGTTCCTATAATTTTGTTGTTTGTCGTTTTTCTTGTTTTTGTTTGTTTTGCTTGTTTTGCTGTTTTTTCTGTTTTTGCTGTTTTTATTTCAGTTGTTATTAAAAGTTTCTAACATAAAATCACAGGTACCTTGGATGTTCCTACCTATCTTATATTTCTAAAGGTAAAAAGTACGTTTATTGAACTAACAACATAAAAGCATAATTTTCTTCTTAAGGCTTTCGTGGCCGTTGTCCATGGAATAATGGTTTCCGGGCTGGTTGCCACGTCGTCGTTGGTAATCTGTGACACTAAAATTAAAATTAACATAAACACTTGACGTTTCGACTCGCATATCGGAGTCTTCTTCAGAAGCTACTCTGAAACTGAAAATCTATCGTAGGTGACTCTACTTATACTAGTCTGTAATCACTGAAGCGCGACGTTTTCACGGAACAGTGACTTCCAAGTAACCGGTAGATCCATTCCTCCATCTCTGTTGAAGTTGGGTCTCTTGAAGATCTCTATAGCCTCCCTGATCCATCTGGGCCAGAAATTGGGAATCCTAGCTAGCGCCTTAGCATCCTCGAATCGAATCTCATGTCCTGGCAAGGATGAGTGTTCCGCAACTGCTGACTTGTCCGTCCGTTGGTTCCTGACGTCCCTCCTGTGCTCTCGTAGCCTCATGCTGATGTGTCTCTTCGTTTCCCCGATGTATTCCTTACCGGAGATACATGGGGTGCTGTATACTCCTGGTCCTTGATGCTTGTGAGTGCCAGAGGATCAGCGACTCACCCTCTAGCCAAGTAGTCTAGTAGGGGAGACGGAGCACCACATCAAGAACTCTGGACATTTCATCGAGAAGATATGAGAGATACAACTAGACATTTTGGTGAGCTTCGATGTCACTTCGCTCTTCACGAAGGTACCCATCGAGGACGCTTTGTAGAAGACCCGTTCCAGACTGAGGCAACGAGGAATGGAAGACCTCGCGGAATTGGCTCGACTCTGCACGAAATCTACGTTCTTCGTCTTCCACGGGGAGTTCTATGAACAGTCCGATGGACCAGCGATGGGATCACCTCTATCACCAGCATTAGCCAACATCTACATGGAAAGCTTCGAGACCACGGCCCTGGACACAGCGACTCTCAAGCCGAAGTGTTGGTTCAGGTATGTGGATGATGCCTTCATCGTATGACCCTATGGATCGGACGCCTTCGGAAATTTCAAGGACCATCTGAACGGACTGCACCCCAACATACAGTTCACGATGGAAATAGAGAAAGACGGCGCCCTCCCATTCCTGGACGTCCTCGTCAACCGCAAGACTGATGGAAGCCGACGCACACGGATCGCTATTTAAATGCCGCTTCCCATCATCACCCGGCACAGAAGCAGGGAATCATCAACACCTTGGTGCACAGAGCCCGCCAAATCAGCGAACCGGAACACTTGGAGGAAGAACTAGCGCATCTGATGACAGCCCTAAGGAAGAATGAATATTCTCTACGAGCCATAGAGTGTGCTATCAGGAAGAGCGAACAACGGCGAGAGGAATCAGAAACATACATTGGGACGACCTACCTTTACTTTGAACTGCCGACCTGCATACATTTAATTGGTCTAAATCTCTCACATTAGGCTTCGTTCGGATTCCAACCGGTACGAATTTCTTGTCTTGATTATTTATTTCATTCACTGTTGGTAGGGTATCTTCCCGTTTCGTGCGTTCGCGTTTCGGGCGTTTTTGGGTTTCTACCTGTTTTTGTGCCGATTCGAGCGTCAAGAATTTACTGGGTAATTAAATAGTGCAAGTTCGTGCGTTGCACAACGATATCCTTTATTACTTTGAACAGTTGTACCTATTGCAATAAAGGCATACAAAACTTACTGCTTTGTTTTATAGTTGCCCATCACAGAATACGGCCAAAAAAGTGGTTCCACGGCCCACTATTTCTGGTCTGTGGGCAAGCTTAGCTCGCGAAGCGAGCGGAGCGTTTAAGTCCCCCCCCAAACAAAAACATTATTTGAAAACAATGGGAGCGAAATCAACATACAATTCCGCATTGAAGTCTGGTTATTAACAGCGTTGTGTTGTAAAGATAAACTCGAATTAGGGGCTTACTGCATTATCAGTAGGTCAGTGCCCGAAACGGCACTCAAACCAGGTAGAGGTTTGGGACGACGCACGAAACGGGATAAATTTCATCGACGCCCAAAACGGGAACGCCCGAAATGGGACTAAACCTGGTAGCCGACAAACGGCACGTGCACTTTATTTATATGCCGCTTCGTAAACAGGGATGCCCCGACGCATAGAAACAATAGAGACATTAGAAAAGTAATAAATTTCAAACCCACGGATATTGAATATGCCAACTGCAGTTATTTTTGAAAATCAATACTTGAGTGTTTAACAATTGGAAAACAAATTTTTTATACTCGTAGCTTTGAGAACGACCATGCTTTTACGTGTCCTATTTGGTTAAAACAGTCATTTTTCTATACTTACTCGTAATTTCTGAAGTGCACAGTGCCTACTTAAAATATTTCTGTAATTATCTTGACCTCTAAGAAAACAGTAACTGTCTTCTTTAACTTAAAAAGAATAGGTAAATAAGATTCAAAAATATGTGTATAGGTACCTAAAGGCACAAGCAATAAAAATAAACGCTATAATAACGTTCCATCAACGACCTATTCAAAAAAAATCCAAACCACTTATGATAATTTACTCTTATGTAAAACATGTATATTACCGGAAATGGCTTCAGAGGACAAACACAATAGCGTAATTTTTTAATCAAGTCATCCGTTTAGAAATGCGCCACCAGAAAACACATCGCGATGTGGATCACTGCTGATGCACTGTAGAATTACCTATCGAGCCTTGGTTAAAATAAATAATGGATGGCCATTTATTATCGTGCTCCGCATCATTAAATCATCTTCAACATGTCACAATTGAATTTTAATTTGTTTGTGAAGTATTTGATTGGTAACCATATACAAAAAAGAATATTCAACTTTCAGGTTTTTCAATTAATACAATAATTGCTTGGTTAATAGACAATAAAAAGGAGGGAACGTATTGTAGTTACGTACCTTTTATTGAAAAATTATTCCGTTAGCAGTGCAACATTAGATTTACTCAAGCTTTCGAGGCTGCATATAAAGGTACTTATCTAAAGCAGATTCCATTTATTGGAGTTTACTCCTTAATAAGAATCGATTTTCAGTTATAGCCCGCGGTACGGAAATTTTATGAGTAGTAAAATCAAGCGTTACATTTCGCGTTAACTAAAAGTAACGCGTTACGTACATTGAAATTATGTATGTATCTATGGATACGGCTTTTTATGTCTGACTGCATAGTGCATAGAGCATGGAAATAGTGAAAATAGAGTGGCATAGAGTAGATATGACAGTTGGCGTTGTAAAGTCAGCATTTGTAGTGTTTGTTCGTCCCTAAATTTGTTGAATCTTTTGATTTGATATGGAAAAACCTAATATTAAATACTCCAAATATTGCTTAGTGCCGAAATGTGAATCAACGCCTATTCGAACACCAGGAAAAGTATTTATTTCATTGGCAGTGAGATCGACGTTTAGCAGATTGTCACTTAATTACTGAATTTATAAACAATTTATATTTTGATGTAATTGGACATTTTCGAACATAAACCCATCTGATAAATACACATTTGGGTATAAAACTGACATTCGCGTGTAGGTACCCTATTATCAAGTGATTGAAGTTAAAATAATCGTTCGTAAGGAGTAAACTCCAGTCGTGCGTCGGAGCTGACACACACAAGTTTTTTTCCTATATAGGGAAGTTCCTGGTCCTTCCCACAGAAGCTCAAGCTTATTAAGACCCCATATGGGTGCTATTGCTTTTGATTCTACAAACATAGGCCCTCGCATAGCCCTCTAAGTTCGTATACCTAGCTGCTACAAAAGCCAGTCATTGGCATGGCGAGGAGTTTCCTCCTCTTCTCCACATATTCTGCAATTAGGATTGTCCGTCCCTCTAATAGTGGTGTAGGATTTATCATAAGTGAAAAGTGTCCAATAAATAACCCTAAGGCCCATGTCGGCTAGGTTTTACCAATTCGCATTAATTTTTCAACTTTCTTGCTGGATAGACCGTTAATGTACATTCGCGATTGCCTCAATCCCGGAGTCCGCATGTAACAAGAGGTATATTCTTGTCTTAGCTCCTTTATTACCTCTTAAGCTGTAGCACGTGCGGGTCATTAGATAAAACAATTTACAAGTACCTAGTATCAAACAGCAAAAGGGTGAAAAACAACTGACTTTGGTGTAGTATTACCTATAGAACTAAATCCAGTTCTAAAATGGGGAAGACCCGCTTAATCGAATTTATAACTTTTAGTACTGTAACATCAAGCATAAATAGAATATGTATCGCGTACCACGTAAAAATTTTGATTATGTGCCGTGCTGAACGAAAAATTTGCAACTTAGAAAGCAGCATGACCGGGATGGCTAAAACGCGCGCTTTCTGTGGCGTAGGAGACCTATCCGTTGCGCAGCGGTGTTTACGCGTCTCCCTGGAAAAAGTGGGAGGAGTCGAGAAATAAACGAGCGCTCAGGGTGCAAACGGATCGGTTTGCGCATGTGAAAATCCCTACCTAATCTGTCAGGCCTAGTGGTCAAGTACGTCACCAGCGTCATTCAAATATTGTGTCTCGAGCGTGACGCATGTTTCGTATTTAATTATGACGAAAATAAGACTCAAATATAAAAATCGAAAGTTGCGGAATTTGTTTTGGGTAGTAAACTATTCAATATGATAATTTTCAAAATTTGCGAGTTTTCCCCATTCAATGCCCGAGGAGTAGTTGTTCGAACGATCCAGTACCACGACAGTTCCTTTCGGTTTCGTATGTTTGAAAATATTAATGACGTGCAAGACTATAGGTCCCATACCAATAATTATAAATACCTGCATAGTGTTCCATTATTTTTGTACTACGGTTCACTTTCACAGTAAAATAAATTCTTAGAATATTTTAAAACGGTTGGTAACTGCATTTCACAATCTGGGGGCACACGAACGATATGCGGTCACCCTTCCTCAGACCTGCGCACTCTTCATGGACGTATCTTGAGCACACAACACAGTCTAATGTCGTGCACAACATCTTCGTTGCACAGAAAACAGTACCAACTTTCCTCTTTAGTTTTTCGACCTTTAACGGTCTTTAAGGTCTTACTTGGTCCAGGATTGAATAAATCGCGTACAACAACCTGACCTTATTAGAACCCATAATAACATTGTCTTTATTATGCTCACTTAACCTCAAACAACAAAAAGTTCGTTAAATACCTTTTTGCAACATGACATTGGAAAACAAACTCGTGAACATGTTTTAGACCCTTACCTGAGTATGTACGGCCAAAAATTTTCTTTGGACGCAATAATATTTTCACAAAAAAACTTAAACCACTCACGCGGAAATTTACAAGCTTATTAGACGCTTCCATACGTTTAGCTGCAGTGGAGCCATCTGGAAGCGTTCCGATTAGCCTGACCTTTTGGCAGAACGAAGTACTGTAGAAACCCGTCCGATGGTAGGAAACTGTAATTTGAGAGTTGCGCGGTTTCTTTAAAAAAACAACATGGCCTTATTTGGACTACGGCCTTATTTGGTTCAGTGGGATGTTTCATTTGGCAAGTGTATTCGAGTTAACCTAAACTATCGAGTTTCCTAGCAACCGGTATTCAATTCTCCCAACTAATTAAAAACTGGAATAATGAAATTTGAATAGGAAAATCCTACAGTTCAGATTTTTATTTTCCAGAGGAAGCTTCTGCATGGCTGGGAAAAGGATATGTTGTCTTTCCAAACCTGAAACTTAAACCACATACTGTTGTCATACCTCCTTTAACGGTGGCGGAAAAAATGTTATTTGGGAGACGTTTTCTTCACAAAATCGTTGTGCCCCAGGGTTTTCCGAAAAATTGATCCTGATTTTTGTCTAGTTCGCACCATTTAGTACCTAACCGTATAATAAGTTGCTTTGTTTTATATAGATCGAGCTAGATTTTGAAAATTTAAACCTCTAGGAAACATTCAGAATTTTGATGAATAGGTATGTTCCGAAACTGTTGGAACTCGATGACGGTAAGCTGTCTCGTAGTTTATCACTTTCTTTCAGCCTACTTTTTCTTCAGATTATCAAATTTTTTAAGTATTTGCGTGTACAAATTAGAGGGAAATAATCGAAAACGTGCTTTCCCCCAATGAAATGCTAAAATAATTTAAGTGGATAAGTGCTGAGTAAAATTTCATTTAATTTAACAATTTACTGTTAGAATTTTTTAATTTTTTATTGTGGGGTATTTTTATTCAGAATTATGCAGTTTTTATACTTACCTATGTTCCATTTCATCAACCCTAATTTTTACAAGAAATTCCAGTTGACAGACTGGGTATTTTTTGTATTTCTAACTAAATTTTACTTGATTGAACTACCTATACAAATAATATTTACATGCATGGCTTTTGGCTTAATCAAAACATTACTTACTTTCTACTAACATTTGAAATACAGAGGTTTTCTAGTTTAATTCAAGTTATAGGTACTTATCTAAGTTAGTTCGAATAAGCATTCAGCTAGAACTGTATCACTATATAGCCTAGTTTGTGATCATCCAACTGGATTTTTAACTTGGGCAATCTGGGAGATTCACTGTAGTTACGTAGTTTAATGGGAATCTAGTTGGATAAGTTTAGTGTGTACCTACTTAATACAGGTATATTTAGTTGTCAAGTTTTCAGGCTTGGCGTGTTGGATGTTTTAATTTTAAATTAAATGAAAAAAAATCGCAGACCTCGCATCTTACGCAAGTATCATAGGCGTATTGAAAATACCGACACAACTGCTCGGTTCCTAAGATGTCCAACAAAAGTGATCTGTGCCGTTTAAATTTGGTATATTATGGATACAATAAAATAATAGTATATTATACACGAGTTTATAATGAATGCTATTATTACCGAGGATGAAGTTTACAACACGAGCGAGTGAAACGAGCGAGTTTTGTCATCATCCGAGGTAATAATAGCATCATTATAACGAGTTGTATACTATACTTTGTCCACGACTATAAAAACAGATTCCCAGAAAGAATTTACTTTAATTCCACTTCTCCAGTGTAAGAAAGATTCATGCACACGCTCTCAGGTATAATTTTCTTGGTTTTTTGGGCAATGAATCTAATGAGGCAAGTTCTGCAACTTCTTTTATTGCTGGTGCTGTTAAAGAAACCTCATTTTCACTCTCACTACTCATTATATCTTCTTTTTTAGAATATGCATATCAAATTAAAAGCAAACCATGCCGATTTGACGTTTCAATTTGAACTGACACATCGCGATCGCGGCCTACTAAATAAATGTAAAAAAGGGTCAAAGCAATGTTCCTATTGGTGTAGTGAATAATATTCATTAATCACTGCAGTGATTAATGTATCTAATTATGATTGAAGAAACACAAGTATATAAAGAGTATGTTGTAAGATAGTCGTGGACAAAAGAAATTATTTGTGACAAGCACAAGGCACGTAGTCAAACTGACGCAATACGTAAAAAATATTAACGCATTCGTTTTGCTGTTTGGACTTTTATTCCAACGCGATATTCCTCGGTACTCGCGCTCGCCGTACCTTAGTTTACATCTGGCTAGCGCTCTGATATTATTATTATTAGCGGCCTCGACTGCGCGCGTCGCCAACAGAATCAGTCGCCTGTCGATACATTTTTCGTAAGATGAGTCCCATATACACGAGCCCAGAAGTATTTTCAAGACTAAAATAAATTTATATATTATATACAAACGTGAAAATTATATACACCTAAAGTATGAGTATAGGTCTACAAATTAATCGTTGCTCACAACTCGAGACCACGACGATATTTTCCGACTCATATGACAAGATTATTTCGTTCAAATTGGTCCCAATACAAAGACGATATCCAAGTAGCCAAGACTTTCTCAATACCATAAGTTGATCTTTTATCGAGCCTTGGTCTCGTCTCGTCTTGTGGCAGCTTTAGTCTTGAGTTAACTCACACATTTCACCCATAACAGTAGAACAGGACATCTTACATTCTCAGTTATTATAGTAAACGCAGAAGTCCAAAATCTGAGTCTAACCTTTGTACCCCTTTGCCCTTTTTATTTCTAGATAGGATAGGTAGGTATAGGTAAGGTATATTATGTTAGATATCCGGCGTGCTTTTCTTTCTTAATCGAAAAATGCAATATAGGTAACTTATGCAGAGGTAGAGGTATAAGTACTGACGCTCTTGGATCAGATTTATCAGCAAGAGCCAAGTAAGTACTACAGTAATGAGTGGTACCGACCGAACCGTTCGAACTTACACTAAAAAAAATTTTTAACAAGATGTTTTGTTAATCGACGGATTGTACTGGCAACAAAATTTTGGTTCTGGCTTCCAAATAGTTTAAACTTTGTTCTGTTGTCTGCACAATACAAATCTGGTACTTTGCAATCTTGTTGACTCTGCCGTTTGTTTGGTAATAGTTACATAACGTTTTGTAAAGAGAGTAGGGAAGCAATTAGCAATATGTTTTGCTGCATCTGCAATTGTTTGAAACGGGTAACAAACAAATCTGGTTACAGCTAAAGAAAATTTGTTGGGATTTACAAGATTCATTTTGTACGAACAGCAAGAAATTATTGAAACACCTACAAGTTAAATTTAGTAGAGGTAACCAGTAGATTTTGTTATTGGAAACTGCATTTTGCAATAATTATGGTGTGATTACCAGATAGTCTGTTCAAATGGATAGTTTCGTTTTCTAGTTACATTTACAGAACATTCGGAAGAGACAACCAAATTTCTTGTTGGAGACAGCATAGCAACACGTTGTTCTGCAGTATGCGCATGCACAAAAGATCCATTATTATCGGCTTTGTGATAGTAGCTTTTGAATGCGAGATATGATGTCCAATTCGCGAGTTCGCCATTTAAAATTTAGAATTTCTAGTTTTATATTGTTTTGTGTGGTGTGACATGGCTGATAAAGATGTGGAAGATTTTTTAACCGCTTGGGGACTAAGCCAATACTTACAAATTTTCAAAGGTAAGTCATTTTCTTCAAGTTCTCCGTAGTGCGCAGAGCGTGCATTCCTCAACTTTTGTTCAATTTTCATTTGCTATTGTTTGCGTAGTTATTTTAATCAAAAATTATGCCATCAGGTTTAGTGTAGTGGGGCAGGTCAGATAACTTTCCATTTTCCTACCCATCATTTTGATACCTAAGTATTTTTTTATAAAACCTTGGGAAAGTGCCCTGTGCATATTGCTTTCAGAATTTTCATTCTGTGTAAGTGGTTCATTACCTGAAATATACAGGCGTTCCGTGTTCGATAAGGGTTCGATAAGTGGATTTTTTGGTCCTTATTGTCTATTAAGGGTGTGGATGTGGGTGATGGTTTTTATTCCACTTCTTCATTGTTTTACTTTTAACACTAGAATATGAATCTATGTATCAACAGAGCACAAACTTCCTTTTTTATTATTTAATATCTTTATTAGTTTTGAAGGATGAACTAAATATTCCAAACGCTAAATGCACACCACTAGGTTCATCTTAGTGGAACTCATCAGTACGGTACAGCCGTACACACTTGGACAATGCAACAGGACTTACATATACGCATATTTAGCTGCAGAACACTCGTTTCGACCTTGGTGGGGTGCATAAGTAAAGTCCGCTCAGTGAAAGATGAGCGGTCTACTAATGTAATTTATGTGGCGGTGTCGCTCTTCTTTTGTTGGACGTGCTATACTACAGTGCCTCTATGCTTATATCGTTGATTGAATCAATCAACGCTTATATTATTTATGTTGTATTGTCTAATTGTGTCATACTGATGTTTTGCGGTTTCCGTGCACATTTAGAACTTGCAATATTTAGTTTGACATAATCTGCTAGTAAGCAAGTATGCACGCACGGGCACATATACCTGCGACAGCATTTTGTGATAACGTCTTATAGATGAAATCTGAATTTAGTTCTGTAATTTAATACCTGGTGAGGAACTTGCCTGAGGAGTAGTTGTTCGAACTGTCCAATGTTAGGTATTCATTAATGAAGCATGTTTTAAACAGTCCGTTTAATAATAGCTCAAGACAAAAATTTTATAGACAACCCCATTCAATTCTCTATTACCCACTCTCTAAATTTATGGGCGGGCTGCAAACCTCCAAAGAATTTTTACTGTCAAGTTCCTCTTTTTCAAATAAAATCTTTATCAAGGTTGTATTTCCACCAATCTCTCTGATGTTAAGCAACAAGAATTATAGTCCGACCACGTTAACTTGGCGAGCCTAGGGAATGTAACTGATCTATTTTAATAAGATAGGTAGCGCACGAGCAGAATAATAGTTTCGCCTAAATATTAAATATTGCCAGTTTCGCATTGCGTGTGGCGAAATTATTATTCTAATTATCGTAGGCTGCCTTGTTAAAATAGATCAGTTTCATTCCTTAGGCTCGTCAAGTTAACGTGGTCGCACTATACGCTGCATCTTACCACTTTTTTGTTTCCAGGTGGAGAGGAGTTGGCAAATTTAGGTGCAGTGCTGCCAATTCCCTATCTTCTACCAACGACTATAGTAAAGTGTAGCAATAAATCAAAGAAGCCTTGGCGGCCTACAAAACTGCTTTATATTTTTAAAGAGAAAAATAAATGTATGTGTTTAAAATTATTTGATAGTTTCAATTAGTCATGTATCTATTGATAAAATTTATTTAATTTATCTACTTCAAAATTTTGGGGGTCATGAAAGCACTAAAAAAATTGCTTGAATGCATTCAGACATTCAAGCATCTTTTCACTAAGTTTATGCATACTACCAAAATTTCATTCAAATCGTTTAAAAACAAGGAAAGAAAAATGCATTTTTTAGCTTTTTGGGGGTATTTCAGAAAATATTTGGAGTGGACAAGATTTAATAAATTCGTCAAAAATACTGCCTTCACCTGTATGTTGTTACATAACAAAGTAGTTGCAAACGCAGAATGAATAGTAAACACAAAAAAATTATCTAGTTAGAGTAACAGTAATACAATGTAGAGGAAGCCTGGCGATTAGAAGTCGCAGCAAGAAATTCTTGGTAACATAACAGAAGTGTTTGGTGAGTATAACATTACAGTTCGTGTACCATTATAAAATGATATACTGCCCTAATCTAAAATTCGTGTTACGGCAACCATAATATTTTGCTGACTTCAGCAAGCATTTGGAATGTGGCACAATCCAGTTCTGGTTATCCCTACAGAATATGCAGCTACTATAACACAATGATGTTTGGTTGAGCCTACCTAACATTAGGTTACCATAAGGAATTTGTTTAACAGGAATCATTTTGTAACGGCAACAAAAATTACTGAAGTCACTATACTAACAGGAATTTATGGTTATAAGAATCAGATTCTTGCTGTGGTAACTAAATATTTTTCTCAGTGTATCCCTCGGACGAATACCCCGCCGGGCTTTGAATTATAAAAGGAAATTCGGATTTTGTGTAGGTATATCTACTTAGAGACCTCGTAAGTAGAATGTAATCCCATCATCTCGTGAATTTAGAACACTCATAATTTGTATAGGTATACGTAGGTAGGTAGGTACTGCATGTTTGCTTTATAGCAGAGTTATGCATCGAATCTCGAATGTACATGGAATTATTATTATTATTTGCAACTCTATTAAATTTGATAAGATTGTCCTAAGCAGATTTTTTGTAACATACAGAACATACTTATTCATCTCATGCAGCAAACAAACAGGTTCCGTATACCTGCAAGCATGAGCAGTGTCTATTGTAGGTAATTAGGTACTTATAAGTAAGTATTCCAAATTAAACAGGCATTCTTCTGCAAACAAATGTTATATGAACAAGAAATAGAGAAAATGCTATAGAATTCAGTGAATTTGTTACTTACCTGCCAGTAGCTGAATCTAATCAGTTGCTTCTCAACACTAAGAATCACCGATAAAAGGAAAACTTATAAGTTATCTCCTACCTACCTACCTTTTGCATCGTAGATATTATAATTTTCCTACAACCTACGGCATTTTTACCTATAGGTACCCTCAAGGTAGCTCGAGCGGCATGTCTGAAAGTGAATCGCATATTCAACACAATATTCGGCACGCAAGATCAACTGGAAATGTGATCATTGCCAGCTAAATAATAAAATGACTTAGCTAACATTGATTGGGTAGTGGGTAAGCCAATGACAAAATAGGTCGGATCGTGTTGCTAGGTTACGGCACCTGGCTATGAACCCGGTGTGTGTGGTCTCTCACTTGTTCCTCTCTCTCACACTAGAGTGTGCTAGTTACAAGAAGCAAATATTGAACGTGGTGTTACTGCTTTGTGCAATTAACACTTCCTTCGTGTATTTGATTAATGCCTCGAACTTAGAGAAGAACAAATTCGTTACCAAACAAACAACCACCATTACTAAATTTTGAAACCAATAACCTTCCTAACTCTAAAATTTTTTTATTAACAGAAAAAAAACGACGTGAATATGCACCTAGAGAAGTTAATTAACGAAAGACTAAACCTGTATATTGAAATATGTGTTTGTTTAATAAATGAGAAACCTCATGGTAAAAGGACGTTACCTTATGTTGAATTGTAAGTTACTTTGTCCACGACTATCTTATAATATACTCTTTATACTTGTGTTTCTTCCATCATAATTAAATACATTAATCACTGCAGTGATTAATGAATATTATTCACTACACCAATAGAAACATCACTTTGACCCTTTTTTACATTTATTTAGTAGGCCGCGATCGCGATGTGTCAGTTCAAATTGAAACGTCAAATCAGCATGGTTTGCTTTTAATTTGAAATGCATATTCTAAAAAAGAAGATATAATGAGGAATGAGAGTGAAAACGAGGTTTCTTTAACAGCGCCAGCAATAAAAGAAGCTGCAGAACTTGCCTCATTAGATTCATTGCCCAAAAAACCAAGAAAATTATACCTGAGAGCGTATGTATGAATCTTTCTTACACTGGAGAAGGGAAATGAAGGTAAATTCTTTCTGGGAATCTGTTTTGATAGTCGTGGACAAAGTATAGTATACAACTCGTTATAATGATGCTATTATTACCTCGGATGATCACAAAACTCGCTCGTTTCACTCGCTCGTGTTGTAACTTTCATCCTCGGATGATCACAAAACTCGCTCGTTTCACTCGCTCGTGTTGCAAACTTCATCCTCGGTAATAATAGCATTCATTATAAACTCGTGTATAATATACTATTGTTTAGGTAGGTACTTACTTACTTGTTTTATTTAGGTACATTTATACTCGTACCTAGCTACCTACCTACCTATGTATTGCTTTAATACCTACCTATATTTTTACTAAATAGGTAGGTACTTAGGTACCTACCTCCTTTTAGAAAGACATTGAAACGTATGGGTATTAGGTACGTATTGGTAGGTTCCCTATTCTTGCCAAACTGCTTTGCATCACCATCACATTCTGAACAACTCATCATTAGGTTGGGCTCGGCCAGGTTTTCGAACATTGCGGCAGAAAGTTTCTTTGTTTAGTTTAAAAATGTTTAGGTATACTATTTTTAAATCTTTTCTTTATAAATTAGGTATTAAACATAATTTTTCATTTTATTTTAGGTACCTATAAGAGGTACGAAAGCAACAATTTTATTAAAACCCAAAGGACTTGTACCTTGACGCAGTTCTAGTAATACTGGGACGGGTGGGATGGCTTGCGCGCTTCAATGATTTAAAGAGCCGAACCATAGGTTTAACCATATTGGAGGGGTTTTTATTTGAGAAGCCAGACTAAATCAAGTCCCTGAAAGGGGGCAGCAGCTCTTTCAGTAATCATAGTGGCAGAGATCGTGAGGGTTGGTATGGCACTGTGATACACACTACTGCGATGTGGAAGGCAACGGGAAACCACCACATTATTATATCCCTGGTACAGCGTACTTCGAATTTATGATGATGGCACTTTCTGGAGTAAAATATTCCGGAGGTAAAATAGTCCCACATTCGGATCTCCGGGCGGGGACTGCTTCGGGGGGAGTCATCAGAAATGGTAAGTGTAACATCTCACGAGTCGGAGCGTGGAATGTTAGAAGCATGAAACAAGTAGGAAAGTTAGAGAATTTGAAAATTGAGATGGATAGGTTAGCATTAGACATAGTAGGTATTAGTGAAGTGCGATGGCCAGAAGCCGGAGACTTCTGGAGCGGAGATTTTAGAGTAATACACACAGGATCTGTAGGAGGAAATTCGGGAGTAGGAATTGTTATGCGGAAAAAAGTAGGGCAGAGTGTAGAAAATTTCTTACAGCAAAGTGACAGGGTAGTTATGGTTAGGTTAGATTCGAAACCTGTAAAAACAGTAATAATACAGGTATATATGCCCACTTCTAACTACAGTGATGAGGTCGTAGAGGCAGTTTATAGTGATATTGAACATGTGCTAGATTTTGTGAGAGGACACGAAAATTTAATAATTATAGGAGATTTCAATGCAGTCGTAGGCACAGGGCGAGAGGGCGGAATAGTTGGTCCCTTTGGATTAGGCAATAGGAACGATAGGGGAGTGAGACTGATAGAGTTCTGCGATAAACATAACTTAACGGTCGCGAACACTCTATTTCACCATCATGTTAGGAGACGCTACACGTGGCAGATGCCAGGAGACCTAGGGAGATATCAAATAGATTACATTCTTGTTAGGCAAAGATTTAGAAATCAAGTTAGGGATTGTAGAAGTTATCCAGGAGCAGATATAGATAGTGATCACAATATAGTCGTTATGAAGGCCAATCTTAAATTTAAGATTTTGAAAAAACGAAGCGGAAGAAGGTATCTTGACCCAGAGAAACTAAAAGATGATGATACGCGCGATAAGTTCGAGAAAAAGACAAACGAAGTACTAAAGGGCGCGGGCGAAAATATTGTTAGGGACATAGAGGAAGAATGGAATTGCATTAAAAATAGTTTAGTTTCCTCAGCTAGGGATATTTTGGGTCATAAACAGAATGAAAGTAGGAAACCCTGGATAACAAAACATATTGTGAGTCTAATAGAGAAAGGCGCAAATATAAAAATAGGTTACATGAAATAGGGAAACAAAGATATAAGGCGATCAAGTGGGAAATTATTCGGAAATGTAGGAAAGCGAAAGAGCAATGGATCGATGATAAGTGCAAAGAAGTGGAAAATAAGTTCGAAATAGGAAAGACTGATGAAGCATATAAAATAATTAGGAGAAATTTTAGAGAAATTGGATCTAGTACCAAAAGCATTAGGAATGAGGCAGGAGATATCCTAATCGAAAGCGGGGAGAAGGCAGATAGGTGGAAAGAATATTTAGGAAACTTATATGCGGGACAGGAAGTGCAAGATATATTAGAAAGTGAAAGCAGTGTAGAAGGGGATAACCTAGGGAGTCCTATAATGAGAGAAGAGTTTGAGCTAGCACTAAAAAGTTTAAGGAATAATAAAGCACCAGGTATAGATGGCTTGCAGGCAGAAATCTTAAAGTGCGCAGGTCAAGAGGTAATAGATCGTTTATTTAAATTAGTTAGTCGCATATACCTGACAGGCGAGATTCCAGAGGATTACAAACTGAACATCATGGTAGCTTTGCCAAAAAGGAAAGGCGCGGATAGATGCGAAAATTTTAGAACTATCAGTTTAACTTCCCATGCGTCAAAAATTTTAACTAGAATTGTGCAAAGAAGGATGGAGAAAAAGGCGGAAGAAATATTAGGAGAAGATCAGTTCGGATTTAGACGAAATAGAGGAACGCGCGAGGCCATTCTAGCTTTACGAGTAATTATAGAAAAAACGATAGAAAAGAGAAAGAGCGTATATATAGGATTTGTAGATTTAGAAAAAGCCTTCGACAACGTAAAATGGGGGAAGATGTTCGAAGTGCTGAGAAAGGTAGGGATGAAATACAGAGACAGAAGAATAATACATAATCTCTACAAAGAGCAAAAGGCAGTTATAGAATGTGAGCAGGAACGAAGGGAAGTAGATATCCGGAAGAGAGTGAGACAGGGATGTGCATTGTCACCTCTAGTTTTCAACTTATATATCGAAGATGCGATTAATATTTGTAAGGAAAGAACAGCCTCAGGGATCAATGTACAGGGCCAAACTATTAACATGCTCAGATTTGCGGATGATATAGCAGTGTTAGCATCTAGCAAAGAAGAATTAGGAGCGGCTTTGAATGAAATGGAAGCAGTTTTGACACAGGGCTACGGCATGAAAATCAATAAAAAGAAAACTAAAATTTTGGTATGTAGATGGAGTGAAAATAGAACTAAAATTGAAATACAAATAGGAAATGAGAAGATAGAGGAGGTCGCGGATTTCTGCTACTTAGGAAGTAAAATAACCCAAGACGGTAGGAGCACTAAAGATATAAAACAAAGAATGGCGCAGGGACGAGTTGCGTTTAACAAAAAGAAACAACTGTTATGTTCGAGAACGGTTAATATAGAGACTAGGAAGAGACTCTTAAAGTCGTATGTATGGAGTACGGCATTATACGGGTGCGAAACTTGGACAATAGGAGAAGCGGATAGAAAAAGAGTAGAAGCGTTTGAACTGTGGTGTTACAGACGCATGATGAAGATACCGTGGATAGATAAGGTTAGCAATAGGGAAGTATTAGAAAGAGTTGGGGAAAGGCGAAAGGTATGGAAAACAATAAAGAGTAGGAGAGATAGGATGGTAGGACACCTTCTAAGACACGAAGGAATAGTTCGCGACATACTAGAGTCAGAGATAGGAATAAAAAGAGGTAGGGGTAGGCCTAGATTAGACTACTGCTCTCAAATAGTTAGGGATGTAGGATGTTCTACTTTTGGGGAAATGCGTAGTTTCAGGATAGGAAAGGATGGAGGTACGCGTCCAACCAGTCTTCGGACTGAGAACCTTATGATGATAATGAGCAAAAATCGGAACTAACAAAACTTAAATCAAAGTTAGCTATTATACCTATGCATGTGCATACGGGGTGGCCCGAAATTATCGTGAAATATTTTACCAGCGTGTTCTGTGAAAATTAAGACAAGAAATTCCTATAAACGTATATACCTACCTACCTACCGAAATATGCTTCCCAAGGGAGACCTATATAAGTACCTAGCTTTCTAAAAGAGAAGGCCTGAAGACGCTTTCTTCTAAATATCTTCGAAACAAGTCCAGTTAAAATTATGAAATTTAATGGAATGTGTAAGTACCAAATGCTGAATATTTTGCTGTAAACATATAATTTTTAAAATTTAACAGGGGCGTCTCAAATCTGGAATGGCAGAGGTAAGATTTACCCCAACTTTTTTTAGAACATGTCGTTTTCAATTTTTCTGTATAAATGTGCAACTTCAGAGTTTTTTTGCAAAAAATGTGCTCCTGTCTCGTTTGAGTACCTAAAAACGAAGTTCTCCACTTCTTGTATGGATTTGGTACTTACACATTCCATTAAATTTAATAATTTTAACTGGACTCGTTTCGAAGATACTTAGAAGAAAACGTCTTCAGGCCTTCTCTTTTAGAAAGTTATAGCTCCCTTGGGAAGCATATTTCGGTATACGCTTATAGGAATCTCTTGTCTTAATTTTGATCACAGAACACGCTGATAAAATATTGCACGTTAATTTCGGGTCACCCTGTATAAGTAATTACCTACGCCCAATAAATACGTGTAGGTATGTACGTAAAATATTCGTTTGAAGAACTATAGAACGTTAGTTTGCTTTAAACGACGTTTTCGTTCGATAATTAAATGTATGTATTTTGAAAATAATTTATACTTATATACGTAAGCAGTTTTGACCTAGAATAAACGTAAAAACTGTAACGTATATTAAATTATTTGTGATGACAAGTCACAAAGATTGTTTTCTATCTCTCTTTGGCAGTCGCATTTTCAACTCATTGTTCTTATGGGCAAAGCCAGGCAAATCTCCTTATATTAGGTACTCTTATTATTTATAGGCTGATGAGTCTAGGTGCACGCTAACGTGTAAGTACGCAAGACTGAAAATGCGGGTCACGCAAATTATGAACACTCTGTTATGTTATATTGTGTTAAAACTTTATGTAACAAAGAAATTTATGAAACGAATCAGACTGACGTAAAACTGACAGAACGCATTTTTGAAACAGTAAACTTAACTGACGGAGACCTGACACAGCATTTTTGCAAAAAAAAGATCGTGAGAAAAAATTAACCTCTACGGGAGCCGACCCCACCCAGCTTAACGACATCAAACTACCAACTCCATGCGATACCTACCTACCTACCTACTCACCGACGCTACTGACGGTGTTGACAATTAACTAGTTACTTAGGTAAACGAAAGTGCTAGCAATTTATTTTTGCGTGCACCTAGGCACAGCGTTATTTATATGATTCTTAGTTCTTATACTTACTTACTACTGACCTTTGAATTCATTCCCAAAAGGTTTTTATAGAGCTTTTTTATTTACTACCCATAGAGTGGTGCCGCACTATCAGTACCATTCTATAGGTGGGAACAAGTAAAGATATAATATTGTAGAGTGGTGTCAATATGGATCACTCTACTGATGGGTTTAAAACATTTTTAGTTCAAACTTCCTATATGGTGCCCCAAGTACCTACCTAAAAGGTCTTCTATTACAAAGCTGCTTTTTGCGCACCCGCCTATTTATCTATTAGGTAGGTACTTAGATGTTGCTAGAACATTTAATCATCTTTTTGAGTCCGCCATCAGTTGTAATTTTAGGCCAGCGGAAAATGTTCATTTCTTTTTAGTGTGCGCACATTAAATTAAACGTTATGGTTTATTTACAGACGTATCACCGTATCATTTTCGTAGGGGATGATTCCTGATTCATATAACGAGTGTAAAAGATCTCGTGTATGTATAGTGCTAGAGGTCAAAACTTCAAAACAGAAGGAAAAGTTTATATGAACTTGTCCTATAATTTAGACACAGGGTATTGACGTTTCTCAAGAAAAATGTTTGTCTTGGCTCGGTCTTGACTGTCTTGAAAAACTAACTGACTAGCTAACTCTATTGAATTGAAATTTGGTTGGTAACTTTTATAGACCTCTATTATTCTGAAAATGGTTGCTCGATCTTTAATAGTCGGACATTGATGCATAGCAAGGGTGCACATTTTTAATCAATCAACCAATCAAGTTTTTTATCAAAATCGCAGATTGTGGACGATTTGAAAAAATGCTATTTTATTCGGAACAATTCAGAAATACCTTCTTGTATTAAAATTTTATGGAGAATCGAGACATACTTACCTCATGATATATTACCCGTGAGCCGTGAGGTAATACCCGCATGCATAGTTTAAATGATATTACTGCCAGCGGGGTGATACCATTATTTAGCGTTGCCACTGGTGGCAGAAAGCAACAAAAGTGGTTAGTACAAGAGATGTCTACAAAGGACAATCGCTCTCAAGGTAATAATTCAATCGCTTTCGTATTTTTGGGAATGTTAAACACAGTCATATATATTTCTTTCAAGGCTTCAACAGATTTTAAGCAAAAGTTAAGCAGGCCAAGGGAGAGATCAAGAAAGAAATGAAATGAAATAATGTTTGAAGTTTCTTCAGTGTGATACAGAACTACCATGGCCTAAACAAGAGAATTTCTTAAGCTATGGAACTACTAAAGTGCAGTAAGAGTACCTACAAACTAATATTGCTGCGTTGATGAACTCGTATGTACCCCGGACTAGTGTTAATGAAAAAGTATATTGTGGCAATATAGAACCTCTCAAGTCGCTATATAGTCTATAGACATAACCAATTACAAACACACATAGAACTCAAAAAAAGAAAACAGGCACACTCAGTCGATAGGCTGAATGCATTAAAAACAAAGCAATTCGTCTGAGTGGCATGCTGCCATAGGCGGTTCCCTTTGCAAACAAAACTGAACGCAGAAAAAAGGTTCCAAATGGACCGACCGCACGGATACAATCAACACTACATCCACCCCATGGTAAATATTGTGTCCATAAGTAACTAATGACCGTAAATGTAATAAGACAATGTACAACATAATTTTTGTGTTTACTGTTGGAAGGTAATTAATACCTACCTGTGTTGCCCAAGAAGCAAATGTACGGGAAATACAAAAAGTAAAAGATAATATGTTTTGAGTCAATTAGTAGGTATACTATCCATGCGTGCCAGTCAGATATTTACCAGGTTTTTGTACCAAGAAATAAAATTTTGTTTGAAAGTATAGGTCAGGGTAATGGAGAAGACAGGTATCCTCACGGAGCGCTCGCTCATGGAACCTTTTCGTTGCCACTCGGATTAGAGAGAAACAGAGCATAGAGGGAGCCGGCCGCAAAAGATTTAGTTAGCCGGCTTGCGATTTAAAACTCATAAAATTTGATAATAGGTAACTGGACTGAGTTTATACCGAGGTTTATACATTTACTCGAGATAAATAAAAAGTAGCTTACCGGATAGAAGAAATACTTTCATATAGTGGTAGTTTATCATTTCTATTTGAAGGCATATCTATACATGTATTCGATTTCATAATGAGTAGACGTTCATGTTATAATGGGTATGGGAAGGATAAATAACGCAAATTGAACTTGGTGAAAGAATTATTACTTTTTGGAATAAGTACCTACATATTTAGAACAAAAAATAATCACATTATACTTTGTGTGTACTGTGTACCGACTTATTATAACACACAATAAATAAGATAAACAGTTACGCTAATATGATTTCAATTACAATGCATCTAAATTAAATCAAATTGTAATCTTCGATACACAAAGAAAAGGCGACGCATAATATAAATATGTCTCACCAACTTGGCGTCTAGTTCCTCAGAGTTAACCAAACGGTGAAAAAGGAGTAGGATAGTCTATTGCATTTCCCCATATGGTCACCTTTTTCAGCAACTGGACAATTACGCCAAGTGGAGCGATATACAGGGTGATTCATAACGAGTGTAAAAGATTTCGAGGGCTGATAGAGGAGGTCAAAATAATAAGAAAAAAATCGATGAACGTATGTCCTAAAATTATTTCCAACAAGTTTCTCGAAAAAAACTGATTATTTTCAATATTTCCGAAACTAAGAAAGCTATTAAATCACGTCTTTGCTAGTTAAAGATCTATCTTTCCTGGGAATTTTCTTTCCCCCATTGTTCCAGTTTGTCTTTTGGTATAAAAAGCAACGAAATTTTATTAGCATTGGAGGCATAACCGCTATGACAGTTCGGTACGACACAGCACTTCCCCATTTTCACGTAACAGTAATAACACAACACCTGTCTTCAATAGTTACATAGGTAGGTACCTAAATCAGAACATTATCAGATTTGCTAAAAAGTAAAAACAACTCAGTAACTGCGAACAAGTGTCAGCTGCAATTTGACATTATTAGTTTAACTAATCTGTTTTATAGCATTATTGATACAATTTTGCCAAAAACTGACAACATTAAGTACCTATATTCAATAATACAATAACGACATATAATAAATCATATTACATATACCTATGTACTGATTGCAAAATTGCGAATAATTAAAATACAAGAGCTTAACACAGTAAACCCACATGCACTTCTGCACATAAGTTACATTGCCGCGCTTTCGAAGCATGCCCTCTATGCTCCGTCCTTTTCCATGCCTCTCGCTCGCACACTGACTACGACTTGGGTCCGTCACCGCATGCAGCCCAGGATAGCTCGTGGGGATACCTGTGTCTTCTATTACCCTGGTATAGGTATATAACTATAACGTATACAGTTGTTCATAGATACAAAGCCACAGACAAGCCATGCTGCAGCTAGGATGACGTCACAGTAAGGGACAACCTAATACAATGAATTTATTACATTTATTGTAGTTTCTCACATAATTTAACTCGTAAAATTAAGTTATGTGGGGAGTAAATAGTTTCAATTCCACCGTACCTAAACTACGAACAAGTAAAGGCTATTTTATAAATAAATTCGGAAAACTGAGTACGTTGAAATTTATAATGAACGATAGATTTTCTAGTGGTACAGATGCGAGCAATAATTGAAAGTTAACGACTTTTGACATACGCACCAAAAATAATTAACTTTTACCGTTTTCGTGTCTTCCCTAACCGCTATGTTCGCCAATTGTAAAATTTTCTGCAAAATGCTTAAAGCAAACTTTTGAAGAGAATAAATAAAACACGAGCCTCTAAAAAACACAATTTAAAGTCTACAGTTAATAAGTACAAATTAATATTAAGGCAATAACATTAAAAATAAGAGTGAATTCATCCCGAATGCTAAAGATAGAATGTTTCGCTAGCACCCTCAACTTCATGCATAACACCGTCATTGTACCTGTACGAATCTCATAGCAATGTATACAAAGGCACTTCAATAATAAACAATAAACAAATCTCATAAAAAGAATTCTTGAATATTCAATTCTGAGTAAGTCGGTTCCATGTTTATAACTCTATAAACCCCTTTGAATTTCGTTCGACGCAAAAACAAACGGACAATTTTCATTTTTCCATATTTACAACGACATCTAGCGATACAATAAATCAATGCAATTAAACAACTATTAATTCGTTTCGAGAAACTCTTTCTTACACTTTGATAACTACAGCAAAAACCAGAAAAATTAATAGAAGTTATTATAATCCAGTGGCGGCTCCTGACTTTAGAACTTGGCAGTGCTCTAGAATGAAATCACCGCTCAGGGGTTGGGGGGGGTCTGGCGGTTTCTCCCCCGTAGTTTTTTTAAATGAAGTGCTTTAGAAGCCATTTTCAAATATTTTCAAACAAGAAATTTCACTCACCGCAATATTTAACGAAAATCCCAAATCCAAAAGGTTAAACTTTCGCACACAACTTTTACCGCGACCTTTCGAAAAGCATTTGATACTTCGCACAGGCTTAGGACGTCCATTTCATTTTATTTCAAGTTTTTCGTCAAAAGTCTATATTTAGATAAAATATTCATTTTTAACTGAATGGAGTATTACAACACAATAATAATTTTGAAAATTGCAAAAATCAGGCGACCACTTTGTTAAAGTTCACTCCACAATGTTTAAGTGTTGACTTTAACCAAACCACTACCTTTAGCCATGCTAAGTATTGGAAATTTCAATATTTAAAAATAAACACGATAATGCAGATAATTACTCACGTTATAAGCAAAGCAACGAGCTATCTCAGACCTAAATATGGTAAACAAAAACAATAAACACTGCCGCAGAAGTACAAACTCCCGCGTCCCTTGCTTCGTCCAACAGTAATGTGTGCTCAAACAGCGCTCCCAGACGAGCTATAATTCTTCCACCTAAAAGCACATACGACGAAATTTTCCCGAGTCGCGCCGATCTCGCTCCCATATCGAATATGCATTTGCTTTAGAGTGCCACACCTCAGTACTCGGACGGCTGGTTGCGTGTGTGGTTGGCATTTTGAAAGACGACGCGGAATGCTTAGAGCGCGTACTATTTATTATCTCGCATAATAATTAATATAATTATATTGCGGCAGAGATTCAAAAAGTTTTAAACTTATTAGTTTATAATTATAAGGTTTGAACCTTTTATCAAAAAAGGTTAAAACCATATTTTTGTAGGCAGTGCGCGCGAACGAGCGCACTTATATAGGAGCCGCCGCTGTTATAATCTCACCCACACCTTTGGGAAATATGGGAGCTCATCTTTCAGTTGGGTTTCAAATTTGCCCATGACAATTTATGCAATAAAAGGAGAGAGGCAATTTCCCATGGCTATAACTTAACTTTGTTGAAAAAGTTATCCACTGACTTTGAAATATAATCTGATACACGTCATTAGGACATCGTGGAGCTGCATGAAGGCTTGAACTGGAGCTGGCGTTGGCGTTGGTAGACAGTAGGCATTTCTTGATCTTCCTGTATGATTACCTCACTGGGGTATTGAGGTTATAGAATATAATGATCGGTGCATACAGTGAAACCTATTAGGTACCTGCAAGGAACGAAAATTCTGATAGACATTACATACCTAATACCTATTTTAATTCATACCAATAAATTTTATTGGTATACCAATAAAATCGATGTCTGCATTGCACACTTCCGGATCAGTGGCGTAACTACCTGTGTTCCATGTGTTCCGTGGAACACGGCCCGGAGGTTCTAGGGCCCGGAGGTTCAGGGGCCCGGGGGCAGCAGACAAGAAAAATATAAAAATAAAAATTAAAAATTAAAAACATTCATTTTCTGCTCCAGCTTATTATTAGAAAATTTCAAATAATCGTAATGAGTTATATGCTTATTCACATATTTTATTCACATACTTTCATTGCTATAGATTTCTGCACCAATTTTGAAAATTTAAACTGGTGTAACTACCAATATTACGTGAAAATTTGATGATTTTGTTATTTCTTGTTGAGAAATGGGGCCCCCTTAGCAAATAAAACGCTATGGTATATGGTTAATTGGTTAAATCATAAAACGCTAAGGCGGGTCTGCGATACACGAGTAGTTTGCTGACAAATCGTAGGTACATATTCAATGATATTACAGAAAAAAAAGAAAACTTGCTTGGCGCGACACCAAGTTTTTTAAAAAACTGTTTTTGCAAACTTGAATTTCCAGCTTTTCATTTTAGGGCATTTGACCTTGAAAAGTACAAAACTTTCGCCTGCGGCGCCTCTTTTGCGACTAGTGTTACCTTAGTATCTAAATTTATGTCACGCTTTTCCGAATTCAAAATCTGGCAACCCTAGACACAAATCACAAAAATAAATTAATCATTTTACATCCCTATGGGGGCCCGGCCAAAAGTTTGGAACACAACTAAAAATCGCGTTGTTACGCAAACCAGAAGTTCCGGTTTGCATTGATTGTCTTTTTTAAATAGCCCCATGGGGCTATTTAAACACATGCATGTGTGTGTGTTTCAGTGCCATTATTCCATTTTATTAAAAGTTGACTTTCTAGTGACATACCTATACCTATTGGTGTTAGAATAGAATATGATAACGAAATTATTATTTTCACACATCGCTTTAAACATCATGTCCAACTTCCTTTATACGAAAATATTATGTAATTTTGGCACGAATTTTAATTAAAATATCCCCAGGTATGATATACCCATCACCAGTAAAAAAAATCTACAAAGAAAATCTACATAAGTTAAATGAATGGCAAGAAACTGACAAACTATGCGAGAACCTTGGTTCCGTAACTTTTCATGCAACTTCTCATTGGTTTTCTTTCAGAGTAAGGACTAAGAGTTTATTCTTTGGCAAGAATATATACATTGTTTCTTAAAGAACGTAAAAAAATAACTACCTTTGCAAGAGTGCGCTTGTTTTGGGATGAATAACCCTCACGCAAAAGGATATTATATTTATCATGTATATAGTCATAAGTGACTTCTTGCAAAGATCAACATTTTTTATGTTAATTTCATACTCATATATATCACTAAAAAAGTTGCTTGTTTATCCTTTTCATTATTAAAATGTTGTTATTACAGAGTATTAATGGTTTTTCCAGGAACAAACTTAAAGAACATTGAATTGTTAATTGCTCCTGTTCAGTGAGCAAAATTGTTGGCCTGACTTTCGTTAATCATAGCAACTCGAGAGTTCACCGTTGGTATTCTAGAAGGAAGAATCTCAGAAACAATTAAAATGCGAGCTACAAAAATTATTCATCCTGTAATCTGCACATCGCTCGGAGCAAGAAATCTAATATTCCGTCTGTCGTTATACATTGTAACCTATAATTAATGTAAAATCAATACAAAATCATATTTAGAAACATCTGTGTCGGTGAGTTCAACAACCTGATAATTAACAGCACCTTCTATGCGAGAGCCCAGCAGCGAATTCAATCGACTTAGGAAGCAGCCCTCGTCCGTTCAGTTTTAGGACACGATCGATCACCATTTAATAGCATGGGGCTATTTCATCACGGAGAAGATATATAAATGCTTTCTTTATGGCATTCATGTTTAATTTTTATTTTTATCTCAGAAATATTACAGTACTTAACTATCCTGTCTGACACCTGTGTTTACTAGTAAAATTTGATAATAATACTACCAGTACATATAGGATACATGCGTGTTAACTACGAACATCTATTAAGGTAATTGTGCACTGGGCTGTCAAGTGCGCACAATTACCCCCATATACTTGAATACGAATAAGTAAGTAGTACAGCTGTTTTTTGGTTTTTCGTTGGTGCCACGAACTTACAAGCGTAAAACACAAAAGAATACTACTTGGGATCCCACTAATCTGCGATTTGCTTTAACGGAAATCCAGAATGGAAGAGCCATTAGAGAGGTTGGCCGCTCCTTCATCCGGAATCAACTTTAAGAAAAAAATTAGAGGAGACACTTCAGGAAACGCGGCTTGTTCGAAAAGCAGTAGGTATTTCCTTCAGAAATTGAGGCGGATCTGAGCAAGTATATCTTGGCTCTCTCTAAACTTTTTTATGGTCTAACACCAATACATCTTCGTCGTTTAGTGTTCAGATACGCTGAGAATCAACAGATTAAACATAATTTTTCCGTTTAAAAACAAGCAGTGGGCAAAGCTCGGTTGTATTAATTTGTTTTTAAAACGCAACCCTGAGATCCGACTTAGGCAACCAGAAGGGACCAGTTTAAACAGAGTTGGATCTTTTAATGCGGAATCAACAAAAGCGACTTTCACAACCCTTAAGACGAACAATAACAGCCGTATTTTGTATTAGTGCAGCAGGACACTACTATCCACCAATGCTGGTATATCCTCGACAAAGAATGGCCCCCACACTTCAAAAGAATAGCCCACTTGGAGCCATTTACGCATGCTCCAAAAACGGTTGGCGCAATCCTGAATTGTTTGTTCGATGGTTAGATTATTTTCAAAAACATGCAAAAGCCACCGAAACAGACCCAGTTTTGTAACACCCGAGTCTCAACCTGAACCCTCTACATCATACACTTCACACAGCACCTGACCTCATCATCATCAAACTGATTCTTTAGTTTTGCACCTATTCCGAAGCAAAAATTAAACCCAGATGCACCTAAGAGAAAGCCTCGAGAAAAGCAACATCCAGAAATACTTACGGATACTCCTAGCAAGGAGAAATTAGAGGCAGCTGAAAGTAAAAAAGAAGAGCTGCTAGGAAAAAAGCAGATACGGCTACTACAAAAACGTCTTAAATTCAACTCTACCAAGGAAAAAGGTGACAAAGGGAAGAACAAGAACGCGGAAATAGGGAAGAAGAAAAATAAGGAAAAAGTAAACCAAAGAAACACGAGAAAGAGGAACAGGGAAAAGACTGCTGAAGCGATAAAGGAATCAGGCGACGAATCCGAATTGGAACACCATGATTTTTGTGATGACGAAGAAATAGATGATTTGGAGGAGCCTGACTTTACAGATGGCAATGCTGATGGTGTTACTGATCAAAGTGACGATCTGTGTCGTATTTGTGGCGAATACGATTGAAATAACGAATTGTGGTTCCGGTGTGTTAACTGCTCGTCATGAAACCACGCAGCCTGCTCAGGTGCTGAGTCCTCGCCATATGCGCACAATTACCCCGCACATTGGGGAATTTTGCGCTTTTGAGCATTTTATTTTTTATGTTACTACACCTAGGTTTCAATCAAATACACTTCTGCTCAGTGAAACTACAATGTTAGGGGCTTACATTCGTATATATTTCAACGTCATAAATGTAATGATTTCGTCACAGCAGCAAATCATGAAAGGAGCGGACTAATGTAGGAATTGGAAACAACGTTAAAAATGTTTCATCAATAGTTGCAAAAATAGTCAACAGTGATACAGAAATAAAAACAAAAGGTATATTGAGAAATACAAAATAGGTACCAAAAGTTGTTAACCAACAATTTACTGAAATATATATAAAAGGGGAATTGAAAAGAACAAGGAAATTTCGATGTGGAAACCAGTTTAGGATATTGCTTCGGCAGGATTTATAGAAAAAGAAATGTATACTAACTTATACTTACTTAGAGAAAAATTTGAAAATGTATCGCAACTGTAAAAAAAATTCAAGCCGAAAGGAGACTTGACATCAAATCCCTATTCAGTATTTGTTCGCTCGGCTTCCTGTTGGAAAAAATACCCCCAATATCTGAGATGGGTTTAGCCATTCGCATTGACCCGTCTACCTATATATTCAGCGACCCCAATTTGGCATGATCGATAGTAAACTTGATTAATTATTTTTATAGTCGTGCTATATAATTGACTATGTACGAAAAGACACTGTTACGCCTTTCCTACTAGGACAGCAAGATATAAGTACGCAATTCGACTGAAACGGAAACGATTCTAAACTGTTTCTAAACGTATTACATTTTTTAAATCTGTTTCCATTTCGTCTTTAAATTGTTTCATTTTTAAAATTTTTTGTCGCTTTTTAGGATAACCTTTTTCATATCAAACATGGCTGACCGGAGGGGAGAAACAGAAAATCTTAACCCTTATAAACAACAAAATAAAATCAGGAATGCATTTGTTTCAATATTACTTAAATAATAAAATTCAAAATTATTTCTACTAATAACTTTCCACACAATATCGAGTTAAATGAAACAAACTATAAGAATTAATTATTTTTTATTCGCAAATACCTTCTTCTCTACGTTCCTGCTCAAATTCTATTTCTAATAATAACTTTTTACACAACTATGAATTAAATGAAACAAGATATAAGAGTTTTTCGTTGGAAAATAACTTTTTCTCTACTTTTTTGCTCAAATTCTATAACTATTCCTTTTTATATATCACACCATATATAATTACATCAAGGTCTTTTAGAAAACTTTTCGTAAAAATGATTAATCTTAAATATCTACTTCTCTTCGTTCCTACTCAAATTCTGTTAATTCCATTTGCACTTTGTAAACTCCCCTTTACTCTCCCTCATTTAATCCTGTATATCCACTATTGTGGAAACCATTTTATCCTTAATAATATTATTCACAAATGTCTATTCAAATTTTATACTCTTTTACAGTCCGTTTTTAATATTTTTTTAATTTCATAGTCTCTTTTGTAATTTAATAAATAACACGTACTACTCAGATGCAACACAGCATCATTAATAAGCTAATGATCAGGCAAAAACCATCATACTCTTGCATAAGATGGACGTGTCGGTGCATTGCCATGGATAATGGACAAATAACTTTAGTAATGGGGAGGTATTGGAAAAAGTTAGGGAAGAAGGAAATAAAGGGAAAAGAGTAAAGGATAGGACAGATATTATAGTAAGACACCTGAGACGGGAAGGGCTGATACGTGAGATACTAGAGTCGGAGACGTTGGTCCAGATTAGACTACTGTTCACAAAGATCTGAAGATGTAGAAAATTCTAATTTTGAAAAAATGTTTAGGTTAGCCTGCTTATGAGGTGTTATATATTTATAAGACGATATCGTTATTGCTGGATCTCCTGACCTCCATGTTGGAACTCGCCAGATCTTTTTAAGTAAATTAAAAGTTGTTCCTGTGTCTGCTTACAGTCCATCAAAAAACAACAACTATGGTTTTCTGAACAGAAACAAAGTTTGTTGAGTTCAATATAGTACCCACTTGAATTGTCTTTTTCACACTACCATAACGTTTCATGACAGATATTACAGATGGTACAATATTTACTGCTAATGGATCCGCTGTGCGTGGGTGCTTGAAATGTCGCAGCGCTTATGGAACCTTTTCTCATGATATGTATGAACATTTGTCAACGATATTGAACAAGTTTAACATATCCATACCTCAAGCTAAAGAAAGTTATGAATAACAAGCAGTTGCATATTGTGTTAATTTAATATTTCAATCATAAATAATAATAATTGTAATGTCATGTACGAAAGGATTAATTTATTTCTTGTACTCTGACTGCGTTTATTGCGATCGTCTCCAGTACTCACCCATCATGTATGAAATTACCTACTTCTATAAAAAAGAGTTCCTCCAAATGCCATACCTAAATTACACAAATAATATGTTCTTTGGTATGTGCATTTTTAGGGAAGTGTTTAGAACTTGACATAAAAACAAAGAACAAACATATGATTTTAAAAATACTTTCAATATCTACTTCCACCTACGTGGTAGTGGCTTCGATAGTATTTATGCGCCCTTTTCTTGGAATCAGCAATGAGAAAATTATTATTGAGTTGATATAAATTTGTTTATTACAACTCCAACTTTATTCTTATAAATTAAAACTTAATTTAAACACTAAATAAAATAATTAGCTCTAACTATAAACAGTAGCGGCTCGTAATGAAGGGCTCTACGGCGCCGCCCTCCCAAAAATTTCTAAGCGAAATGAAACAAAATCAGTTTCCATTCTTTCAATTAAGTATAATAAAATATAATATTTGCGGTTATTTTTATCTAGCTTCTGCCTATGATGCCTTAAGCGTAGGTATACATCCTAGACAGACGAATATTCAGCCGGTAGGTTACTTAACCCAGCCCTTATAGCGCGGCACGTGGACTAGGTATTATACGGAAAAGAGTTGCGATTCTCGCGCGAGTCCAGCTAGCCTATACCTAAAAGGGTTAACACACAAGTAAATCTGTAGCCCTGCCGAACTTACACTTATATATGTATGGAGAATGGTAGTACATATGCTACATGGCTTTAGATCTGACAATGAGCGTGTTTTGATATGGCGAGAACCCGGAACCAGAAATAATCCTCAATTTTTCCCTGAAATATGCCTGCATGAAGGTGACAGTACCTATTATAGTTTGGGCAGGGTTTAGTGATAATGATCACACCGATCTTTATGTTATTCGCAATGGATCTTTGTCAGCCTTATGATACAGGAATGAAATTTCTGAACCTTTTGACGTCCCCTAATGCTGCAGAAATTGAACCCCATTCCATTTATGGACGATAACGTAAAGTGCCAACCTAATGAAACTCTTTTTGGAAGAAGCTCCCACCAATCACATGGACTGGCCAACCTGTTCACCTGACCTAAACCCAATTGAACATGCCTGGGATGCATTAGGAAGACGAGTATATCCCACCACATATACTCCATGAATTCTGAGGCACAATATGTTCTTATTTTTGTTTTTAGTTTTAACTTTTTTGTGTTCACGGTTCAAGTCATTAAATTTTCATTAAAAATAAAAAAGTTATTAAATAATAAACGTTATTAAATTAAAAACACATTTTTTATTCTCAAAATCTATATGCGTTCCAAAAATGTCAAGTACCTCCTAATTATTTTGACCGTTGTAGTTTAGGCCGGGGGGTTGCGGAACCCATTTGTTTTATGTCTTCCTCTAACATAAATTGCAAACGACAGGACGAAATTCTATTTTCGCCGCTTTAAGGTAGTAATATGGAGAGGTATTCCCTCACTCTTTCATGTCTTTGATATAGGTACCTACTACGAGAGATGCCAAGATTATTAGAGGTAGCTAAGAATCAAACACTTACTTTTTTTTGTTGGTAAACTGCGCCATTGAAAGCAAACCTGAAGTGCTGAAGAAGTCTTTCTTTAACTTCTTCTCTTACAATTCTGTGCAATAAAGCTGCATGTTCAAATTCATGACTTAATACCCGCGCATTAATTTCCTATTTTTCATGGTGAAGTTATTAAGTTTCACTATAGATCTCAAATACAAAAGATGTTATTTAGTCTCATCATTTACTTGAAATTATAAGAAATTATAACCCAAGCAATTTCTTAATTCATAAATGGCTATAAATTTTCAAATACTTGTCCATAATTATGTTAATGCGACTTTCATTATTGCGTTAAAATAATTATCCACACTTGAAATTTATTTTCATGGGTTTTGTCAGCTTAGGATTATTCACATTTATGCCATATATAAAACATTAAATTATACCACCTACAAGTGACTTCATATATATGTGCGACTAATACCGGAAAGGTCATACCGTCGGCTATTTATTCTCTATATTTATAGTGACTGGTGTTTAAATCTGTATAATTTATAAGATTTTCATTCTAATCAAGTATTTGTTTTGAAATAGTATTTCTACTTTTAACACCCAGAAAGGTAAAAATATTCTACTCGTTTAACAGGTCTTATATCTTGATTTACGAACGATCCACCTAAACGACTGTTAATAATACACCATTAATACTATTAATACTTAAAAATAAGACGTCCATCCATGAGAAGCAACTGCGACGCATCAATAATCTTCTGTAAGTTGTTCTAGTCATCTACAGTTGTAATATACCGCAGGCCATAAGTTCATTTGGCATGGACCTAAAAAACGATTCATTAACAATCGTTTCGATGAATCGGTTTTGCCGATAAGAGCAGATATTTTCCTATTCAATTTTCCTAATCAATTCATCAATGAATCGATTTGGGTCAAAGTATTAAATCGGATATACAAAAAATAAAGACGCAGAAATCAACAATTTATTCTTTGAAGAAACTACGAACAAAAATAAAAGAGTTCATGATATTGACGATCTTCGACAGACAGTGGAAGACGGTTGCCAGGTGCCAAATAAATACGGAACACGCCAGGTCAGGTCAGGAATATTTGAGCGCGTAAGACACTCCATAATTCGAAGAACTCTGAAATTTATTGCAGCCCGTGGAGCTCATTTTGAACATTAATTATGATTTCACTAATGATCTATTAACTGCATTTATGTACTTTTTACTGTTACCCATTTGAACTGAATAAAAATAATTTGCTTTCTACAGCAAACTAAACTGGTTGCTATAACTCAGTAACGAATAATTTTTGGACATAAGTTTATGTAAACTTTTTTTCTTATTTTTAGTCACAGAAACCGTCTAACGCCTATGTATAGTCAGTCCACAATTTTTGTTACAACCTGTATAGGTACCTACATCAAATAATTTTGCATGGTTCGAGTGTGTAAGAAAAGCACAGTACTGATGAGTCCCACAAGGACGAAATCAGTGGTCTACGGTTATCCATGCAATATTGAAACTTTTAACACACTGCCTATGTTGCTAGGTTAGCACGCTGTACAAGGTGTCCCAAACTGGACGCGTTCTTATGGGAACACCCCTTATTTGAAGAGATAGAAAAAAATTAACCAAGGTGTCCGGAGCTCAAATTTAATGAGAAAACCACTGGCGCAAACAAAACTTTGCTATCTCTTATCGTTTGGCCGCTAGAGGGCGATTTTCAAATTTCGTCGATTTCTTTTATGTCCTATAACTTGTTTATTAATAAAGATAATTAATTTTGGTAAAAACTTTCTTAAGGCTTTTTTTCCGTAAAATCCATTGCAATAGGCAGTTTTTTTACAGGGCGTTTAGATTTTCGTGCACCACCCCAAACTCATTTTTTTATATAGACCACCCTATATATTATGAGATTTTTGAAAAGCTCGTAAAATTTCCTAAATTTTGATGTATCACTTGTCATGTTTATATTAAAAACCATTACGATTTAAAAATTGAAATATTGTGCCTACAGAAATCAAGATTGCCATGACTAATAAAATGACATAGGATGCTAACATGTTATGATTAAAACCACAGGTCTAAAGTTTCATGATAAGATTACTCATAGTTATTATATTAAATTAATAATTCTTTAAATGTTGCTAATGGTTTTTAAGATAAACATGACAAGTGATACATCAAAATTTAGGAAATTTTACGAGCTTTTCAAAAATCTCATAATATATAAGGTGGTCTATATAAAAAAAATTAGTTTGGGGTGGTGCACGAAAATCTAAACGCCCTGTAAAAAAACTGCCTATTGCAATGGATTATACGGAAAAAAGTGCATTAAGAAAGTTTTTACCAAAATTAATTATCTTTATTAATAAACAAGTTATAGGACATAAAAGAAATCGACGAAATTTGAGAATCGCCCTCTAGCGGCCAAACGATAAGAGATAGCAAAGTTTTGTTTGCGCCAGTGCTTTTCTCATTAAATTTGAGCTCCGGAGTCCCTGGTTAATTTTTTTCTATCTCTTCAAATAAAGGGTATTCCCATAAGAACGCGTCCAGTTTGGGACACCTTGTACATAGGGATATACGGGTGCCTCAAGCCCAACGATATGTGATGTCTCGTGGTACACAAAAATCTGTATTTAGTTCTATAATCCAATGCCTGGCGGGGTTCTTGCCCGAAGAGCAGTTGTTCGCATGCTCCAGTATCACTCATCTATTCCGTATAATTCGATAAAAATTAGCTCTTGCTGATATCGGACGCACGCCCGTCAGCGTATATATAGCAAATAATAATATTGCAGGGTTCTAGTGTGTAAATTAGACTTAGATACCACTACCGGGAATGCAGTCTTACACAGCGTTCTCTGAAGAAAAGAAATTGTGGTTTTAGTCAAATGGCTGAATTGTTAAAGCAGTTTGGCAGCTCTCCGGGGAAAGTTCCCCGTGTCAACTTCGCCTAATCGGAATTCTTGAATATGACGTCCGCAGCTATCTTTGTCAGCCAGATGTTGTTTTTGCATTCCTTCAGTTGTAGGGGCTCCATCCGGGAGAATATGAACGCTCTCTATCCAATCCAAGAGGAAGACGCCGCCTATCGAGTAAGGAAGCAGCCGCACAATACTACGAGACAGGACAACGCACTCGCGATCCACTTACAGACATAGGAAATTACAATTTATCAGTTTTCCCAGCACCATCAAACAGGGAACGCAAATACGCCACATTATTAACTTCCCACGCGTCAAATATTTTAACTAGAATTGTACAAAGAAGGATGGAGAAAATGACGGAAGAAATATTAGGAGAAGACCAGTTCGGATTTAGAAGAAATAGGAGAACGCGCCAGGTCATTCTAGCTTTAAGAGTAATAATGAAAAAAAATAGGAAAGGGAAAGAGTGCCTATATAGGATTTGTAAATTTGGAAAAAGCCCTAGACAATGTAAAATGGAAGTTGTTCGAAGTTTTCAAAAATGTAAGGATGAAGTATAAGGATAGAAGAATAATTCAAAATCTATCCAAAGAGCAAACGGCAGTTATAGAATTTGAGCATGAACATAGAAAAATAGATATCCGAAAGGGATGTTCGTTATCGCCTCTAGTTTTCAATTTATATATCGAAGATGCGATGAATATTGTTAAAGACAAAATAGATGCTGGAATCAACATACAGTGCCAAACTATTAATATGCTAGATTTGCGAAAGATATAGCAGTATCAGCATCCAGCAAAGAAGAATTAAGAAGGGCTCTGTATGAAATGGTAGCGATTTTGACGGAGGGCTATGGTATGAAGATCAATAAAAGGAAAACCAAAATTTTGGTGTATAGGGGGCGTGAAAATAGGACTCAAACAAAAATACAAATTGGAAACGAGAAGGTAGAGGAAGTCTCTGATTTCTGCTATTTAGGAAGTCAAATAACTCACGATGGTAGGAGCTCTAGAGATATAAAACAAAGAATAGCGCAGGGCCGAGTTGCATTTAATAGAAAGAAACAACTGTTATGCTCGGGAATGATAAATGTAGAAACTTGGATGAGGCTCTTAAAAACGTATGCATGGAGTACGGCATTGTACGCGTGCGAAACTTGGACGATAGGAGAAGCGGATAGGAAAAATTAGAAGCATTTGAAATGTGGTAGTATAGACGCATGATGAAGATACCGTGGATAAATAAGGTTAGCAACAGAGAGGTATTAGAAAGAGTTGGAGAAAAGCGAAATGTATGGGAGACGGTAAGGAATAGGAGAGATAGGATGGTAGGACGCCTTCTGAGGCACGAAGGCTTAGTTCGCGATGTACTAGAGACAGAGATATGAATAGAAAGAGGTAGGGGCATAGGGACTACTGCTCTCAAATAGTCCAACCAGTCCAACCAGTCTTCGAACTGAAAACTTTATGATGATGCCCATTACATATTCACCCACTTCTGCTTTTCATGTTTGACACATAAGTATCAGTAGTTTCTCGCGTGCAATTACAGTGTCTTAGTTTTTAAAAGTTAAATAAGGGACCCCAACGTTTGACTAGGTGTAGCTGTTGGAATATTAAAGTATAGTTGCACACAACGAATAGCGGGATTGTGGACTGTCAAGGCGTTACCAGGAAACTGCAGGAAACAAGCGATAGAGCCGAAAGACAATAAGATCCTAGACGCATGGTTCTTCATATGAAAATTACCGCACTGGAGCTCCTGTAGAGTTTATAGAAGATAGGATAACTGTTTGAGACCATACTGTTGGGAACCATATACGGGAAGCTCGTCAAGCCTATACACAGCCTTCGGGAAGTTAGAACTCCTTCGGGGAGTTAGAATTCCTTCGGGAAGTTAGAATTTCGCAGGGGCAATCGCTCGTTTAGAGTCTATGGTTTCTGCTAGGCAGGTAAAGAATAGTGGTTTTGGCATGCAAGAGAATTATTAGAGGAAATGGTTTACTTATAAGAAGTCCATGCGTTCAGAGAGAAATTCTCTTTTTTTCTTGAATTTTAGTAACTAATACTAGTAATACTGTAATTTGTGTGTTAACAGATTTGTTTTAATGATCAATAATTCGACTGCCCGAAGCGTACTATCAGGTGTGGTGTATTTATAATGGACTTACTCGTGTTTGATATAGATAACTGAAGAATTGGTACCGTCTGATCCAAAACAAACTTAAACGCAATAATTTATGAGACATAAATTCAACGTCTTTATGATAAATTTTGCTACTCCCCTGTGTTTCCACAGTCACAGTTCCTAAACTTACTTACAATGTACAAAGAGCAACCCTTGAGCAAGTTGCCAAAAAATAACAAATGCGTTCATAAATAACATGACAGTAGAGTTTATTTTATTTTAAAATTTTACCTACTCTTTATTTAGATTATGGGTTTATTATTATTTTTTTAACGTGACATTTTATCATATTTGGGGATAGGGACTGTTTTATATTTAAAGGGAACAAATTATATGCAATGAGTCAAATTTACTACTGCGGGGAAGGTCCTGAGAATTTTTCAGGTAAGAAATGTCAAATTGATGTTTGTAGAATTTTTAATCGTGACTTGTAGAAAATGATTAACGCCTTCTTATTACAGGTCAAAGGCATCCTCAAGCTCGAGAAGAAAAAGCAGATAGCGATGTTTACCGTTTATCAGGAAAAAGTCACCTTCGTCTTCATGGTAAGCGCTACATGCTAAAGTTTTGAATATTTTAAACTGTTGATAAACTTGCAAAAATTGCTGTACTCAAATCGTGCACAAGCATAAGCAGTAGGTAGTAAATAGTATTCTACTCCTGATTGAACATCGGTCTCCCTTAATGCTCTTATACACTACGCTGACTAAGCGGGTTGCCAAGGGAAGCTTTTTACTCATCGCGATAAATTGAATGGACTCACGGTTTCAATACCGGCCACCCATCCAAATGCAAGCCCTCGTGAGAGCTGCTTAACATTCGTAAATGCAAGTATGCCAATGTTCCGGCGCAGCTAAGCTACTCCGTCGCTAGGGTACAGTAATTTTAAGCGAAGGATTATCCCAACCAAAGACTTCTAGAATGGACCTGGCGTCCTTATGCAACAGCTGATTTTGTTTTGAAGTCTACACGTTCGTACTCCAGCGGGTCGCGGGTAGCGTTGTTTGTTATTAAATTCAAGCAACGGACCAGGCGAATGTTCCGCGATATTCTGTTTCCGCGGCGGCATCGGCACCTGTTTACTACACAACTGGTCGGCTGTTTTGTTTTGCCTTTTCCACACACAAACGCTTAGACTGTGCGTATTCACCCCACTTCGATCGAAAATGTAAATAGCTAAGTCCCCTCTACAAGTCTTTGTCTTTGATCCCAATACATGAACACCCCGGAAAGTAAAAGTGCCAGTTCTACAAAGGTGATGGAAGAAATTTTGCCTTCTTGATACTGAAGCTTTGATGACCTATAAGTTTATGTCAATAGATACCTAAGTGTTGTTAGCAGAACACGAAAAATATGTTCGTTGAATGCACCATTGCCATTGGCTAAATCCTTATGTATCAGAAAATTGTGAAAATGATCTTAAATTAATGAACAAAGTAGTGGAAAATTTTACGCTCATTAGATGGGGTCGATAAAAGAATCGAGCTCCAAATAATAAGTTAAAAATGTCAATTTTGAAAAGGTGTCCTAACTTTTTATTTTTCATGATATGGAAAAACGACTTTGACATTAGTAAGATCTTTCCAATAGCGTAGTCAAATATTTTTTAAACATACCATTCACACGAAAAAAAAATCAATTAATTTTTTCTTACGGGAGTCATATTGAATTTTTTGCATATTCAAATTCTATACTGATTTTTCTGGTTCTGATGATATAGCACATGTCATATACTTTGGACGTCTGAAAATCGGTTAAGAGAGACGAAGGAGCGAGTGCTTCATTTGAGCGAATGTGCCGAATATGTCTTCGCGCATCGAAGTTTATACAATATTTTTTGAAACGAACATTAGGATTTTTAAAATATTACCTAATACGTTTCCAATTTAAAATTTAAAAAATCAAGTAGGCACATTGACAGATTTTATTAAAATTGGTTGTTACCATTTGTGAATAGATGGCGCTTGCCAAAGTGTCTTTCGAATTAATAACGATTTATTTTTATTCTTTCAAAATTTTCAACATCCAAATTGGAGAAATGGCGTTTTGTATCCCAAAACATAAAAGTTTAATAGCGCCACATCGGACGACCTAGGGGACCGTGGTACCAGACTAAGGCCTCTTGCACACAATACGGATTGCATCCGGCACGGTTTTATTGCTTTTTCCGTACGCTCCAATGCTGCATTGGATTAAATACAAGCTTGCACACTATACGACTGCAACCGTCGCCGTGTCCGGCTGCCGTGTGCGGTGACGGCTGTCGATCGGTGAACACGGTCGCCGTGTCGTGTAGAAAGAGACCGATATTCCAATGAACAATTGGAGCATATGGTGTCTTGCACACGACACGGTTACATTATTTGTGCCGGACCGGCAGAAGTATTAAGGAAAATTGTAGATAATAAATTTGCTGGGATAGAGAATTTCATAGACGTTGTCTAGGAGTTTTTCCCTTGATTTAGCAATATTTCTAACCAGTGATTTGTTGTAGAATAATAATTTCAATGCACTGTATTTTAGAGGTTTTATTATAAACAATTCGCAAGTTTCGCACTGTAGAAACATTACATCTCGACCAAGTCCTATTGTGTACTGAATTCAAACTAAAAAGCACATCTCCTGGATACAACGGCTGAAGCAAAATAAAATCATGGCTCAATAGATCAAACATATCATGGCGCGTAGATTAAACATAAACATGTAGCTGCACAGTAAACTTAATACGTATTTAAATCAACACTAAACAAATCGTTACAAATCGGAACAAAATTTAACTTAGTTGTTAGAAGTGCAGATATAGAGCAACATGGATGTCGATGTAGAACTACTGATAACTTTAATTGAGGAAAGACCTGTGCTGTGGGATAAATCCCTTGAAGACTATAAGAACAAAAATTTGACGTCCGCAGCTTGGGCAGAAATTTTTACTCTTTTATGTCCAAGATATGAATCAGAAGAAGAAAAGGTTGAAACTGGTAAATACTTCTAATATTGTTATTGATATAATTATTTATTACTTTTGAAAAGAATAAAATGTACATTTGAAACGAATCAGGTAACAGAGAACTTGTCAGTTGTTTACAAAAAGCGTTAAAACACAAATTTCTCAAATTTTCGAATGCTGCCACGGAACAGAGCTAACATCAGACATGAAATATTCGGAAAACATGTTTCGAGTTGTAATAGCTAATTGATTCCCGCGAATTGATGTCCCCTGCTGTAACGTATCTTCTAAATTATATCCATCATCCATCACGTTCACGTACAAAATTATGTAACAAAACGCATGCCTTAATAACATCTACCCCGAAATCTGTATAAATATGTTTCTCAAAATTCCAAAATAAAATACGTCCCTGTCTACTTCTCCGAAAACAAAAAAATCGTATCATGTGCAAACGCTTAAAAATCGTGTCCGGCAAAAACAATAAAACCGTGCCGGATGAATCCGTATCGTGTGCAAGAGGCCTAAGAGTTGCATTTATTTTATTGCTAAATTTTTGTTCTAAACATTGACGAACAACAGCAGAATTATGAACTGGATCAACATCTTGTTGGTACCACATATCATGAGTAACAGCTAAAAGAAGATCATCTATTATGTCTTCTATGAGAAGGTACAGTGCCGAAATTAAAGTTCCTTAATGGACCGATAAGGCGATTCCCTATAATGCCACACCATATACACTGAAGCCAAACCGCATCTGTACGTGCAAATTCTGATTTTCTCGTGCCCAGAAATGTGTGTTACGGTCATTAGAAATACTGCAATTGGTAACGTCATACTAGTCTTTCCGTAAAATTTTAGAAACCGTCGATTTTCCAATTCCGTAACGTTTAAATGTTTTATTCGTAGGTAGATAGATATTAGCGCATTCCGTCTACGCCAGTGACGCATTTTTCTGACATCGAGTGTACCAGTAAAACACATCACATTTTTCTTCATTTGTAAACTCTTTCACTCTGACATAATTCAACTGCCGTACTTACTTGTTGAAAGTTTAGCATTTCGTTTTTTTCGGGGCACGCTGAGAAAATCAGCATGGGGTGTCTGACTGTGATGGCAAATTTGTAATTTAACCGATTTTCAGACTTTCAAAGTAACACATGTGCTATATCATCAGAACCAGAAAAATCCGTAGAATTTGAATATGCAAAAATCCAATATGGCTCCCATAGGAGAAAAATAAGTTTAATTTTTTCGCGTGATTGGTGTGTTTAAAAAATATTTGGCTACTCCACTGGAAAGCTCTTAAAAAGTTACCCCAATAATGTCAAAGCCGTTTTTCCATATTATGAAAAATAAAAAAGAAACAGCGACTTTTCAAAATTGACATTTTTAACTTTTCCTTTATTATCTCTATTGTTATTTTTAACTCGATTCTTTTATCGCCCTCATCTTAATGAGCCTAAGATTTTGTACTATTTCGTTCATTTAACCGACTTTCTATCTCCAATAATAACAAAGTTGCCCATGTTAGAACACGATTCTATGGATACCCTGTATTTATATGATGTTATTATAGACCAGTAAGAGCGAAGACTGCAAAACCTTCCACATCGAACAATATACAGGGTGCCCCAAAATTCTGTGGCCACAGAGCTACCACAGGTTTTTGGGGTCAAAATAAGTCGATTAGGCCACACTACTTATCTACAGGCTGTCTGAAATTCGGTGTGCAACATGGGGATCTCTGTTATCTTAACAGCTAGACCCTAGGTTTAAATTCGGCAAAGTTGCCAAATATATTATGCTGACTCAAAAGAAAATCGAGATGTTCTTAATCGTTCTCGTGAAAACTGAAAAAAACTGAAAAATTACGTTTTCGTTTTTTGGCTATAACTTTTGTTTGACCTTGTATCTTCATTCTGTAAAAACTTTTACATTGGCACTTTTTATTCTATATTTGATAACATTGTCACTCATTGGCTATGTGGATTCATTTTTGTTTTTTAAAAGTATTAACATCAATGAGCCTTATCTAACTCTAAAAAGTGTGACTAGCGGAACGTGGTTGGTGAAAGAGTTGTTGATTGTTGAGCGTTTAAATTGATTGTATACCAACATTTGCATTGCAGCACTAAAAGAAATTATTTAGTTGCATTGGTACGAACTTCAGGTAAATTATTGTTATTAATTAGGACAATAAGACTGTTTGTTTTTGGTGTATCAAATAATTCCTTAATTATTTGTTATCTCTTAAGTACATTGCTATAACTCTAAACCCCCTAAGAAAACTAAAGCCAACTTTATTTTTTCTTATGGGCGTCATATCTGAGTGGCAGGTGAGCTAATCCGCGTTATTTTCCTGAATACAGCGATGTGCTTCATGTTGACTTTTTTCATATTTTTACAGTTTTTATAAATTTTTGCGGATTTTTATTTCTGCGTTCTAGTTATCTAAGACAAAATCAGAAATAATGTGAGTTACCATGGAAACAAAGTCACCTAACGTCAAGTTACTACCTAATAATTTTCGCTTGCAAGTTTTTTCGATTTGTGTCGTATTTGTTTACATTTTCCCCGCCTTGAATTTGTTTTTGTTCGGCTCATTTTCATTTTTTGTGTTCCTAGGTTCCTGATGCTGTTATTGCTTCTTCTTTTGCGTTTTTGAATTTTTTGTGTTACCTGAAAATGTTCCCTAACAAAGAAAAACGAGATATGATTGAACTCTATTGTTCGTTGAGACAAAATGAGCAATTAGATTTCAACAATTTGCTATTAGGTTACTTTGTTTCCATGGTAACTCACATTATTTCTGATTTTGTCTTATACTTAGGCCGCCCAACAGACGGAGTGATCACCCTGCAAACATGAGCTCTGGGCGGGACCACTATCAATTTAGGACGACAGAACCGCAGTGATGCGCTTTCTTTAGATGCAACGAAGTCACATAACTCCAATTCGGTCGTCATAAATTAATATTGGCCCCACTAGAGCACGTTCTTGCAGGGTGATCACTCCGTCTGTTGGGCGGCCCAACAGGCGGTAGGTAATTAGAACGCAGAAATAAAAATCGGCAAAAATGTATAGAAACTGTAAAAATATGAAGAAAGCCAACATGAAGCACATCGTTGTATGCAGGAAAATAACGCGGATTACCTAGCTCACCTGTCACTTAGATATGGCGCCCATAAAGAAAAACTGAAGTTGGCTTTCAAAAAACAAAAATGAATCGACGTAGCCAATGAGTGGCAATGCTATCAAATAGAGAATAAAAAGTGCCAATGTAAAAGTTTTTACAGAATGAAGATACAAGGTGAAACAAAAAAGTTATAGCCAAAAAACGAAAACGCAATTTTTCAGTCTTTTCAGTTTTCACGAGAACGATTCAGAATATCTCGATTTTCTTTTGAGAACATTAGTCAGCATAATATTTGGCAACTTTGCCGAATTTAAACCTAGGGTTTGGCTGTTAAGATAACAGAGATCCCCATGTTGCACACCGAATTTCAGACAGCCTGTATATACCAAAGCCCTTCGTTTGAACGTGATCAAACTTTAAAATTTATTTTTTAAAATCGGTATCATCAAGTAACTTGGAAAAACTTTGTTCGATTTTAATGAAATTTGGTAGGTATGTAGATATTCCTTTGGAAGTACTATTTTTTGTCATGCAAACCAAATTAACTAAGGTTCTAGAAGGATGAAAACCACCCCTACCCCTAATCAAATTTTGGAGGGACAGAGTCACAAGGGAATTACCTCAGCTCTAGACTATAGACGATTGAGTTACAACTTTAAGAACACGCCACTGTACTGCTCAAATGCTCTAAAATGGTCTCTTAGCTGCCCGAAATGTTGAAATTTGAGTTCAAACCGTCTTCGAGAAGAAAATATACGGCCGAAGGTTCCTGCCTCTGGTCCATGCCTCACTAGAGAACATCGAGTTGAGCGAATACAGTTTGCCAGAGAGCATGCTGGCTGGGGCATTGAGGAATGGCCCAATGTACTCTTCACAAAAGAATCGCGATTCGGCAATAACTAGTTTCACGCAAAACCCTACAAGATCTACAAAACGAGTTGAATGTAGTTTGGAACAATATGGACCAACGATATGTTCAACATCTTTTTGATGGTATGGCAAGGCGAATGCAAGCTGCAATAAGAGCAAGAGGGGAAAATACTCGATATTAAGAACCAATATTCTGATAAAATTTATTGTTCATAATTGCTTTGCAATCTTTTAGATAAATTGTCACATAAAATTGTTCATAATTTTTACACCTGTTTACTTATACATACATATTGTAATTACGCCTACCAAACCTGACTCCGAACTTTTTACTACATTGCGTTATCACTACAACTTTAAACCCGTGAACCCATCTGATACACTTGTGAATCCCTCATTTTTTGAATACTATTAAGCGAACATTAGGCAATGCGATAATTTTTGTTCAGAGTGTATCTTTCGATTATTATTATTTATAACACGTTTCCTTTACATCATACTAGGATATTGATAAAATAGTGTAATGGTTACTACAATTCATTGTGTTGCACCTATGTATTCTCGAAGTCGATACCATTAACTAAGTATTTAAAGTATTTACTCGTAGGAATTTTACCTACACTATTTTTCTAAATTCATATATGTTTTTAGAAATCGAGGAGCAACTCCAAATGGCAGAAAATCGTTGCAATACTTTGAAGGGCCAACTGGAGCAGATGAAAAGCGTTTACGAGAAAAATAAAAAAACAAAACAATCGAAGAAGTTCAAGAGGGCGACACCGTCATCAAACTTCGCAACGTGTGATTACGTTTCTCCGGTATTCACAAACAACAGCAATGGATGTGAGCAATTAAGACTCGTTAAATTCAATAACTTGAACACTAACATATTTTAATTTAGATTCAAATAACGCCTCAGCGCCGATGTTGGAACCTTCCAAAGAAATCTCTACGTGTCTTCCACATCGTCAGAGTTCGCATGCCATCAGTACTGATACGACAGGAGCGGCTGTCCTAACAATCAATCATATCCTATCAGGTATCACAGATTCTGTAAACAGACTATCAGAACTTCATTCACATCTTGGAATTGACAAGAAGTATTCGGCCCATCCGAGGAAATATATACCTAATAATCCCTCGAGCAGAAAAACTGGTACGTTTGCAACTATGAATCGCATAAATTGCAATACCTAACTCAATGTGCAAGTTATGAAGAGTTTAAACTCCTCATCCTCGACCCCTTCCACCACTTCTTCATTTTCTTCTTCATCATCTTCCCTTACCGTACTAGTACATGCGACTGTCATGTAGCGATTCTATCCATAGAAGATAACATTCTATTTTTTATAGTGATTGATTTCCCTATATGACAAATATGTAGAGTTGTTATCTTATTTTAGCAATGCAGGGCACTGAGGAAGAAGTGCAAATACCCGAAAAATTAACCAGCACTTCATGTAAAAGGGTTCAAGAAACTGCAGACAAATCTTCAAACGTGTCAATGTTAGAGGAATTACCCTTAAAAGAACCAGCGGTGAAAATACGATCAAAACATAACACAAAGAAAACTAGCAAACGAAGTTCTAGGGGCGGCACTGCAAATTCGAATCCGTGGCATTCTTCGGAACACGGCAGAAGGTCAGTTAACGTGACGGCCAGACATGTAGACAAAACCATGCAATTGAATTCAGTGAAAACCTCACCTGTTTTGGATAGATCTACATCAACAATATGCTGCAGAAAGAGGAAACTTAAACGTTTACAGCCGTCAAGTTCTAAAACAATAGCAAAGAAGCCAAGCATCTGCGACAGCAATAAGAGGAATACTGAGAAACTAATTGAACTTTACCATAATGTATCGATAAAAGAAAGTGATTCCGGAGAAAGCAATGCCGTAAATGCGAAATCAAATACTAAAATGCAAAATAAGTACAACATTAACTTAGCTGTACCTCCACTGAGCATGCACCAAGCATCGCGTGGAGATGCAAATGCGGTGGTTCAAGAAGACCCCTGCTTATCACCCATCCAAGAAGCAGATTACAATGAACCAGTAGTTGCACGAAACGCCATCGAGTGCAACGATCTATCCAGGAGCTACGAGTTGCCGACGATTGCGTCAAGGATGAAGCAGGTCGCTAAATGTTACATGAACACGTTCAATTTCAGTGCGATACCTTTCTGCGCTGCCAAATCTATAACTCCCAGTCACAATATTGGGATCAATATCCAGCAAGTCATGAGCATCATGAAAGCGAGACATCCAGTAAATGGAATTTCGCCGACGCTCGCGCATAACATAGGACTCGCCGCGGAAAAACTTAACAGCAAACCATTGCATGCTCTTATGTCTTCCTTGAGTTCCAGAATCATGTATGATTAAGATGACAAGTTATATCTAAGGAAAATTCTAATTTTTAACAATTTCCCAGATTCTCTAAACAATGCCCGCTAACTCGAAGTACAGTAAATTACCAACAACTTCAAGAAATGGCAAAAGATGTTCCCGATGGAGATGACACGCCAAAATATAGAAACTACGCGGGTGATAAAGCAATAAGCGAAATTAAGGTTTGTCTGAAATCTCAAAATTTACATTAGTATTGTAATCCTTCATGACAAAGAACAATTATTACGTTTAATCAGGTGTAATAGGGCATTCTGACGCAACATTAAGAGAATTTAAAAATGATGGCATTATTAAGCAAATATCAGTTTCCCACGTTTTGACTTTCTTACTCTAATGTTACCAATATATGGCTGATTACCTGCCATCATCAAAAAGTTTTCAGTCCGAAGACTGATTGGACGCGTACCTCCATCCTTTCCTATCCTGAAACTACGCATTTCCCCAAAAGTTGAACATCCTACATCCCTAACGATTTGAGAGCATAGTCTAATCTGGGCCTACCCCTACCTCTTTTTATTCCTATCTCTGACTCTGGTATGTCGCGAACTAAGCCTTCGTGCCTCAGAAGTTGTCCTACCATCCTATCTCTCCTATTCCTTACTGTCTTCCATAAATTTCGCGTTTCCCCAACTCTTTCTAATACCTCTCTGTTGCTGACCTTATCTGTCCAGGATATCTTCATCATGCGTCTGTCTATATACTTGGGCCGCCGAACAGACGGAGTGATCACCCTGCAAGAACGTGCTCTAGCGGGGCCAATAGTAATATATGACGACCGAATTGGAGTGATGCGACTTCGTTGGGTCTAAAGAAAGTGCATCACTGCGGTTCGGTTGTCCTAAATTGATAGTGGTCCCGCCTAGAGCACGTTCTTGCAGGGTGATCACTCCGTCTGTTGGGCGGCCCAAGTATAGTACCACATTTTAAATGCTTCTAATTTTTTCCTATCCGCTTCTCCTATCGTCCAAGTTTCGCACGCGTACAATGCCGTACTCCATACATACGTTTTTAAGAGCCTCTTCCAAGTTTCTACATTTATCATTCCCGAACATAATAGTTCTTTCTTTTTATTAAATGCATTTCGGCCCTGCGTCATTCTTTGTTTTATGTCTCTAGAGCTCCTACCATCGCGAGTTATTTGACTTCCTAAACAACAGGAATCTGAGACTTCCTCTATCTTCTCGTTTCCAATTCGTATTTTCGTTTTAGTCCTATTTTCACACCTCCTACTTATCGCGGGTATCATCATCTTTTATTTTCTCTAGGTCAAGATACCTTCTTCCGCTTAGTTTTTTTCAAAATCTTAAATTTAAGATTGGCCTTTCAGCATTAAGTCATCAAGTCTGCCAAAGTTCACTTAAATTAAATTAAATAAATCCTTCATAATTGATTATGCGAAATTTTTAGGTAACAGAAAATAGAACCAAGATGATTTGGTCCAGAAATCCAATGTCTCAGTCGCACTGTACCTGTGTTCCTTCCCAAGGCATCTCCTTCCATCAAGTGCTGGACAAATATGGAAGATACAGTAATGGAGTCGTAAATAACTACCATCAGGCACAAGTATGAATATACTTAACTTTATTTACCCAATTACTTTGAAAAATATCTGTCATTTATTTTTAAGTTACAACACCATGGTCCCGCCGCTGTACTTGCATCTAAATTTGCTGTACCCAGCAAGTTTGCAGTGATACCGAGAAATGCAAAGTCTAAAACAATAAATCAAAAGGAGTCATCTTCTAATTCTACAGAAAAAAGGCGAAAGTCTTTAAAAGTTGTTCTACAAAATCTTCATGACGACTTCGAAACTTTGAATAAGTTAAATTACCCAGAAAACCCAAATTTTACAATGTTTCATTTTTTCACTTTATTTGTAGGAAGTACGAAGAATTAAAAGCGTCTTGCAGCAGTTCTGAAAAGGACGAAGTTGCAGTAAAAGAACTGGAGAAAATGGAAGTGGAACTAAACAATAAAGAAGAAGAAATAAACATGGTATTAACGTTGTATAAGGAAATCACAGCCCTCAAAGAACAAGTACAAATTTTGAAAAAGAAAGCTAGTCAAACTTCAGTCGCTACCAAGCCTCCGGGAAAAATGTTGTTTACAGAGCCCCAAACAGCCATACACTTATCAAAATTACTAAGAGAAGTTCAAAACTTTCAGCAGCATTTTAAGGTGAAGGGAAATGGGCTTAAAAAATAAACTTTAATGGTGAAAGTGTAAAATTAAAAATTGTGCTTATTAATTAAATGGAATATTTTTCAATTGGTCTTTACCTTCGTATTATTTTTACGGCAGGTAATTTAAAATTGAGTCACATTGCGTCGTAGAAATTCTTTTGAAGAGAACCGCCTTTTTATATTTTAGCGACAGTGGTTAGGGCACGTCCAGAATCTTTCTGTAAATGTATTGAAATTTAATAATAATTTAATAATAACATTAATATCGTTTATTGCCCAACAGAAACCAATAACAGTATATAAGCTACGTGCATAGTGGGAAAGTAGGGCAAGAAACAAGACAAGAAACAGTGTTGCAGCGTTACAGTTCAGAACACAGATTCAATAAGCTGTTCTGTCAATGCATTGACAACTAGTTTTTTTCAAGGCACACCTTGAATGAACACATCTTCAATCAATGTATAAAAATGATGCACTGCCATATCAGCCTCCTCAAATGCCCCCAAGACAGACCAATCAATTTCATTAAACCAGCGCAAAATCCTGGTAAGATATTGTACTTGAGAGGACTCTGTGTTCAATCCATGTTCTTTCTTTTTGAAAAATGCAAAAAACATTTTGCATTCTGTTTTTCAAAAGAAGTCCACCATTGCTTCCGAAAATTTTTGTTCTATCTATTCTGACATAAAATGTTTTTGGAATATTTTTATTTGTTTATTTTGTATTATAATGTAGTTATAACATTGTCACCAAAGTGTTATGTGACCATGACCATATATAGATTTGCATGCTACCTCGAAAGAATTTTTTGCTCACTAAGTGTGATGTAATTTTCTGCATTTTTGTACATTTTATACTAGTGATATCTCCAGAAACATTTTCACCACATACAAGTGCTTTACCACGTTTGATTAAGTATAGTATTGTTGATCGGATAGCTTCTCTACCGACCTAACATTTGAAAATTTGTCTTTTCGATCTTTAATCATTATTTTACCGATATTTGGTCTCCTTGCAAGTATTTGGTGCCACAAATGGATGTATATTGGTGTTTTATAATGTCTTTCTTGGCAACTGTAAGTGTGCTGTGTTTTTTAAGTGTTTTATTGTTCTAATTTTGAAAGCTACTATATGTAGTCCTCAGCCTGATTATGGGTTTCTTAGTAGATGAACCCGAAACAGGTCGCATTTATTCAAAAATAAATAGGAAGTGCCCGAGGACTATAAACGGACTTTTATTCTCCTGGTTATACAAGAACATACCTCGATAATATGGAGCACTTCAGAAGATTCATTCACTTTAATTACCTCTTCTTCCTTTCGAGTTGCAGGTTCCAGAAATTTCTTGGTGAAAACTTCTTTCTCTGAAACTCACTATTTCAGAATCCTTCCCAAAAATTAGAGTCCGTCAACATTTGCCAAAGTTACTGTAAGACTGGTGTTCGCTGAACAAAAATTACTAATGTCAGCGAGATGGGCGAGATCGGCAGACACTTGTCAAATATTTGAGACTGCAGCAGTGTCATAATTCCGAACATACTCCCGAAAAGCACAATATTCATCTTCCGTGCTTTTCTGCATCCTGTGCTAACCTACGCATTACCCTAAAAGTAGAACATCCTACATCCCTAACTATTTGAGATCAGTAGTCTAATCTAGGCCTACCCCTACCTCTTTTTATTCCTATCTCTGGCTCTAGTATGTGGCGAACTATTCCTTCGTGTCTTAGAAGGTGTCCTACCATCCTATTTCTCCTATTCTTTATTGTCTTCCATACCTTTCGCTTTTCCCCAGCTCTTTCTAATACCTCCTTATTGCTAACCTTATCTATCCACGGTATCTTTATCATGCGTCTGTAGCACCACATTTCAAAAGCTTCTACTCTTTTTCGATCCGCTTCTCCTATTGTCCAAATTTCGCACCCGTATAATGCCGTACTCCATACATACGCCTTTAAGAGTTTCTACATTAACCGTTTCCGAGCATAACAGTTGTTTTTTGTGTTAAACACAACTCGACCCTTCGCTATTCCTTGTTTTATGTCTTTAGTACTCCTATCTCGAGTTATTTCACTTCCTAAATAGCATAAATCCGCGACTTCCTCTATATCTCCTCATTTCCTACCTGTATATTAGTTTTAGTTCTATTTTCACGCTCTCTGCATACCAAAATGTTGGTTTTCTTTGTATTGATTTTCATGTCGTAGCCCTCTGTCAAAACTGTTTCCATTTCATCTATTTCTTCTATACATACAATAATTTTGAGTCTAGGAAGCAATATTGCGGCCGCTATAAGACTGCATCGTTTTTGTAGGAAATCGTAACTTTAAGGGATGTTAGGAAAATGCCGTTTTAGCGCCGTTGAGCCCAATATTGTGTTCTCACTGGCGCCTACTAACCATTACCGTTGATTGATCAACGCCATTACTCTCTAAAATATCTTATTGGGCTAGATTTACTTACTACTCTATTTACTACAATATTTTACATTTTACAGGGGGCAAAATATAATTTTTATGAAAGATTTCCAATGGTACCCTATATACAGCCTACAAATTGTTTGCACATTTGGTAGACAATTTAGACGATTGATCTAGAACTTGCAACTAATAATATAGAACTTGCTCTTATCTTTAGTTCTATTTTATCATTCAAATTACAAAATATCGTTCACATCTTATTTCTACAAATTGAGTTCATGTTGGGAGAAAAATCCAAGTGTCGTATTGCTTTCTTTAATGCATAATATATTGTTAAAATTACGTAAACTTAGTAATATTACTGAAAATCCGGGAATAATTAGCAAGGTTCTTAAAGAAACGCGGATTAAGAATGTAAAGCTCTTTCTGAAGAGTTCGCAGACAGAACGACATTTAATTCAAATGAAATTAGGGGTGTGAATTTAATTCAGAAAGCAATGAGATGATGTTAATTTTGTCTACAAATTGGATAATTTTACGATGTTAATCATTTCCCTTTCAGCTCTATTCGAAAAGGGTTTGATGTGGTAAATGCACTCTATATACAAATATCTCTAGATATTTTCTTGTATTTAACACAGAGAAAAAAGCAAAAGTCTTTATTGACCATAGTAAGGGTGTAGCGGTGATCGTGACAGAACGCAACACCACAGGGTAACGTGCAAATTCATTAAGAAAGCTTTTAACCCTAATGTAGATTGATGTGGGATGTCAGGCATACACGCGACCACCGGTCATCCGACCGCCTGGTTTGATCTAAAAAGATATACAACTCCCCACATAGTAGTCGAATAAGGGTAACTTTTATGTTAAGTGATGACACGAGTCCAAAGGCCACGTAACGTACCTAATAGGTACCACAATTATTGCCGTTAGTCACGAATATTTCTATAACTTTCACGAATTTTCGCAAATTAGCAGGTGAAAATCATATCTGCAAATAGAAAATGCAAAATTTGGGTATACAAATTTCAATACGAAACCACAAAGTTTGAAGAAAAACTCATAACAATAATTATAGCATAAAAATATTATTTAGAAATACCAACGCCCTAAATTTATACAGTCTGTTCCATTGTAAGTGAAGCCGCCACAATATCGAGGCTAGTCTTGGTATTGTCATAGATTAATTGATTTATTATTGATTGATTTATTGATTTATTATTTATTCTATGGTATTGTCTTGATCTCATCTCTAATTTCAAGACAATACCCAGACAATTAATACTACGGATAAAAATCCAATGCCAATACTACAACCCTTAAGACCAAGAGTCTTGCCGAAACTCTTGTAAAGATACCTAATTAGGGGAATATTATAGTGGAGCAATTCGAATAATATAAAAAAGAATTTGTTTCCATATTTGCAACAGTGGCAGTGCTACGGAGGTATGTGACTAATTTTTCAATTTTTTGCGGTAAAGGTATGGTTCGGTTTTGGCGTTTTTCAGTCGACGTTATCGGCGGCCGAAAACGGTAGCCGCCAACGGCGACGACGGCGGCATAGCCACTGGTTCATTTTGCGCTTCTACGTTCCAGCGGACGACAGTCGTGCTTGAGTCTTCTGAGGTATTTGACGTTTGCAATGGAATTGTGGAATTACGAGAAGAAGAAGAAGAAGAAGAAGAAGAAGAGGAAGGCGACGACTACTCGCAAATGGTTTTACTGGCACACTGCCTTGAAGAAGAGACGTCTGCTCGTGTACCATATTTAAAAATAAATATACAGAGGGGTATTTCAATTTATTATTCGAAGACCATCTTCAGAACGATGAGGAGCGTTTTCGACAATTTGTCCGTTTAAATACAGAGCAGTTCAATTATGTGCTCAACACAGTGTATGCAGATTTAAAAACTATATCAACAACAACGCACAAGAATCCAATATCGTCGTAGGCACTGACCATCAAGATTCGACGGCGCGTTCATACTGATTACCCTAGCAGTCTTCATGCAACGGCGCGCTGTTGACTGCCACGTTTGCAAGTTTGGACGTGCAAAGCGAACCGCGTTGATAAGCGAACATTGCAATCAGTGTCCTGCCGTTGGCAGCGACCGCCGACGGCCGCCGACAAAAGCCAAAACTGAACCATACCTTAAAGTATGGTTCGGTTTTGGCGTTTTTCAGTCGACGTTGTCGGCGGCCGAAAACGGTAGCCGCCAACGGCGTCGACGGCGGCATAGCCACTGGTTCCTTTTGCACTTCCACGTTCCAGCGGATGACAGTCGTGCTTGAGTCTTCTGAGGTATTTGACGTTTGCAATGGAATTGTGTCTCGCATTATTACAAGAAGAAGAAGAAGCAGAAGACGACGACTTGGAAATGGTTCTACTGGCACACTGCCTTGAAGAAGAGACGTCTGCTCGTGTACAGAGAATCATATTTAAAAATAGATATACAGAGGGGTATTTCAATTGATCAAAGGCCATCTTCAGAACGATGAGGAGCGTTTTCGACAATTTGTCCGTTTAAATAGAGAGCAGTTCAATTATGTGCTCAACAAAGATTCGACGGCGCGTTCATACTGATTAGTGATTACCCTAGCAGTCTGCATGCAACGGCGCGCTGTTGACTGCCGCGTTTACAAGTTCGGAAATGCAAAGCGAACCGCGTTGATAAGCGAACATTGCAATCAGTGTCCCGCCGTTGACAGCGACCGCCGACGGCCGCCAACAAACGCCAAAACCGAACCATACCTTTAACTTTGCCAATTTATTTTAGCTAGTGGTAGTATAAACCCGTCGGTAATTTTTTGCGTTTATTCATTTTGACAGGCCGAGAAGCAGAGACAGTGACTGCAACATTCTAAAATGTATATATGCATTTTATATACCTATATGTACCTATTTTAGTTACAGCGTTACAGCTAAAAAGTATTATCAAAAAAAGTACACGAAGTCCGAAGTCGTTTAGGATTTACTGTAGTGTTTATTGCAACTCCATGTTAACAAATATCATTTAGGAGCAAGTTTCTCTCGTTAACATCTGTGGGTGTTTACATTATATAAAGTTCCGCTACAAATTCAGTAAATTATTGTCTAGGGCAAGGAAGAGTCGACATTTATAAACCCAGTAGGTGACAACACAGACGAATCACAAAAACACTTTTGCTTACTGATGTGGCCCACTCGCCTTTATAGAGTAGATGCTAGTTTGGTTTGTTCGCACACGGCTGCACCGTACTGATGAGCTCCAATAGAGCGAAATCATGATATGCGGTTGCTGTGTACGAACGAACCAAAACTCTTCTTTTCTTCTTGCTAAAAACACTTTTCCTCCGAATAAAACATCCTGTTTTTTACAAACGTTGAAAATAGGCTAAGAATTCAAAATAATTAACTATTTTCTTCAAACGTTCAGAAAAACATTACATTTCTAATTTTTAATTTTTTGTTACTCAAAATCTTAAAATATCCAGATATTTCTGAAAACATTATAGGAAATTCGTCAGCTGTCGGCGCGAGCGGCAACAAAAGTAACTTTTACTGCTTATTTTCATAGCTTCAGTAATTTTTGTTTTGCAGAACCGCTGCATCCCATAGAAGTGAAACTTCAACGTTATTAGAGGAATGAAAAATTTGTATTGTCCGTATCAAAATAATAATAATGAAAGAATAAATAGAATTTTAATGCTTCTAACCAAGCGCTTTGTGGCATCACGAGAACTGAAACGCTATGTCTTCGCTTTACTGACGCTTGCCTGAGAGAAACAGCGCGAAGCATGACACAGAGCGTGGCTAAAGAGTGGGGCGGCGTCACGAGAAATGAAACGCTGTGGTCTCGCTTTACTGACGCTTGCCTGAGAGAAAGAGCACGAAGCATGAGAGAGAGCGCGTGGCTAAAGAGTGGGGCGTCCGATATTCCCTTTATCCTCTGCCCGTCTTTTCAGACTGCTCCCCTCCATTCGTTTCACTTTTCATGACGCTCGCATTTGCCAACACAGGAACTTACTCTACCGAGACAAAAGAAGTTTCGCTTCAAAACCATGTTGAAGACTAACGCATCTATCCTTGATGATGATGAGATATCCATTGCAACACATTCGAGAGGTGATGATATCCTGAGTCAATGACTGAAAGCGGGAACAAAATGTAGGTACCATCGCCCCTGAGTCCAAGAATTCCGAGAATCAATGACTGAAAACGAGAACATGTTCCACACTAAAAAGTCTGATATACCAGATTGCCTTCGGAAAGAAATTGCAGTGAGGTTGTCATCAATTGATTTTCAGGAAGCTCCATGTCATTTCGATTCTGTAATCATCGATAGTGATGCACATTCATTTGGTTACGAGAGCTGGAGCCATAATGTTTGGGAACTACCTTGCCAAACACATCTTGGAGCATTGAGATATACTTGCAAATGACAGAGATAAACGAGGATAACATTCTTCAGGCAGTTTTTTGACTGGAGTACATTAATTCGAACTTATTCCAGCACTCGTAGTTTTAAAGTTATACCGAAAACTTGCGTTTTTTATTACAATACATAGTTGGTCATAACAACATTAAATTGCTATTCTAAGTTGCTAAGTTGTTAACACAATCACTTCTTACTCTTTGGTAGTCTATGTGCATAATTGAGTTTATAAAAAAATACTATACGCAAATATGCGCACTACCAATTATTATAATATAACACATAGTCGTAATAACAGAAACATGTCTTCTGAAGACTGAAAATTATTTCCGAAAATGCATCAAAGACAGTGACTATAGTTATATTATAATTGGTAGATACATATTAATGATGAACTCAATTATATTAAATAGCATATTTTTCTGGTTTCTAAAAATGTATGGTAGGTATGCATCCCTGTAACACAATCATGAATCAGTTTTCAAACACATAGTTCAATTACTGTCATTTTCAAAAATTCACACGAGATAGCCAGAGTTCTCTAAAGGTGGGATTTCCTAGCGACGTTCAGCGTTCGCGGCCCGCCGCGGCAGCTGGCAGTTAATGACCCAACAATGCATTTTGAATGCAACTGTTTTCTTTGAAGCGTCGCGACTCGTCGTCTCAGCGTCCAGCCGTCAGCGGCTGCGTCCCGTCTGCTCAAAAACATGTCAAGCCGCGAACGTAGACCCTAGCAGTCACATGTATCAGTTGAAATAAGCATATTGTGGTAGATATTACGACTGAAAATCTCAAAAATTTACACATGCGGACAATGAAGTATTGACTGATGACTACAAACCACTGTTACTTAAACTGCAGTCAACTGTACCACCTGAACACAAGAACACTTTTGATACTGCGGGCGGTTCTCTTACTACTACAAAAACGCGGACGCCAGACGTTTCAACCAGATCCAAAAATCGTCGTGGCCAGCCGTTAGATACTGCTGGACGTCGCGGCGGGCCGCAAACGCTGCACGTTTCTAGGAAATCCCACCTTAACTATCCTACATGCCTGAACTCTATCGGATCAGAGCAACCGCGGTTTTTGTGGTCTTGATCGTTAAAAGTATGTTTGCAATGGCATTAGGATAGCTGAACATTTTTAGGATAGATAGGATAGGAAAATTTGAGTCAGTTCACTCAAATAGAGGCACATAGGTACTTACACATTCATGAAATACTGCTTGAAAATGCTATTGTAGACTATTAAGTCATTGTATGATTAATATGATCTTCATAACCAGCAATTAAATTAAAGTACCTACTATGTCTTTAGCATTCTCTGACTCAAGTGGTAAATTATTGGATTGGCAATGGAATTACTTGATCTTATAAAGTAAGGTAATGGTGATTAAAATAGATACAAGCATGACGAAAAAAAATTGTTTTGCGGCGAATTGCGCGAAATCATTATTTTTGTTTGTCATACGTGATGCAGTTTTTGTGTAGGAGTAGATGTAGATACTGCACTTATACATATAATTTACATTACATTATTTCCGCAAACCATGCATTAAAATCTTGTGTTTGTAGCAAAACTGTATCCAACATTATGAATTCATTCAATAATTATAACAATAATAGATGCAAGAGCCCACAAACCAAAAATTCATTCACTATAAATATTGGTGCAACTGTTAGAAAAACGAAAAATGTTTTCGTTGAAAGATTTTCCAATTTTAAACATTAACAGACTCCTCTTAGGACCACCCATTATTTATGGTGGAAGTAGAGAAGTTGATTGTCACTTCGTCAGAAAGGGGAAAAATCATCGTCGAAGACTTAGTGTCCAAATTTCAGTTCATAAACTAATACCTTGAAAAACAGGAAATACGGAAGACATGAATGCACATGGCATTGGGTGTAGGAAAAACTTACTGTGTGTTGAGAGGGCGTCCATGTTGTTCCCATTAAGTTGTTTTTTTAGTGTGAGACTGTCTTCTGGACATATTTATGGGCTTCAGAGATTGAACGTCCGAAAGTGAATTAAAACAGATCCTTATGTGAGTGTCTTATTCCCTGCTTTAAACAGTGTTCCAGAGGTTTGTAAATTGCAAAGACCAAATCCAAAGCAATCGGCCAGCACCAACTCCGTTTTCAACGTTAGAGACGTCAGTATAGATGTAGTGCGGTAGGTTATCTTGATTGAATTTTATAAAATGTCTGGAGTATTATACCTGGCGGTAACTCGTGTTTGGATAAGGATAGGGAAGTGTCAATTTTAATAGGGGTATGTCCCAAGATATGATGGAAGTTCAGCGGTGAAGAATTGACTAGCATTGTACAATAATACTTCTGTGCAGACTCGCGGTGATGTGGTTTCTTTAGAGATGTGTTGGATGCAGTTACATGCGCTAAGCATAGTCAATCTTCGATCTGGTAAATGTTATGCGGATTCTAAGAGGAGCAGTTGTCAGCTCCCCATTTGTGATGTGAGAGTGCTTTCAACAAATTGAGACTGTGGTGACGTGTTCTTTTAAGATTATTTATGTGATCTTTCTAAGTTAATTTCCTATCAAAGACAGTTCCCAAGAATGAATGGGGTCTCTATTATGAACGGTGTGAGTTCCTATCTTGATTTCTGGAGTGGATTTGATGGTTTCCCTTTTGTATACAGGGTGATTCAGAAATAAATGCTGAGATTTTGTGGAGTGATAAGGTGAGTGTAGTGTATTACTTTTTTCCAATACACTTGGTGTTGCTGCGACGCTGCATGCAATATCTCCATGTCGCTAAGTTCTGGCGAAATTGAGCCATTTTCAACGTTAACGAACTTGGGTACGACCTGTATCTCTTGATCTGACATTTGCAAAACAAACTTCAAACGGATAAGCCGCCTACGACAAATTAAGATATTGCGAGGAGCGTCGCAACCATACCTCACTGCTCACTGACAAAAATGATCGTCTATACTCACTTTCTTACTCCACAAAATTCCAGAATTTATTTCTGAATTATCCTGTATTTAAAAAGATTGTAACAATGCACCGTAAAAATGCCTAAAAGCTCTAATGAACTTAGAGTGGCATTTCATAATTGTTCTACGAGACCGCGGCTGGCAAATCAAAAGCGAATGTATTGCTGAATAAATCCGTCCGTCCGTCCGTCCGTCTACGCATACACCGATGAAAGGGATGAGCAAGTCCCAGATGCGACAGACGTCACGCGAGAAGAAGGGAATTCTGAATCTCTGCACACGACCCCCAGCGCTGACGTAGGAAATCTCGAAATAAACCGCCGGCCAAGCTCCCCTCCAAGCTTATAAAAGTAGCTGCAGCAGAAGGCAGAAGCGAGTACTTGGTCGTCCGGCCATCAGCTGGGACCAGTGCTCCCAGCATCCGGATGATGCTGGCCGCCGCATCCGAAATACTAGTACCTGATAAACCGTTCTGACGACGCCGTGTGATCCACTGAAAGTAACTGACCCGTAAATATTTGAGTAAGACAATTTTTGAATAGTTGCCTGGTGCTTAATGGTTGTTATCAATACGATATCAACAATTAAACATCATCCAGTCATGGCCTGGCTTATCCGAGATCAGTGGGTAGTTGTGTGTCCAATCTCGGCAATTAGGGGTTTCTGCTGGTGAAGGTGTGGGATCGTTTTGGCAACCTCGTGTGGCACTTGTGCCTGTAACTTGAGGCGACATACCGGCGGAAAACGATCGTACCCTGGTAACTGGCGGCCGCTGGTGACATGCCGAGGGCGGACTCATAATTATTTGCTGGCACCGTATAGACTAGGGGTATTTCCCCAGAGATATAGTAGCCTGGTGCTGCGACGAGAATCTCGCACCAAGGCCCGCCGAGTCTGTACCTTTTGGTGCTCCCACGTAGACTCCGAGGCCGTAGAAATAATTCAGTATTGGACCATACGTCGATCAAACCGCATTATCAGAGTACACCGCGAAAACAGCGTTTTTATTTCTGTTTCTTTCACTGTAAATATATCTCGTATTCTTGTACATATTCCGTAGTATAATTTCACCGCAATTTTATTCAATGTAAATAGTTAAACAGAATTGAGTCAAGTTATATTTTCTTTATGTCTTTTATTCAATCATCGTTTAGCAATAGTTAATGAACCCAACCCTTCTGCGACTAAGAGCGTAAGGGTGAACAACGAATAGATCGTCCTCCGACAAGACTGTACAGGCAACGCAGAGCACGTTCATAAGCGAACGTGCAGATCCTCCTGAATATACAGTGTGTCCCAATAAGTGAGACCGAGGGCCACAGGTGTATATTTAGGGGCCCGAACCGAGACCGTTGCATAAGTGACGTTCCAGCCGAGGAGACAAAGTAATCGTTGCAAGATTCTTCAAAGAGAAGACTATGCTTGACACGCTTTCACGGGCGGTGGCTAGAACTAGTGCTGTACTGAACAAGGGAGCCTTGAGGGACACCATTATGTTCTCTTGAGGTGGATAAGAAACCGCCGTTCAGTGGAAAGATCTGTGACGCAAGAAATTCCGTACCTACAAAAGGCAACAAATCCCTACGCATTCCCTAATAATGAAGTCAGGTCATCATGCCAACGGCTTTCTTGATTTCAAGAAACATAGGTAGCAGTTCTCGCTCGTTTGCCAAAGCTTCAGTGACGTGAGATTCCAATAATTGCTCAATATATCATAAGTCTCCTATTCACTATTTTTTCAAGAAATTTTGCTATAGAGCTTGTTAAAGATATTGGCCTGTATGTTTGCGAGTTTCAGTTTATACGATTTTAGTACTCGAGTGCTGCTGTAGAGCTCGCCAAATTCGAGGGAAAGATTTGCTCTTCTATATTTTGCTGTAGATCGGAAGAAAGTGATTAGGAGAATATTCAGATGGATGTTTTAGAAACATTGATGGAATATTATCGGGATCTGCAGCAAAGTACATTTTTAATACTCTCGAGCTTTACATATTGGATCTTGGTCGTGAGCAACTGATGATATCAATAATAAATCATTCATCAGCTCTGCTACTTTTTCATAAGTTAAGAAGATGGCTGGATAGTTTTGATCACTTGGCCATTTCTGAAATGTATCTACGAAAAACTCAGAGATGTCTATAGGAGGATCTTACCTCGTCAACATCTGCTCGAGTAAAAGTAATTTCGCTATCTTTATTCGTATTTTGTTTATTGAAATAATTGTATGTCTGCACCCTTAGTTATACAAAATCGAGTATAAAATTATTCTTTGGAAATTATGAATAATTTGTCAAGTACCTAGAGTCTAGGTCCTAGAGTGGACTAGACAACCAACTTCCAAGAAATTTAGAATTCTGATTATGCAAGAGCCCAACCGCACCTCAATCGGGGAGTTATCGCTTATTGGCGAAAAAATGTGACGTAAGCCAGAACCCCTAAGCTCCACCTACAAGTTTCTATTATCAAATTATAATAAACCACACTCGCAAATTTCCCTGGATTAATTTATGGAGATGCGTATTACTTTTAATTCAAACTACTTTACAATTTACGAGATAGGTATTTTAACTTATAAGGGCTTTTCTCTTCCAGTCCTTCACATTTAGTTTCTCCAGGTCCTCCTCCACACACCCCCTCCACTCTCTATTCTTCGTCGTTCCTGTGGTTCATTTTCTAGCATCATCCTGGGTATTCTTCTTTCTCCCATTCTTGCGACATGTCCCAGCCATCGTAGTCTTTGCGCTCTTATAAACTGAACGATGTCTGGTTCCCCGTAAAGTTCTTTAATTTCTCTGTTTGTCCTTCTTCTGTATTCTCCTTCTTCCCTTATACCCCCAAAAATTCTCCTTAGTATTTTCCGCTCCCACACCTCTAAATTCCTCTGGTCCTCCTTCCTCAGAACCCACGTCTCGCTAGCATATGTAACTGTTGGTCTTATAATAGTCTTATATATTGTTGTTTTAACCCTTCTGGACAGATTTCCATTTCCGAGCACTCCATGCATCGCTTCTGCACTCTTGTTTCCAGCCATGATTCTTTTCTCTGTTTCCTTCCACTGCTCATCACTTCTTGTTACCTCCATCCCCAAAAACTTAAAATTCTTCACTCTTTCAGTACTACAATAAGTTAATAATATTCCTAATGACACCGCCTGTTTTCTTCACTGCTTTTAAGCATTTCATTAGTATTAAGCAAAACTGAGCCACCATAACTTTTATATTCGTTTAACTTTAATTTACAAATTTAAATAACTTGCGATAGGTATTTGAAAATAACTAAAGGGTCGGTTCCATACCTGCTTCACTAAATAGGACCCCACAACGTCCTGAACTCTAATTACTGTAATCAATTTCAGTAAACAATAGTATACCATAACAACAGGCATTGCTGTTTACCAACACAATTACTATGCGCTTAAAAATTACAAAGCACGGCAACGCTTGTATGGGTGACAATGAATAATCCGACAGAATGAATTATCCGATCGGTTCTTCCAGTGATTATAAATCAGATTCCCTTCCGCAGTCTTTTGACCGACAGCTAATTTCAAACAATATCTTTAAAACTGTTAAACAGTACGAACCTTTTTATTCCATAGCATAAACCTTGTACAAGGTTCCATGGTTTTGCCTCTCCACCCAGATTCATACACAACATTTTTTCATTACAGCGAATAATATTTTGTATCCAGAAAATGCTTTTATAAACTTGAGATATTCGAGAGTGGGGTTAAATGGTAAATTAAAAAATTAATTAAATCGCAAAACTGCGTAAAAATTGAAAAACCCATAACGTATTCCAGGAACCAAGTTGCCATCCTCAGCAGAGATTATGAAAAATAATATACTTTACCACTACTCAAATAAGAAACTGGGTGCGTGGTCGCCGCACGCGATAGAAGTGAAACTTCAACGTTATTAGAGGAATGAAAAATTTGTAGGGTAAACAAATGATTGGAGTGGATGCATTTATGAGTTTCAAATATATCCTACGTTCTCGCTTTACTGAAGCTTGCCTGAGAGAAACAGCGCGAAGCATGATACAGAGCGTGGCTAAAGAGTGAGGCGGCGTCACGAGAAATGAAACGCTGTGGTCTCGCTTGCTAAAGAGTGGGGCGTTCGAAATTCCCTTTCTCCTTTGTCCGTCTTCTCAGACTGCTCCACTTCATTCGTTTCACTTTTCGTGACGCTGGCATTTGCCAACATAGGAACAGGAGACGTTCACTCTATCCTGAAAACCCAGATGAAGTACTAGTTACGCTTAACGGCACAAAGGCGCTGATGTAGGGCGAGAGACCACAGATATGATGAAGTATATACTCTATGTTTCAATGCGATCTCTGTCGGTAACCGGTATCTGAAAATTGTTTGGTTCCTGGTTCCTGCGCCATTTGCAATTCTTTGGTTGGTGTGGCGTGTTGTGATTGTCAGTCGGGTAATTGTTTAAATTTTCACTCGTTTTTTTTAACCACTGATTAGAGAGTGTAGCAAGCTTTCAGCAAATTTACTGTTGTTTTTGTATAATATTTTTTAAAACGGATTTTAAGTAAAATGGGATATCAAAAATGTGTTGTGAAGAAATGTGGAAACAACTCTAAAGAAGTGAAAATGCACGTATTTCCCTATTGTTATGAGGTAAGATAATCTATTATTATTTAATAACGGATTATAATAAACTGCTCGTTCCTTTAGTTTACAGACTAAAATTGTGGTAATTGCCCAGTAAATAATTTTATACGTAGTTATTTGGCCCCTCGTTGCACACATTTTTCTTATTTTTATTTCATTATATTGAATACTAGCGGCCCGGCAGACGTTGTCCTGCCTAAAATTACTTTTCGTATTGAACTTTTGATTCATTAACCAAATCGTTTATTCAATGTGAAACATTTTTCTGATTACGTTTATGTTCAACCAAATATGTCGTTCCTATCTAGTGTTGCCGCCGAGACGAGAATTTTCTCGATCTCGTCTCGTCTCGTCTCAAAATTCGAGATCGAGATCGTCAATTTGACCATCTCGAAGATTCGAGACGAGGTCGAGACATCGCACATGAAATCTCGAAAATATTTTGAGATTCTCGATCTCGAAAGAAAAAATGTACTGTTGTGTTATACGTATAATAAACATAAACATAACTCATACATAAAAAGAATGACAACCACACCCCGGTCTCCTCTACCACGAACGATACATAGACAGAATTTACCAGGAGAATGAACAAAAAATACGATTTAGCATTTTACGTACCTTTGTTGTCACCACATACTCTTCTAGATTGCCTGGTTTGGGCTTTGATTGTTGTTGGAGAGGAAATAATACATCGTATTCCCGATGGTGGTGAATTTTCAAGTGGCGTTTTAACCCCGTTGTGTTTGACTGTTTCATTTTTACTTGAGACTCACATAATTTACATGTAGCAAGCTTGTCACTTGATGTGGCGCTACCAGCAACTTTTTCGATGTCAAAGTGTTTCTTAAAGCCGTCGTTCTTCTTTTCTTGACTGGAAGCTACGTGCTCTGTTTTCTTCCTTTTCGTTTTAGGTGAAGATGCCTCCGAAGTACCTGGCAAATCCAAATGTGAGCTTTCTCGACTTCGACTTCCCTCCTCGATTAAACTTCTCTCGGTCTCACTTGGTGTACAGTTACTGTCGTCTAATGATTTAATGTCACCATCACTTTCACTTCCACTCACTACTACATTGTTTACGTCACTTCCATGAACCACAGGCTCAAGACGTTTCTTTACACTGCCCTGACGCCTCTTCATTTTGCTTAGTAAAGTAAAATAACCACTAACGGTCGAACAACACGTGCTGCGTACATACCTTAAAACTCGTTCTAACTGGATTAAACGCACGCGCATATTGTACTGCACATAATGATTTCAAGATCGAGAATCTCGAAGTCGAGATCGAGATTTGTCTTTCGAGAAATTTCCGAGATCGAGACAAGCATTTTCGAGACGAGAATTTTCGAGACGAGATCGAGATTTGGTCAAATCTCGTCTCGTCTCGTCTCGCGGCAACACTATTCCTATCGTCAGTTATGATCGCGAGCTCATACAAAAAATTATGATTTTAACAGTTTGTCCGAATCTCCCGATTTACGCCTATCCATATCATACAAAAATCCAATAGAAAAAAGCACTTTCAGTTTTTCCGAATTTTCCAATTTTCTGGGCAACTTTTCCAATTTTTCGTTGCTTAAAAACCTTACTTTTGAAAAGAATTAGCCAAATCGGTTCAACAGTTAAGCACTTTCAGTTTTTCCCGAATTTTCACATTTTCCGGTGGATTCTCCAAAAAGTTTCTTTCATACAAACCTTATCCTGACAATTACGATCACAACAAAAAAAATCGGTCCAGCCGTTAAGCACTTTTAGTTTTTCCCGAATTTTCAAATTTTCCGATGGATTTTCCAAAATTATGATTTTTACAGTTTGTCCGAATTTCCCGATTTACGCCTATACATATACAAAAATCCAATAGAAAAAAGCATTTTCAGTTGTTTCCGAATTTTCCAATTTTCCGGGCAACTTTTCCAATTTTTCGTTCCCTAAAAACCTTATTTTTGAAAAGAATTAACCAAATCGGTTCAACCGTTAAGCACTTTCAGTTTTTCCCGAATTTTCACATTTTCCGGTGGATTCTCCAAAAATTTTCTTTCATACACACCTTATCCTGACAATTACGATCACAACAAAAAAAAATCAGCCAAGTCGGTCCAGCCGTTAATCACTTTTAGTTTTTCCCGAATTTTCAAATTTTCCGATGGATTTTCCAAAATTATGATTTTTACAGTTTGTCCGAATTTCCCGATTTACGCCTATACATATACAAAAGTCCAATAGAAAAAAGCATTTTCAGTTGTTTCCGAATTTTCCAATTTTCCGGGCAACTTTTCCAATTTTTCGTTCCCTAAAAACCTTATTTTTGAAAAGAATTAGCCAAATCGGTCCAACCGTTAAGCACTTTGTTTTTCCCGAATTTTCACATTTTCCGGTGGATTCTCCAAAAATTTTCTTTCATACAAACCTTGTCCTGACAATTACGATCACAACAAAAAAATCAGCCAAATCGGTTCAGCCGTTAAGCACTTTTAGTTTTTCCCGAATTTTCAAATTTTCCGTTCGATTTTCCAAAATTATGATTTTTACAGTTTGTTCGAATTTCCCGACTTACGCATATCCATATAATACAAAAATCCCATAGAAAAAAGCACTTTCAATTTTTCCCGAATTTTCCAATTTTCCGGGCAACTTTTCCAATTTCTCGTTCCCTAATGCCACGTTCGGCCTCTGTTTTGTCGACGTTCCCAATTATTTTGTGCGTAAGCTCCAACTGAGCGCGTCGAACTCGACTGTATCCGTTGTTCCGGAGTTATAATGGATCGCGCTTGAGGCTTGAGAAATTCTTATTCGACTTGGCTCCAAACGGTCAAACTGAACGTCACATTTTTGTTTGTCAAACAGATTTTCATACAAACTTTTACCTTCCAAATTTTCTACTTTCCCGGTGGATTTTCCAAAATTTTCTTTCATACAAACCTTGTCCTGAAAATTACGAACACAACAAAAAAGAAATCAGCCAAATCGGTCGAGCCGTTCTCAAGTGATGAGCTTACATACATGTGGCAATTGATTTTTATTTATATAGATATATAGATAGATAGATAGATAGATAGATAGATAGATAGATAGATAGATAGATAGATAGATAGATAAGCAGCCTTACTTAGTGTTTTAAACATTTCAGATTTTCCATTTATGGGTTGCTGCTGTTCAGCGCCCCGATATCGTTTATGAAAAGAGAAGGAATTATGTAGTGTGCGATGTTCATTTCACTGAAGAAATGAAATTTCTTGGTGTAGGTTCTCGTTCCAATCTAAAATCAGATGCTGTCCCATCATTGCAGCTTTCTGGTGAGTTACATTATTTTTTTCCAGCATATATTTATTATTACCTGTTTTTGCAAATTGTAGACAACGAAAATATTACTGCTCTAAAAGAAATGCCAGGGTCTTTTAGGAAGTTTACTCCACTACTCCCTTATTCATCCGACGAAGTCATCTCCGAAGATACCGCTCTAAAAGAAATGCTAGGATCTTTTAGAACTTTAACTCCACCAGTCCCTCATTCATCTGGCGAAGTGATCTCTGGAGATATTGCTTGCAACAAACGAAAATGTAAAAGACTTGCATATTTAACTATTTTACTAATTATTTATGATTCATTTTCAGGTTCATCGCTTGTTTCGCCGAGAACGACAAAGCGTCGTGCAGGTATGAAACTTATTTATTAATTTTAGGCAAAGATGTTCTATTTCTATAGATACCAAGTCACAATTTAACATCGCTGAAAACATACGTGCCATATGAAAATATTCGTCCTACCTCGTAGCTTGTAAATAGTTATTTTTGATGCTAGATTGCGAAATTCTACTTTTGCATTCAATAGCGAGCAAAAAAAATCATTCGACGTACGCAAAAGTACGTTAATAAAGCGTTATCACACGTATATTGTACAAATTTTTATCTACGCCCCTAAAAAGTGAAAATAAATGGTAATTATAATTTGACATGTGTCATAACTTATAGAGAAAATCAGAACATTGACATTAAGCACATCGAGATGGCGGTTGTAAAAATCGACATATTAATAATATACACTCTGCACAAAAATTATAGCATCACCTAATGGATGCTTATGCTTAATATCCTCCAAAAAAATAATCAAAGCGATACACAAGTGTACAACATAGGTTCACAGGTTTAAAGTAGTGATAATGCAATATAGTAAAAGGTTCGGAGTCAGGTTTGTTAGGCATAATTACTATATAAGTATACAGAATACAGGTGTAAAAAATTACAAAAACTTTTATGGGACAATTTATTTAAAAGAATTATGAACAATAATTTTTATCAGAATATTGGTTCTTAAGAGTCCGGCAAAGCAGGTCAAAAGTTACACCTGCGGGGTGAGGTATCCATTAGAAATCGGAGCAAACTATCAGCTGTGTTGCAACACCGTCGCGCTAAACACATTTATGGGCACAAGAACAATGCACATTCAAAGCCCGCGCTTTCGGTACCTAGTGAATGTGACAACGCCGCTCTGAGTTTACGCTCACTCGCTACGCGGCGGCAGCACATACCAAAGCATATTTTGCGTTTGCAGTGCTCTCGCTGTACCACGATTAAACCTTCATCCTAGTAAATTTAGCAACACGAAAGCCTGATTATGGTAGAAGAAGGTATATTTTATGTCTCTATTGAAACAATTTTTCGAAAACTGTAAATCTCTTGGCGCTGTGCACACGGAAAATTGGTCAATTTCATGAGTGAACTGACACTTTCTAAGATAAAATTTTTAACTTTTCTTTCTATACAAACATAAAATAAAGTTTCGTTTATAAACTGTCCAAAATTCAACACTTCAATTTTCACCGTTTAGAAATGAGCATAGTACTACGAAGTCAGTTTTCAGATTCATTTTAAAGGGGTTTGCCGAACTCTCAATATCGAGTATTTCCCCCTTTTGCTCTTATTACAACTTGCATTTACCCTGGCATACCATAAAAAAGACTTTATAGGTACATATCGTTGGTCATAGTGTTCCAAATTACGTCCAACAACTCTTGATATGGCACTCTGTTGCACACCTAATGCATTAGGCACATTCCGTTGACTTCGACCATCTTGAATCAAAGTTACTGCTCTCACGGCTTCTTCTTCGGTCAAATGACGTCTTATACGCTGACGACCTTTCATAGTGAACAATCACTAAATTATCGCAAACGAATACAAACCAAACACTGACAAACCCAAACAAACATCAAAAGTAATGGTAACTGCAAAAATAAATAAATCGGAGTTGATACTTGACAACGTTTAACATAAATGAACTAGAAAAAATAAAGAATGCTCTTTTGGCGGGGCTCTAGTTATCTCATAGAAGTAACCACATTGGAAAACAAATAAGTAATTTTGACAAAAACTGAAATATATTACCAGAAGAATTCATAATGCTACTGATGCGATAATTTTTGTGCGATACTGATATCATTAACTGAATTTGATTGGTTGAAAGGTAGTGCGATAAGAAAAACGAGTGCGGTAATAAACTTCTTAACGCACCCAAAATGAGTGCGTTAAGAAGTTCTTTTACATCCTGGACGTAAAAGACTTTTACGTTCCGTAAACAAAAAACTGTTGTTTTGACACTTAATAAATAGAATGTAAAAGTCAACTTTTAATGGCAGTTTTCGAAAATTGTATATTTTACAACAAGAGATGAAAATATTGTTTTTCTCGTGAGATGAGAATCTCACGAACGAAAAAGACGTATTTCATCTCGAGTGGAAATGCTATTTTTTCTACACATATATTTGGGGGCAAGCATGATTCACTGTATTCACTTTCCGAGTCCCTAATAATCATTTAAGATTTAAAATGCTATTAAATTATAAACGAACCGTCACAATGTAAATTAATAATTGTTTGTTTAGTCCTTGCTATGGTAGGTAACATATAGATACGCAGGCTGCTAAATTATTAAACCATAAATTTGACATTTTCATTTTCACTTCTAGAGTTGAAAATATTTTCATCTCTAGAGTAAAAAAATTTCACATTCATATAGAGCAGACAGTTAAAAAATTGCTACTTTCATATACACATATGTGTAGAAAAATAGTATATTATACACGAGTTTATAATGAATGCTATTGTTACCGAGGATGAAGTTTACAACACGAGCGAGTGAAACGAGCGAGTTTTGTAATCATCCGAGGTAATAATAGCATCATTATAACGAGTTGTATACTATACGTTGTCCACGACTATCAAAACAGATTCCCAGAAAGAATTTACCTTCATTTCCCTTATCCAGTGTAAGAAAGATTCATACATACGCTCTCAGGTATAATTTTCTTGGTTTTTTGGGCAATGAATCTAATGAGGCAAGTTCTGCAGCTTCTTTTATTGCTGGTGCTGTTAAAGAAACCTCGTTTTCACTCTCACTACTCATTATATCTTCTTTTTTAGAATATGCATTTCAAATTAAAAGCAAACCATGCTGATTTGACGTTTCAATTTGAACTGACACATCGCGATCGCGGCCTACTAAATAAATGTAAAAAAGGGTCAAAGCGATGTTCCTATTGGTGTAGTGAATAATATTCATTAATCACTGCAGTGATTAATGTATCTAATTATGATCGAAGAAACACAAGTATAAAGAGTATATTATAAGATAGTCGTGGACAAAGAATTTTTTGCATCTATTCTCGGGCAAAATGTGAAATCACAGCTACTGAGTAACCTCGATTTCACAAGTTTCAGAGTACGAAAAATGTAATACAAAATGGAAATTCCAATGACGTTTGAATGTCATCAAATTTAATTGTGCGTTATTACATAATACATTTACATATACATGGAGACTTGCTGTCTATTAGTACAGAATATCTTACATTTTAGGGCTCAACAGACATATTTATATGCAGATTGATTTTGGCAATATTGTGTGTTTTCAGTGGGCGAACATGAAGATTCTGCATCAAAGAAAAAATAACGTATTGCATTACATACTCATTATTATCCATTTATTTTCAAATGTGTTTGAATAATTTATTGGGTGCGATTTATCAGCCCGTCAGGAAAGGACAAACTAACGACAAATAATGCCCTAATTTATGTTTAAAATTTTTCACTCTAATAATTGGGTTAAGAATCTCATAATTATTTATTATTGTTGAATAAAACAATTCTTAGTGTGTCAATGTTACTTTTTTTATAAAATACATAAATTTAATTTTGAAAATATTTTTATTTAAACATTCCATCTAACAATTTATTTCTGCTTCAAAAATTATTGTATCCTTTATTACTATTTTTATGTTCTTCCAAAAGTAGTAAATATTGGTTACAAAATGTTTTATAAGTATAATATAAAAAGAAATTTCATTATTCCTGCCGAGACAAAAGAAGTTTCACTTCATAAATTTCGAATTTCGTTCTAAATTTTTTTCGCCTGAGATATGTTGAAGCGAGTTTGGAAATTTTCAGAGTATAAAAATGTATTATGTAGCTTGCGAATTGGTTGGTGAAATGCGTATATAGGTTTTTAATTTTTATACACTTTGGTAGTTCCATTAAGGACAGTCTCAAATTTATTCTTCCTCGATAATATTAACATATTTTTTGGTTAATGGAAAAGATTAAATTTACCATGATCTTGAGGAAATAGAGAACAATAAAGCATAAGCTATAAAACCTAGAGGTTTATCGTTAGTGGAAAAGCTTCAAAAAATCTTTAACCTCTTCTCGCCCAACCAGGAAATTCCCTTAAAGTGGAACAATGCAATTATGATTATCTTTCGTAAGAAAGGAAGTAAAAGAAATCGGAGAACTTGCATACAGATCAACCTTGTTGACGACAATCACAGTCATATTAGACTAAATTTAATCTCTACTAGTCAACCACGCTGAGCAGAGCAAACAAGTTGGCTTTCATTGACCCATTGACAATCTGCAGTGCTTGAAAACTTTTACTGAAAAAGTATTGAGTACAGTAGACCCTTATAATCTTCATCTTCGATATCTTCAAACCTGTAACGACTGATACCTGAAGTGAAGTTCAACAATCTATGGCACCAAAATGATTCCAACACTTTCTGCAGATGGAAAGAATGTAAATCAGTATTTAATACCTACTATGCCAGTGCATAGTATTAACTGACTACAGATAATTTTGGAAAAGCGAATATTTTTTTGCAAAAAAATGAACAAAACACAAGTTGTTGGCCTCACACCTACACCTTAAAATTTGATTCCCAGCAGCAACATTCGAACCCAAAGATTGAAAATTAAAAGGGGGGAAAGAATGGACATTTTGGAGATAAAATTAAAATCGTCAAGGTCAAGAACAATCAAACCTGTTAACTTTTTGTCGTTAACAGCGATATCCATGTCAAACCTGTTAACTTTTTGTCGTTAACAGCGATATCCATGTCAATACTCACACAATCAGGTTGAGCAGCAATGAAGAGCGGATGATATGAAGAGCGGATGAAGGGTCAGTTTTCGCAACGAAAGCTATAAAGACGTCAAACATCAAACCAACAAAAGCAAGAGATAGAAAGTTTAAGATAAAACAAAAGTACGTAGGTACTTTAAAATGAATATTATCCAATGGTAAACTTTACAGGGGTTACTAATTTGAATAAGTAAAAATTTCAAAGTATGCAATTTCACGCTATTTAAGTACGAATTAGCGTTAGTCATTGAATCCGTCGTTGGTTTGTTTTACGAGGAAAGAGACTTATGTTTGAGGCTAATAAGTGTGTTTACCATTTTTTTATTTCAAATACCTAAATAGGAAACTAGAACTAGGTAGGTACTTTTCGATAACTATAAGAAAGCTTCACAAACGAGGCTGTAGAACTCTAAAATCCAGAACTTACGTACTTGATGTGGTAACTGCAGTAATCGAAAGATCATAGGTAGGTATATCTATTATTACAACAAACACATCAACCATTATTTTACAATCGAGCATGCTTCACGAATACAATAACTTCCATCCGTCGCAAAAAACGTCGAGCAAATATTTAAGCGAGATTATTAAAATGCATGAAATGTATGAATGACATCACGTCTTCTTGGTGTTGTCATGTGACCTGCAGATCGCGATCAAAGAGCCCGTAGTTTGATGACTCATACTAGGAGGTTAGGGTCCTCCGGCAATAAGTTCAGGTGTAGCTTCTGATTCACCAGAAATATGTAAAACCGAATATGTTTTTTTAATATTTATAATTATAACTGCTTTTATCGGTCTATACTTTTATTGCAGTGCAATAACAGAAATTGAAACTCTCATGTTTTTTTTCTGCGAATCTATTACACGGTGTTTTTTCGACGTTTAGTCTCAGAAATCTTTGGAGCTAGAGAGACGGTTAAACTACGAAATTGATAGAATTTTTGATGCTCATTTTTTTAAATCTTCTCCACTCTGAACAGTTCCCAAAATAACTTGAAAGCCTGGAAAACACACTTTATTAATGTCTTATTTTTAAATGGAGTTGCCTTGCTTTTTTACCACTGAGTCTATCATTTTATTGGTGACATTTAAAAATTCTAATTGGTTTATATTTTTGGAGTATATTAATCGTAGAAAAAGTGTAGTAAGAAGTATACTGTTATGAATACGAACGACTTGAGGCCTTCGACTCGTGTCTCATTTCTTTTATCCGTATGAACACTTTGTTGAATAAATAAATAATTATTAATGCGTAAGTATCTAATAGATTTTCAAACACCAACCATGAAAAATCTAAAACATTCTGGGAACATAAAAAACAGATAACCTGAAATAAATTTTGAGTAATTTTATTTCTTTGATCGTTGACATCATAGAGCATGAGATAGTTTGGCTTTTGTAATCCGTCAAATATAAATGATGGATATGACGTTTTAAAAGTAACTTTTATAGTTCATGTTATTTTTTGAAAATGGAAAATGTAAGCAAATGCCGTATGTTACTGAATTATGACGCAATAAGTAGAGCACATGCCATAATTGGCACTGCAGAAATTCAAATATCTAAAAAAATTACCGTATTACAAATAAGGATTGAAGTAAGTATGTAAACTTTAACATTTTCATAGGGTAGGTGCATGGATTATAACCCCTGCACGGGTTTCGCTCACTGACACTAAAATAGGCTAGGTGCAGGAGAACGAAGATGTAGGATGTTCTTTATTTTTCGAACCATTGTCATTGACAGGCCTAAAAGTATGTGCAGAATATTCAAAAGTAAACAGTAGAATACCAAATGAGGGTATGTGAAAGACGGAAAATTATCCCTCATAAAATTGGGAGGCTGAATCCCGAAGGCGTGCCCGGTTCTTGCTTGAAATACGGGAATGTTATATCCAACATAGTGTACTTCAATTATGTAGGGGTGGAAATTAATCAATTTTTTTAAAGAAAAAAGGATCTAATAGACAGATGCGTATTTTTTTGCAATGTATAAGTACCGTAATAATAATTATTTGATAGGTCTAACCAATGATGTAGGTAACTTAGAATACTTTTCCAATTTATTTGAATATTGTCTCTTAACAGATTTTCATCCACACAACACAATTTCTACAGGTGGAACAAGTTCTCACGTGGTAACCGACCAGGTTATTGACTTCGATTTTAGTAGTCCCAAGCGATAACCTACCCTACCCACTCTGCTATCGCCGCTGTAGTCACCAAAAGAACAGTGTTTAGAGGCACAACACTTTTTCAGTTCCGAACTACAACTCATTTGGCACGTTTGCAATAAAATATTAATGTATGTACCAAAGAATTTATATAAACACGTGAAAACAAGCCATTGACAATAAATGCAATGGAGTGCGGGATAAGTTAGAACTAGGAAAAGCTGGCGAAGCATTTAAAACAACTATGAGAAATTTCAGAGAAATCAAACCTAGTAGGTAACAGAAATATTAGAAATTGGACATCTTAATCGGAAGCGAGGAAAAGGCAGCTAGGTGGAAGGAATATTTGGGGAACTTACGTGCCGGACAAAAAGTAGATATAGCTGCTAGGGGACGACCTAGACTATTTTATAATAAAAAAAGAGTTTAAGTTAGTATTAAAAAATTAAAACTCTAAAGGGGCAGATATAGATGAAATATAGACAAAACTTTAAAACGTGCAAGTCAAGAGCTTTATTTAAATTAACTAGCTATATATATATCAGGCGCGATATTCTGGAAGACTACAAACGGAACATCATAGTAGCTCTACCAAAAACGAAAGACGCAGACAGATGCGAAAATTTTAGAACGATTAGTTTAACTTTCCACGCGTCAAAAATTTTAAGTAGAATTGTACAAAGAAGAATGGAGAAAAGGGCGGAAGAAATATTAAGGGGGAAGATCCTTCCGGGTTTAAGGGAAATATAGGAACGTGTGGCTGTTCTAGCTTTACGGGTAATAGTAGAAGAAACAGTAAAGAAGAGAAACACGCCTAAGGATTTGTGAATTTGGAAAACGAGTAGGATATTCATAAAGAAACGACGGGGATGTTCGTTGTCTCACCCAGTTCTCAATTTGTAGTTATAACAGTGATTCCTAGTACTAAGAATAACAAAGAATTAAACATATAATGCATTTTATCAGATTCAAGTAGTCAACGAGAAATTTGGTAGTCAAATAAATCCCGTGGAATTTTTGTGGGGTAGGTGCAGTCGCTGGACCTGGACTGCTCTTGAACAGAAAATTTAGATACTCAGAAGAGACTCTTAAAAGCCCATGTAAGGGTCACGGCATTAGAAGGTTGCGAAATGTGGACTATAGGAGAAGCGGGTAGGAGAAATATTGCCGCGTTTAGAAGGTTACTAATGGAAAGACAGTAAAAAGAGTCGAGGAAAAGAGGAACAGACGTAAAATAAGAAAGATAAGACGGTAAGAAGAGTGTGACTCGAAGGATTTGTTCACGACAAGCAGAGATAAAGATTAAAAGACGTAGAGGTAGGCCCAGGTTAGACTACTCTTCACAAACAGTTGGAGATGTTCTATTTGGAGAAATGCATAGGTTAGCTCAAGATAGAAAGCACTAATCATAGCAATGTGTCTAGAAGGCAGTGCTTCGTAGTATTAACCCATATAACTGCGTACACATTGGTCCACCCTGTATCCTGTTTCCCCTCTATTTCTCTACCTACCCTGAAGCTCCCGTCTTTGTGGCGCCATGAACAATATATTTAGTTTTAAACATTCTGTGCACCTAGATTTGTTGTTTGGTACGTGGTGTGAACAGGGTGCGTTTACGTCATCGAAGTACTTTGGCGGACAGTTGCTAAGGTTTTTTTACCTCAGAATGTAATTGGTTATGGCATTTTAAGCGGAATTGAACCCTAAAGTGTAAGACCAATTTTGGCACCGATAGTACATACATTCATAGTGTTCATATTCAAGAAAATTAATTAGCTGTGCCTTCTGCGAGTTTCAGTGCAGTTCACAAGTTAGTAAGTCCATATTTGATTTCAGTTCGTTTTTAATTGTGTAACATCCTATTTTCGCACCTTTGGAGTCCGCGATAAAAGCGCCTCGTATATTCATTCGTTTAGTTTATATTCTTTTATTTTATATTCTTTTATTTCATTCAAATACAGTCCACATATACAGTACAAAGCAAGTACGAAATTAGCAGAGAATTGGCACGAAGGAACATTGCTATAAAAATAAGATAAGCATTACTGAAGCACCAGCGCACAGAATTGAGCACCGCTCTAGTGCTTCATGTGTGTCGACCGGGTCGTCAGGAAAAAATAAACAAATCGTCATGAAACACTGACTACGGACCTTGTTTTCTTGATATGAACTGCTTTAAATCTTTGAGTAAACTGCTGTTAAAAAATCACCATAGCGTATTGAAGCCCCCTCAAACAGAATGTTTCCCACCATAGTGAGCCTTGACCTTTACCAAACCCGATTATTGCACTGCACAGTAATAAATAGAAAACCTTGTGGCGCTTTTCCATTTATGGGAACACAGAGGGCCTATAAGGGCAATTCAGTGTTATTGCTATTCGAACAGGGCACACTTTCGTGACATTATTTCGTACTCCAAAGAACATATCCAAGTGATACCCGATCCTGTTTCTTGAGCTAACGGTGTTAGCGGTGGACGTTCTTTGTAGAAGCAATGAAATACTGTCTGCAGTTTTCTGTCAATACCACTAATTTAAAGTTTGGTAAATTTATTAGAAATATTTTCTTTGCAAAATTGTTTATTTTCTGTTCAAATATTGCAAATAAGTTGACTAATCAAAGTTGGAAAACCTTTTAAGGTTTATATAACCGGTGCCCCTACCCTACAGAAAATTATCTATACATAGGGATGATTCAGAATTCCAGGATGGCACTCAGAACCAATAATTAAATCAATCTTTCGTTTCTTCCGTAAGTTAGTATTTACCATGTAGCGTTCCATTCTACATGGAAAATATGTAAGAATGAGGTAAATACCTATCTCTGTTGCTCGGAAAATGAACTATTATCGAGATAAAAGCGATATTATGTTCTGATCACTTCAATTATTATAGTATTACATATTTATATGGTTTTGATTGACCCTCACAAGTAAAATGAGTTTGCCGCCCCATGACCACGCTTTTGCGGAACAAAAAATGCTGTCATGCACCGCAAACACTGAACTGACTATTACAAATTGCTATAATAATTGGAGCTTATGGGCACACGCGCATGTCAAGATGTTACAACGACGCGTAAACTTTTTCGCTTTTATTTCGAAAATAGCAACCTACGCTAGATAAAGGAAGATACGCTTTTTCCGTGCAGAATTAAACATCTTGCCTGAGTAGTATAGCTACTCCATATCTGGACCAAAATTTTACGTTATTTCTTCATTCTGTAACTTGTGATCACGTAACCTAATCGGTAGTGGGAATTCTGCATAAGAAATATAACATGAGATTTTGGTTCAGAAACGGGATAGCTATACCTACTACTCATCTGCTAACATCAGATGTTTTGTGCTTAACATGGTTAAAATGTAAGTACCACGAAATTCTGAAAGTGATTATGAGGGAGTAGATGAAAATACATTTCTTTCCGATTTTTATCTATCGTTTCATAGGACCATGCAAATTTCATTAATATCAGTCAGACTGTTTGGGAAAAGGTAATCACTAAAAATACAAGTTACTGGTTGTTCCCCTTTAATTTGCGGTTTTGAGTGCCTCACTGAAACTGCAGAGCAGTTATTCTGAATCACCCTCTTTATGCCTAGGTTTCAGGAGTCGTAAAATGCAATTTCAAGTTGGAAAAAACAATAATAAAGCTCCCAACAATTTTCCATAAAGGCACGAAAATGTCTGGCAGTCAAATGTTTTATTTTAGTAGGCATTATCTTCTTGGCAAGGAAGATTTTGAAGATGCAGAGAAGCAAGAACTTAAAGGAGCACAACTTTTTCCATTTAATTGCGGTATGCCCGCAAATTTGCCGCCTACGTGGACAGGAGAATACGGAAATATCGTGTTAGTTTCATTCTTTGGTAAACATACTTAACTTCAGTCTTTATAATCATAAGAAACGCCACAAGTTTAGATTTTGCCAGGTATAATCTGAACTCGAATGATATTCGTTAGGACTAGGTAGGTACCTATTTCAAGAAACAGACCACAAGACTCAAACGTAAACTTATTGTGAGAAAAATGCAATAGAATATTTTATTAGCAATGTCAAATGCTGATTGGTTTATGTATGAAATGAGTTGCAGGCAAGTTTCTTTTTCTCTGTAAAACCATGCAGCTTGCTGAATCCTAACAGCCCATTGGCTGAGTATCCCCGATAAAATTTTTGACATATTCTTTTTCCGCTGGAATACACCAATATATTCAGAAATAGTGTGCTTTCATTGGTTTAAAATTCGATGAGTGGAAAAGTCCACAAAAAACACAATCAACTCAGTAGAATTCAACTAATTCCACCTGGTAAGATTTAAAACGTAATATTTTGGCAATAAAAGTATGTTTAATTGTGAGCCAAATAGCCCAAAAGATACATGCAGGGCGCCGCCCTCCCTATAGAAAAGATTGGCGATCAGCGCGCGAGCTCGACTCGCCCACAGGATAACACACGTGTGAATCTTTAGCCCTGCCGTACTTACTTCGTTCGACGTTCCCTATTTTCCGATCTGAATTCTGAATATGTGGAGAATGCTAGTATGTATAAGCGAAGTACAGTATAGGAGACGAAATAAGTGCCTTAAGCACCACCTTAAATAACTGCCGTGGCGAGATGGATAGCGCATCGGCTTTGTGGTTCATTTGGTTCTAATAATAATAATAATAATAATAGCCTTTATTAGATATTGAGGTGGCAGGCGGAGTTTAGCCTAGGGCTACTCTTACGCTCAACTTGCAAACGACTAAAGAACAAAAATACAAATGAATAATAATAACAGGCGACCAACCAAACATAAAAAAATTACGACAGAGAACAATATGTATATTAATTTGTCCTGGCAAGTACCTACATGCAAAGTAATTAAACATGTGCGAAAAAACTAAACTAAAAACTACTAGATAGCTCTGTCTCTATTCTTGTACTTAGTGGTTGACTTTCGCTTTTGATTGTGTTATTCAATTTATTTTGGCAGCAATGAGGTGCTTTTAAAGTTTTAAATAATGTTTTGAAATCTTTCGGGAGACACAATATTTTTCGTGGATTGGTAACAAATTAAAAAACTTCAAATACTGATGGAAATATCCACTTTCAAAAAGGTGGGTAGTTTTATAAGAGGATAACACAAATTATCCCAATTTCACAACGTAATTATTGAAAAAAATATTTCTTTTCGTACAATAGATATTCTGACCTGACTGACAAATATTCCGGTTAGTGAAAGCAAGCTATTTCGCGTAAAATGCGATATGCACCATTCCCTAACTCCCAAATTGGCTATAATCCAGTCGAATTAGCACGAAAATTCGGGCAATATGGAAATAACTCGGACAAAGCTAAACTTTTTTAATTGCTTCACATTGACTCAAATAGCAATATCCTAAGTTTTCTACCTCGAGCGAGAACCGGAAGTGACCGCCAATTTGACAGAAAAGTGCGAAAAATGGTTATTTTGCGAGAAACTCATTTTTACTCCTTCCTACATCAAATATATAGGTACTTAATCATTTCGAAAACCTATTAAATTAGCTACAAAGCGCCCTTACAATTATTACCTACCTTACCATCAATTGTCTCGAAAATAACGGAGTTCAAATTTTACCGAGAAAATGGTAAAACGTAGAATTGCTGGAAACTATTTTTTATAAATCTCTAGCGTTAGGGCAAAAGGTCGTAAGTCAATAATTGCTAATTTACACAGCAATATATTGAAGTTTTTATTAGTATTTAAAAATACGTTTTTGAATTTATTTTTGCCATGTGGTCAAATGGAATGTTGAATAAGTTCATGTAAACGGTTCGATAACTGGCATATTTCCAATTGGTTCAATTTTCCGGATTTTGTATGACTTAAGCCTTTAAGGCCAGGACATTGTTCAAGGGCAATGACTTACGCCCTTTAAACCATTACAAGTTATACACGATGGTTATACTTTCATAACTTTTTATTCATAACTAAAAAGTACATAATAGTAATTCATAAGTAAGAAAATAATAGTAATTCCTAAGTAATGCAATACAAAAACAATAATTCACAAGTTCATCTTATTCACTGTCATTGTCAGGATTCTTCTAAATCAGGGTCTACATCAACAATTGTTGCTTTTGTTGGCAGATTTTCATAAAATGCTTTGAATACCTCAGGAATGAGAGATAGTAACTCTAGTAGATATTATTTTTTTCTCGGGAAATGGGAACCAGACTGGAATATTTCTTCTTTAATTGAATTTTACCCGGGCGGCCACGACGATTCAGATTTAGTGTAAAAAATTCATGTTGGACATCGAGTGTTTTTTATAGTAAATAATTCCCTGCTCTTTGGTGTATTTCAGCCATTTACAAGCATGCCATAAGAATTTGTTACCTTCAGTATCTTTGAATAAGAAATTGACTGTTAGAGTCCGCCAATTAGTAAACTCAGTCAGTCATCTTCTTCCACAATTAATATTTTCTTTCTTTAACTTGCAGTTATACTGGAAGAATAATAATAACAGATGCTAAACAAGACATTTATATTTATGAACAAGATTTAATTTTACATGCTAGAAGAGATCTAGCACTTGAAACACACTTATTATCAGAAGCCAGAGTTGACGTTCACCGGAAATTCAGCTTTGGAACAATCGGTATCGGCACTGTAGATGTTTCAGTATGGTTACCAATATGTGGCTTAGCAGCAGGACAGTCACTGCCATTACTGTGCACGATTAACAACAATGCCAAACTTATTTTTGGTGGCATTGTATTTGTGCTAACAAAAGTCGAATTATACAGGTAAATAATTGTAATTTCTTAATCGTATAACTTTTGTATTGCACCAATTTGAAAACTGTGAAACAAAATACAGTATGACGTACTCTATCTCACTGATAATTTGTAATCTCAAAAATATATTTAAAAAGTTACAGTTAACTTTTAAAATGGGTTCCTCGTGAACTAAAAAGGGAGATGCAAATTTTATTTACACCTTTACAAAGCCTCTACGAGTATCTACAGTTTATTTGCTTAGTTTAGACCAATGAATTGTAAATCATATCAGTTTTTTCGGGACAGATCCGTATAATGTATATCTACCTTATTTTAACTAACCAGTATACAAAAGCCATGTAATTCTCCCATATTTGTTTAATTAACATGGTTGTATGAAAGAGAATATTGGAGGAATATTGTTAAACCCACCATGGTTGAGGCAATACATACCCGAACTTGAATAGTTTTACGACATATCGGTCTAAATTGAGCAAAGTGAGTACATATTATTATTTTACAGTATAGTTTCTCATTTCTAAGGCAACTGAAAACAAAAATGTTACCTACTAACATTATATTTGTTGTTTTATTTGGCAGGAGTACCAATCCTATACCATGTATAAAAACAGTTCGAGAAGATATATGTCGGGTGGCTCGACTGGTGGATATTCTGGCAGGAAAATCTGTGTATTACTGTGTATTAAAAACAAATAAAAGTACGCTACCCACTAATCAGTTTTGGCGATGCAGAGCTTGTCAACTAATATATGAAGTGTGGGCTGTTATTCAGGGATCATTTCCTCGTTACGGTCCTTATAATAATCCCAATATTTATATACCTGCCATTCCCGTCATAATAGGCACAGAACCACTTAAAGACTTTAATACTGATTACATCACCTCAAGAGTTCTAAATAATGTATTTACTTCAACTCATCCAGTTGTCATGGAACCCATACCTCTTGATGATGAAGTTGAACAGTTGTTAACAAAAGTTGATGAAGAACTTGATGAACCCACAGTGGACAATTTAAATAGGCAGCTTGTACAAGAGGCACACGAGGAAAGTCCCCAACAAGAACATCAAGATTTAACTGACTCTATAATATTTCCTGTCAATATTGTAAATGAAGAAAGTTTTATACCTACAATTAAGGAAGCTCCTCCTCCCACAAATCAAACTCCAATGATCTAACTATAGAGCACATCATTTGCAAGTGGTTTATTTCAAAGTTCAAATGCACGTTTTAAATCATGATTCATTTGCAGAAATGGTAAAATACAGAAATATGAAACAATCAGAGAAAAAATTTATTTACAATCATTTTGTAGAGGCAGATTTCGCACATTCATTTTTTTCATACATGCATTTATGTAATGCGACTCAAAAAAAAATAAATATGTAAGTCAACCACGGTCATTATTATATATTGCTTATAGTTCTAATGTGGTAGCAGGAAGGCCAGCTTAAAATGTTGGATTATTTGAGTTTTCTGCTGTAAACAATTCAGTGCAAATAGACAGGAGATACCGAGAATTGTAAAAGTGAATCCTCATAACAATAAAATGATGGGCATAATCTCATAATGTATGATTTTATACAGGTTCGCCCATTAGTGCGGGGACGGTCTATATCTCTTGAACCATTCAAGGCATCAAAATGAAATTTTGCAAGTACTTAGGAAATCCCATGCTGCATCTTATAAAATTATTTTGGTGTATACAGGGTCTTCACATTTTGCGTAACAAACCAAAGTTATATTTTTTTAAAGTTTACATATTCCCCACAAAATTTCATGGAAAATGATATACCACAATATGGGGTTTCCCGCAGGGGATGTTAAGATATTGCCATTTTAGTGCCAATCTGGACCCATCTTTGTGGCACTACTGACGCCTACTTAACGAAGCTGTCTACGATTTCTTTACTGAACTAGATTCACAGACTATTCTATTTGCAAATTCTGTTAATACCTTTGCTACAGTACTTTGTATTATACAGGGTGGTCAACATACGCATAATTGAATTTTTCTCAAGAATTTCAAATGGAATACCTGTATATTAATTGCACATTTAATAGCCAGTTTACTAAGCTTCTGATTGATACAGGCATTGCCAGGTCTGCGACTGACAGTTTCTACAGAAATTAAGATTGAAACTTACAAATTTCAAATTTCACTGTTATGTTTTTACAATTTTATTCGGCGTTCACCTATTTTTTCAACCAAAACCAAAAAAATGTTTAAATTTTATTTCTGCGCAAAACTAAGCCAATAGAATTTACACTGACACAAAAAGTCCCATTGCAAAATTACTTCTTGAAGGTAAAATCGATTTAATTTTTATTAAGTCTACCTGCTTATGCCTAAAACTGGTAGTTTTCAAGATATTCTTACCGAGAATTAGTATTATTGTGAACAAATATAGCAAAAAGAATAAAAATAGCTCGAAATCGCAATGTCTACCAGAACCAAGAAAACTTAAAATTTGAGCCACTCACTCTCTAAATCAAGTTAGTTACGTACTTTTGTTGTGTGCATGCCGTGCTACGCTGCCGACCGGAATCCGTCTCGCACTGCGCATGACGTCACATCGAGGCGAAATTATTGGCGCGAAGTCTCCGAAAGATCCGGTTGGCGGATGTTTTTTTGTTTTATCGGCGCGAACGTTAAGTGACAAGTGTCAAAATGGCAAATTGTGCGATGGCTAAATGCCACAATCATTATAAGAACACAAAAGGCACAAACATAAGGTATTTTTCGTTTCCCAAACACAATGATATGCAGAAAGCATGGATTATCGCATGTAAGCGTGAAGACAAAATCAATGTTAAACATGGTACGCAAAAAATGCATTTGCATGGTTCATATCAATTTCGGATGCATAAAGTTTATTAATTACCTACTTTTAGCAAGTATCTGAACTGCGCATCTTGAGGAATAATGTTTCGAAATCCCGTTCCAAGTGCGTCTTCTTGGAAACTATCTATTTATTATTTCGGCCGTGGATATTTTCTGATTAATTATGCCATTATGCGTTTAAATTTCTGTCTTTCGCCTGTACTATTACAGTAATAAACGCATTTCTACCTCGGAGTTTCAAGTTCTTAAGCAGTTTCTTATAGGTACCTATAAACGTGTCCAAATTCCTTCAAACCAAGAAAAATTTTCCTGTGAAGTGAAGTGTAATAATTCAGATCTTGCATTTATTTATTTATTTATCAGTTCCATAATCATACATGTACAATATTCAGCGAGCCTGAGGCTCATGTTTTGAACACATTTCTACAATTCTGAGAAAAAAGTCCAAAATTTCCCCTGCCGAAAAATTGTAGCTGTCAAACTCTTCTCAATTAGGTAATTATATTCTTCAATAAGCTCACCACCATCCAAAATTACTCATCTTCATCTCCAACAATACATTTCTTAATTTCCATACAAACACTTTTCTCAATTACTGTAATTTTCCTATTTGAATCAAACATTTTTCACTGACAATTTGAAGTTTTATTTTGACACATATGTAGATCTAAGTAGGTATGTGGTTGGTGTCTCTCGAATCGCCGCGCCGCGCCGCCTCGATTTTACGTCATCGAAGTGGGAGGAGCAAGGAGCGATATATGCGCCGTAGCTTACCATTGTATTTATATTATGGTTGTGTGTCTTCAATTTCTTTTTCTCAAATTTGGAGTTGTTGCGGAAGTCAGAACAGATAAATATTTTAAAGTCAGTAGAACTTATTAATGAGATAAATTTGGCTTTTATCATTAGTGGGAAATGTTGTAATTTAAACAAAAACCTACAGCGAGAACAAGTTTATTGAAATTAAATAAATAAATTAAAATTAAATAAAAAGATTAAGAAAATGCAGAAAATCCTTCAAACTATGACAGATGCGAATTGGAGCTGATTTGTTTATCACAGCTTCACAGGTAACATGATTTCAATGCCATTTGCATTTTGACTACAAAATATGATTCTTCTATAAAAAGTGAGCATAAAACAGTTATCTCGGGAAAACAATGTTTTTGGATTACTTTCCATAAAAATGGCACTGTTAATAAACATTATTTACATTATAAATTTGTTCTCCGTCCAGCTTTTCGTTTAAATTACATTTCCTCTACAAAGTCATATTTAGCGTATTAATAATTTGTATCTACTTTTAACCATTTATCTGTCCTGAAGCAGCTCGAAATTTCAAAACAAGGAATATAAAATACGCAACAAAGTTACCAAACTAAATCGATTTAAAACGGGACAGGTCCGAATTTAAGTTAAATGGGGAAACCTGAATAAAATTGTAAAAAATAACGGTGAAAATGAAAATTTTGAAGTTTAAATTTTAATTTCCGTAGAAACTGTCAGCCGCAGACCTGGCAATGCGTGCATCAATTAAGAGCTTAGTAAACTGGCTATTAAATGTGCAATTAATATACAGGGTATTCCATTTGAAATTCTTGAGAAAAATTCAATTATGCGTATGTTGACCACCCTGTATAATACAAAGTACTGTAGCAAGGGCATTAACAGAATTTGCAAATAGAATAATCTGCGAATCTAGTTCGATAAAGAAATCGTAGACAGCTTCGGTAAGTAGGCGTCAGTAGTGCCACAAAGATGGGTCCAGATTGGCACTAAAATGGCAATATCTTAACATCCCCTGCTGGAAACCCCATATTGTGGTTGTGGAGTCTGTTATCTTGAGGCGCGAACTATTCGTTCCCCAATAAGCAGATCTCCGGTTAGTAATTGTGGACTGTAAATTCTCTTGAATGGAAAACTTTTATTGGCTGTATCTTGCGGTATTTATTACATGGAAAAGTTTGTACAAAAATTATGACATTTTATTTAATTATTTTATATAACACTGACGGACAAAAAAAGTGGCGCACCTAGATTTTGCAATAAGTTTGAAGTTCATTAACTTCTGAATCAGACAATCGATTTTAATAATTCTTTTTTTGCTGTAAAGGGCGACTTTTCTAGATGACTATGATGTGTTTTGCTTTCCACTAAAATTTTTTGCTTCTTCTATAGTGCCTTTAGAAGTAGAGTATGTTTTTAGGCAATGTTTGATTGACGCTATGGAGTGAAATTGTAAGTTTATTGAATTGTTACATTTGTCACGTGATACCCCATTTCCTTTTCAATAGTTTTCCTTTTATTTCTCATTTTTAGTCATTATGTTACCGAAAATGCGACACTTTAGATGAAGCAGTGCAATTTAGCTTATAATTAACAAGGGGGCCATGGAACCACAAAAGCCAAGAAACGCCATCGTTTTATGAAATGTGTTGAGGCAGTGTTTGGGAAAGAAGAGCAACAATTTCGTAAACCACTGTAATTAATCGCTTTCCGTGGTCCAAAAGAAGCCCAGATATGAATCCTTTCGGAAATTTATGAGATGAATTGGGACAACGTGTTGGCGGCCGCAATCCAGAAAATCTTCATGAATTGAGGGTCGCTCTTATAAAAGAATGGGAAAATCTTCCTCAAATCAACATCACAAGTTTGACTAGCCAGGGGAGGAAATACTCGATATTAGCCAGCTTGTTTATCAATTTATTTTTCAGTTTATTTTTCATGTTGTTATTTGTTGTTTTCTTTATTAATTACAGTTGTTTACGAAATTGTTGCTCTTCTTTCTCAAACACTTCCTCAATGCATTTCATAAATCCATGTTCTTTGGCTCATGTAATTCCATGGCCTCCTTGTTAATTACAAGCTAAATTGCACTACTTCGTCTAAAGTGTGGCATTTTCGGTGACACAAGGACTAAAAAGGTGAAATAAAAGGAAATTTATTGAAAAGGAAATGGGGTATCACGTGACTAATGTAAGAATTCAAAAGACTTACAATTTCATTCCATAGCGTCAATCAAAGTTTGCGTAAGAAACATACTCGACTTCTAAAGACAATATAGAAGAAGTAAAAATTTTTAGTGGAAAGCAAAGAATCTCATAATTATCTAGAAAAGTCGGGCTTTTCAGAAAAAAAAAGAATTATTAAAATCGACTGCCTCATTCAAAACTTCAAAACTTGAAACTTACGGCAAAATCTAGGTGCGCCACTTTTTTTGTCCGTCAGTGTAGTTGGCCTATAATAAAAAATACAAAATCCGGTTACCAAAGACACAGGTTCAAATCCTAATTAAGGCCTGAACATACCCCCGGCCTTGAAAGGACAAACTTTCAAATTAGAACACGGAACTAAAAAAATTAAGAACAAAGTTTTCAACATAAACCAAATAAATAAATTCACTGCATTGGCGCACTAATGTCCACAGGCAATGGGCACAGTTTTGAAAAAGAACGACGAACAACTCCATTGCGAGTGCGAACGATTCCGTCGCTTCCGGCATGCAGGGAGACAACTCGGCCTAGCTTCCACTGAAAAGGAGCCTGGTTGTCATCTTTGAGCAGAACAAGCATGTCTGCTTTCAAATCGGAATGATGAGAGCGCCACTTGTGCGCTGCTGCAATTCGGAAATATATTCCAAACTCCATCTCTTCCATAGAGTTTGATGAAACTGCTGTAGATGTTGAAATGTAGACAAACGTGATTCAGGTATATGTGTAACGTCTGGATCAGGTAACGCTGTTAGCGGTCTCCCAACCAAAAAGTGAGCGGGAGTCAAGGGTTCAAGATCATTTGGATCAGATGATAAAGGTGAAATGGGACGTGAATTTAACGTTGCTTCCACTTGAGCAAGCAATGTACAGAACTCTTCATAATTTAAAATAGAGTTACCTATAACACCAAAGACCACCAAAGTGCGGACTATGCGCGGGAATGAAATGCCAGCTAATTGCGTCATTAGCAATTATACCTGAAATAAATGAACTTTCTTTCTTCAAAAAGTTACCTAATTCACACAATTCAGAATTCGCACCTACAAAGTTTGTTCCGTTGTCCGAATAAACTTGTAATGGCTTGCCGCGACGAGCAACAAAACGACGAAACGCGGGGAGAAATGTTTCCGTAGATAAATCAGTCATCAATTCCAGGTGCACGGATTTTGTGGAAAAACACGCGAATAAACAAAGATAGGATTTCAAAATTTTATAACCTCGACCTTTGCGGTCCTTTATCATAAATGGTCCGCCATAATCGATACCAGTGATATGGAATGGCGGAGATGGAACGACACGGGACAAAGGTATATATATATAATCATAAGGCCTTGTCTACCCGGAGGTGTAAGGCATTCATCTATATTTTCATCGCTAGTATTTGTATTTATTTTCATTTTTCTCTTCCCCAATTGCCGCTCCCATATTTCCAGATTTTCTTGCAGGTCTATTTCTCGCGAGGCACAAATCATCAGATCAGATCTTCTGCAAAGGCACATACTGACATTTCAGTTGGTTTTAGTTTATAATATCCTATATGCACTCTCTTCGTCTGCTTTTTTGTTTCTTTCATAACATCGTCCATGATCATTATAAACAGTGTTGGGCTCAGTACTCCTCCTTGCCGTAGGCCGTCATTAGTGGCGAATTCTTGTGATTGCATATTTTCCTTTCTTACATAGCTTTTGTTATTTTGGTATAAGCTCATTATTGCTCTTCTTAGTTTTAAATTTATACCTCTATTTTCCAAGCTTTTCCATACAGTTTTTTGCGGGATTCTGTCGAATGCCTTTTCCAAGTCTAAGAAGGCCAAATACACTTCAAAGTTCTTTGTTCTGGTCTTTTCAATTATTTGTTTGATTGTGAAGATATGGTCCTGTGCACTTCTTCCTCTCCTGAAACCGCTTTGTGCTTCTTCTAGCTGTGGTTCTAATAATATTCTGAATCTTTGTTCGATTATTGTTTCGTATGTTTTCGCTACGACACTCAGTAATGTGATTCCTCGGTAGTTTGAGCATACTCTGGTATCTCCTTTATTCTTGTAGACCGGCACAATTATTCCCACCTTCCAATCGTCTGGTACTTCTCCCAAATCCCAAGCTTTAATGAAGATTGCTGTTACCATTTCTCCACCTTTTCCGCCCAAATTTTTCATCATCTCTGGTGTTATTCCATCATGGCCTGCAGATTTTCCTCTTTTGATGACTTTCACGGCCCCCACAACCTCTTCCACTCTTATGGCATCTTTCAGAACCTCGTCCTGTATTATACTTAATAGTTCTTCATTAGAGTCAGTTTGTTTTTCATTATACAGCAAATCCTGAAAGTATTCCTTCCATCTTTCCATTATTTCTATTTCATCTGTTATCACCTTGTTATCTTCTCCTTTGATCTGCCTTAAGTTATATTGCTTTTTATTTCTCAGATTTTCAAGACTTTATAGAACAATTTCTGGTTTGCCTTGCTGTCCTCTTCCATTTTTCCGCCGAACTCTTCCCATGTTTGCTTCTTTGCTTGTAGCACCATATCTCTTACTTTCGTTCTTTGTTGTTTGTATTCGGTATAACTATCTTCTTATATAAAAACATGAAGATTCAGAAATTGATTCATTTATGTTAGCATATCACATTTACCCAAAATAATATCTACAATTTCTTTCTGCTTTTCATTTAGGTGTTTATATTGTCGTGATCCTATTTTTATTGCTTGTTCTTAATTTGCATATTCAATGTCGTGGCATGGTAGGAAACATTGAAAGATTGTAACCTTCTGCAGAAAGCATGGAACTAATTTGAATATAGGCTTTTTTGTCCTTCATAATCTTGTGACATTGCTTCTTTAAATTCTTCCCACAATTTTTCCTGATAAATTGGTCGGCAATGCATTAAAATACGAATGAATAAATATCTCAGCTGTCTGGGCATCATTCAAATTTCAGCTTCATTCATGGCTCTTTTCCACTCGTGATGATCTTAAATAAGACCTAATTTTAAACACTCTGCTAAGATACCTGTATTTTTCCGTTTACTGTTTTCAGATCTTCAAATCTGTTTGCTCCTTTAATATGAAGTAATAATAATCGAAAATGAAATAGTTCAATTTGGCTGGGGCTTACGGAGTACATGCGTCCAATAACTTTGAATTGTTTCTGACGGCGTATACTTTTACAACGACAACAAACATGTTACCTACCTGTGATAGTTCAGACGTACGTATTTTTGGCGATCGGCTCCCGTACGTATTAAAAAGAGACGGAAACGAAAAATCTGACCTCGCTAGATCGAAACGGTACGTGTATTGCGCATTCTCCACGACTAACATCACTTTTATTAAGATAGGTTCAGTAGAATCAGCTGATGCGTTTTCTTAACTTATTTATTTAACCTCGCTAAGTTAAGTGGAAGAAGAGAAGTTTAGTTTTACTTCAGCCTTTTTATGCTTCTGATCTAATAAAGTCATATTATTGTAATTACTCGGTGGCAGCGACCTGGGAGATGTCAGATCAAAGAAGCAAAGGACAAAACTGGTACGAAATTCATAACTAAAAGCCAGTCTGTTTATACGACTATACTAGAATAGACGACGAATCTAGTTGACACACTTCAATTCGAATGGGATCACTCGCCAGGGAGGAATAAAGAAGACTTTTTATCGGTACTCTAGCTTTCGCAAAACTTTATTTATGCTTCTCTCTTACAGTTTACATTTATTTGCAAAGGTAAGTTGCCCATAATTGGATGTGTCAATTTTGGAGAAAAACGAAAACATCTAACGCATGCATGAAATACTTTTCTAGCTAGATTTCTCCCAGATGTTATCCAGTATTTGTCCCTCAGGGAACATAGCATAAGCTGAGGCCCCGCATGGAATAATTTTAAGCGTTCAGAGAAAACAATTATCTGGGATAAGGGATGCTTACCAGAAAGTATTATAGGGTGCTTTTTGCTATAAGAAAACTGGGAGTGATGGAGTCTGCCACCAACTCTAATGATGCCATCGGCATCCAAAAATGGATTAAGGCTTAGAAGGGACGATGATGATTTTAGAGGAGCTTCTTTCTTGAGATGTTCGAGCTCTCCAGGGAAAGATTCATGTTGAGAAATCCTAGCCACAGATATAAGAGCAAATTGGAGATCTTCAGGAGTAAGAATTCCATAGGATCGATTCTCTTTAGGAACCGAACAGTTTCTACGAAACCGAAAACAAAGTGCTACAGCACGCTTCAGACGTTTGAGACTTTTAAAATTTATTAATGGAAATGAGGAGGACATTGAAGCAGTAAGACACTCAAGTTCCTTTTTGAACTCAGGAAGTTTTGGGCCAGAAAGATTCATTTTCCATTAGAAAAGAAGGGCCGTTCCACCATATAGTGGAATCCTTTAGGGTTTGTGGAGAGACTCCTCTTGAAAGAAGATCAGCTGAGTTGGACTTAGTGGGAACATGTTTCCATGTGGCATAAGAAGTAAGTTGCTGGATGTCAGCAACTCTATTACAGACAAAGGTTTTGAGTAGATTGGGACTGGTTTTTAGCCAACCCAGTACTATAGACGAGTCTGTCCATAAAAAACAATGGGAAATTTGCAAATGGAGGGCTTTCAGAACTTGTGTCGTAAGCTTGGAAAGCAGTAAAGCTCCACAAAGCTCGAGCTTGGGTATTGTGATAGGTTTTAAGGGAGCCACCTTGGCTTTGGCGCATAAAAGATGGACTTGGACTAAATTGGCTTTGTCACAACAACGAATATAAATGCAGGCACCGTATCCTTGAATTGATGCATCAGAAAATCCATGCAACTGAATATTATGAGGATCCTTGCACAGCACATGGCGAGGAATCCGAAGCTCATTAAGATTAAATAATTCATTACGATAGGATCTCCACCTATGTTGGATATTGGAGGGAACTGGGTCGTCCCAGGACAGCTTTTCCATCCAAAGCTGTTGCAAAAGAATTTTGGCACCCAAAGTACATGGACTCAACAACCCCAAAGGGTCAAAAATTTGGAAGATTTCGGACAACATAGAACACTTAGTGTTCTCATCAACTGCCGGTCGTGAAATAGAATACATAAGATGATCTAATTGAAAAGACCAAATTAAACCAAGAGTAGTAGTATGTTCATTACAGACGAACTACAGGACACTAGGATGTAGGTCGGATGTAGGGATATCTTTCAAAACCTGAGGATCATTGGAGATCCACTTGCGAAGATTGAAGCATCCTCATTTCAAAACACTTGAAAGGCCAGTACATAGATGTTGAGCTTGCGACAATGTATCAGAGCCAGTCAGGAGGTTGTCGACATAGAAATCTTCTTTAATAATAGCCGAAATATCTAGATAAGAGGTTTCACAATCGAGGCCTAACTGGATTAAAGAACGAATGGCCAAAAAAGAAGCTGATCCCGTACCATACGTTACCGTATTTAAATTATAACTTTTGAGTGGATCAGTGGGAGATTTGCGCCAGAGAATGCGCTGCAATGACCTTTGGCTAGGTTCTATTAGAACCTGTCGATACATTTTTTCGATGTCCGCCGAAATGGCATAGCGATGCTGACGAAAACGAATAAGAATAGAGAATAAATCTTGTTGCACTATTGGCCCAACCATTTGAATGCTATTGAGAGAATATCTAAGAATATCTAAGTTTGGTCGTAAGGCTTTTTTCATTTAGGACCCCATGATGAGGTAGAAAATATGAAGGTGCAGAATGAAAAGAAGAAACGGTCATATGACCTAAATCCTCATACTCCTTCATGAAGCATAAATACCTTTTTTGTAAATCGGGATTTGATTGAAGCCTTTTTTCGAGAGAAAGGAATCTTTTCTGGGCGATTGAGTATGAATCACCTAGCAATTCCACAGGAGATTTGAATGGTATGGAGACAATGAATCTACCATCCGAATCTCTGCGGGTATGTTTAACGAAAACTCTTTCTGTAGGATAATGTTCAATTTCCCAAAATCTGGAAAGTTGATCGGGAACTTCATTGATACGACAAAAGTTACAGTGAATCTTTGAATCTAAATTGAAACCCATGGGGCCTGACACTACCCAACCGAAGCGGGTTTTTTGTAAAATTGGAAGATTTGAGCTGGACTGTCTGTAGTAACACCATCTCAGAAGCGAGGAGAACGCTTCTCGGGTATTCGAATATCCCAGCCTTAAGGCGGAGGAATTAAAAGTTTGCCTTAATTGTTTGTCTAAAGGCCATTTTTTGCCTCAGTGCAATTCAAAGTTTACTTGCAAAAGTTGCAAGTCTAAACATCACACTCTTTTGCACTTTAACACCGCACCAGCCTCGTCTCAGGAGCCAACGGGTTCCTCCTCTATGGGTGCTCCTATATTACCTATTCCATCCATTTCTGCATTTTCGTCAAATACCTCTCAGGTTCTATTACCCACTGTATCTGCGCAGATCCTTGATTCTGCCGGTAATTCCCATTCAGTTAGAATACTACTCGACTCCGGTTCTCAATCTAACTTCATACGTTCTCATCTATGTAGAAGATTGAACTTACCTGTTCAATCAGTCAATGTCTCCATATCTGGATTAACTAAGGTCACATCCCATGTTCACTCAAAGTGTGAAGTCGAGGTACATGCTCATCATTCCCCTTTCAAAACTCGCCTGTCGTGTTTAATGTTAGATGAAATCGCAGGTACCATCCCTGGTGTTCATATAGATAGGCAGCATTTCAAGATTCCTGATAACATTCGGTTATCAGATTCCTCTTTTAATCAACCAGGTGATATTGACCTTTTAATAGGTGCTCCAGTTTTCTTTCATATACTTTGTATTGGACAAATTACGGTTTAAAAGAAATATGAGGGTTGGTAGAATACGCTTATAACTTTTTTATTTGCCATATTTACACTGTTTTTAAAATAAACGAAGTTGAAAACTGTCAAATTTTAACGGAAATCTTAGCATTATTCACACACAAATTGTACATTCGGATTTTAGTTAACAGCCAAATAAAATATATGAGCATACTCACCGATCTTTTAGCTTTATTTTAAGACTATATTTGCCTAATTTCGTTATTTCAATTTTCTGCTGGACTGACTGTACCAAGCGGTTGCTAAAGCTATGTCTATTTCTGTCTCACACATGTACTACCGATCTCCTGTCCTGCCGTTGCGTATCCCACCCTTAACTAATCTCGCTTGAGGAGTTAGTTTGTGGAAATCATCACATTTGGAGAGAAAATGGGATTGTTTGCAGAGTATACAAATAGGATTACTAGACACGAACGATTTTGAATGAGTCTTGGGATTATCTACGAAGGTTCTGTTTGACCTGTGCTCGCAAGACTCCAAGAGATTAGCAGTATTTTTAAGAAAATCTTTAAATTGATCCAGAGTAGGCAACCGCGACCCTAAATTATTTTTGAAAGATTCCCATTCGCGGGAGGTGGTAGGATCGGAGTTTGTTGGAAGTAACATGGATCAAGAATGCATCAAGAAGTTCACCTTCAGTGGATAGCGACTTGAGCGCTGTAACATGCTTAAAAAGTGTATCATTCATTTTTCTTAATTTGGAAGCTGATTCTTTGGATAAATGATCAAAAGTAAGTATTGGCTTTAGGTGGTTGTGAACCAACATACGAGGATTGTTGTATCGCTCACATATAGAGTTCCAAGAAATATGATAGTTACGTGATGTAAACTCTAGAGATTTGATGCTTCACCAGAGAGACTAGCTTTCAAATAATGCAACTTTTGGATATCGCTGATTTCAGAGTTTTCATGAATTAAATCTCTGAATATCTCTCTAAACTCCAGCCAATTTTCCATATCACCGTTAAATATAGGCAAATTTATGGTGGGCAATTTTATAAAATTTGAATGAGGGGAATTCACGACAGAATGATGAATCGGTGAATTTAAAGCGGCATGAGAAACATTGGTAGCACAATCAAGTTCGCGAATTAAAAGTTTAGCTTGTGATATTGATTGAAAATAGTCGATTTCAAATCGTTCAAATTGTTCATTCTCATTGTCTATGCTTGTGCTAACATTGATTATTTCTGCATGAACATCTTCGAAATCGGATAAATAAGAAATTGCAGATTCTAAGTATGTTTGCAGTTGCATATATTGAACCGGACTAATATTATGTTCGGGATCTTCATGAGAATTTTGTAATTTTGCAATGAAGTTTCCAAATCGGGTCAGTTTCCCTTTGATTATAGACCTTTTTGATTTCAGAGCATCCATTTCGATGAAAAAATAAAATATCAACAATGCTTTCCCGGAAGTACATACTATAAATAGATACAAGCAAATGAGAAAAAAAAATCACTAGAACAGACTTAACAAACCTTGTAGCTACATGTACATCTAAGACACAAATGCGCAAAATATAATAAGAAATGACGAAATTAGCTAGTGTCTTAAATCGTGGAAAACAAAAAATGCACTAAATTATGTATTTGAATTAAACATATAAATTGAAAATATTACGTCTGTAATTTGCTTACAGTGAAAAACATGCAATAAATAGGAAAATAACCAATAAAAATTAAAAGAAGTAATTCACTTATTCGCGCAATGGTTGGTGAAACCCACAGCGGTTACCTTAATTGTATGAAAAGAAGCAACGCTGCTACGGCTCAACTCTGTAGTCTACGAATTCGGCGGGTTCCAATGAATATCCGTGCTCGTATGGGCCAAAATGTGGAGTCTGTTATCTTCAGGCGGGAACTATTCGTTCCCCAATAAGCAGATCTCCGGTTAGTAATTGTGGACTGTAAATTCTCTTGAATGGAAAACTTTTATTGGCTGTATCTTGCAGTATTTATTACATGGAAAAGTTTGTACAAAAATTATGACATTTTATTTAATTATTTTATATAACAACGAACCTTTTTGTTTTTTACATTTATACAAAAATAGTTGGCCTATAATAAAAAATACAAAATACGGTTACCAAAGACACAGGTTCAAATCCTAATTAAGGCCTGAAGAGTGGTACATATATCGTTTTTCATGAAATTTTGTGGGGAACGTGAATATGTAAACAAAATTGGGGGTTGCTATTTAAAAAAATATAACTTTGGTTTGTTACGCAAAATGTGAAGACCCTGTATGGACCAAAATAATTTTACAATATGCGGCATAGGGTTTCCTAAGCACTTGCAAAATTTCATTATGATGCCTTAAATGGTTCAAGAGGTATAGACCGTCCCCACACTAATGGGCCAGCCTGTATATGTACTGGGTGCCCACGAAATCGCTGTGCAGTCTGCCTTGCTATTTGGCATAGACTTGAAATTTAGACCAAGTGCATGGTTGATATTGCCTATTACAATATACTTTTGGTAAAAAGAGCACCCCAAATTCACTTTCTTATTTTAAATAGCACCCAGTATAAATTTTAGTGCCATTTGATTCCTCGACGAATTCGCTTTCCAGTTATGTGTCATAAGCTAAAAATTGCATGTTTTCTAATGGAGCAAGTTGGTCTTGTCATATTAAAATAATAATAAAAACAAAATTCATAGGAACATATTATGTTATCTTTATTATTTTAAAACAGCATCTCTCGGGCACACCTCATTCAAATACTATAACCGGATTACTTTTCTGCAAAATTCTTTTAGTTAAATTGCCTATAAATGTCAAGAAAATTCAATGCAACCCTCTCGCTTTTCTTATGCTTTACGAAAGCCTCAACTAGTTTAACCGGCGCCGGCTACAGTTTTATAGGTGTATTGTTGTCGTAGCCGGTTTCCATAACTTCGGACGACCGTGCCAGTTTACGAATTAATAATAGGGCAGTTTAAGTCCTTGATAGTTGTAACGCATCCAGCGGCGACGGTAGATAGGTAGGTATCGCGTAGAACTGATAGTTTGGTATTCTCGGACCGGGTGGGATCGGCTCCCATATAGGCTAGTTGTTTCTCTCGCGATTTTAAATTATCTTTTTTGCAAAAAATGCGTGTGTCTGGTGCGAGAGAGCAGTTAAGGGGGCTGTTGTATCAGTCCTTTTCGTTCCCAAATAGAAGCGTGCCGGCACCTATACGGAACGCCGGCGCCTATACGGAACGCCGGCGCCGGCTACGGAGGCACTCCCTTAGAAAAATGCGTTAAGAAACAACTTTAATGGGATTTAAACGAATGATTTATATTGAAGTGAAAATCCTTATCGCACGATCGTTCAACAATGAAACGAAAATGCCGCTGGGCTTTGATTCTAACGAAAACGAGTGGGGATAGCGTACACTGTGAGTTGGAGCTCTAATTACTGCCTCAGATGGGATTCAAGTTTCACTTCTAAGCGCAAAGTTTCACACATTTTTTCCCACGGAATGTGCACAATCGTTATAATGATGGCCAACTTTCTTCATAGGACAGTCTGTAATTTCTTCGCCATATTTGGTTGAAGTAGTAACTTATGATATATGTATCTTCGGAACGCGATTTCATAGTAGAATGGAATGACATTAAACTAAATAGAGGGTGCTATTTAAAACAAGAAAGTGAATGCAACTTCCGGTTGTACCGGAAGTTAATTTAGGTTGCTTTTTATACCAAAAGTAGTGTATTTACAAACTATGCACTTGGCCAAATTTCAAGTTTATACGTTAAATAGCAAGGCACTGACGGACTGTATACCTAACGATTTTGTAGGCACCCAGTATAACGGATGTCCGAAAATTTAGATAGTAAGATAGGTATTGCCACTGTGGGGAGCAAGAGGTACGGTATGACCGATTTTACCATTCAAAATTGTTCGTCGTACACCTCTTGCTTCCCGCAGTGCTCCTTTCACAAAAATGAGTCACTGTTTAGATTTTTGACCGTTCAGTATAGCAGCGATAAGCAAGTTTTCCAAGTTGGAAGAATTATGTGTATGCTTCATTTCGTTGATGTATCAAAATTGTTCACTTTACAGTAAAATCATATAGGACATGTAGGAAATTTAATTTAATTTTGGGAGTGACTACTGCTCCGTCCGACCGCATGCGCATTACATAATGTCAACACATTTTGCATTTTGGAAGTGTAAAAAAACTAAAGCCAAGATAACGCATTTTTTAAAGGACCATTTAGTTGTCCTCGCACCAAACACATACATTTTTTGGAAAAAAGATGATGTAGAAACAAGCAAAATAAATCCAACCTGTACGGGAGCAGAAATCACCTAGCCCTAAGAGAACAAGATGGTGGGTCTACACCATACTCGAACACCTACCGAGACTGTTGGCGGTGCTTTACAATAACGAATTACTTAAACGTCATTTTACTGATATTGTGTAATGCGCACGTCTGACCGTCTCGGAACAAAATTTAAAGCAATCGTCGGACGGAGCAGTAGTCCCTCCCTTTAATTTTTGTAATCACTTTCATCGTAGGTTACTAACACTTTTTGCAATAGGTGGCGCTAGTGGCACTGATTTGATTTCGCAAATGTAGGGTTTCATTTTTCAGGTATATTTCAGGAAAAAATCAAGGTAGATCAAATTTATTGGTAGATTACTATTGTGCATAAAATCGTACAGCTCTGCCACCATTTAACGGACTCTCTGAAAATAAATAAGCTGCTTTAAATTTTAACCCATCAGAGACTACCTACTACTACTCATTTCTAAAACGCTGGAGTCACCTCCTACCTCTAGCAGCTCCTAACCGCCCTCCGATAGTCAGTGACAGTCGATTATATTCGAGCTGTAACTGGCCAGCAGATTTGTTTCTCCTACATTGACTGGTGGATTGACATATAGTATCAAGCAATCAAGTGCTTATTTTTTCCTTGAATGTTGTACGTATCCCCCTTAAATACTGAAATGCTGCCTCGTAATCAAGAGAGTCTTTCTTTGATGATTTTGGTACTGTCGCAGTAAACATGAAAAGATTTTTCAGGTAGCTCATTACTCATTACAAAAATAAAATAATTTCAAATAAAATTGTGGCAACTTTTAATATAACCCAAAGTGCCGTGGATATCCAGTAATCAAACCCTAAATTTTCAATCCTAAACTAACTCCTCACATAAGTATCAAATACATAGAAAATGAATCCAGCATCCGTATACGAACACCTACTTGTTTGTGAAGTTAATATAGTTTAAGCCAGCGGTTGCGGGATGCCTTTTGTTTTTATTTTCCTCATACATATTACAAACGACCAGACGAATATTCCGTTTTCACCATTTTGCAATATTTATAATAATTTATGATACGCAGGTGTTCCATCACTTTGTTTTCATTATTTTACAAACAGCCGCCTAGACTGTGATTCTTGTTGGTATTTCAGTCGTAAATGTAAATCGTTGGATCCCCTCTTTTATGCCTTTGTTCTTGCTGACAGCTGCAGTAAAGGACGCAAATAGAAACATTACATGCGTTCGAATTTTAAGCTATTGAAGCAACTACAAGGGACGTACAGCATCGAAGTTGGAGGTGGTCGACACAACTGGGCTCGCAGGCATATATTTTACAATATTTTCAAACAGTAATATTTAAAACTTAAAAGATTTTTATTTTTTCAGGAAGTACCTACATTACGTATGAGAGAAATACTAATAACATATTTAATTGTACACTTAGGCTACTAATATAATAAATCACATCAATGATTACGAATATTTTTCTTATTTTTCGGAAAATATGAAATATAGTAAGCAATACATATATAATTTTAAATATCACAAGTAGAAACTTTGGCAGAAAACTTTGTGTATAAACATTCCTCTAATAGCCATTATCCAGGCACAATTGGATACCTTTATTTAAAATTTGCAACAGCAACTTGCAGCTGTGATCACAGTTCTGCTATATTAAAAACCCTTTAAGAATATATTGTTTCTTGTAGAAACTCGTCTAATTTAAAGGTTGCACAATTTGATCCTTTGTCCTCCTTGCTTTTAAACAAATCTAAAAATCAAAATGTACCGATTAAGTAATTAAGTTAGAAAAATTCAAAAATCAATGAAACTTACCAATCATATGTTTTATTTTTACAGCACAAGTGATAAAATCACTAAAATCAATTTCACCCTTTTTATTTCCATACCGATGCATGATTATATTAAGAATGTGATTGTTAACATGATATCCGGCAGATTTCAATGCTGTCCTTAGCTCAGTGCCACTTATGGTACCAGTTCCATCTTTATCATATATTTTGAAGACTTCCTATAAACAATATTTAATGTTTCCGTTTTGATAAATCGCCGAAACTATTACTTTCCAGTTTCTAACATCAACCCACAACGTTTTAAATTCTTCATAGCCTAACTTTCCCGAGTGATCTTTATCCATTAATGCCACCATACTTCTGACTAAATCTTTAGTAAATTTCTTTTGAGATGTTTCTGCAATATTATACCATTATCTTATTAAGTCAAAGTAGAACATATAAACTTAATTATAGGAAAAAAATCGTTTTTTCGCCACACCAGTACAATACAAAGCATTACAGTTTGAAACATGTAGTAAAACGCAAAACCAAATATCCTATCAGCAGTAACCCAAACCACATACCCTTAGAGGATGATGCTAATTGAGAAGCTGTAGTTGGAGAAGGTATTATTTCTGCCAAAGGGTTGTTCTTGCAAATCAGGCCACATAACAATTCCAAAGCTGTAGTCACAAGGTTTTGATGTTGTGTCTGACTTTGTACTGGTGGCGGGGCATCTACTTGAGTGACGCCTGACTTGTGAATTGGCCCTTCTACAGCCATAGAACACTACATAAGCAGACTACAAAGTTTGCAAGCAAAGTTGTTCTTGAATTACATAACATAGGTCCAACATCACAACAGATTACACACAAGTTTCAATAAGGTGAAATTCTAAGCAGCTACTTACTAGGTAGTACATTTTTTGAAATGAACATGTAAGTACAGAATAGTTTGCAGGTATAATAGGAGTTGGTGTATACATAACTATACAGCACTGAAAATGTACGAGGGAACATTAAAATGAAATCTACCATGAAACAAACGCGCTAAAATGACAAATGTTTACTGTCAAGTTGCTTTAACTGTTTAACGAGTATCTGTCAAGTTGTGTATACATCAGTTCATTTTTGTGGTGTGTGTGAAGCTGTAAACGCAGGGAAATGAATGATTTAAAACTGGAGCATAGAAGCGTGATAAAGTTTTTGACAAAAGAAGGCAATCCGCCAAAAATCATACACGAACGTATGACTGCTGTATATGGTGAAAATTGTCCATCATATTTTCAAATAAAATTCTGGTCAAAGCAATTTAAATGGGGCAGGGAATCCATTCGAGATGACCCTAAAACTAGACGACCTGTGGAGGCAAGGAGCGAAGACATGGAAGAAATGGTGCTACAGGATCGACGAATCAAAGTCTCGATTATCGCCCATGCAATAGGAATCTGCGAGGCATCTGTGTTGACAATTTTGCATGAAGATTTGGGGATGAATAAATTGTCAGCGCGCCGGATTCCGAGAATCTTGACTCCTGAACAAAGGTTGTGCAGACAAGAAATTTGCGAAGAAAACTTGGCGGTGTTAGCTCGTGCCCAAGACCTTTTCTCCAAAATTGTAACGGGCGATGAAACGTGGGTGTTCCACTGGGATCCCCCAACAAAACAAGAGTCAATGCAATGGTTGCACAAAGGATCTCCACCACCCAAAAAGGCAAAGGCGCAAGCATCTGCAGGGTAGCTGATGGCGACAATTTTTTGGGATAATGAGGGCATTCTGTGGATTGAATATATGCAGAAGGGGTCTACAATTAACGCAGATGTCTACAAAGAAACAATTAAAAATTTAAAAGTTGCCATACACCGAAAGAGGCTCTGTAATTTTGCCCAAAAATCTTTATTGCTGCATGACATTTGCCGAGTGCATAAGGCTGACAAAATTCGGGAAGAAATCAACAACTCCGGTTTTGTTGAGATACGACACCCCCCTTACAACCCTGACTTAGCTCCGTCGGACTATTACCTCTTTCCTAAGCTGACAAAACACTTGCGCGGACGTCGATTTTCTTCAGATGAAGAATTCAAAGAGGCCGTTTCCGAGTTTTTTGAGGAGTTCCCGAAAGAATTCATTTTGGAGGGTGTGGCGTTATTGGAGAAGCGTTGGGCGAAGTGTGTAACTGTTAAAGGTTCATATGTTGAAAAATAAAATTTTGATTTTTGTCTAGCTCTTCCCTTTCCTGGTCAAGTAGATTTCATTTTAATCTGCCTTTGTAGCTAGAAACTAGGCCTAGAAAATTTTATCGACATACTGAAGTATGTATCGATATATTGCAAATATCTATGTAACGAACATTGAGATATCGATGTATTGGCAAATCGATATATCCATGTATTGATATATCAAAATATTAATATTCTGTGATATTCATGTAGTACATATTGGAAAATCAACATATCACAATATTGACACATAAATTTGTATAGTTCGAAGTATTTTTTTATTGAATAGTAGTTAGTTGTAGGGTAAAACAAAAAGGCTTGTCAATTCTGCAATTGGAGTATACTCCTGAACACACAATGCTACCAACATTACAAAACCAAAGACTAATAATCTTCAAAATTTCATTTTTCATAGTATAGTATGTCCATAGAGGGAAAAAAATATTTTTGACTCCTTAAAAAAATACTCTTTTTAAGAAACCTGCTTGTTCTTAAACTTCCATCGCACATATTATTTTTTACCCAACTGTTCCATGAAATATTTTATTAATATTTTTATGCATTTTTGCGACTTACAAAGTTTACCTTAATGTTAACACTAAAATAAAGAATTTATTTAATTCAGTATCGTATGGTATTGGAGTGGAATGCTGTTGTTTAGTAATCACAAAGTTTCAGAAAAAATTCAAGAAAAGTTTTTTCATGTTGGTTCGTAATATACTTAATTTGTTTAGAAATTCGTTCTGTTCAAATATTAAAAAAACTAAAAGGGGCTTAATGAAGATGAAGCTGCTTCTATTTGATGTAAAAGGTACACTACTGGATATTAAAACATTCATGAAACATATTTTTCTTAATTTAAAAATAATTTAATAAATAAAAAATAACAGGTGCTATGGGAGCTGAGAACAAGCGCATTTGGTTTGGGGTTGCAACTCGAGATGGGTAATATTTATTATTATTCCATTTCATTTTTTATAACAAATAAAACAAACCAAGTGGATAGGCCACTAGGCTGAAGCGCATCTGTCATTTAATTTATAAATATATTATAATATAAACAAATACACTTGGATATGTTCTACGTATATTTTATTTACTCGACGATCGTTTCGGAATTTTATTCCATCATCAGGAGTACAGAGAAACACTTATACTAAATTCCAATAAAGCTTACAGTATATTTATACTATTCTAAATAACTAAAGAGGGGGAGATTAAGGTTTATTGTTTGTTTACAGGAATATTTGTAGGAGTGGTGACAATTGAAAATCTAATTGATCATTTGTAACATTTTTCTTTCCGCTGATGGCTTTTTGGATTTCTAAATTTTCTAACAGAGTTAATTTTCTACCTTTATTACATATATGAAGGGGTTTAAAGTTGGTGGTATTAAAATCATGCTTATTTTCTATACAGTGTGTGCTGAATCCAGTGTTGCAATTTAAAGTTCCTATGGCTTTTTTGTGTTCATTTAATCTAGTTTTAAAACTTCGACCTGTTTGACCTATGTATATGGCATCACAATCTGAACATTTGATTTCATATATGCCGCTATTATCTATTTTTTGACACCTTTCTTTATTATTTAAAAGTAGTTTTCCTAGGTTAAGCTTATTTGTGCTAATAGTTTTTACATTATATTTATTGAAATTATTACAGACTTTACTACTAATATTGGGTACAAAATTGATTGTTTTGAATATTTTTGTTTCGCAGTCTATTTGAGGAGCATAAAAATGTTTTAAGGTGACTTTACTCTGTTTATTGACTAAAAGTTTATTAATAAGAGTTTCTGAGTAACCATTATTTATAGTAATTTGTTTTATGATGTCTAACTCTTTCTTAAAGTTGTCTTCTGATAAGGGGATGGCTAGCAATCTATGAATATAGCTATTGAATGTACTGTGTTTAATACTAAGTGATTGGTTCGACTTTGCTGGTATTATGGTATCTGTGAAAGTAGGTTTCCTAAAGATGTTGAATTCTATTTTATTTTTATTTCTGTTGTTAATTAAAGTGACGTCTAAAAAGTTAATTTTATTATCTATTTCATGTTCCATCGTAAATTGAATTTTCTTATTTAAACTGTTAATAAATGTGAGAAAAGAATGTAGCTGTCTATCCGTGCCTAGCCAAATGCAAAATATGTCATCCACATTATGTGGATCCACATTATGTGGATTATGTGGATGACATATTTTGCATTTGGCTAGGCACGGATAGACAGCTACATTCTTTTCTCACATTTATTAACAGTTTAAATAAGAAAATTCAATTTACGATGGAACATGAAATAGATAATAAAATTAACTTTTTAGACGTCACTTTAATTAACAACAGAAATAAAAATAAAATAGAATTCAACATCTTTAGGAAACCTACTTTCACAGATACCATAATACCAGCAAAGTCGAACCAATCACTTAGTATTAAACACAGTACATTCAATAGCTATATTCATAGATTGCTAGCCATCCCCTTATCAGAAGACAACTTTAAGAAAGAGTTAGACATCATAAAACAAATTGCTATAAATAATGGTTACTCAGAAAATCTTATTAATAAACTTTTAGTCAATAAACAGAGTAAAGTCACCTTAAAACATTTTTATGCTCCTCAAATAGACTGCGAAACAAAAATATTCAAAACAATCAATTTTGTACCCAATATTAGTAGTAAAGTCTGTAATAATTTTATGGTACGTCGGTGGCGGTTACCATATAATATCGTGTGTTCGATGGGCAGGAGAAACGAAGAAGAATACGTAGACTACTAAGTCGTTTATTAGTCTGTATGTTACGTTACATGTGTTGATGAATGAATGAATATATATTTACAGTGCGTGTTCTAGTTATAATACAATATCAAATCAAATCAAATCAAATCAATCAATCAATAGTGCCAGGTAAGCGTTCTACATTATATTAAGGTTACTATACTACGATTTCTACACACGAAAAGAATGTGTAGCTTCGGCATCTTCACTCGAGTTCCAATTCAGTAAAGTGGGTCGAGGATATTTCCAGTGGCGTAACTGACGCCACAATTTCAATAAATATAATGTAAAAACTATTAGCACAAATAAGCTTAACCTAGGAAAACTACTTTTAAATAATAAAGAAAGGTGTCAAAAAATAGATAATAGCGGCATATATGAAATCAAATGTTCAGATTGTGATGCCATATACATAGGTCAAACAGGTCGAAGTTTTAAAACTAGATTAAATGAACACAAAAAAGCCATAGGAACTTTAAATTGCAACACTGGATTCAGCACACACTGTATAGAAAATAAGCATGATTTTAATACCACCAACTTTAAACCCCTTCATGTATGTAATAAAGGTAGAAAATTAACTCTATTAGAAAATTTAGAAATCCAAAAAGCCATCAGCGGAAAGAAAAATGTTACAAATGATCAATTAGATTTTCAGTTGTCACCACTCCTACAAATATTCCTGTAAACAAACAATAAACCTTAATCTCCCCCTCTTTAGTTATTTAGAATAGTATAAATATACTGCAAGCTTTATTGGAATTTAGTATAAGTGTTTCTCTGTACTCCTGATGATGGAATAAAATTCCGAAACGATCGTCGAGTAAATAAAATATACGTAGAACATATCCAAGTGTATTTGTTTATATTATAGTTAATCATGTTCTACCAAGCGCCTAGCGAAAAATCAGTTAAAATTTTATAAATATATGTATCTTTTGTCTTCATGTAAGAAAAAAATTAATGCACTTGGTAACTCCTGACTAGATTAGTCGTTGTGCCTCTGAGGGATTGGCAGGAGCTTATTAACTATTTGGGTATGCAGCTGAATCACAATTCCAGGTCATGAGCAAAAGGAAGTCACATTATCAATTTATTATTATATTATTATTATTATTATATTGAGACAACTGTATAATATCTTTTGGCTACAGATATATTTAGTTCTTCTTGAATGTACACATAATATTCAAGCATTTTACTATATATATGTACCCACCTATAAACAGCAAGCAAAATACAAGAAACTGTTAACTCCAATTCTTGCATTTAAGTTGTAAAAAGGAAAGATAAAGTGTGGATAGTACTTGTGCTAGATTGTTAGAAAAATGGATTAATTGGCAAAAAAATACTCACCATTTTGCATAACATAATTCAAGATTTCTTCCAGCTCCACCCAGTCTATTTCCTTGTCTTCCCCAGCTATTTTCAAGAAAAATTCGTACACTTTATCAGTTTCGCTAGTCTGCTCAGGCTTCTCCTCTTTAATCTATCAAAGAAAAACCTATCTCTTCTTGAAAAAGTACAAGCATAAGCACTTAACATGTACATTACCTATAAGAATTCAAGGAAGCAAATATTTGCAAAATAAATCAAATGTACAATTATTACATTTTCAAAACAACAAATAAAAAATTTTACAAATTGCAGTAGCAAAAAGTTACACTGGAAGTGTTCCAATGTTGCAATAAGCATGGAATAGGAATAGGGAATATTCAAGAAAGGTAAACATGACTTCTGCGATAACTGACATCTGATGGTGCTGTTGTAAATGGGTTAGATTATTGTGACAAATGATAGCCATAAAGTAGTATAATTGCTATCTGTGAATCTAGAGATCAAAATAGGTCGATTGAAATAAATTTACCTTTACCTATCTAAAGTTGCACCTCTGCAGACTTAGAGCCTCTTAAAAGTTACGGAGAAGACAGCATTTTTATTTACATCAAAGCATTTTGGACTTATAAATAAAAAGTTATCTTGTTCGTAACTTTTAGGAGGCTGTCGGCCGGTTGTTGAAACGTGGATCAAAATGTAACGCGAGGCTACATTTAATTCGGTTTTCGTTGCTAAGGTACTGACTTCATGATTGGATGTATCAAAGCAATGAAAGTCGAATTAAATGTAGCATCACGTTACATTTTGATCCACATTCCAACAACCGGCCCTGTAACTCCGTACAGGTACAATTTTGGATAAAGGTATGCTTGATGCAATCGACCTAGTTTGACCTCTAGATTCACTGGTAGCATATTTATGCTACTTGGTTCATGAACACCTGTATTTAGGTCTTTCCCTCTCATATGACAATTTTGGCAATGGCCGAAATACTAACTACACTGACAGGCAAAAAAAACCGGCCACACAGAAATGTTTGAAAAAAGCACTTACATTTTCATTAATTCAACTTAACAGTGGTATTGACTTGAAGAACCATTTATTGGTGATACAGGATGCAAAGATTAAGAGAAGAAGACTAATTAACACAAAATTAGGTAATTTAATGAAAGAAAATAACAGAAACACAACAAATACGTTTTTTTCTTATGTGTAAAAAATTGTTGCAGCTTTTTTAAAAGAACTCCTGCTTACTCTCAGTACCGTGTATGTCCTCCTCAAGCCTGAATTACAGCATTTAACCGTTGTGGCATTGAGTTAGTCAAATCTGCTAAGCACATTTGAGGAATTCCTTCAAATTCTTCTTGAAGGGCCAAGCGTTACTCTTGAAGAGTCTCTGGCATGGCTGGACGCTGACGAATATGTATCTGAAGCTGATCCCAGAGGTACTCTATAGGATTAAGATCCGTGCTGCATGCTGGCCAATTAAATCTACAAATGCCAACCTCATCCAGATATTCAGTTACTACTCGTGCAGTGTGTGATCTGACGTTGTCATGCATTAAAACAAAGCCATCTCCAATAAAATGCGAAAATAGGACAACAACTTCTTGAAGAACATCTTCCACATATCTGTGGGCGTTCAAAGCACCATTTTCCAAAAATAAGAGGTCGGTATGTGCTACCCTGGAAATGCCTGCCCGCACCATAACAGAACCACCGTTAAAAGATAACCATACAGAGATGGTGCAGTCGAAATATCGTTCACCTCGTCTTCTCCATACCCTTTCTCGACCATCAGGTGATCGCAGACAAGAACGTGACTCAAGAGTAAAAAGAACTTCACTCCATTGCTGAGGATTCCAATCTGCATGTAATTGCGCAAACTGCAGGCATGCTCTTTGACGGCTAGGAAGCAATTGTGGTCCTGTGGCAGGCCTTCGCGAAATTAAGCCACTTTCCACAAGTCTCCTCCTAATCGTCTTCTCACTTGTTTGAACCCCTCGCACTGTTAGAAGACGATGTTGAAGTTGAACTGCCGTTGATCTGCGCTCTCTCAGTGTGTTGAGCACAAGGAAACGATCATCAACGGCAGTTGTCACCCTTTTTCTTCCAGATATTGCTCGCCTCTCACATCCGCAAGTCTCCAGATACCGATTTCACGCATCCTGAACACTAGTACAGGCTATTCCCAGTGTACGAGACACATACCTTTGACTATGACCATCCTCAATCAAAGCTACAATTTGAGAAATGTCCGCAACAATTATCGGCATTGTTATCGCTTGAAAACTTGCATTTATTGTCAAACTCAATTCCAAAACAAATGCACATAAGCCTACATACATGTCTTTTAGCATACACAAATGATACGAAATGATGCATAGTCCACTGTTGTCTGATTTCCGCGAACATGTTGATGTTACTGAAAAAATAATTTCGGCTGCTAAAATTAAAATTAGACGTAGGTAGGAGTGGAATAAGCATTTCAAAGCATTGACAATGAAGGAAAACCAAATCAGTTCCTAATTTGTATATAAACTATGCAGATATGGGGAACTATAGGGAAAATCACCTTACTTTTTATGCACGTCACCGGCTTCATATCAGCACTGTTGCCACAAGAGTTTATGGTACTCAATTCCAAAATATTAAAATTCAATTTACCTCTCTTAACTGAATTCAATGGTAATATGGGTCCATTATTTTCCAATTCTCTTTCAAAATAGTTGATAAGGGACGCTACAAGCTCCTTACACCGACTGTTTAAGAACTTGGGCATTATACCAACAATAACAATAACAACACCGATAATAAATAACTAGGAGCACTATTTTATTTCTCAAAAGAACAGATTTTTACCGCAAAAGTTGATGAACAAAGAAAACAAGGGTTTAAAACACCAAAAACAACAAAAGTTAACGAAACTTGATGCTTTCAGAATATCAGCTGTCAAGTCAACCGGGAAACGTCAACAAATTAAGCGGCAAACATGCAACAAAATAGTGTTGTGTTTACACATTCAAATATTTCTTTATTCTTTTTTAGCACATTCAATTTATATGACTTGTCATTTTACGTAAAGCGACTCTCAATCGTTACATTTTGTGACGTGCATAAAAAGTAAGGTGATTTTACCTGTATATGAAACATTTCAGGGTAGCCGTTTTTTTTTTGCCGGTCAGTGTACATATATCGACAGGATTGATCATCTGTAAGTGGTTTTCAATAATATCCTTCCCAAGACCAAAACTGGAAAAGCTGAGTGGATTATCATAAAAAAAATTTCAATGACCAAGACCTATCAAACTAAATATTGTTTATTTCAAATGTGTACGGAAACAACAGACCACTGGTTTTGTCTTTGCGGAATTTAACAGTACCGTGCCCCCACACACACCTCGACAATGCAACATAACTTAAGCCGGCACTATAAGATGCGTGTGATGCTGACAAATGTTGGACGCATGTAGTTTGATACATTTTGTGGCCTTTGTACATATGGCAAGAGAAGACCACTAAGTGTCGAACGTTGGCAGCATGTTCGGGAACTTGAAGGTATTTTTGATCCATGTCAAAAGTTAAGTTAAGAGTTGCACGTCATTAATTAGTGTCAAAAATGCAAAACACAAAGGAAGTAATTCAGAATTTAATTTCCCGATCAAATTTTTTGTGGGAGAAAGAGGTGGCCCCCCCTACCTCTTTAATATCTACATTGTGAGAAAGGTTTTATGTTCTATAGTTTCAATTTTGTCATAAGTGCATAAATATACCAGATGTCAACGAGAGCATGTAACATCCCGCCATTTGTTTAGTTTTTGAAATACACTCTGGCAATCCTCTGTAAGTATTATACTCCTAAAACCCCATATTTTTATCATCTTTGACATATCTAATTACTTCCGGTTAAACCGGAAGTGATATCAACTTTTTTATGTTAAATAGCAATATATCATTTTGTTTAGATAGTTCGATAGGCCTTTTTATTCTCTTGATAACCATTTATCATACATAGAAAAAACTTTATATTTTTGACGCCAGAGGGCGTTAAATGAAAAAGTCACGTTGTTTGTGAATTTGACAATATGAACCTAATTTTAAACGTTTTAACCGGAAGTAATTAGATATGTCAAAGATGATAAAAATATGAGGTTTTAGGAGTATAATACTAACAGAGGATTGCCAAAGTGTATTTCAAAAAGTAAACAAATGGCGGGATGTTACATGCACTCGTTGACACCCGGTATATGCACATACATACACGCCTTTTGATTCGAAGTAGATATTTAGATTTTGTTACGCGAAAAGGGCATAACTATCAAATAATGCCACTTTTTAATATTCTTGTTTCAAAAGTACTGAATAGTCATATAACATAGCAGTACGTCAAAAGTCAAATGGAACATAACCTAAAATAAATATTTGCATCGATTAAAATCCCAAATGATTGTAGTTACACGCTTATGCCATCATCTGGCGATATAAGTTTCTGACTTGCAACACTAAAGATCATGAATGAGCTGTAACAAATATCACAAGTGATGCAAATGCTTGTCCATCAACACACATGAGCCACATAAAGCACATTTATCTACGCCCGTGAGTTAAGAACTTCTTATCCCACTCATTTTGCGCGAGTTAAGGAGTTTATTACCGCACGCGATTTTCTCAATAAATCATGACAAATTTTAAATAATAATTACCGTTTATTTTCACTTTTTAGGGCGTAGATAAAAATTTGTTAATTTCATTTTATTAACGTACTTTTGCGATTGCCCAACTTGTGCTACGCACTCGTTGGGCAAATTTCGCATGTGTACCTTAATAAAGTTCATATCCCACATATATCGTAAATAACTATTACTTACTCCGAATAATAATTAGTGGTACTGGACCATTCGAACAACTACTCCTCGGGCAAATACCCCGCCAGGCATTGAATTATAGAACTAAATCCAGATTTTTTGTACTACGAGACGTTTCAGACTGCTACCCCATCTAAGATGGCTTTGAAACAATCCTAATTTGTCTCCATGTACGTACGTGCTTTTAAGCAGGTCTTTGTTCAAATATTGCATGTTTTGAATGTGTATGGAAAACCGCAGACCAACTGGTTTCGTCCTTCTGGGACTCATCAGTACGGTGCTCTCCCCCACACACTCAAACCATGCAATTTAGCTTGCTATATATGCTGCCCCGCTCTGGACAGATATCAGCAAGTGACAACTACTTTGAGTAATTATCTAGTATTAATTAGTGGTACTGGACCGTTTGAACAACTACTCCTCGGGCAAATACCCCGCCAGGCATTGAATTATAGAACTAAATCCAGATTTTTTGTACTACGAGACGTTTCAGACTGCTACCCCATCTAAGATGGCTTTGAAACAATCCTAATTTGCCTCCATGTACGTACGTGCTTTTAAGCAGGTCTTTGTTCAAATATTGCATGTTTTGAATGTGTATGGAAAACCGCAGACCAACTGGTTTCGTCCTTCTGTGACTCATCAGTACGGTGCTCTCCCCCACACACTCAAACCATGCAATTTAGCTTGCTATATATGCTGCCGCGCTCTGGACAGATATCAGCAAGTGACAACTCAAAGCCATCTTAGATGGGGTAGCAGTCTGAAACGTCTCGTAGTACAAAAAATCAGGATTTAGTTCTATAATTCAATGCCTGGCGGGGTATTTGCCTGAGGAGTAGTTGTTCGAACGGTCCAGTGCCACTAATTAATACTAGATAATTACTCAAAGTAGTTGTCACTTGCTGATATCTGTCCAGAGCGCGGCAGCATATATAGCAAGCTAAATTGCATGGTTTGAGTGTGTGGGGGAGAGCACCGTACTGATGAGTCCCAGAAGGATGAAACCAGTTGGTCTGCGGTTTTCCATACACATTCAAAACATGCAATATTTGAACACATACTCCGAATAAAATATGCGATTTTTTCTTCAGACATCAAAAGTAGACAAAAAGTAGAAAATAATTAGGTAGACATACCTTTTATTTTGGAGTAATTCCTCACTACCTTGACTTATTACGATATGTAGAGTTTGAATAAAGATCATACTATTAAGTAACAAAATAGCATGTCAGTAGCGCATGGTTTTTCAAATCCGTTGGTCGCAGTACGATCCTTGCTCATTGTGTGTGCAATTTCTTGCGATAATTCATTTTTAATTTGTTGCTTGATCGTTCAGAGTAAACAACCTTGAAGTGCGTGCATCAAATTAGTTTGGAATTTTTGAGATTATTATAAGGTATAAACAATTGTGATGGCCTATGCCTAGGATAACCCCCTAATGATATGCTTATTACATTGGGATAAATTTGAAGTCGGGAATCATCAATAAAACGACATTACTACAACAAACTCTACTTTTGAAGCTACTTTTGCTTAACCTGCTTATCACTGCATTCTTAATGTGACTCTGATCGTGTTAAGAGCGCAGTGTCACTCGTGTTAAGAATGTAGTGTCGCACCAGTTATTCATTTTCCAATTTGACATCCATGGCCTACAAAATCGTAGATAAAATTTCAAAAAATCACAAGCGTGGCATAGTATTTTTAGTTTTAGAAAATGCCACTGAATGTTTAACAACTCTAATGTCAAATTACACTCACCGGCAGGAAAAAACTTACACTAAATTATTTTGACCAGAGTATCCAGATACATACAACGAAAGAATTCGCTTATAAGCGAACGGCCAGACCTCCGTACAGTGTGTCCCAATACGTGATACCGAGGGATACAGTTGTATATTATTAGGGGCCAGAATCCAGAGGCACTGCCGAAGATTGAGAAATGTGATTGTGTAATTGGCGTTCAAGAAAAGAGACATTTTCATCGTTGTAATAGCAAACATGAAGATGTTAGTTGCAAGGTTGCTTTAACCTATCTCATTTATTACAAATATATTGCTTACAACTGTTTAGGATGCTTACTACCATATATGGAGATGGGAAGTTTCAACTGGTATCCAGGATCGGGAAAGAAAAGTACCAGATGGTAATGGTAACCATTTAACTGTACTCACTACACCAGCGGATTGCAAAACCACAGCTTTTCATATTAAAAACTTGATGCAAATTTTATGATGGGTTGTAGCGATACAATAAGATACGAAGACTTGCTGAAAGACTTGCAATTGAGCCTCAACTGCCGCTACAACATTGCCAGGTTCAATTTCAGTTTGCAATGGGGATGGGCTGCATACCTTTCACATTGTGACTTTGACTGCATTCAAGAGATGGTCGTGAAAGGACAGGGAGGTGATGAAACGAGGGGTTTGGAAACTACAGAATCACTGAATGGGTTTTTTACATGGGCAGTCTCATAGTGTGGGCTGGTATATCCAGCATCATTTTCGGTAAAGATGAGATCACCATGTAATCTCATCTTTACCGAAAATGATGCTCTCAATGCCAGCTCGCATGACGCTCAATTATTTAGGATGTTGGAAACCCCGATTTTAATTTTCTTAGGGATAGATTCATACTGATGCACAACTAACGCACAACTACACATTTCGTATATGGTAAGCAAATACATATCTGGACGAGGCCGATATTGCTCTATTGAATTAGCCAACCACCAACCCAGATCCGAATTAAAATAGTTATAGAAGGGAATAGTAAACAACGTAAAAAAAAATGCTGAACAGTTCCGTAGCTTCTTATCGAAGAACTATTCCATATGCAGCACCACCTAATGTCAGTTAAATTTCAGTTATATCGATATCTCTATATCGATATGTTTAGTAAATTATTTTTTAACTTCAGTAGCTAACGTGTTAAAAAGTTTTTTATGTACAAAAAATTTGTAGCAACATAACAAAACATGGCCTAAGCAGCTCTTACCGTCTCCACAGAAAATCCATATCCAATTTCTTCGTCATTTTCCCTAAGGACAAATTAAAATTAAAAACTAAAATAAATAAAAACTACGAGGTTCTAATATTATGACAACCACACATGTTAAAATAATACGTCAAAAATATTATCATTCGATTTATTTCCAGAAAACTACTACACAACCTAGTAGTTATCTAGGTTTTAAAACACCATTAACGAACACCTTTACTAATGTTAAGCTTTTTGAGTGTGGATTAGAATTTAATTTTTAAAACTTTATGGAGTGTACATATTTTCACATATAAATATAAAATTAATTTTGTTTGGTCTGTGCTTGTCCTATTTTTGCTATATTTATGGAACTGTTTAAGTATTCTATGTTACTGTCTAAAACTAAATTATTTCAAATATTGTTAGCACCATCCCCCCTAATTTTAGTATCTCATGCATTTAAATAATAAAATTTCATTATCCTTATAGAAGATATTCTTTGCGACTATAACTTGAAGTATTAAAATAAATATTAAAAAATACCTTGTACCGATTAAGAGAAAATATCACAAAAATAGCAAAACGAAATAATAATCACTGGTGAATAATACTATCCTTGAATAGTATAAATGTAAAGAAAATAAAAGCAACCTTAATAATAAAGTTATTGCCTCACATAGAACTTCTGAATTTAAATCAATGATAATAATAAGAAGCATACTCCATATGATTTTTGTGTTCAGAAAACACTCTTAGAAGGAATTCTCCTTCCTCATTCGGTTCAAATGTAGACGGCACAATGCAGTATGTTCCAGGAGGTAGTTTAAAGCGACAACTGACCTCTCGAAGATTTATGAAAGAAGGCGATCTTGCAACAGATCTATTATACTGGAAAAAGTTCATATCCAGTGGTTTTGGAACGTGGTCTGGGTAAGGAAGCTGTAAGAGGAAATATCATAGGCTATAAAAATATTCAAAATTAGGCGGTCGAATTAGTTCTGTAAGCTTCCCACTTGCGCAACAAAGTGGAAAATTAAAAAACTTAGCATGTGGCAGTCAAACGTTCACATAAATATTAGTGTAGTTTTAGGAGTACCTACCGCAGAACCTTACTTCAATGTTTTCCTACTAAAGGTTTCAGATCGACTTATTTGTAGTTGGTAGTTCGAGTGGTAAGGCCAAATAGATGTTAACTTTTACAGTACCTGCTTACAATGTAACAAAATGTACTTGACGATCAATCAAAAGAAGCGATATGCACATGGTACGTGTGATATTGATCAAATTTCAAATTATCAGATGACACTGTTTTTGCGATTTTATAACCTAATTTTAGCAAACTTAACCATAGAAAGTTAACCAAAATAATTCGATGAACTAATTCTAACAGCTGAGCATGAAAGAAAACAAAAATAACTAGCTAAACAGTGAAATATGTTGCAAGTGTATTGTTGTCATTTTAATAATGAATGCCACATCAAATACAAATAATATAATAATGCCCTGTTCAGAAGAGGTGCATCAAATATTTAACTTAAAAGGAGTGTGCACCAAGAACCAAAATTGTAGAACAAAGAACAGTAACAACAAAAACACAGAACCCGTTGCTCCATGGCAAGCGATTCACAAATTAGATGCTCCAGTAACAACTTAGCTTTGATTTGATTTGATTTGACTGTTGTTGAGTCCAAGGACCTTCCAAAGCACCCTCGGGTTCTGGTTTGGATCCCGGGGACCGCCGAGACCAAGGAAGTAGTGGCGAGACTGGAGCGTCAGAATCGCGCATTAAGAACAACTGACTGGCATCTACTCAGTAGGAAAGAAAAGAAGGAAGGTGTGCATTTGGCCTTCTCTATGGATGAGACCTCCTCAAGGGAGATTGAGTGGAGGCAGTTCAAGCTCTATTATGGGCTGAGGACTGTAACGTTCAAGACCCTTCAGAAGACGAGGGAGAAGGCAAAGGAAATAGACAAGAAGGATGAGAGTGGTCCAAGTAAACCTTCACTACAATAGGGCAGCATCGTCTGCCCTATGTAAGTTGATGGAAGGCTGTGACATTGCCGTCATCCAGGAACCTTGGGTAACCTGCGGCCTTGGAGTAGTCAATGGAGAGCTTATATAAATAACAGATCCTCTGATAGGCCCAGGGCCTGCATCTTGGTCAAAAGACCCTACAAAATACTACCACTGATCAGTTTCTGTTCCCGGAAGCTCTCGGTGGTTAAAATCAAACTAGGGATAGGTGGACCGAGAGAGATAATTCTCGGATCGGCCTATCTTCCGTATTATAATGAAGATTCTGAAGTGCCAACTGATGCCGTGGAGGAGCTGATGAGACAATGTAGAGTGAGAGGATCACATTTGATCATCGGCTTTGATGCTAATCCGCACCATAGCTTGTGGGGCAGTAGTGACACTAATATTAGAGGTGAGCTACTTTTACAATTTATAAAGGCATACAATCTGACCATAATAAATAAGTAACTAGAACAAGGCAGGAGGTTATTGATATAACTTTGGGAACTTCATTTGTCAGCAACCTTGTCAAGGGGTGGCATGTGTCTGATGAGGAGAGCTGTTCTGATCACAGATACATTCTATTTGACTTGACAGGCCTGAAACAGGAGGCAGAAAGTTATCGTAATCCTCGGCGTACGGACTTAGACTGTAATTTAGTGGGTATTATGAACACTATAAGCAATCGCACTGAGTTAGAAATGGCTGTAGTATTAATTCCAAAAACTGGTCGGACGGACTACTCTCGTGAAAAATTATACAGGCCCATTAGTCTTATGTCATTCCTGCTTAAGACAATGGAAAAGCTGCTCAACAAGCATATAAGGGATGATGTATTGGTAAACAGGCCTCTGCATCAAAACCAGTTCGCATACACAGCAGGAATGTCTACAGAAACTGCTCTACACCACCTTACATGGAGAGTGGAGAAAATGCTGGAGAACAAAGAAATCCTCCTAGCCACCTTCCTGGGCAAAGAAGGAGCTTTCGATAACACATCGTTCAATAGTATCTCCAAAGTTGTAGGTCAACCAGGACTAGAGGCTTTGTGCTGCAGGTGGATAGACTGCATGCTGAGGGATAGAGTGGTATTTACTACATTGCTTGATGAGACCTTAGCAGTCAGGGTGGTAGGCGGTTGTCCGCAGCGTGGAGTTCCATCTCCTCTTGTGTGGAGCCTAGTTATGGACGGACTGCTTGGGAAACTCAGCGATGAAGGATTTTTTCCCCTAGTATATGCAGATGATTTAGTCATCATAGCAGAGGGAAAATTTAGCAGTACAATTAGGGAGCGTATGCAAATGGCCCTGAGCCTGGACTGAAAAGGAAGGCCTGACCCATTAGTCCAGAAAAAACAACAATACATAGTTGAATTTACGCAAAAGAGAAATATAGAGGCTCTCGGACCTCTATATCTCTTTGGGAAGAAGATCTCATTGTCAAGGGAGATTAAGTATCTTGGGGTTATACTGAACTCAACACTTAACTGGAATCAACACATTGATAGAATAGTTAAAAAGTTGGAAACTACTCTTGCAGTAGTTAGACGAACATGTAACAAAAAATGGGGTCTAAGATCAGGAATGGTGCACTGGCTGTACACCACAGTGGTCAGACCAGGAATAATGTATGCAGCTTTGGCATGGTGGCCCAAAGTCAAACAGGTAACTACTAGGCTCAGGCTAAGCAAAATTCAGAGGTTTGCCTGCCTAGGGATAACAGGGGTAATGCAGACTTCACCAACTGCTGCCATAGAGACTCTTCTGGACCTTTCCCCTCTTCAGATCGTGATACAGGGGGGAGGTGAGACTGGCACTTTATAGACTGCGAAACTCTCTTTGTCGTGTCCGTCTGGGTACAGATCATACTAGCATTATTGAGGACATAAAGGATCCCATGCTTGACATGAGGACGGATTACATGGTCCCCAAGAACACCATACAACCACTTTTTCAGGTCATAATTGATGACTCTAGAGTGGAGAACCAAATTTTGAACATCATACCTTCCGATAGTCTAACCTGGTACACTGACGGTTCTAAGACGGACACAGGTGCTGGGTCAGGATTATTTGAAGATAAACCACGAGTAAAACTCAGCCTCTGGGCAAATATGCCTCTGCTTTCGAGCAGAGGTTTACGCTATACTACAATGCGCGCGGGAAAATATTAAGAGGGGCTATAGAAATCAGCAGATCTTTATTTTATCAGTCAGGCAGCTTTGAAGGCTCTTCTCAGCCCAAAAATGTCTTCCAGACTGGTGTGGGAGTGCTTCGAGCAACTTAATATCCTAGCCATGCGTAACTCAGTGAGACTGCTGCTTTGGATTCGAGGCCACTGCGGGCTGATAGGGAACGAGAAAGCCGATAAACCAGCAAAGCGGGGTTCCAACGAACATTTTGTTGGACCGGAACCTGCCCTAGGCATAACCAAGAGCGCCGTCAGACACCAAGTAAATGGATGGATTACCGCTCAACATCACAATTACTGGAACAGGATTCCAGGACACAGGTACAGCAAGTCATATATAAATGGACCTTGCAGGAAGAGATGTTCAGAACTACTTTGCCTAAGTAGGATGCAAATTAGAATCGTTACAAATCTTTTAACGGGACACACGACCGTTAAAGAACACCTGTGGAAGATTGGCAAATATCACAGAGACCTTAACTGCCGTTTGTGTAATAAGGAACGGGAGACAGCTATGAACATTTTGTGCAGATGTGAAGCGCTGGACCAAAAGAGGCAGCGAATTTTTGGGCGATGTCTGATTGTTCAAGGTACTAAGATCATGGAATGGGTATGACTTAGAATTGGGATGAGTCCATTTTGTGGCTGCAGTGCATCTGAGCCTATGGGTAGGCAGGACCTGGGGAGGGATAAAAAACAACTTAGCTTGAAATCATGACATCACAGTGTCTTAACTCTGTTGGATACCAAATGATAAGGTACTGATATGCAGCATTTTCTCAAAAGCCGGTAGCATATCAACTTAACCTAGGTTTAATTAAATATTTCATTCTCTTTTGGACAATCAGACCAAAGACAATCAGGCCTATTCTGTAACTCCAAATCGAATAGAAATGCGTAAAATCAAATAGAGGTTGACAAGTAGAATCGGAATTATTCGAAATCGGTATTCTGTAACTCCTTGCAATTTCTACGATCGAAATGTGTGATAGAAATCGATTTCGACCACTCAAACGTTGTCGAAGTGCAATTCCGATATGGAAATTTGCTTTGACGCATGCGCAGCATTGTTATATTCGCGAGCAAGTTTAACACTTTGCATTGTGTTTGGTGTTTGGGGTTAATTTAACGTTAAAAACCTGCATAATTGAGCTATGTTGGTTAACATTTCCGTATTTCGAGCAAGAGCCAGGTACGCCTTCGGGATTCAGTCTTTTACGAGGGATATCACTGGGAACTAAGAGGAGCTGATGTAAATTCAGACCACTATTTGGTAGAGGTTAAAATGGAGGGAACGTATGGCGAACAAGGGAGAATAAGGCAAATCAATGAGAGAGGGGAAGCTAGATATGACGAAGAAAGGCTAACAGAAAAAGTATGTCAAGAAAGATACGTGGAGAAAATAGAAATAGCGTTAAAAGAAATGGAAAAAGGAGAAGACTTGGAAAAAAAGTGGAAGGTAATAGAAGAATGTTTGAAAAGAGCAGCAGACCAAGTTATAAGAAAGAGAAACCAAAGGACGACACCGAGTAAATGGTTCAATGATGACTGTGGGAAAGAAAATAGCTGCAAGAAAGAAAATGCTGCAGACTGGATCACAGGAAGATATAGAAGAATACACAAAGCAAAGGAGAAGGACAAAAAGAATTTATAGAGAAGTTAAAAGAAGTTTTTGGCAAAAGCCAATAGAGCAGACAGAAGAATATTACAGGAACGGGGAAATACGAAATTTTTACCAAGAGATAAAATATACTAGAAGAGCTAGGCAACAAATACCGATATCCTTTAAAAATGAGAACGGAGAAAGAATACGTAAAGAAGATCAAATAATTGAGGGGTGGAAGAGATACTTTCAGGAGCTTCTACAGGGAGAGAAACCAGAAGTGCAAATACTAAGTGAGGAGGAAAACAGAAATGAAGAACAGGGAAGAACAGAAGGTGAGAGGGAAGATATAGATCCCCCAACACAAGAAGAAATCGCGAACATAATAAAATCCCTCAAAAATAGAAAGGCACCAGGTGGAAATGGAGTAAAGAATGAATTAATTAAATATGGAGGAGAAGAGTTAATAACGAATGTACACGAGTTGATAGACCAAATCTGGCAACAACAAAGAATGCCAAAAGAGTGGACAGAAGCAATAATAACCCCGATTCACAAGAAAGGCGAAAAATCAGTATTCAACAATTATAGAGGAATCGCACTACTGGACACAACTTATAAAATACTAACTACGATCCTGAGAAACAGAATACAAAAATACACAGAGAAAGTATTGGGAGAATATCAAGCAGGATTTAGGCCAGCGCGCTCTGTCACAGATCAACTGTTTGTCCTAAAAGAAACGCAAGATATGTGTGGAGAATACAATAAGGAGATCCATGTGGCATTCATTGATTTTTTAAAAGCTTACGACTCTTTAAAAAGGGAAGAGATATACAGGGCTATGGAAAACCTAAAGATACCGGGGAAATTGATAAAATTTGTTCAAATGACCTTGAAAGATACAGTAAATAGAGTTAAATGGAGAGGGAAGATGTCAGAAAGTTTTATAGTGAGAGATGGAGTCAGGCAAGGGGACCCACTGTCGACGTAATAAGGGAAAGTAAAATAAATAGAACAGGATGCATAGTAAGCGCAGAACACCAATGTATTGCATATGCTGATGACCTGGTGTTAATAGCAAAAAGTAAGCAAGGCCTAATAAAAGTGTGAAAGATTGGAGAAGCATGCAGGGAAAGTAGGGTTACAGGTCAACAGCCAGAAATCAAAGTATATGGTGATGGCAAGGCAGACGGACAGAGCGGAAAATGATAACCTAATAATAAAATGACCGGATAAAGAAGAAATAGTAATAGAAAGAGTTAAGCTATTTACATATCTAGGGGTACAAATATCAGAGGACGGAAGAGAGGAGGAAGAAATGAAAGCAAGGCAGATGAGAGGAGATAAAGCAGCGGGGGCACTAAGTCATATCCTAAAGTCGAAGCATGTATCATGGAAAGCGAAAGTGCAGATATATAAAACAGTACTGAGACCAATAGTAACCTATGGAAGTGAAGTATGGAAGTTGGGAACTGTGAAGGAAGCAAAGTTGCTGATATGGGAGAGAAAAATTCTAAGAAGGATTTATGGGGGAAGAAAATGGAGCGGAGAATGGCAAAGAAGGACGAACAAGGAATTGAGGGAGCTGTATAATGAACCATCAATTGTACAGTTTGTAAGACAGCAGCGGGTGAGATGGCTTGGCCATGTGCAGCGAATGGAGAGCAGAAGAATCACTAAGATGATAATGAATATCAGACCGATAGGTGCAAGAACAAAAGGAAGACCAAGAAACAGATGGAAGGAGGAAACAATTCAGGACTTGAGGGAGATAGGAGTGGAGAGTTGGTGGAAAAGTGCTTTAGACCGAAGGGAATGGCAGAGGATAATTTCAGCGATGGGCCGTCACGGCCTGTGAAAGCTACTATATGTATATATCACTGGGAACTAACATTTGTAATTTTCCATCTTTCAAACATCCTCCTTGTTTGGTATTCTACTATTTACTTTTGAATATTCTACACGAAGTTTATAGGCCGCAGCCCAATCCATTTAAATTTAGTGTTAATTAGTCCCATAATTTTTCTACTGAATTGTTAGCTTCTGTAGGCTTTGTCTTCCCGTGAAGCAGTATTCTGTTTTCACTTATGAAATCGACTAAATTAATTATTTAACACTTTGAGCACCACATCGGACGGTAGCAACCGACACGCGTTCTTATTAGGCCGCGTCGGTGTCTCGCGTCCGACCGTAGATAGTTGTGGTAACGGGAATAATAAAACGAGGCCTAGTAATAGAGCTCTAAGATTTCGTGTGTGGCCTGCTGAAATGGCAATCTTTTGAAATACACGATGGCCCCGACCGCTACGGCCCACAATTTTAAGTTTTGAATTTAATCATAATTGTTTTTTTCTGTTTTTTTTTTATTTTCAAAGTAGGTATGTATGTAAAATAAAAGCAACATTATTTATTTTTATTTCTAAATTGAATGTTATAAGTAAAATACATACAAAATGTAAAATGAATAACAAAAACTGTAGGAAAACGAAATATTACAAGCAAAAAACGTAGTTGAAATATTCTAAATTTTTCTCTTGCATGTGTGTTCTTCAAAAAAGTGATCTATGCACAAGAAAGGCTGCCCGGGGCAAGCAGGGCAAAATGTAGGCTGCTCAATTTGAACAGGAGACAGTGCCTTTCGCTTTGTAGTTGAACTTGAATCTGCTTTTCCATAAAATTTCGATGGATCCATATTTGCTTCAAGTGGTAGCAACTAATATAAAGCTCTACTCAAACAATACTAAAACAATATTGCTTCCGATTCGACGTTAAGTAGTGTGGGGATGGGGAGAAGCTGATGATTGGTTCGAGACAGTGGAAAGATAAACACGTGACGGACAGTCAGACGCTAGCGTCCGCTTGGCCTGGCACTGTAAATTATCTCCACCAGGCCAACGGGCGCAAGCGTCCGACGGCAAAAATGTCTAATTTTTTTCTAAAAATATTTATAAAATCCTAACAGGGGGTTTATGTATCATAATAGAATATTTTTATAAAAAAATATGTAATGGCCCCGTAGAAATGATCTAGCTCTGAATGGAGTGGCGCTCAAAGTGTTAACTGCTCCGGAGAAGATTTTTTTGTTTGGAGTAGCGCACGACATTTTAAAAAATTTATGAGATAATTCAAATTAATAATATTGAGGTGTTACCTTCTTGCAAAAACGCAACAAACTGAACGTAAGTTCGTAAAATTCCTAGCCATAAAATCTTTATTTTTATGGTGCCTTCAGCCGTATTTCCCAAACATAACATCTGGACCACAAATAATGCTGTCTTCCACGTTTAATTTAAATACTTCTTTGGTTAGGTTTCACAAAAAACCGTTAGTTGGTTAATAAGGTCTATAATTGCTCGACAAATGCTGCGTTGCCGTTTGTACCAAGCGCCTTCAGATAGAAGTCGCATTTTACGATCCGAGCTGTTCTCTATGTCACTTACAGAATACGGATTTCGCTAGCGGGATGATGCGATAGATATTAGACATTTCGATTTGGCAGAGATTCCGATTGCTACCTACATTTCTATTCGATTTGTTAAAAGTTACAGAATAGGCCTGTATTTGAATGCTCCAACTTAGAAATGATGGTTACAACTAATAATAATAATAATAATAATAGACTTTATTAGATGATGTAGTGGTGGCAGGCGGAGTTTAGCCTAGGGCTACTCTTACACTCAACCTGCCAATCACTAAGAAAGTAAAAAAAAATTATATAACAATAATAAGAGGCGACCAGCTTAACATTACTAAACAAAAAAGAAAAAAAATACAAAAAAATACCAAAGAGAACAATAAATTAACTTCTGGCAAGCAAGCAATTAACAAAATAGTTGTTAAAAAAAAACATATGGCCAGTTAGATATAACAAGAAAAAAAAATAAGAAAAATACAAAAGAAAACAGCATTAACTTCTCATTGCAAGAATTCAAAACAAATATGAAAAAAAATAAACAAGCGAAACTAAAAAACTACTAGATAGTTCTGTCACTGCTGCGAAAAAAACAACCGTCTAACTGCAGTCTTGAAACTAGGAACAGACATATTTTGAAATTCTGTGGGCAGTCCGTTGTAGATATGTATAGTGTTATAAGTAAGGCACCTACGGGACAAAGCCGACAAACACTTAGGAATGGTAAATTTGTGGCCTGATCTAATATTAACATTATGCATCTGGGATCGTTTTACCCACTTTGAACAAATTGAGTCCCCGCTGTCAGATACCAAAAGGCCATGTATAAAGATAGCCAAATGAAGTCTCCTGCGCTTTTCCATCCTTAACCAACCCAATTCAATAATTTTTTGTGACACATGATCATATTTACGGAGTGCAAAAATAAACCGACAGCAAAAGTTTTGAACTTTTTGTATTCTGTTTGAACACAAAGAGTCGAGACATGGCCCGTAAATAATATCACAGTAGTTAAAAAATGATAACACCAATGACTCCGATAATTCTTTTCTAAGTTTTAAATTGAGAAAATGACGGCAACTATATAATGACTTCATAGCGCAATATGTTTTTTGCAGCAGATTGCCAACATGACTCCTAAACCTCCAGTCATCATCGATAGTAACTCCCAAACTTTTAATAGATCGCACTAATGGTACCCGAAAGTTATTAATAACTATGCTAATGTTATTTCTAATATACTCCGCAGAATTTTGTCTACCAAACACAATAACGGCAGATTTACCAGGGTTTAAATTCAACTTGTGATTTCGCGACTCAATAAACAAAGAATGTAACTCTGCATTAATGTCCTGCTGAATCACCTGAAAGTCACGCAATGGAAAACTGCGGTAGACTTGAGTGTCAACTGCGTAGGCAGCTACTTTACTACACTAACATTTATGAGAATGATACTTTACTATCGGTAGCAAAAAAATTAATAACATTATTATCGCTGTAAACGTTAAGCTACATTTACTTCCAATTAAATAAAATAAGTTATCATTAAGGTCCGCAACTTATAGCAAAACTGTTTTATTGCAACTCCTTCCAATTAAACAATCAACATACGTATAGGTACAGTCAGGTTAAATAAAATCTTATCGGGCCACATCACACCACATAAAACTGCTTCCTTAAAGACAAAGCATGGATGTGGGAATTACAGAACCAGAATATAATTAATATATGCGGTCGGAAATTTACTTTTGCAAATGCTGAATTCAATGCAACAAACAGAAACCGAATTACGGAACCAATGTGTGGAACTAAGAAGCTGCCGTGATAAATGCTGCCACATTTATTTGCGATAACAGGGGCGGTGTTTTCTCAATTTTGACTACTCCCTCTGATTGGGAAACTGCAGTTATAATTCTCTCTTGTTCATATACAGAGCTATTATTATTCGATCACTGTTGGTTACATGGAACTTCACTTTTGCAATAATATTTTCTAACAATCAGTTATAAAAAACTTACATGATAAATTGCAAAACCTATTGTTAAATTAACATCTGTTCCCATGAGCCTTTTCGACCTTCTATTCTTTTGCATAAGTGCCACTATCAAAGTGCACTGGTTATCGTCATCGTCATCTGCATCCTCCAAAGTCACTCGATATTGGGGATTTAGCCAAAACGTGTCTTCAAACAAAAAGAAAAGAATTATGCAAGTTTTTTTCGATGTAAAATTTAATTCACTATCGTATGGTACTGGTGAGAAATGCTACTGTCCAATAATTGCAAATTTTTTAGAAAAAATTTGAGACAAGTTTTTTAGAAATTGTTTTAAACTGTGTTCTTTCGTTCGGTGAAAATTTGTGGAACCATTTTGTGCTATTGTCTACCACCACTGGCATACTGTTTTTGATATTATCTATGGATGGATGAGTTGACTGTTGCTAAATTCCACGCTGTGAATCAAGGCTGTCATTTATTTGACATAACCTAATAGCTGCTGCATGCTGCTTTGATATAGGTTTGCGTGTAATTTTTCCAATGTATGAAATTGTAATAAATCTTTAAAGTATCTAGATATGTTCAAACAGTATCTATATTTGTATCTAGATACCTTTTCAGTAGAAGTATTTATATATGTATCTAGATAAAATTGCTGCAAATTGCTGAAAATACAGGTTACTGTTACCTAGGTGTATAAAATTAATTTTCTGAATGTTAATGGATATTAGATTTGTTAACTTCGACATATTAAAGTCTGCATGCACTCCACCTGCTTAAATATAAAAAATGGGACACATCAAATCTGAGACAGCCCGCATAACACAATCAAAATGTATGTTCAATAATTCAAAAAAAAAACTTTTTTATCATAATTTCCTTAACATACCCAAATAATTTCTGCATCCCCCAGCAGTAACACGTCTAACCCATTCTCCTTCAAACACCGAAGTTTCCCAACGTTTCTTATGTCCTTCTGTTAATTCTTCCTCTGTAAGAGAATCTGGATTTAAATTACATATTTCTAAACGATCAAAATGCTTCTGAAAGTCTTTGAAAGATATCCAAAATTCCCCATCATCATCAAATGTTAATCCGATATCTTCCTTTTCTTCATCCGATATAAATCTCCACTCAGGTGATCTACATGAGAAATATTAAGAAAATCAATACTAAAAAAGGAATAAAAGGCATTACTTGTCACTCCATGCACCATTCCATTCACTTTCATTTCCCCATGGATTTCGAAGTCGTAATAAAGGTATTTTTCCGTATGTATTGGGCGTTCTAATATCAACATATTTCACCTGTGTTACACTGTAAGCATGTCCTCTAATTAGTCCTTCAGGGGTTTCAGCTTCCAAAACATTTGGGTCAGGCTATGTTTAAACAGAAAATATAATTACAAAATGTATTACTGCAATGAACAAACACATCAATACGATGAATATTAAATTAAATATGTGGGAGTGGTTTAGAGAATACACCTCATGGTTAAATAACAAATGTACGTGTGTCACGCAGTACAGGTACTCATAAAATAATTTTTAATTACAACAGAACCTTCCTATAACGAATGCATATTTAACGAATTTCTCTGTATTACGAACACAGCACCTTGAATCTAAATGGTATAAATAAAGAACCCCTTACGCGAAGTTTACTGTCGTGCTTGATGAAAATGTCTAAAAGGATGTGTGTTTGAGATTAAATAATAAAGTGAAAATTCTCAGTGAAATTGACCGCGGCTTAAAGAAGCAAGACATCAAGGTGAAATATGGGATATCTTATCTACTATTTTAGAAAATTTATCTGAAAATGGGAAGCTATGGGATAAAAATGTGTGAACTGAGTGTATGTGAGGATAATGAGTATGTATACACGCAGCAATAAAGTAAACTTTATTAGAACAGTATATTGTTTTATAAGGAGGAAAAGTGTAACTTTTTAGTGATGAGATCAGATGTCTATCTCTGTGCAAATGCTAGATCTTGTAATGCATTTTATTACAAGAATATTAACATAATATATATATTGTAAATGAATTTAATAACTATAAAAATTGCTATCAATTGCTTCTCAAAGCAAAGAAACAATATTACAAGGATCAGATTGGTAGGAACTACCAATCTGATCCTTGTGTTTCTCGACTTTTTGTTGTTCCAACAATAAGTCGAGAACCATTTGGGACATTATAAACAGGGCAAAAGGTCATGTAAAAGCTGATTCGAATACGTTTGGTGGGATAAAGCATAATAATGGGGTAGTCATGTCCCCTGAGAAGGCTTCTAACATTTTTAATAACTTCTTTGTTACAATAGCATCAACCCTGGTAGGTAGTATAACAGATGCTTCGGGGCGAGCAAATATTGCAAGAAATTCTAGTTCAATGTTTTTGACAGACATGACTCAGAATGAGGTTCTGAGTATAATGGATTGGTTGAAAAGCAAAGCTGCATCTCGAATGTGCTGATTAAAAATATTGGCTAACTCTCGCAAGAGCGGGATACCATACCGAAATATTTCAACAAATAGACAAGAACTACATGCTTAGCATGCAGTCAGACAGAACCGTCCCAATCTTAAACTTTCACAAACCTTATCGGATTACCATACTGATGGAGGGAGTGGGAGGCAATTCACAAAGGGCGAGAGAACAGGATGGAAACATTTGGTATACAGATGGGTCTAAAACTGTACATAGTACTGGGGTGGGTATTGCTGGCAAAAGCCCAGGCAATGAAATTAGCATAAACCTGGGCAGCCTTGCAACCGTTTTCCAGGCAGAAATTACTGCAATTTCCGTATGTGCGCAGGAGATGATCAGGTCCTTTCAAAACAGGAGGATTCAGATTCTCACAGCCAGGCAGCACTGAAAGCTCTGGAAGCTACAAAGATACAATCCAGAACAGTTAAAGACTGTGTGAACTCGCTGGCTCATCTAGCAGTACATAACAAGTGTAAGAGCAAAATTAATCTATATATATAAAAGAAAGTCGTTTTAGTTACACTATTTATAACTCAAGAACGGCTGAACCGATTTGGCTGAAAATTGGTGGGGAGGTAGCTTAGAACCAGGAGACGGACATAGGATACTTTTTATCCCGTTTCCGTGGGACGTTTTCAGTAATGTTCTTAACAAACTTTGTGTCACACCAGTCTATAAACCGTCTATAACAAATTTCATACACTTTTTTAAATTTATCGGGCAATAAATCTGTTGTAGCTTCATTTGCTGTTTCAATTATATCTGCAGGAGTACAAATAGTTTCTTCCTCACCATCCGAAATCGACATTTTCGACAGTTTCACAACAAAATATTACAATTTTAAACTGACAACTTGAAATTAATTACTAACTTGATAATTTTGGTCATTGTACATAAATACACGTATCCATAGTTACGCAGAGGAACGTAACGTTTTTTTAGGTAACGCTCGATTTTACTAATGTTTCTATGTCCGTTGTTGATGAAATTTTCAGGGAATCTTCAGATTAGCCCAGCGGGTGATCCTGTGAAGTTTGGTAGCGATCGGATCAACAGAATTTTTTTTTCTTGCTTTTGTGAGAAATCGGGGCTTGATATGACACATATCAACTGTCAGATTTGACAAATAAAATTCAGACCGTCAGAAAGTATTAAATAAATTTTATTTGTCAAATCTGACAGTTGATAAGTGTCATATCAAGCCCCCGCCTCGCACAAAACAAACTTCACAGGAACACTCGCTGGGCTAATCTGAAGATTAACTTACAGTAGGTGCCGCGCATGTCGTACCGGGACCGGGCAGCAAATAATTTATAAAGTGAAAATGCAAACGTCAAACGGCATATGCCATTCGCAGTTTATCAAGTTTCAAACGATTTTACCACAATTATTTCTTCAGAGGCAGCAACGCGCCGGGTACCAGCTAGTTATTAATATTTGATACTAAAAATATATACTTAAAGTATGTAAAATTCTGGAGCTCTTGTGATAGACCGCTTTGTTTTGGTTTTAATAGCGAAATATTGAACGCTCGGTTGTTATGAAATGATTTATCCTGTTTTCTTATTTGATATCGTGTATTCAGTGAGCTGGGGTCGGCTGGGTCGAATTGTTTAAATATTCTGACAGTTCTCCAAAACGAATGTTTAATTTTTACTAATTTGCTAAATTGTGCTTTCACATTAATTTGCAAGGAATCTAGGTGAGTTTATTCACTAAGCGTCTTAACTCTATTGTAGTATTCTTGCATGTTTTATGCGATTTATGTTAATTAAATTCCGATTAGTGACTGCTGATTAATTTATCGAAAATAGATATTCGTATGGGTGTGGTTTATTTTGTAAACGGTATTTAACAGAGAGAATGCATCGCGGGTTTAGCCCTTTGTGACCATTGCATTCTTCGTAAGTACCAGTAGTAATACGAATGTCCAAACTCTAGTAGCTGAAGAGACCTCAATGCGTGTACAGCCCTTTGAGCTCATTGCACACCTTAGTACTAGCTGTTGAATGAAGTAAAGCATTGCGTGTTCAGCCCTTTGCGTAGAAGGTTGGTCCTGGAGAGGGCAGAATGCGTGTCTAGCCCTTACTGCCCATTGCACCCCTCAGTACCATCGCTTGATAACCAAAACCTTTGAGCTCATTGTACACCTTAGTGCTAGCTGTTGAGAGAAGCTAAGCAGAGATAGCGCATTGCGTGTTCAGCCCTTTGCGTAGAAGGTTGGTTCTGGAGAGGGCAGAATGTGTGTCTAGCCCTTACTGCCCATTGCACCCCTCAGTACCATCGCTTGTTAATCATAAAAGACGATCTACTTAAATTACTAGCTGTAGAGAGAAGCTAAGCCGAGATAGCGCAATGCGTGTTCAGCCCTTTGCGTAGAAGGTTGGTTCTGGAGAGGGCAGAATGCGTGTCTAGCCGTTACTGCCCATTGCACCCCTCAGTACCATCGCTTGTTAACCATAAAATACGATCTACTTAAACGTTGCGAGTTCTACCCTTCGTTTCCAAATTCGACCATGAATATTATACAATCATACGATTACATTGTAACACTCTCTGGCAAATATTAAGTTAAATGATAATTAAGAATTTATAATGGGGCACGGACGCTTACTGCGGTTTTCTTTATTTCTAGAATGGATCCAGTTATGCTGACACCTATGCAGACGCCCTTAGTTTTCGACACCTCTATATTTTGGGAAGTTTATAAATTTAGTTTTAAACTATTGTTTCATTTAGTTTTGTATTTAATATTTTGTTTACTTTGGTTCGTTAATTAAATTTATCTCATTACTTTTATTACTTTGATCTTATTTTATTACCCTCTCACACAAGGTTATTCTACGATGGGTGAAAGGCCATCTAGGAAGTGAAGGGAACGAAAAAGCAGACCTTTTAGCGAAGAAGGGATCCAAAGTCCCGCTGATAGGGCCTGAACCTACGTGTCGTTTGGCATATCAGATAGCCAAAGTGGTGATAAAGGACCTATTAAGACAAAAACATACCTCTTACTGGGACAGTGTTCACTTATGAGACATCTTACCACTATTGGAGTGAAGGACAATCCTGATTGCAGGATGTGTGGAGAAGAGGAGGAAACTTCTCATCACATACTATGTGAATGTCCGGCTCTTGGCGCAGCTAGACACACAAGCTTTGGAGCTATGTTTGTAGAACCAAAAGTAATAGCAGATGCACCCATAAGTCTAACAAACATACTCTACTGTGAGTTGAGCAGGAAAGTACGTAGAGGTCCAAGGATGTTCCAAGCCCAACGATATGTTTGGGGTAGCATCCCGTATGAGATCTCGCAGTACACAAAATCTGAATTTAGTTCTATAATTCAATGCCTGGCGGGGTATTTGCCGAAGGAGTATTTGTTCAAACGGTTCAGTACCACTCAGTAATGGCAAAGAAACTACTTTCCTTCTTGGAGTCAGGTAACATTATAACTCAATATCAGCATGGTTTTCAAAAGAATAAAAGTACAACCACAGCAGTTTTTTCCTTTTCGAGTCACCTTATAGAAATGTTGGATGGTTTATTGTCTTGTTTTTCCAAAATTTTTGAAATAGTGATGGCAAAGAAACTGCTTTCCTTCTTAGAGTCGGGTAACATTATTGCTCAATATCAGCATGGGTTTTAAAAGAATAAAAGTACATACACGGCAGTTTCTTTCCTTTTTGAGTTATCTTATAGAAATGTTGGATGGTGAAAAAGTGGTGCATGGGGTGTTTTTGGATCTGATGATGGCCTTCGATTGTGTAAATCATATTCTGTTGAGTAGGCTGGATGGCATTGGAGTGAGAGGTATAGCCCTTGATTGGTTTAGTTCATATCTATCTAACAGAACCCAATCTGTGTGTATTAGCGATGGTGCTACACGATTCTTTTCTGAGCATGGTCGGTGTATCATGGGTATGTCCAATCTTAGTATATATTAATGACGTTCATTGTCTTTTAAGTGATCCTTCAATCTTTCTTACTAAGTATGCTGCTTAATCTTAATTTCAGACAAGAACTATGATGACTTGAGGGAGAAGACAACTCTGATAACTGAAAATATAGCTCAGTGGTTTCGGGAGAATTCGCTGCTACTAACTATTTGCTTTTTAGACAGCAGAAATACAAATATTTTCCCTGATAAAGTCAGAATAAATAATGTTGATATTAAATAGGCGTCTCAATAGATCACCATTTAACCTGGTGCAGGTGCTCTATGGTGGACTGAATAGCAGTGGCGGCTGGTTCAGCAAGGGCAAATGGGCAACGCCCTCCCATAAGATAATGAAAAATAAAACTAAAATTTAAAATTAGAATTTTTGTTACTCATGTTTTTGTAGGATTAATAGCATACTGCATTCTGCATAATGTTTTTACACAGAGTAGTACGCGTTCGGCAACAGCCCATCGAATACTTATGCGATTGGTTACAATGAAATGGCAATATACAAATTAGCGCAGACTAATAAACAAAGGTAAGTTTTACAAATCTTCCATATTAGGTAGGGCATGCCGTAGGCCAGCTCCCACTCCCAGCCGTATGCGAATGCGCGCGTTGCTCGCTGCACATGAATCAAGTTGGTTCCACGCCAGCTTAATTACTTTACGAAAATGAATTCGGCAAATGAAATTTTAGAACTACAGAACAATAGAATACGCAATATACGTTTAAGTAATTCGTTATTGCAAACACCGGTCTCGGTGGGTATCTTATAGAGTTGCCATTTTGTTCTTCTAGAGCTAGATGAGTTCTACTCCCATACAGGTTGATGACTTGTTTTGCTTATGTTTTTACATAATCTTTTTTTCCAAAAAAATGCATGTGTCTGGTCCCCGTCAGTTAAGTGGTCTGTTTCAGAAATGCGTTCTGTCAGCTTTCGTTTCATAATTTGTTTCTAGACTTCCAAAATGTGTTGACCTTAGATGAGGAAGAGTATGGATACACAACGCCCGATCTTTGCCGTGCACGTGAGTGTTACCAAAATTTGAGCAGATTTGGTGCCAAACAAAGTGGTGAAACCAGGTTACTGTTTAGAATTCATGTAATTTAACTCAAAACAATGAAAGCAACGTGTGTAATAATGCAATTACTCATATTATTTTAAGAATTTTCGTCCACGTTTCGGCGTAGAGACAAAGAAATTTAGGTTACGCCCCTTTTTTTGGTGCCGAATGGTAACAGACACATCTGCTTTGTTATGCCTCCTCTTCTTCCCTCCTCTAAGGTGTTGACATTCAGTAATGCGCATGCCCGACCGTGTTCCAACAAAATTTTAGGTGACGGTCGGACGGTGCAGTAGTCACTCCCATTCTTCCATAAAGATATGCATATAGGTAGGGTTGCCATAAATCTTTCGACTTATATCGGGACAATAATTCCAGAATGCACCGCAGGCGAAAATTTTTCAAGGCGCATTCACCATTTTATAATAATTCAAACCAATATACGACAACTATTTACACAAGAACGCAAAAACAAGTCCTGTCGCCGTGATGGTGTCTGAATAGGGCTTTTCATTATTAAAAAAATGCTAAGGCGCCTGCGCGATCATACCATGACAATTTCGGACAGATGTCAATTAATTAGTCATGGGTAACTCGTTAAATTTATAATTTTTCGTATTTCAAACACCCTCCTTATTTGGTAGTCTACTATTTATCTACGAATATCCTACACGTTCAATGCCTCACAGTGACTGACATTCATCCGAAAATCTAAGAACAGCTGATTGTCAGTACACTTATGCACATGCGCTCTAACGTAATACTAACGAAATGAAAAGATCTATTCTGAAGACTACAACAACGTGGCACGAAACCGCGAAACGTGGAAAAGTGCGCCAACATTGTTTGTCTAGAAATTGCGCCCTCCACACTAGTTTTATGTACCTACCGATTTATATAGAGATTTGTTTAAGACAATGGAATAAAATGCAACCGATTTGTTTGTGTATTCCAAACAAAAATGGGCTATCGGGATTTTTAATGGTTTTATCGGGACGTCGGGACCTAAGGGTCAATAACGGTGACTGTCCCGATATATCGGGACGGTTGGCAACCCTACACATAGGACAACTATAGGTGGAATGTAGGTTTAAGATAGCAGAAATAACAACTAGGGTTTTGTGGGTCATAATCCTAATCTCTCTAGAATGAGTGTTCGTTATGTATCGTGTACCTAAGGCAGTCTTTTATATCAGAACTTGAAAAGACTGAAATGTTTAAATTCACTCAAAGTTCCCAAAAATATTTAAGATTGTTGATACATGTACAAATAAGAAAGGTCGGCGGCCATATATCCGTAACAGTTTGCCCTAGAACTTTCAGAAAAAAATATTTAAGATAAAATTGGCCACGAGAAATTGCTGGAAATTATTTTTAAGTTCGTAGATTGACCCCTAGGGGGCGTAAGGGCTACACCAAAGGAGAAAAATATTTTTTTTCCCTGAAAAATCACCAATAAAGGGTTATCAAAAATAATTTTTTTGATTCTACTGAAAATTCTGAATAACTTTCGTTTAGGATCTTTTGCTCTAGCTCGTCAAATAGAGATGGCATGGGCGGACAAACATTGAGACGAAAGAATGCTTCTAACTCCGGTTTGGCTCAACGGAATTGGACAAACTTGAGCTTCTTGAGAAGAGCTTTCCTTGTTCTATCAAACGAAAGTTAAATATAGTCATTTCGAATTTCGTGGCCACCGGTAGAGGGCGCGATTTTACATTCAAAGCTATTTTCGCGTTTATCTTGAAAAAATCAAATGGAATAATAAGGTTTTTTTAATACTGCTAAAAAGAGGTGAAAATTATAAGAAAAATGGCGCAAGCCGCATGGTGATATCTTTTTTAGAACCGAAGATATAAATGAAGGAATATTGAGAATGGCTGCTCCATTAACTTGAACAGAAATTTTGAGTACAAAAATCAAGTAGGCTTCGGTATGACCCATTTTCATTTCGAACACTACAAAACTATGAGAAAAATATTAAAATATTTCTTTATTATAATACACAAGTTGAAAAAAATAATTAGTAGGCTTGCGCCATTTTTCTTATAATTTTCACCTCTTTTTAGCAGTATTAAAAAAACTATATATTATTCCATTTGAATTTTTCAAGATAAACTCGAAAATAGCTTTGAATGTAAAATCACGCCCTCTACCGGTGGCCACGAAATTCGAAATGACTTTATTTAACTTTCGTTTGATAGAACAAGGAAAGCTCTTCTCAAGAAGCTCAAGTTTGTCCAATTCCGTTGAGCCAAACCGGAGTTAGAAGCATTCTTTCATCTCAATGTTTGTCCGCCCATGCCATCTCTATTTGACGAGCTAGAGCAAAAAATCCTAAATGAAAGTTATTCAGAATTTTGAGTAGAATTCAACAAAATTATTTTTGATAACCCTTTATTGGTGATTTTTCAGGGAAAATTTTATTTTTCTCATTTGGTGTTGTAGCCCTTACGCCCCCTAGCGGCCAATCTACGAACTTAAAAATAATTTCCAGCAATTTCTCGTGGCCAATTTTATCTTAAATATTTTTTTCCGAAAGTTCTAGGGCAAACGGTTACGGATATACGGCCGCCGACCTTTCTTATTTGTACACCCGGTACATTTTTAATATATTGATTTCGTACTTGCCGAAAATGATTTGCAATAACATGTGAAAAGATACCAAATCAAAAGTAAAAGATTTTTCTGTCTTTTTAAATTTTGCCTTACCTCAAGGGAGCAACCCATCATTGACGATCTTTCAAATGCTTTCAAAATGATTTTGAAAAGATCTGGGGGAGCAGCATTCATTTCGTACATTTCAGTGACTCCACCTGTGAAATCTTCCATGGCTTCACAGGTCGAACCTCCTTTAAGTGCTTCATATGATCCATGCAACCTACAAATGATCAAAATAAATGTGAGTGTTTTAAGTTCATATTCAAACTTACTTTGCATAAGCCTTTTCAAGTAAAGCACTCCAAAATTCATTATCTTCGGTAGAACGTAAAAATATGAGCTGACCACGATACGTTGGTAGACGATCGTCAATTACAACATCAATCCAGCGTCCATACTGCCAAAACCTAAACCACTAAAATTAACCAAGAAGAGTAACGGTTCTTAATAACAAACCTAAAATGGAATACACCAGCGTATCTGCCGCCGAAATCTTGATCCGTAGGAACAACTTGGAAAAATAGTTTCTTATGCATTGTTAAGTTAGCAACAGCCGCTAATAACCAACAGTCACCAAGTTCACCTTGTTGGACATCAAACCGTGAATAGCCCTCCACGAAAAGTTTTGGGTTATCCGCAATTTCCTAAAGAATATTCAAATATAGAAATTAAGTACACAAAATTTTTGAAATTTACATACACTCGGTCTTAGCCACTCATAATGCCTGTCAGGTCTTCGACTGTAGAATAGTGAAGAATCAGTCGGGGGAAATTCAGGGTCTTCAAACAATGTTCCTGTACTTAAATGATAATCTCTTATTTTGTAAAAATCTTGTGGTTCTGCTGCTGTTGGTCGTATTTCAGATCCACTTTCTCTGAACTGTAAAATAGAAACGAAAATAAGCTTTATACAAAACAACCAAATGAAAAGCGGGTATTTTTTGATTGGTACAAAGTATAGCAGTGTTAAAACTCAGTTATGTAGATGACTACCAAAAAGTAAATTGTGATTGTATTAACAACTGAAAAAACGTATTTCCTACAACAAAATGGAGATACATAGTAAAACATTCAATTGTGGACAGTCCATACATTTCAATTAAATGGACCATTTCGGTTAAATATTTGAGGGACATTTTTATTTGAAAAAGTTTTTCACCTTTAAATTAGTTCTACGATGTTCTTGTGATGTTTTAAAAATGTGCACTCATATTAATATTAATTTCTTTGTTTACGAATTACAGACTGTTGGATATTTAAGGGTGATATCTGAAAAAATATTAACTTTGGAGGTACGCAAGTTTATACATAACAGAAAGGAATCTGGTTAGTATAAGAAATAATCTGGGCTCGTCAGTGCAGTGCTGTCTGCTTTCATTTTGTACGCAACTTTGCTTATACAGGATGTTACAGAAAAGTAGGTCAAGCCGCTCGCCACAGATCATCTGGCCAAGTATAATGGAACTTTCCTTATGTCATTTTTCATTTAGTCTTCTTTCTTTGAAGGTACAGGTGTTAAAAGTTAAAATTTAAAAAACTATTTTTATTAATAACTCCTTTGTTTTTTTCGGATATTCAGTTGAAACTTTGTCAAAAGTTTCACGACAAAATTAGATAGAAAAAGAGGGAGAGAAAAAGACACGTCTTTTATGTTAGAAATAAAATACATATTATGTCAAATACATGCGATCTTGGGGTCTATTAGTATAGAATGTCTTTGACTAAATTAAATGAATTTTTCTTCAAATATCAGAAAACATGACATTTCACGACTGTATACATGAACTTGAAGTTCAACTTTAAGTACTGCCAAGGCAGTAAAAGCTACTTTTTCTGCCGCTCACGCCGACAGTTGACGAATTTCCTATGATGTTTTCAGAGATATCTGGATATTTTACAGTTTATTTTGAGTGGCAAAATATTAAAAATTAGAAATGTCATGTTTTTCTGACGTTTGAAAAAAATAGTATATTGCTTTATAAGGAGGAAAAGTGACACTTTTTAGTGATGAGTCTGTAGGCTTGGCGGCCGAGCTTGCGATGTCGACAACACAGACGAGTAACAAAAAAACACTTTTCCTCAGAATAAAACATGCTATTTTTTCTTCAAACGTTGAAAATAGGTTAAGAATAATTAGCTATTTTCTTCAAACGTCAGAAAAACATGACATTCTAATTTTAAATTTTTTGTTACTGAAAATCCTAAAATATCCAGATATAATATCTCTGAAAACATCATAGGAAATTCGACGTAAGCGGCAGCAAAAGTAGCTTTTACTGCCTTGGCAGTAAAGTTGTACTTTAAGTTCATGTATACAGTTGCCCAGATATATTTATGTAATTCAATTTACTTGCTGTTTATGGAGATTCGAGATTCGTGGAGATTGTAACAAACTTATTGGCAGTTCATAAAGACTGCCCAATAAGAATATCAGCATTTTTCTGCAATGATACCGAGACGGAATTACAAGAGGCTTAAGTGAAACCTTTTACAGTAGAAACGAACTTAAAACAGCAACAGTTAAGAAGTAACAAAATAAAAATTCATCAACAAAAATTCAAATTGAAAAGTAACTAAATATTTATTGCAAATGTTCAAAGTGTTGTCCTAAACATTTATGAACACGCGTAAGAACGTCATGTGTCGTCGCACGGCGAATTTGTTCTGGATTTAGCCCAGTTCTTGCCTGGTGTTCATTGAGGCGTTGTAAACTTTGCCCTTAATTGTGCCACAAAGGTAGAAATCTAAGGCGTTAGGTACGGAGGTCTTGCTGGCCAGTTCCAAGGTCCTAGACGTCTAATCCACCTGTCTTCAAACATGTTATTCAGCTGTTGATCCACCTCCCGACTGCAATGAGCTGGCGCCCCATCAAGCTGATACCAACATTTTCTTAACACGTTCATCTAAAAAGTTTGTTATCACGGTTCTCAAAATATTCAAATAAGTTTCGGCGGTTAAATTTTCATTATACCTAAATGTGATAAACTAATCGGTTGTCCATTAACAAACAAAAAACATCAAAACTAAACTTCACTTGAAAATTTATTGCACGAGTCATATGCGGATTTTGCAGAGCCCAAAAATGGCTATTTTTGTGAAAATTTAGATTCGTCAGTCCAAATAACATTTTTTTAAAAGTTCGCAGATTCGTTCAACTTGACCACTAACATCTCGCAGAACTCCACCCTTTGTTTTACATCTTGGGGCTGCAGTCCTTGCACGAGGTACCTAGAATTTAAGCATTTCATCCCATTCTTCTTCAGCACCCTTTGCACCGACATCCGGCGTATGCCTAAATCGCGCTCTGCACTCTGTGCAGAGGACTGTGGATTAGCATGAAAATATGCCAAAACAGTAACTACTGTGTCTTCGTTATTTGTCGTATAATGTGGTAATATTACTTTTCCATTACGTAAAAAGTTTGACTTGAGTCTTCTGAATTTCTTCTGCGTCATTGATGGCAAATGTGGATACAGCAAGCGTCAAACGTGATGGCGAGCGACAAAGATGCGCAATTGAGTAATCCCCACTATTCACCCACTACGCTCTCGCCGGGATTGGTTTTCGGCGGACGCACGCAACTGTCAGTGGCGCACGATTAACTTCATAATAAATTCATCTATAGTCAAAGGAACCTCGCGCCACTGCCTGAATCTGTTTTAAACTAGGGCATGGCCTTACCTGCGCGGGCTCTCGCCATCACGTTTGACGATTGCTGTACCTCTCATTGAATAGTCTGCATGCTCGACCAGCTATGTTGCTACATAAACAGCAAATAAATTGAAAATATATATAATATACTAGCGGACCTGACAGAAATTGTCCTGCCCGATTGCAGCGCCACCTACCGGGTCCAATAAATTGTGAATGTAAACCATCCAGGGACCCACTCAAACACACACAAAAAATTCTATAAAAAATTCAGGAATCATTTAAAGTGCATCATTTTTAATAATTGTCGTTTTTCGATAGTCTCTTGATTTCGTACTGTGACGTCATCGTTAAGTTTTGCAAATATGTCAAAAGCCGTCGAGTTTGGGTATAGGAATACCTAATATGGTTAATTAGAAAACTTTCTCGACTATTCACGGGTGTGATTAAGAACATTATGGTTCTAAGTATTTAAGAAAACGGACATTTAAGCGTTTGAAGATTGAAATTTGTGTCCATTCAGAAGACTCTTTTAGACTTCCTATTTGTAAAGGGGCCAATTTAAAGGATTCTTCGGAGAGAAACATTCATTAGCAATCAATTGATCCTAATTTTAAGCTAATGAGTGTTTTGGATCAAAAGTTATTAGCGATTTTACAAGTGGAGGAAATGTGTCGAAATTTCGAAAAATAATTTTTATTTCAAAAAAGAGAAAAGATAACAAAAAACTTTCCGAATAAAAATAATTCAAACTCATGTGATAAAACCAAATATCAGTAGGTATATATTTGGGGGTTGTCCTATTTAAAAAAATGAACTTTAGTCAACTTCCGGTATAATCGGAGGTGCTAGAAGTCTGAAAATATTTTAAAAAAGTAGAGCACTACCAACTGCATACTATAATTCCATGCAAAGTTTCAAATTTATTCCATTTTTAGTTCTCCATAAACTTCTAGCAGGCCGCAACCGTGGGACACCCTGTATTAACAGTACCAAAAAAGCGTAGCGAAGAACTGTGCATAACCTTTCCTTTCGCATATTTTTTTGAAAATGTGAATCTTATAATGGCGTTCGCACGCGGTTTATACACGGTATCCCACGACGACCTTACACGATCTGTATATGGAACAGTGTGTTTAGTAGAGTTTCACAAATTTGCACAAATAGGTAATCGAGGATGCTCAATTCGACTAAAATATTTTCGACTTTCTGCGACTTCCGGTTATATCAGAAATAGACACCAACTTCCTTTTTTAAATGGAATGCCCACATTTTTATTATGGATTTAGATTTTTGGTCAAATTTTATGGTCACTTTATGCAAAACATCATATGTGTAAAGTGCACCCTCTTCGAGATATTAGACGTTAAAAATAGTCATTTTTCAAATTTCATCAATTATAGCTTGGAAACGTATGAGGCGCCGTTTGTGCCATAAGTATTTGTAGTAAAATAATTAAAAAGATGACAGAGAGAAGAAAAATGTACATGAAAAAAAATAAAATGTGTATTAAGGAAATATTTTTCAGGAATAAAAAAAAATCGCGCGGAAATATTTTTTTCACCCTCTGACAAAAAAAGATTTCGCGGAAATTAATTTTTTTCTCTGGGAAAATTTTTGTCACTGGAAATATTTTTCTTAAGGAAATATTCTTGCGCGCAAGAAAAAAATATTTCCTTGGCTGTGTAGATTTCATGGGATGGTGAAATATTTTTTTCAGCTTTCGTTTACTCACGCATGATGGCGCTAATGTGAATCAGAGATCGCAATCCAGCAATGTTGCCACATTTGCTGGTACTTACAATGCGATCTACTGTTATAAAATTTAAATGTTCTGTGTTGTAAATAGTTCAAGTGATTCAGATGATTCACGTACGTCTCATAACTATGTAAGACAAACATACCTACCAAAGTCTGTGTTGATTTTTTTCAGTTACGGTGTATGGACCACATAAGTGGCGTGTCACAAACGTCAGATTTTCATTACAAACAAAACAAAGCCACTGGCTTTCTGACGTTTTAACCTAACCTCAATATAATTATAGTTGTTTTCAAGTTTTTACACGTAAGCCCAATACACAAATTGAAAATGAACTGTTTTCACTGCAACACGTCTATAATTATATTGCAAAAACTAGTTTAAGACGTAAATAATATCGATAAACGTCAAATGGCACGTGCTTATGTTTTGTTTGGAATGAAAATCTGACGTATGACGGAGGCACTTATGTCCCCTATTCAGGTTAGTTCGTAAGTACGACATGTGCAACTTAGCTACTAGCGCAATTAGTAAGTTGCTCTATTAATAATGCACCTATCGTGTTTATATCCCAACTAGGTTTTGCCAATGCACAAATTTAAAGCGTTCTGATTGGTCAGCTGCATACGTAGAATGATTAAAAAAATGGAATTGAGCTGCGTTTAAAGGTTTCTAAAAATGATAATGAGAAACTATACAAACCGTTAAAAAAGCAATATGTAATACTATTTTTAATCATCATTCTACTTTACTTTACTTTGTCCAAATTCATCACAACAAACTGCAGTGGAAAAATTGGCACTTAGTTCTTAGTACCCAATGTAAATCCTCTTAACTACTTAAGTAGGTAGGTATTATTAATTTATTTTAGCATGCTAAAAATGGGAAATTTATAGTAACAGTATTGAAAGTTCGCACTATGTGGGAATATATTTTTGTTCTTTAATTTAAAAATTTATTTTATTGTGAAAATGTCCTTCAATCAAAATATCAAAATATGGTAGGTAATTTGGTAAAATTATTGCAATATTCCAGAGATTGGCAAAAACCTACCATCCCTTATCTCATTTTAGAAAAAAAATATACAGAAAATTTGTTCCTAATTAAGAGTTATGCTAAAATTTCAATGAAAAGCACAATCTAAAAAACACAAAATAAGTAATTGTATTATTTTCTCATTAAGCAAATACAAAATATTAAAATTGTGGAGGTGTCAATTAAGCAGATATTTTAAAATGAACAAAAATGAATAGAATTAATTACTTACAATACTTTTTATTTGAATTATAGTTGTTGTCAATATAAGTTTGAAGTAAATGGGGACGTTTTCTCTTTGTCTCTCCTTTCTTCTTAAAATATTAATGATCATAGGATTTCTTGAGAAGTCGACCACTCTGCAGACATTTTCTACCACCGCACTTTATCCTTCTTCGTATCGTAATATGATATTTTGAATGAAGGACATTTTCACAATAAAATAAATTTTTAAATTAAAGAACAAAAATATATTCCCACGTGGTGTGAACTTTCTACTGTTACTATAAATTTACATTATCATGTTTTCTCATATGTGTTTCCATATGAGTGATTTTCGAGTCAGTTACTGACAGTCCTTTTCCGAAAAAAACCTACTATTTCCAAATGTTCTTTTTACTATGTTTTTACTTATGAATAATCTCTTGCGAAAAATCATTCTGTTTGAGTTGGCAAATGCTGACTTGAAAATCGCTCATAAGAAAACACATATGAGAAAACATACAATAATGAAACTAAATTTCTAAAAACAAAATGCCATAATCCTTGCATGTGTTCCTAGATTAGGGAGTAAGCGTTTTTTTGCATTGTATTTCAGTTCTGGCGCCACGCCGCTACGTATGCAGATGCACCTGACCAATCAGACCGCTTTAAATTTGTGCATTGGCAAAACTTAGTTGAGATACAAATAAACGCGTACCTATCGGTAATCGAACGTGTTCGGTGCTCCATTCCATGCCTTGATCTTGGCTGCTTCATTGCTTATATTTTGTGTTCCCTAGTGCTGGTGCATTAAACCTACAGAACAGAGCACTGCGCAACTGCGCTTATGAAATAAACTGAATACACTATAACTACTAAACAAATCAAACGTAGACGTTGGTATTTCTGTCATACCTAGTTAATGCGATGTACATGAATTATCTAGTACCACCTAGATTATTTACAACACAGTAAAAATTTTGAATTTTACAGATTACAGTCCCACCCATCAGAAAATAATGGCAACATTGCTGGATGGCGATCCCTGAGTCACGTTAGCGCCATCATACGTAGGTAAACGAAAGCTGAAAAAAATATTTCTCCAGCCCATGAAATCTACACAGCCAAGGAAATATTTTTTTCTTGCGCGCAAGAATATTTCCTTAAGAAAAATATTTCCAGCGACAAAAATTTTCCCAGAGAAAAAAATTAATTTCCGCGCAATCTTTTTTTGTCAGAGAGTGAAAAAAATATTTCCGCGCGATTTTTTTTTATTCCTGAAAAATACATATTTCCTTAATACACATTTTCTTTTTTTCATGTACATTATTATTTTTTCTTTGTCGTCCTTTTAGTTATTTTACTACAAACACTTATGGCACAAACGGCGCCTCATAAAATCTACACAGCCAAGGAAATATTTTTTTCTTGCGCGCAAGAATATTTCCTTAAGAAAAATATTTCCAGCGACAAAAATTTTCCCAGATAAAAAAATTAATTTCCGCGCAATCTTTTTTTGTCAGAGGGTGAAAAAAATATTTCCGCGCGATTTTTTTTTATTCCTGAAAAATACATATTTCCTTAATACACATTTTCTTTTTTTCATGTACATTATTATTTTTTCTTTGTCGTCCTTTTAGTTATTTTACTACAAACACTTATGGCACAAACGGCGCCTCATAGAAACGGTACGAGATAAAGAAAAATGACTTACATGTCCCTATCCTAGTTTTTAATTCTCTATCTATTGAGTGTGGAAAATACTGTCTGCTGATTGGTCAAAAAATGACAAAAAGTTGTCAATCGGGAAGCAGTATTTTCCAGACCCATTAGATAGATAATTAAAAACTAGGATAGGGACATGTAAATCATTTTTCTTAATCTCGTACCGTTTCCAAGTTACAATTGATGAAATTTGAAAAATGACGATTTTTAACGTCCAATATCTCCAAGAGGGTGCACTTTACACATATGATGTTTTGCATTAGGTGACCTTAAGATTCGACCAAAAATCTAAATCCGTAATAAAAATGTGGGCATTCCATTTACAATAAGGAAGTTGGTGTCTATTTCCGGTATAACCGGAAGTCGCAGAAAGTCAAAAATATTTTAGTCGAATTGAGCATCCTCGATTACCTGATTATGCAAATTTGTGTAATTCTACTATATATACTTTTCTATACCGGGTGGGGATTTAGTGTGTAATCGGTTCATATCTCTGGTACTGCTTAAGATATCAAAATGAAATTTTACACGTATGTGGGAAACGACATGGAGCATTTCGTAAAATTATTTATGTATATACAGGATGTTCACATTGTGAGTACCAGACCAAAGTTCTATTTCTTTAAATGGAAACCCCACAAGTATTTGCGTGATTTCGATTCCCCATAAAATTTCATGAAAATTGATATACTACATGATGTGGTTTTGAGTAAGGACTGTTAAGATATTGACATTTTTGTGTCATTATGGTCCCTAATTTATGGCGCTCTGACGTCTACTGATCAAAGCCACCTAATTATTTTTTATTGAAAAGGGTTTACACACTGCTGTATTTGTGAAATCTATAAATACTTTCACCATAATACTCAGAATTATACAAGGTGGTTAAGTTATGCAAAAGCGAATTTTTCTCAAAAATTTCAAATAGAATACCATGTATATTATTTGCACAACTGACAGTCAGTTAACTAAGCTTTTAATTGATGTAGATATTGCCAGGTCTACTACTGATAGTTTCGGCAGATATTACGATTGAACAGCAAAATTTTTGAATTTCATTATTAGTTTATATTCTTTTTGGCGAATTCCCCCTATTCTGTTGCTCAAAACTCACAATAATGTTTATATTTTGTATTTGCAAATTGGTATAAATATAAAGACAATAATCTTATTATAAAATTGTTTCTTGATGGTCATATTTTTAAATGTATAAGGTCTTTTTAAAGTTGGGTATAATGTTCAAACAAGGAGTGCCATGGAAGAAAATATTATCTTTAAGAAATAATCTTGCAATGGGATTTCTTGTGTTAATGTAAACTTCATTTGCTAAATATTTTATAGAAACAAAATGCAGACCTTTTTGGGAGTTTTGGGTGACAAAATAGGGGAGATCGTCAAAAATAATGTAAAATACTAAGAAAACTACATTTTTATAAATCAATTGTACATTATGTCGAAACTTTTACTGGTAGACTTGACAATATCCACATCAATAAAAAGCTTAGTAAAATGGCCATCAATTGTACAAATAATATACATGGTGTTCCATTTGAAATTTTTGAGAAAAAATCTGTTTCGCATAACTTAACCACCCTGTATTATCTCAAGCATTATGATAAAATTATTTGTAGATTTCAAAAATGCAACAGTGTGTGGACCTATTTCAATAAAGAAATTTTAGGTGGCTTTGGTTAGTATGAGTCAGTAGCGTCATAAATTTGGGTCCATAATGGCACAAAAATGTCAATATCTCAAAATTCCTTAGTCAAAACCACATCATGTAGTATATCAATTTTCATGGAATTTTATGGGGAATCCATATTATGCAAGGATATGTAGGGTTTCCATTTAAATAAATATAACTTTGGTCTGGTACTTAGAATGTGAACATCCTGTATATACCTAAATAATTTTGGGAAATGCTCCATGTGGTTCCCCACATTCGTGCAAAATTTCATTTTGATATCTTAAATAGTTCCAGAGATGTGAGCCGATTACACACTAAATCCCCACCCGGTATACAGATCGCGTAAGGTCGTCGTGGGATACCCTGTATATAATAACTACAAGTTGCATTGTTCGGAAAACCAATTTAACCAATTGAATTTAATAAATATTTTATATTACAAATATGTATATTCTACTTACATTATAAATTATTATTCACGTTTGATTGACATAAACTTTAAAACATGGACATTTTGTTTAGATACCTTATAAATTTTCTTGGAAATGGAATTCGGCAGTTTTCCAGTTGTTGCATTCAGATTAAGGGTGTGTGCTGGTGATAATTTGCCATTCTCCTTATCCAATTTCAGATCAATACTTTTCTTTGGCACACATAAAGGTTTCACTGAACTTTTGGGTACGTTAATAAAAGCTGCTGTTGGCGCATTTGGCCCCACCGAGTCGGAAGTTTTCCCTCCAAATTTCACCATTTTCTTAATCTTTTCGGTTACGGTTTGCCTTATTGTAGAATTGCCACGATTGAAAACCGTGCGAGGATAAGTGAACTTATCGTAAGCTGCCTGGTACTCTGAAGGAACAACAGATGATTTTTTTATTACATACACAGACGCGCTTATTTCGCTAACGCCAGGACGTTCCGTATTATCCATTCTGAAACTGGGGCTTTTCGAAATTGCTGACATTTTCCGACACTGCTAATAACGAATGAAATATTATATAATCGCGAAACATATTAATTAAACATAGTGCCGTAATTAATTATGCGAATGGTGGCTAGTCAGGTACCTATCAGCTATCAGCCCCAACGAGGACAGCAACTGAACTAAAATAAAGAGGCGAGTTTGGCATTTATATCAGAATGTAACACCCCGTCCCGAGATGAACATTATCGGCTGTAGTTTTTATCAGTTCCGCACAGTGGCTCATATCTCCCAGCCACAGGCATGTAAAAACTAATTAACCAAATATTAATTTGTATGCTAAACGGAAGCTTTCGGCTTTCATGATAACAAATAAAAACTAGAAAATTTAAAGAAAAACTATACCGGGTGCCTGGATGGTCGCGTTACCACGAAATCGTTCTGCAGCCCGCCAATGCCTTGATATTTGGGTCAGGTGCATGGTACTTTCTCCAGTGCTCTTCGATATACGTTTGTAGGCAGAGTTTCACAAAAATGGATAAACATGAACTCCGAGCGGTGATAAAGTACTTGCAAAAGAAAGGTTTGCCGCCAACTGAGATTCATCAAGATATGGTAAATGTGTTAGAAGACGATGCTCTAACATCAGATTGTGAAAAACTGGTCCAGAAATTTTAAACTTGGACGAACCATGTGAATCTGCTGAAGGTGCTGGGTTCCCGCAAACGGTGGTTACTCAAGAAAATATAAATTTGGTGCACGAGCTGGTCATAAACGATCGACGAGTAGGGTGCGAACTATATCTGAAACTCTTTTCGGTAGGCAGTGTAGAAAAAATTTTGAAAGTACATTTAGCCCTTAGAAAAGTGTCTGCAAGATGGGTGCCTAAAATGCTTTTGCCTGATCAAAAACGCGCCAGAGTGTTGATTTCGCAGGGCAAATTGTAACGATTCAAAACAAACGAGAGCAGTTTTCTTCATAAATTCGTGACTGTCGATGAAACCTGGGTTCATCATTTTGATCCCGAGACAAAACGCCAAAGTATGGAATGGAGGCACAAGAATTCTCCGCCACCCCGCAAATTGCGCGTTGTACCGTCCGCTGAAAAACTCATGGCAACAATTTTTTGGGATGCCTAAGGAATTTTGTTAACGGACTACTTGGAACGTGGACACCCTATAACAGGGATTTACTACGCTGGATTAATAAAAAAATTGCGCGAAGCCATTAAAGTTGAAAGTTGACCGCTGGAATTCTCCTTCGCCATGACAATGCACCGGTTCACAAAAGTCGCGTTTCAATGAGTGCCATTTGTGAATCTGGGTTTGAAGTTTGAATTGCTGGAGCACCCGCCCTATTCGCTAGACCTAGCCCCCAGTGACTACCGCCTAACTAAAGGAACACCTTCGTGGACATCATTATCCCGATGACAATGCGGTTATCCAGGCTGTAAATGGGTGGTTGGAGGAGTAACCAAAAGAAATTTTTCTGAGGCATCAAAACTTTGGAACACAGATATACAAAGTGTATTTCAGTCTATGGGGACTATGTAGAAAAATAAATATACAGGGTGATTCAGAACGGACGTGCCAAATTAAAATGGGTGCTAGAGGGACTCCAAATAAGACGAAAAGTTTATATGAACATATATGTTCTAAAGTGACTACTAACAAAGATATAGGGTGTAAAAGTTTTAATATTTTTTTTAAATATCGTCATGTAATAATTGATGTGTTTTCTCGTTCTTCTTGTTAGTTTTGTTAGTGTTATTCTTAATGAACTATTTTTTTTCAATTTTCACTTTCCTTGCATATCGGTGAAGCCATTATGGAAAATTTCAGTGCATGTGCACGATTTCACAAAAAGCTATTTCATTCAAAAACTAAGCATTTTACGAAAAATTTTGAAGATACCAATTACTTCCCAAATTGAACGTAGATTTCAAATACCTACATTAATATCACCTGCATTCGCCAGTGACGTAACATTGGATTGGGGAAATAAATAAACGGCCTACCCCGTAGCAACGCTACTGATGGGGGTAGCAGAGCAATTTTTTTTTGAAAATTAGAACTTGGCAAATGAAAACGACACTTTAAATTTCAACTCAATAACTTTCCTAGTTACTAAGATAAACAAATATTAAAACTTTTACACCCTGTATCTTTGTTAGTAGTCATTTTAGAACATAATATGTTCATATAAACTTTTCGTCTTATTTGGAGTTCCTCTAGCACCCATTTTAGTTTGGCGCGTCCGTTCTGAATCACCCTGTACATTTCTGTTGTGCTAGACTTCTTCTTTCTATGTTAGGAACAATAATTAGTGTACGACCCTCGTACCTAGTAGCCGAACTAAAATGGCGCCGAAATTACACATTTTCTTATAAAGGAAGTTGGTTTAATGCGTAAGAAAAACAACATGGTTGAATATCATTATTCAATGGGCTGTAGGAAATCTATGTACAATACGTTTCTAAGGCAACATTCGTTCAAGGGTTAATTGTTTTGAACACTACGCATCTAGTCTAGTCTAGACGTGGGATACAAACACATAGAAGCCGGTTGCCTGTTCGCTGATTGCCAGCGCCGACACGAATCAGAAACGAGCGTCAGCCGGTGCAAACCTGCTTTGTTTATGTGTAGTCGTAGTAGGTATTCTCTGATCAGAAATAGACTGTTGGAGCTTTTAGGAGCCTTAAGGGTACAAACATAAAGAAAGCCGGTTGCCTGCTCGCTGGTTGCCGGCGCCAACAAAAACCGGAACAAAAACTGCCTGCGTCCGATCAAAAACGGTTTAGTCCCATTTCGTGCGTTCCCGTTTCGGGCGTCGATGAAATTTGTGCCATTTCGTGCGTCGCCCCAAACCTCTACCTGGTTTGAGTGCCGTTTTGGGCGCTGACCTGCTGATAATCCAGCAAGCCCCTAATTCCAGTTTATCTTTACAACACAACGCTGTTAATAACTAGACTTGAATGCGGAATTGTATGTTGATTTCGCTACTATTGTTTTCAAATAATGTTTTTGTTTTGGCGAGCTGAGCTTGCCCAGACCAGAAATAGTGGGCCGTGAAACAACTTTTTTGGCCGTATTCAGTGACGGGCAACTATAAAACAAAGCAGTAGGTACGTTTTGAATGCCTTTATTGCAACAAGTACCTATAACGCACGAACTGGCACTATTTAATTAACCAGTAAATTCTCGACGCACGAATCGGCACGAAAACAGGTAGAAACCCAAAAACGCACGAAACAGGAACGCACGAAACGGGAAGATACCTCAAAAACAAGCATCAAATCAGCCGGCATGAACCTGCTTTATTTATGTGTAGTCGGATATATTAACAAAAGTAAACTCTTGATGCTTATAGACGAAAATGCAACCAGCAAGCAGGTAACACGCGTTCTTTGTGTAAGAATGCTCGGGGTACGAACATAAAGGAAGCCTGCTCGCTGGTTGCCGGCGCCGAAACAAACTGCTTGCGTCCAATCAGAAACGAGTGTCAGTCGCCATGGATCAACTTTGCTTATGTGTAGTCGCATTTATTAACACAAATAGATTGTCGGCGTATATAGGCGGCTGCAACACGCTTTCTTTGTGTTACCTACTTGCTGGTTCTCCATACGTTGATAAATGCAACTGTACATAAACAAAGCAGGTTCGTGCTGGCTGACGCTTGTTTCCGATTGGATGCAGATAGTTTGCGAGCAGGTAACAGGTAACCGGCTTCCTTTATGTACCCTGAGGGTTCTTAAGCAAAGACAATCTGTTAAGTACCTGCTTGCTGGTTGCAGGCGTTTAGAGGCGCCAAGAGTCTACTTCTGTTAATAAATGCGACTACCATAAACAAAGCAGGTTCATGCCGGCTGACGCTCGTTTCTCTTTGGACGCCGGCAGTTTTTAACGGCAACGGCAACCAGCGAGCAGACAACACCCGCCCTTTGTGTGTGTACCCTTAACGGGTTTAATGTGGCCGTAAAACTGCAACTCCTTGTGGATGATCGAGTTATAGCTAGTGCTGGCAGCAAAAATCGATTTTTCAATTAATCTATATTTTCGATTATTCGCAATTTTGGGAAAAATCGAAAACCGATTAATACTTTAAAAATCGATTTCAAAAGTAGATTTTAAAAATCGATTTCCAAAGTCGACTTTAAAAATCGATTTCTAAAGTCGACTTTAAAAATCGACTTTGAAATAGATTTTAAAAATCTATTTTTAAGTCAATTTTAATGTTGACTGAAAACCGATTTTCAAAATATGTAGATAGTTAGGTCTTTTCAAATAAATTATTAGTTATTTAACGAACAAGTTTATTAATAAAGGCGATTAATAATTGAGACATTTTTACTCACGAGCGCAGCGAGTGAGTAAATTGTCGAGATTTTTAATATGAGTTATTACAAAATTTTTTCGTCGACTTTTAACGTAAAATCTTCGTCAACATTCATTTATTAAATTTTGTACGAATAGGACTTTTCATTATAAAAAATGCTGAGGCGCATGCGCGAACGCGCCATGACAATTTCGGACGAATGTCAAAGTCTTGTATCAATATCCCCTAGAGGGGTAGGCGGTATTGCTTGTTTGAAAGTGTTTATTAATTCTTTGGTAACATTAGTAATAGTTCGGAACTAAAACACTATGGAGCATCCAAGCATTGTGCTTTTGGTGACTGCCAAGGTGATAGCAGTGCGGGAAGGCCAAGTTATCGCTTGAGATTACGATTTTATCCATTTCCTAAACCCTGCCTAATACTGGGAAAAATCGAAGTTAATAACTAGGTTGGTGACCATGTGAGGAAGTGAGGATTAGTTCCACCTATATAAATGATGTTGCTTGGATAAAAATGTGTAAGAGGCAAGATTCGAAATGGAAAAGTGTATTGAACGTTTCCAGGTTTTAAGTCATTATTTGTTAGGTCTTTAAAATAAGAATTACTTGTAGTTACATACATACATTTCAGAAAAATACGCACCTGTACCTATATTAAGGGGTCGATTCTGTAACTAATCGTTTACGGTCGACAATATTTACATAACGACATTGTTTGAACGACTATCTGAACGACTTTTTTGAGAGGTACATTCTGTATCCAAGTCGTTATGATATCGGTCTTGAACATAAAGCAACGACAAAATTTGACGTATACTATTAAAGTTGGTAATAAATTTGACAAACCACATACTCGTTGATTAATTTGTGGTTAACAGTTTCCTACATCTTTGCGTTTCGACAGCTTATTGTTTACCTGCTAAGTCCATTATTAATACAATTTGGTTAGTTGCATTAGGTCCAAGAGATAAAAAATCGACTCGAACTTGCTCAAATAACTACTCCCCGGACAAGTACCCCGACAGGGATTGAACTACAGAACAAATCCTTGACGAGAGTGTGTACTAAACAGTTTGTTTGCACACCAGCTGCAGCGTACTGATGAGATCCAACGAGAGTGAAATCATGATATGCAGTTGCTGTGGACAAACAAACCAAATAGTTTCTATTCTTCTTTTATGTCCAAGAGGTCATCAAAAAACCACTGGATAGCAGTACGAAATTTATTTAAGTGAACTGCAAACGAATATATACCATTCAGGAAAAATTAATTTGATGGAAGTGATCCTGACATTATTATTGAAAATTTTGCTTTCGGAGTCGCAATTAATTGAGAATAAACCATGCATGTTCATTATTTGGTAAATTCATTTCATACTTGTACGCGCCACAATAATTGTGTTATCAAAACAACCAAAAAGTAGAATTATCGTTTACATACGACAGCGAATATGGCGTCGCTGCATAACGACAAATTGCAGTCGTTAACGTACGATGGTCGTTTATTACAAAACAAGGAAAATCGTTGCGATGTCGTTCATAGGCGACAATCGGTAGTGAACGATGTCGTTGGTGCTTACAGAATCGACCCCTAAATCCTTTTTCTCCGTTTTCTTTTAAAAAATTGATTAATTTTCAGGGCTATATTAAAAACCTACATGATTGAAGTATCTTTGGTTAACATTCCCATATTTCAAGCAAGAGCCAGGAGCCAGTCACGCCTTCGGGATTCAGCCTCACAATTTTACGAGGGATGTCACTTGGAAATAACATTATGTAATAATTTTCCGTCTTTCAAACACCCTCCTTATTTGGTATTATACTGTATTTACTTACGAATATTCCACACGAAGTTTATAACGCCTGACAGCTGACAGTGACACTTGTCCGAAAATCTAAAAACAGCTGATTGTCAGCACATGCGCACTAACGAACACAGAACGAAATGAAAAGGTCTATTACGATTTCAGAAACTATAAACTTGACAGTGATAGATCTTGATGACATGACAACTTGATTTGGATATTTCATGTGTTGACCGCATGTGCCATCTGCAAGTGTAAGTGAAAACTACACTTTCTTGAGCGGCACCAATAGCTATTGGATGGACCGTCTAATGTATATTCAGCCAAGGCTGTTGCTGATTTTATCAAAGACTTGTAGAGGGGACTTACCTATTTACATTTAGGACTGAAGCAGGAATAATACTCACAGTCTAAGCGTTTGTGTGTGGAAAAGGCAAAACAAAGCAGTCGACCAGTTGCGTAGTAAACAGGTGCTGCCGCGGAAACAGAATATCGCGAAACATTCGCTTGGTCCGTTGCTTAAATATAATAACAAACAACGATCCCCGCGACCCCCTGGCCAACGAACGTGTAAGCTTCAAAACAAAATCAGCTGTTGCATAAGGACGCTAGGTCCAGTCTATAAGTCTTTGGATTTTATCACTATTTGTTGGCGTCTCCGATTTCGGCAAAATCCTAAAACATTTTGGTCATCATTCGTTTTTATGATGATAAATAGTAAAATGCAGATAGAAATATATTCAGAAATTAATGTATTGCGCCTATTCTTGAGTAATTTTAAGACATAAGAAAAGAATTACTTCCGGGCCTGGTATACAGGTGTCCAGCCAAAAATCCAAACTTCAAATCTAGTTTCCCTGGGTCAAAAGAAACTTATCTGAACCAGTTTATCTTAGTACAATTCTGCTTCCTTAAAAAGTTATGGGACTTCGAAGAACAATTTTTTATTCCACCTTTTCATAATTTCCCGGCGCGCATTGCCTGATGTTCTGCATGTTTGGTGCCTACTACGGCTAATGTGCTTAACGGAGGTCGAATTCATGATGAGCGTCGTCGATATGCCAAAGTAGCATTAACTTCATTATGCATTTTTCTCTAGTAGGTATACCTTGTTTACAGTTAAACGATTGTTCTTTCCATAAAACTAGTAATGTAGTAATTAATGTTTTAAAATTTGTACCCACCAGCAAAATTGATAAAAACGAAAGAAGATGTATAGAGTGAAAGTTGGCGCCTTCTATAGTTTACTCAAAAATAACTGCATATTATTGTTCAGCTGCACAAAAGTTTCACTAAAATAACTACAAAAGAGCGCCAGAAATGATGAAAACATTAAATAGAAAATTGTTCTTCATTCTTCAAAAGCCCATAACTTTTAAGGAAGCAGATGTACTAAGATAAATTGGATGAGATCAGTTTCTTTCCAAGGAAACAGGATTTGTAGTTTGGCCCATTCTTTACTGGACAACCTGGATACCGTCACTCTTGTCGTGTTAACTTTATATTCAAAATCGGTTTCCAAACCAAATTTTAAAGCCCATTTTAACATAGACTATAAAAGCCGATTCTAACATCGACTTTAAAAATTGATTCTAAAGATCGATTACAAAATCGACTAATCGATTTTACATTTCTGCCGATTTTGCTAGCACTATTATTAACTCGGGTGAATTAAAACAGGAGCCCCAGCCGTAGAATCACATAATATTCCTAAAAATACAAAGCAAAGAAGCAAACGCACATTCTTTCCACAAAGTTCTTTAGATGGGCAGACAATTCATGCTGTTCTTATTCAATTTTAGAGAAATACCATTCCACGATTACTAATTTTCATGTTAATAAATAAAAAAGTATGGGTTAAACAAAGACATTCTTTGGGGTTAAGTGTGAGTAGGGACCCACGCATAAGCGGTTCAGTACTTCTTGGATCATTTATAGTTCAACCCTGCAGTAGGTACTTACGGAAAGTGCACAACCCGGAGTTGTGATTGCAGCAGTGATAACAGATGATCGAGGAGATTAGTAGCGTTTCTGGTATGCTTCAGGACAATGAAGTACATACTTTTATCAATCGCAAATGTGCGTTTTCTACCAGAGAATACCACGTACAACGTATTTCGTTTCTTAAACCATTGAATAATGAACCGTATTATGCGTTCGGAAACGCACGAGTAATGAACGGTTGCAGGTAAATAAATTTTTCAACAGGAGGTATTAGACTGTGTTAGAAACACAAGTGGATAAGCAGCGAAATCTATTGCGATAAGCATTCCGTCCTTTTACCTCGAAAGATACGGAACTCTAAAAATAGAGATACATCCTTTCCACAAGCATCGATCTTACTATTACACTTACTTTACGCAAAGGCAAATTGTCATTATCTATTTCTTGAAAAATATCTGCATTCTTAGCTGGTCTAGTCTTAGGCTCCATCATGTCATTCCACAAAGCCATAAGTTGCTTCTTTTCGTCAGCAATCATAGAAGTTGCAGAATAAAATTTGTCATCGTTTTTCACCGTACATAGAGTACACGCAGACTTACTCCACTTCGTTTTTGAAACGATCGTAAGCTGATTTTGGTCACACGTCTTCTCTAACTCCGAAAGAATCTTATCGTCATCGAAACACTTGCATGAATGTATACGTTGTTGCATTTGTTCTAGACTGAGAACAAGCGAATGAATTTGCTTTATATCGTCTTCTATGCGTTCATTGCCACTTTCCTTTTTGACAGTAGAAATTGTTTTCGCTCGACGTTTTGAACTCTTCTCGTATTCGGTAGCGCGTACGCGCGACAACGATTGCTTGAAACGTAAATTAACACTACTGTTAACAACTGAAGGAGACTGACCAACTTTCTCTTGTTTATAAGCACCCCAAGAGTTTGTTCTTAATTTGGAAGCTTGAGGGAGTTTTCCCACATTATACAAAGCACCCTGGTCAGAATTTGCATTCTCCAAATCAAGATATTTTCGAAATGGAAACTGTTCCTGGGGTTTCTCTTTACTTGCGTCTTGTTTTGCTTGATGGAGTCCTTCAATATTTATATTTTCTGGTTTACCCTTCTCAACGACAAAACTTCCATCAGCCCTACTAATTATACCATTTAAAATCTTATCGTCGAACCATTGCAGAAATTGTTCAGATTTAGTCTGAGATCTATCAATACCGAATTTTCTGTAATCACATGGACACATGTACAGTCCGCCACTCTTTTTACTAGAATATGAAGCACACAATTGATTTTTTGGTACTCGGGAACAGTGTTGGCAAAGGCAACTTTTTTCGATGTTAGCTTTATTGGTAGCAGTGCCACTTCTAGCAGTCACGGAAACATGATTCTTTCTATGCAACTTCTCTTCAACCCGCACCTTACTTTTCTTAGTTATTTGATTGTCTACTACATATGAAACTGGTTGAATGTCTCGATAATACTTTGCTGGCTTACATTTAACACTACAAATATCTCTACATCGCAATTTGGTACAAGAATTGCAGGTTGGCCTGTAGGAACAACAATTATATTCTTTGCAATGAGTGTTATAATACTCCTGGCAATACATAATATAATTTTGACATTTTACTGAAATTTTATTACCCTTTGAACCACCGAATACATAAACCGCAACGACAATGTTTGAAGACGTAAACCGCCATCTATCTAATTCGCCTTTAACTATGTCTATAATCAGGGCTGCCTATTACTTTAATAAGCAAATAACATTATTCTTCAAATTTAAGAATTTCCCACACGATATAACATAGCGGATACACGATTGTGACATCCTGTATACGTGAATCACATCCAGATGAGATTAGGAATAACGTTCGGGATCGGGACATTGGTAGTAGCCTCGTCTCAAGCTTCTTCAAATAGTTTTCAAGCGGATATGGGGTCTTCATTTCGGAAATATGTACCGATACCCAAAGACGTACTTAATATAGCGCTCGTTGACAATAATAGAATAGGGCATTCTATGTCGGAAGTAACACTTCTAGAGTGCGATTGCGCTAGCAAAAAAACGTTTTGACATCGTTCGTTGTTGTTTCTGCACCACCTACAACAAAAAAGATTCTCATGTCGTGCACTAAACCGAGTCCAACTTTAGCTTAAAAGGCTTCTGCATCAATTCCACCATGGCTTGCGTCACTACAACATCGCTCAGATTCCATTCTTTTAGATCGACACCTCATAGATGACGTTGAACCACAGTCTGTGTGGACAACTCATAGCGGAAGTGCACTACATCGCTGGGCTCTAAGGCACATGCTCATTTCCCTGATGTTTAAGAGCCCGACACACCAATTTACTAAGAATCGGCGGGGGGGGGGGGGGTTCAGGGGTTCGGACCTAGAGCGGACGGCAAAACTATCTCGATAAGCAGGGAACTAGTCGACCAAACTAACACTGAGAATGAACTTGTTGCGCGCACTCCCTATTTCGGGATCGATTGACAGCTGAGCAACTTTGATCAGTAGTCGAAAGATAGACGAGAGCACGAGCTACGACGAAAAACTTCGAATGCAAGGGTACCACTGTTTTATTAGGTTCTATAGGTTCTATAAGAAGCAGTTTTTCGCCCACATATAACATGCTCCTTCGTTTATTGTTTTCATATTTTTTAATAAATTTCAAAATAGTAATAGTAGATTTGTATTTTAAGAACTGTTTGCAAACAAAAACAACTTAATATCATTTATAGTTTTTGAAATATTTACAAACAGGTGAACGTCTACCGTGCTCCCAAAATTCCTGTGTGTGTCGGGCTCTTAAGATTGGATTGTGTTTACCATTTCTGAAATAAGTGACGAATATTTCACAGCCCTGCAATCCGGTTGAAGAGAGTTATCAAAATCACGACTACATCGGAATTCATAGCCTGCACAAATACTGTTTTTGCCCATTCATTCATGCAACGTTGCAACACAAAGATGACGTTTATGGTATCCGTTTCCTCGCGATCACATTCTTCTTTCACGTCAAGTTCCGGTCCAACGTTGAGTGCACCACGTTTTATGAAAAAGTCGTACTTAGGATGCTTCAGGTTTGACGTGGTTCCTTCACTGGGGTAGTTTTAAACAACTGTGCATTATTAGACAGCTGTCGCAGAAACTCTGTCCAGTTTTTGGCAGTCTTAAATTTAACCATTACCTTCAACCGCACACCAATGCCTCTGTACCGTCCTTAATTGACAATTCCTAGTAGGCACCTCAGATTACATACATGTCCAGTATCTGCGTCTTTCGCAACTGCATTTCAATATGCTTTAAGCTGCCAATGGAGAGGTAGTTCTCACACGATACGGTTCCAACTTCGAAACCAGTGATTTAATAAGTTCACCACCATCACAAACAAAATGCAGTGGAGATTCTTGAAAGTCAATGGGTGGCAACTTCGTTTCAGTTTCATTCTGACGGAAATCTAATACATCTAACTTTCTAGAATGTTTACATTCTCTCCCTGCTCTTGTGACTCAAGGAAAAAATTGTTGGTTGTCACCACCATTCAAATGCATTGCAACGTACATCTCACCAAGAATACTGCAATCGTCAGACGTGATGGCGAGCAACAGAGATGCGCAGTTGAGTAATCCCGAATATTCATCCACCACCCTCTTGACCGGGATTGGTTTTCAGTGGACGCACGCAACTGTCAGTGGCGCACGATTAACTTCATAATAAATTCATCTATAGTCCAGGGAACCTCGCGCCACTGCCTGAAACTAGAGCGTGGCCTTGCCTGCGCGGGCTGTCGCCATCGCGTTTGACGATTGCTGTAGAAGTAGTAATCCCCAACATAACAACTTGTTCGGTTTTCTTTTAGGGACCTTGAATAGACGGAGGGTTCTTTATTGGTGTATCAAATGGTCCAAATTTAAAAATCTATGAAATAAGTGAATATAGGTATAACCACAGCATAACCAGGTGGTTTACAGGGTGTCCATTTTCTATGTATTCGATAGACGGTCAAATTTCCTTTGCTATTCGTCTGGCAGTCAATAATCACGTAGCGTGGTTTCTCTAAATGCGTGTTCCAGTCTTGGCGGCTCACTTTTGCATCGATGTTTGCGGCAACAGCGGGTACTCGTAGTTACAGTTCCCAGCTGCGAAGGTACAGTTGAAGCGTCCTCACTTTGACAATTTGGAGGAGATTTAGGTATACAGCGTCTGATGGATGGGGATACGGCATTCTCCCATGAACCTTGTTCAGTTCAATTCTGGTGTACTCGTTGCCCACGAAAGCGTTCCCATCGTTTTTAAATAGATTAGTCAGGATGAGCTCGCGTCGAGAAGGTGGGTCAGTGAGTCTCCACTAGTTGTCAATCCGGCATCCTCCAGAACACTCACCTCTCCTTCGTTCACAGAATCGATCACTTTGAGAGTGCTCGTCATACACATGTTCTTTATTCGATCCACCTCCACTCCGCTGATATCGTCGTAGCGGATGTCGTCAAAGAGGAAGCTCAGAGAATTATTTGTTAGTGCTGCTGCATTGCCTGCACTCCTGATGAATCTGCCCTCGACGTATAAATGGCTGAGATGCAGCAGTACTTAAACGTCTTGCTAGTGAATTAGTATGCGAATTTCATCATTGTCGTTGAAACAAACAGTTTGTGCACGTGCACCTCGACACGGCGTGTGAACCCATCCAAGGCAGCACCGTCAAGAACGCGATGTATCTTTGTCATTATTCACCTTCTAAGTACTGCTGCTGAAGCACCAACTTGCTTGCTTTACATACTGCATTATTCAACATTGCGCACGTCCCCCAGTCAGCCCCGACGTTGACGCCCGTCGTCCCAGCTACTAAGATAGGCAAGTCTCAGTTGACTGATCATTTCTTTGCTTTATTGTTTGTTGTGCCAACCGCAGCGATGTCTGTGCCAACAGCCAGCCGTGCTGTGTGCGAATTTTTCCCCTAACACCGTCTGCTATCTCATAATACATGATCGCATAGTACAGTTGAATATATCGAATATACTCCCTCAAACGATTCAGTCAAGAGAAAGGTGTGAAAACAAGAGTTGCTTCAATTTGCGTAGAAAATAGAGTGACCCTGTAACAAAACGGGAATTTAAAGAAGTGTTAAAGCCAGATTAGAGCCTGATTTTGGAGACAGTATTCGACCATTAAACCGTCAAGAGATATCCATCTTCATAAAAGTGTACTGCCCCGTTTGTATCTCATTGTGTTAGTAGATTTCTAAATGCCACACGGGGGTCCGGCAAATTCTCAATGAGCACTCCAGTCGGAAGAGGTAATTCGATACGCGTCTTTTGAGAATGAACTGAAACTTTCGCACATGTGTGTCCTTTTTAACAAGATTCTCTGAAAACCTTTTGTCAAGTCCTTAGGTCTGTTTCCTGTACAAACAAAAGATGAATCCATATCGTAAATTCAGATGTCAGTGTCTTTAGAAGTCAAGTGCTCTTAAACCAATTCGTCGCGCCCATGAGTGTGACGGGCAAAGAGCGACCCTTGTCCGGCGCCTTGCTGTCCCCACAACAGGGGGTAAAGAACGTAACATTGGGTACAAAGGCAATAGCGATATTTTCCACAGGGTTAATTGAGAGAATGCGCTAAAGTTGTGTTATATCATGTTTAGTTAAGGTATGATGTGTTATATAAATATTTCCATCAATTGTTTCCGTATTTTAAGTTACTGCTTGTTAAATCTAGTGCCATTTGCCATTTTCTGTTCTATATATGTGTTTTGTGCTGTTGGAGGCGAGAGATGTTTTCATGGGATATTTTACTCTATTTTCGCAGGTCGCCTCATGTTTAGATTGAAATCCCACAGTAAATGTAAAGTGTAGAATGTCAGAAAGTGGCTGAAATTCTAATTTGAGTACAATAATTTTCCTGATGGATATGCAACCAGCATTACTTTAAGAGAAATCACGCCCTGTTAGATGTAGGATCTAAGTACAAAGCATCAGTACCCACCCCCCTTAAACCAGTTCGATTCAAGAAGAAACCCTTATTGGTCACAAATTCCATGCTCGTTCAGAGATGGACAAGTTACCATAAAACCCCACCCCGTTTTCGAATATACCCCTAATCGGGGGAGAAAAGATTTCTGACTGGTCATCTAGAGACCCTCCCAATTTTTCCAAAAGTTATAAATAGTATTGCCTCAGTCCGAGAGGACAGTCTTGTTTTTCGCTATTTGATATTCAAGTTAGTCTTGTTTTCCCTATTTGATATTCAAGTGAGTCTTGTTTTGCGTCTTTGATATTCGAGTTAGTCTTGTGTTTTGCGTTTTGTGAGTTAAGTAGATATCGAAAGTGACCAAATTGCGCGAGTCAAATATTCGAGTTTTTCCTCAGTCTCCACGAGTTTTGCTGGACTATTCAGTCAGAGTAATAATTTGAGATTAATAATTTTATCCAAATTTCATCCAAATTTTGCCAGAACTGAGTAATTTAAAGTCTTGCCACTGACTAAAAATCCTGCAGTAAATTCACGAAGTAATAGTTTTTTTTTCTTTTTTTTTTATTCCAAATAAATCTCTTTTTTTGGAATCCAAGAGCGCATTTTCATTCAGAAGTCCAGCTACCTTCCCCAAATTTCCTAGTAACAAAGTGTATCGCGATAGTGGCTTGGATACGGAGAGAGCGCGTTCGGGTAAAATAAAGAAAGTGTGTGTTGTGTTCGGTGAGTGTCCCAAAAGAGGATTATCACAGACCCAGGTGACTAGGGGGCGCGAAGAGGAAAGGTAAGACGCACGATTTCTCTAACTGCGAATGGGCATAAGCTTGAGGGTCCTAACGAAACTTCAAGGTTCGAACCCTATCACTATTTATTCACCATCTTATTAAAGCTCTCATACGAATGTGTTTGGCAAAGTTATCCCGTACAGGGTCTTCCTAAATAATTTGGCCAACCTTTGGAGTAATGCAGACAGGAAGGCTCTGGGCATGCGGGGTTGCCACAACCCTGAGTATAAGTACCTCTTGTCTGTATAACGATATTATGTTGTCATACATGTTCTTGTAAACACATGTCTAAGTATACAGATTGCAATTCATTATTTTAATTATATTCCAGTGATAAAACGAAGTGATTTCGTTAGCTTTATAACCTGTATAACGCGACCAAAATCGCTGCCAGATTGAAAACTATAAAGGTACAAAAAAATAAACAAAAGTTGCAAGAAATTGTCTCCAACAATTCTGCCCCAGCGGCTCCTATAAGACCTTGGAGGGCTTGTTTGGACTGGAAATTAAACAGTCTTAAACTGAACACAGCTTGCTATTATAATGTTAAAAGATGTCGGCCATCTAGCGAAGAATTATTGCCGTTACAGTGCGTTGTTCCAAATGGTTCCTACCAAAACTACCTAATCTAGGGTTCTAACGATGTATATATTTTAGGGGAAAAATAAACTCGTTAGATCTGTGGGAACGTTCGATACGATTTGATTTTTAAGTAAAACAATTTTCCGTCAAAATTCAAAGTGACACTCATCCAAATTCTTCATAAAGTACTGAAAAATCTAAAAAAAATTTCGTTCAAATATGCACAAGTGAAAAGAAACTTCCAATTCCACAATTCCCTAAACTATGAGTTGCAGGCCGTGTTCAAAAACTACTTCCGGTTGCATTTCAGTATGTGACATACATTCTACATGCAGCAGAAGGTCAGTCAGTTGGTGTAACCCTTGTAAAACTGTATGCGCACCAGCGTCGTCATATAGAGAACCTCTAGTATGTATGGGTGGGGGTGGTACTGGTCCAAGGAGTAAGAAAGAAGAACAATCAGGAAGTAAAAAGAATGGTAGTAAGAAGGGTAGCAGCAAAAAGGGAACTAAAAAGAGAGGAAATAAAAAGAACCATGGAAGAGGTAGAAAAACCAGTGAAAGTGGTACAAATCCAGCGGAACATGGCAATGTCAATTCTGGAGGTGGACCAGGACTTGGTGGATGGAACGGTGGTGGAGGATATCCTGGTGGTGGAGGATATCCTGGTGGTGGATTTTACGGTGGTGGTCCTGGAGGTGGTGCAGGGTTTCCTGGTGGTGGGCCCGGAACCGGCTTAGGGTTCCCTGGTAGTGGGTTTGCCGGTGGTGGATATGGATATGGTGGAGGAGGTTTCGGTGGATATCCTGGCAGTGCATCTGGTGGAGGTGCTCTTGGAAGATCTAATGGTGGACCTGGCTGGTCTAAACCATGTTGCACCCCCAAAGCTCCACCACCAAAATGTGTTCATATTTGCGCCTGCTGCAAAAGTTATTTATTGTCCGAATTATCTAAGGAAACCAGTAACCTGCAAACGCTTCCACGCCAAATATTTAATGAAAATAGTGCATATAATAATGATTACAACGGCAATGGCAATATACGGACATCACATAACGGTAATTACAATAATTATAGAAATGATTACAATAAGAATATATGCACACCCTACAACCCATCTATGTACGGTCAAGCTGATCCACCAAGGAAAAGTGCCGACTTCAACTGGTCATCGCAATCTGCACAACAAAAGTGTCCATTTGATATGCTAAGGTATACGTAACCACAAACAACTGTATATATGTTATGTTTTTATTTCTTCTGTAGAAAAATAAAGTACTCTAAGGATCAAGTCATTCCAGTAAGTAAGCGAACAAAAATTTGCCAGTTATGACGGCTGTTACAATTCTAACCAACATTAGAGTAAATTACAAGTTCATTCCTAATACGGTGCCTATTCTTTGATAAAGCCCGTGAGTTATTTGAAGGCTATAAAATGCATCAGGAGTTTCCTTGGTAAAGTAATTTAGTAAAGCTTAAACGATCTATTAGATAATGCTTCTCTTCCATCTACAATTTCTCTTTGTCAATCGTCGATTACGTCTGGTCCTCTTCCCGATTTTATCAGAGGCTACGGTCCTTCACTTAGACATTTTATTATAAAATATCTGCACAAATACTCATAGGTTCAGGTGCCATTTTTGTAAGATAAGTTGATACAACTCAGCTTTGATTTCCTAATGTAAGAAAACGCGGACTTATTTCTCTCCAACCAAAGAATGTAATTCCTTAGGGTAGGTACCAAGTTACTACTTTTACTTTCCTTTTTAACCTGTGATTGCTTTCCATGTCTCTTTCGCTAAATGGTAAGTCTCTCATCAAAAGGTTATTTCTCATACAAACATCCTAATATCCACCAAATAATAAAACATGAAAGCACAGGACGGATTTATACCAGTGCTGTCCAAATTATTTTGCAAGGATGTTGGTGCTGATCATATTACATGTAACGCTTGTAAATTAATAACTTCGACATTGCCAAAACCTGTAACTAATTTTGGAACTACAATCTTCTCACCAAAAGAGGAGTACAACTCAAGTTTTAACCCTTTTAAAAATACAATTTTTAATGAATCAGCAAATTAGTAATCCTACCAACAACAGAAAGAATTCCTAATAGAGGGACCCCGTGAGCGCCAACACTTTCCTGCATCACTCGTGGAGACATTTTATTGTCTCTAATTTTATTTATTGCACTATATGATTTTACATTTTAAATTCCGACAGAGCAATCTGTCAAAGCAGTTTTACCATGCGCGATTTGATTTAAAACAAATTAAACAAGATTCTCTCAAAACCAAAAATGTCACTCTTGTCAAAATTCGTTGTAAAATAATAAAAAAATAAAATAAGCTTCTTAGAAACAAAACTCCCATTTCAAAATTTTGTATGAAACTATGAACTGTAGGCCGTGTTCGCGCACTAATGGTTCATCAAGACCATCTTCAGCATGTGTATCAAGATGCGAAATAAATCCAACTTGCAGCAGATCAGTCGGTAGATGTACTCCTTGTACAATAGTATGTCCATCTGGGTCACCCTACAGAGAACCTTTAGTATGTATGGGTGGTGGAAGTGGTTCTGGCTCCAAGAGAAAGCCTGGTGATGGCAAACCAACTAAACCTGGCAAGAAACCAATAAAACCTGGCGGAGGGGGAAACAACACAAACCCTGGGGGATCCGGCAATGAGGGTGGCGGAACCGGTGGTGGAACCGGCGGCGGAAACGAGGGTGGTGGCGGTGGTGGAAACACTGAGGGTGGTGGTGGCAGTGTAAGCGGCGGCGGCGGTGAAACTAACGCGGGCGGTAACGGTGGGGGAACCAACGGCGGTGGCAAAAAGGAGGATGGCGGCGGCAGTGGAAACAACAAAGATGATGGCGGCGGGGGAAACGGTGGCAGTGGCGGAAACGAGGGTGGTGGTGGTGGTGGTGGTGGTGGCGGAAACGAAGGTGGCGGTGGTAGCGGAAACGAGGCTGGCGGGGGTGGGGGAAGCGGCGGGAAAAACGAAGGTGGTGGTGGTGGCGGGGGAAACGGAGGAAGCAAAAACGGGGGAGGCGGTGGCACACCTGGCAATGAGGATGGAGGAGGCGGATCCGCTGGTGGAGGCGGACCCGACGGTGGAGGAGGACCCGACAGTGGAGGCGGTGGGAACGGCGGACCCGGTGGCGGCGGCAGACCAGATGGAGGTGGCCGTCCGCAGGGACCTTGTTGGCCATGCCCACCCTGCTGGCCTTGCCCACCGTGTCGGCCTTGTCCACCCTATCGACCTTGTCCACCCTGTAGGCCCTATCCGCTTCGTAGGCCAGAAAGAAATAAAAACTGCTGCACACCCAAAATTCCTCCAAAATGTTTTCATATATGCACCTGCTGTAAACTTAAATTAATGTGTGAATTACTTGGGCAAAGTCAACAATCTACCGGCTACTACGGCAATGAAGCAGCTCTCTGTAGACCTGGTAGTGCGAGTGGTGGGCGCAATGATGAATACTGCAGTGAACCTAGTGAGATTCAACCATGTTTCACACCTAAAATACCACCAACGAAATGTTTTCACATATGCACCTGCTGTAGAAGTTACTTACTAAGTGAATTATCTAAAGAAAATCCTAACTTCCAAGCGCCTCAGTGCCAAAAATAAGAAAAAAGTGAATATTACGGTAACAGTAATATTATACAAGCCCTTCAATCTCTCCGACAGTCCTATAACTTGGAAAATCGAAAATGAAGATCGACAACTGGGAAAATAACAGGAATTGTTAATATTATAGCAGGTAACACTTAGAAACAACTGCACAGTCTGCAAACCGTGCTTCTAATAAATTCATGAATCATAAAAATCGTTGGTTAGAGTAGATTAAACAGGAAATACGAATATTATCCTAGGTTGGTGATATCAATGATATTTGCACGTCTTTTGACAAGAAGTTTATAAAGAGGAGAAAAGTCAATCACTGCAGGTAGTAACAATGTTCAACTTGCCAACTTCAACTGAGAATAAAAAGTAACAGCTGCGGATCGCAGTTCTGTTTCAGAAGAAGACTAATCTTGAGCACTACACAAGAATTGCGTGTGGAGTTCAGAAAAATAAAATATTTTAAGCTACTAAAAACATGTAAGCAAGTTTCATTTTTTGTTTTTTAAAAATAATTTATTGTAGGCTAATATTTTAATACAATAACTTTATTTAGTAATATATAGAATTTCTTTTCAATTTGCATTAGATATTATTTTTTTAAAGTCCAATTTATAGTTTCGGGCGAGGTTTCGGGGGTAGTGTAAGGAGATAAATTGAAAGTCGATTTGAAAGTTCATGTGCAAAGAACAATGTATTTTTTAAATGTCCAAAATCACTCGTCCATAAATTTCGCTTTTCTCCAACTCTTCTTAATACCTCTCTGTTGCTAACCTCATCTATTCACGTACCTTCATCATGCGTCTATAGCACCACATTTCAAATACTTCTAATTTATTCCTATCCGTACTCCATACATACGTTTTTAAGCGCCTCTTCCGAGTTTCTACATTTTTCATTCCCGAGCATAATATATGTAGTTGTTTCTTTTTATTAAATGCAATTCGGCCCTGCGCTATTCTGTTTTATACGAGGTTTTATATCTCTAGAGCTCCTACCGTAACGAGTTATTTGACTTCCTAAATAGCAGAAATCTGAAACTTCCTTTATCTTCTCGTTTCCAATTTGTATTTTCGTTTTAGTCCTATTTTCACGCCCCCTACACACCAAACTTTTGGTTTTCTTTTTATTGATCTTCATACCATAGCCCTCCGTCAAAACAGCTTCCATTTCTTTCAGAGCAATTCCTAATTCTTCTCTGCTGGGATGCTATACTACTTATCATCCGCGAACCTGAGCATATTAATAGTTTGACCCTGTATATTAATTCCAGCAGCTATTCTGTCTTTAACAATATTAATCCCATCTTCGATCGATATATAAATTGAAAACTAGAGGCGATAACGCACATTCCTGCCTCACTCCCTTTCGGATATCTACTTCTCTATATTCCTGCTTACATTCTATAACTGCCGTTTGCTCTTTGTATAGAATATGAATTATTCTTCTATCCCTATACTTCATCCCTACATTTTTGAGCACTTCAAACGTTCAAACATCTTCCATTTTACATTGTCGAAGGCTCTTTCCAAATCTACAAATTCTTTATAGGCGCTCTTTCCGCTCTTTCCCTTTTCTATTGTTTTTTCTATTACTACTCGTAAAGCTAGAATGGCCTCGCGCGTTCCCCTATTTCTTCTAAATCCGAACTGATCTCATAATATTTCTTCCGCCCTTTTCTCCACCCTTCTTTGCACAATTCTAGTTAAAATTTTTGACGCGTGAGAAGTGAAACTGATGGTTCTAAAATTTTCACACCTATCCGCGCCTTTCCTTTTTGTCAAAGCTGCTATGATGTTCCGTTTGTAATCTTCTGGAATCTCGCCTGTCTGGTATATGCAGCTAACTAGCTTAAATAAACGATCTATTACCTCTTGACCTGCGCTCTTTAAGATTTCTGCCTGCAAGCCATCTATGCCGGGTGCTTTATTGTTTCTTAAACTTTTTAGTGTTAGCTGAGATTACAGTCGTAGGGAGCTGAATATCTGTTTCTAAACTCTGCAAATCAGTCAACATTTTGTATTAAGTGTGACGCCGTGTTAAATTCGGAAAGTTTTAAAAAATGGCGCAAGGAAGTCGAAAAAAGATGTATGGTAACGTTACACAAAGTAGCGAAGGAAGAACCCAAAAAGACTCGCCAAAAATATAAATTATGTATATGGAACAATTGCAAGCAGGTAAGTACTACTGAGTATGGGTTCACAATTACAGATGTCTGCCGAATAACACGATCTTCTGTCCCAGAAATTTAGGTTGTATTAATTTGCATACACTGTATATTCAGAAAGGGTCCATTTTACAAAATGCTCTCGACAGTGCCCGTCAAAAGTCTTCCACCACTTCATGTATTTTGATTGATGTGGCATAGTTAGGAACCTTCATGGTTTATACTGTTCCAAAATATTGGAAAAGTGAATTCCCTAATATGGCCGGCGTCAGTTTGGTATAAAAATTAAATGTAACGGCGGTCAAATAAGGGTACGTCCGCAAGCACCCTTCATTTTAAAGACGACCACCTAGTTTCACAGTAATTCCATTAACTCTATTAAAAATGGCGGCGGATATACTTTAAATTACAGTAACGACGTGACACAAAGCAACCAAGTTCAGAGAATCTTGACGGCAACTGTGTTAGCACCTTTTTCAAAATCAAAACATTTGGCAAGTGAGTCCCGAACGGTCGGCGACAAAGATTTGGAGAGGGGACTTCACTTAGCTATTTAGATTTACGACTGAAGCAGCCGGAATACTCACAGTCTTAGTTTGTTTGTGGAAAAGGCAAAAAAAGACGACCAGTTGTGTAGCAAACAGGTGCCGCCGCGGAAACGGAATTTCGAGGAAAATTCGCCTGGTCGCTTGCTTGAATATAAAAACAAACACCAATCCCCGCGACCCGCTGGCCTATGACCATGTAGGCTTCACAACAAAATCAGCTTTTGCATAAGAAGGTTGGGTCCATTCTCCAAGTCTTTGGTCGGCGACATCTTGGTACGAAATTTTTTTATTTTTTTAGAAGATACGTGAAGTGAATAAGATTTTTATTAAACAACATGGCAGTTAGTAATATACATATTATGTAGGTTACTATTGGCATTGCAACGTCAGCGGAAAGCCAAAAAGTTAGAAAGAAACATTTGTGTAATTGCCGAACCAGAAAGAAATCGAAAGAAATGTGTTTGTAGTAAGTTGATAGCGAGGTTGATAGTGAAAGTTCCATCATTCTGGAGTAGATCAATCTACAGGGAGTGTCCAGATTGATGCGATGCTACAAAATAATTGACAGGAGGGGTCAAGTGAAGGCCCATTCATGTATGCAATTGAAATCGGGAATTTATCCACTGTCGGCATTCACGGATTCACGCAACAATTTGAAAGCGAGATTGGTAATGACGACTGATATCCACGCTAAATATTATAGTTTACCACTATAATAGAGACGTGCTAAGCGAAATATTCGCCTATTTCTTGTGTTACAAAATAAATACATTTTCTCTGAACAAATAAATAAGACATTAACATTACTAACACGACGATAATCGAATTGTACCCCATATTAAAAACAGTTAAGACTCTTACCCATGACTCCTGTTTTTGGACTTTCTGGGCTGCAATTTGAGGTTCTTCCACAACATCGTTGAGACGTGGGTATAAATTAGGTGTCTGCCAGGTTGAAGGATCTAGTTGCCAGCCATATCCATTACCGTGCCACCCATAACCATTTGCAGCACTCGGTGGTTGAGGGTAATTAAGATGCGGGTAAGCATTGTAATACTGATTGTATGGGACGGGTGGGTAATACGCCATACCAGGTTGAGTTTTAATTATTCAAGTAATCAGTGGTCGTTTAACTTTGAATATCTGCAACAAAAATATTAAGTCATTTTATTTTGTAAGGGAAATTAGATCACTATTAAAAATCCAATTTTTAACGTTTATTGTCAGTGTCAAAAACGTAAATTAGGCACCAGTTTTAAAAGTCATTTACATACTTTTACTGACTCTGATATTGAATACAAGTTATATAAATAAACGAAAATTTATTCGATTGTGATAGCTAGTAATAGCCCGGTTCATGGGCAAGATACTGGTGGTAACAGCCGGCAGTAGGACACAATATGGCGGTCGATCATGCCTGGCGTTTCTAGGTGCTCTACACCTTGGTTTAGTATAAAGGGTGGTTGGCCATTACGCAGCTTTTGGGGGCCACTGGTATGGAACATACTGACGTCAGTATGTGGAACTCTGGGGTGTTTTGTATTTTTCTAAAATCGCCGGTTACCGTCAGCCGTCAACGACACTACGAGCATTATTTGCTCGTAGCAACGGCATAGGGTACGTTCGCAATGACGCCCTGGGCACTCCGAGCACGCCCTATTCATCCCGTTTGCGTTTTATTTGATGCTCGGAGCACAATCGGTTGCGTTCGGTTCGAGTTCAAACAGAGCGTGTAAACCGAGCGCGCTCGCTTTTCCCGGAACTTTCAGACCGAGCATTCAGGGTCCCGCGCCAACGTAACCTAAAATTGTTATTGCATTGTGCCTTTATCTGTTATAAGCGTTAAAATTTTATGTTAATTATCCTTTATTTCGCTTGCCGGTCGGTGCAGGGATCCCTGGGTCGGTGTAAGTGTAAAATGGAAACAGAAAATGGAGAGTGTGGAATATGTGGTTTAACAGGACCTTATAATGAAATAGAAGAGCATTTCTTGCTAAATCATGTTGATAGAGAAGCTGACAATAACAATAACGTGTCTCAGCAGGTGGAAACTGGTAGGTAAGATTAATGTAAGGAGGTGCTTACATTAAACCTAATTTTTATTGTACTAATATATTAACTATGCCGAATATTTGTATTTTTAGCAGACATAGATATTGGAGAAACCCTACGTTGGCCTATAGAACATGTACTACTGTTAATACGGTTAGTTGAAGCTCATCAGGAGCAGTTCAATTCATCATTAAAGAAAAATGTATGGATTACAATAGCAAATGAAATAGCAAAAGTCAGTGGAAAAGTGTACACATTCGAGCAACTCGATAATAAGTGGAAAGGTCTAAAGAAGACATACAAAAAAATCAAAGACCACAACAATAAAAGTGGAAGCAACGCAAAAAAATGGCCTTTTTTTATGCAATGGACAGCTTCATAGGAACCGAACCGGAAGTACTGCCGGCTGCTACCTGTAGCACCACCAGTGGACTCAAAGTTAATCGTAAGTGTCTGCTTTTGTTTCTTAAATAAATACTTTTCTCTAATACTGCCTATTATAAGAATACCCATACCCAGTCTCTGATGCTAAAGAAGGTGAGAGTTCAAGCGACTGCTCCTCATCGTTGATGAAGAAAAGAAAAATGATAGAAAATGCTGCTGAAAAGAGGCATCGGGAAAAACTAAGTCGATACGATGAGTTTTTGAAGTTATACAAACTGTCAGTGGAATTCCAAATCGGAAAGAAAATAGAATAAGTAGGTTATGTAAAGTTTTCTTGTGTAATTCCCCAATCTACAGAGTTTATTTGAAGGAATTTGCCCTCTATTGGTTAGAATGAGATGGAATGTATGTGACACCATAAGAGAATTAATATTATTTTTATTCTGTAATAAAATTATAACAATTATTTATTTATGTATTTATTTTTCGTACAATAATGAATGAATTTGGTTCTATGTGAAAAAATGTGTTGAGAAGTCTGACTACAGGCTACAGGGTTTTTGGGCCGTGTTGGTAACAAATAAAACAAGAAAGATAAATGCAAAACTAAACTTTAATTAGACTAGGACCGTTGATTGAATAAGTCAATCAACGCTAGGACAGTAAAAACTATTATACACAATGTTCATTAACAAAAAAATAAATGGCTAAATATCAAATTTGGATTTACTTTTATTGACGCCTCATATACACTAAGTTAGCAATATTGTTTCTTTTAATATTTGCAAGGTTATTCTGAATTACAGGTAAAATGTTTATTTCTGGATTCATAATACGCTCTTCTAATAATTCAGCTTGCAAATCTAAATCACCAAGAATATCATTTGTACTTTGAGCTATATTGTGTAAAATACAAGCACTTATTATTATGAGAGGAATATAGTCTAGTCTGACTGTTTCTAACAATTTTAATCTTCTAAATCTGCCTTTTAATAAAGCAAATGTTTGTTCGATACGGACTCTATTTTTTGAATGGATAGTATTGTAATATTTTTGAATGTCAGTCAAGTGACCATTATCTTTATAGGGAACTAGCATTTTTATGGATAATGGGTAAGCACAGTCACCTAACAAGTGACCATCTTGTGGAATTTGTATATTATTCAATCTTTGTCCCAGTTCTGACCGTCTGAACAAGCAAGCGTCATGAATTGATCCTGCTTCTCCTGCGTAGCAATCTATAAACATTCGCCTATGATCACATACACCTTGTAATAAAATGGAACATAACTTCTACAGCCCCTAACATGATTTCTAAATCTTTACCTGACAAGAATTAATAAACAATAAATTAATGATATGTATAAAAGAAAATTTTGCAAAATGCATTACCTACCTGGGAAACCAGTTCTATTCCTGAACGAGTTAATGATTACATTACATTCATCGACATTTGGTAAAGCTATGATTTTATATGTATTGTTGATCACCAGCAACTGACGACATATTTTGTATAAACATTGCCATGCCGTTGCTTTGCTCACTCCAAATCGATCAGCAACCCCTCTTCAACAACATCATAATTGTAAATTACCTATAGTAGATATAGCTTGCTTGCATTGAATTGAAAAAACTCACCGAAAACTTTCAATGTTTGCTAAATACCATAGCGCAATCATTAGTTGTTTATCCAAACTGATTTCTAGATATCCGCCAGCATCATTATTTTGTCTAGATAAATGCAGCTTTGCATAAACATTTTCGAAAGTCGTGGGAGTGATTCTAAAATGGGACTGAAACTGTCTGTCTGTATAATTTGGCACAATAATTTCGGCATATTCTAAAACTTTTTGTAAAATCGGTCGTTGGTCGTCCTCATCGTCCTCAAAAAATAATTCCACTGCCATCCGCATAATTTGCTGTTCCATTTTTAGTAACTATAATAGCTTGTAGCAGTAGGTGTTTTGCAGCACAGATCAGTCGTGCAGTTTGACAGTTTTCAGAGTAAGGTTATGTACAATGCCCGCTCTTTTAAGTTCGAGTACCCAGTGGTGACGTCAGATGCTCGGTACCCGCACTGCACGCTCCACCGAGCGACATCTCGAACGTACCCATAGTAGGAATTTGCTGTCAAGCTTTGTGGAAGATTAAAATTTTTGGTTGAATTTGAATGTTGTTTTATTCCAATGTGAGAATAAATTATGACAAAATCAAAAGAATAACATACCTGAAAGCGTAAATTACAATTTAAATAGTATGTATTTGGAATAGAAATTGAAAATTTGTGACCAGATCACGAACTTTGAAATTGAAACTTCAAGAAATCTGGAAATCTGATCTGGAAATTAGCCGTTTTGCAGTCGACACCTATTTGTGCATTACGTAAAAACCAAAATAGTTCATGCAAGAACACTTTCGTGTTCAAACACTTTATATTAACGAAAAACTTGGGAATTAAATCCTGAAATTTATTTAATGGCAATTAACTCACGTTGCTAAATTGACATATTGGCAGTGTCACAAAGCGAAAAGAATCCGACACTCCTGTCTACAGAGGTTCTCAACAATTTGTCCACATGCACAGAAGGCGACGAAAATCGGTTCTCGGAGTGTCGAACCATTATCTCTACTAAACCAAGCTCTACACCAAGTTAGAGAGCTGTAACGTTCAAAATTTTCGTCGGTGCGACAACTTTTCGCCGCAGTGTGGAGGTCGGCGTTTGGTGTGTGGCAAGCGCAGTTGTGTTGTGTTAATACGTTTTATTAACTTTTCAGTTTGACAAACAAGATTATATTACAGATGTTAGCTTTATTTTGGCATCCACAAGAATAATACCTACTTCAAGAATACAAGAACACTTCAAGAATAATACTTCAATACTTGTGATGTTGTTATGTTGTCGGCGATGTTGTCGGCTTCTCGCGCCCATTGGCAATTAGTGTGCAATGGGTAAACAACCGAGCCGTTCAGTACCTCGGCTTGAAACGGTTGTTTTGTCATTAAATACATCACAGTCTGCCCGTGCGTTTCAGACGAATTCTGAACGTACCCCCTGCACGTGTATTAGACCGTTGGTAACGATTAGACAGGGATCTCGCCCGACATTTATTACGTCAGCCACATAAATGGGATAATTTTTATTATTTTCTTTCTCGGTAAACATGGGCCTGGGCGGAAAAAACATGGGCCAAATATTTTGATAAGTGCTTTCTAATTATGAAATAAAAAAGTTGTCCGATTGCCGATTGCTTTTCCTCCCGTTTCTATATAGCCTACGATATTGTCAATATTATTGACAATAATATTGACAATATCGTGATTTGACAATATTATTGGTGGTGTGCAGTGTATTGATAGATTGATGATCGATATTGACGAAAATCCAGATTTTTTTGAAATCCGCACATCAATATCGGGGAAGGAAGAGATATGAACAATTAATAATATTGAATGTTTGCGGGCACCGGGCACCGATTTTATTACAATTATCATGTCGTGTGGCTGTTGACGTTAATGGTTGTTTTTGGTTAAGTGGAGGAATTGAGTGCGTTTAAAATGAAATGAATCCAGCGGCGAAGACGCAAATGAAAAACAATCCACCATTTTCCTTTTGGCCTTTCTTTATTCCAAATGCCAAGATTAAGGCAACACATGCTTTTTCCTGAACTTTTTCCTTTAAATCCATTTCTTATGAAGAATGTCAGATGTCAGTTCATCAATGCTGCTCACTTGTCACTTCATTACTGGCTAAATATTCCTGACATTATTGCCAATAATATTGTTTAGTGTGCGGTGTTATCAATATATTTTTTCAACATTATTGTATGCGGTCAGCTTATCCATATTTATATTTTCTATTTGACTTTTGACTGTTTGAAATGCTTAGATTTAAGTGAGGATTTGAGTAATTTGAAATATTTTAGTTGTATAAAACACATTTTTTTTCTCGGTTAAGTTGAAAAACGCTCAATGGGCGACACTTCCCCATTTCAAAATCTAATGTACCTACTTCACTTTTTTGTTACAAATTGCGATTGCATAAAGACGAATTATTATTATTATTTCCTTAGAATGGATGGGGTTCGGGTTTATTAGTTTTTCTCTCACGTTTTGACACTCGTTTTGACATTAACTTTTTTACAAATGTGTGTGTCAGGTCTCCGTCAGTTAAGTGGTCTGTTTCAAAAATGCCTTCTATCAGTCCATTTCGTTTCACAAATTTATAAGTATTTGTTATGTACTATAAATTCCAAAAGTGGTGTTCCAGTTTGCGATGCGAATCGTTTATGCCGGACGTTGCTGTTTTCGCCAGCCCCGTCCACATATTTAAAGATATCAAAGTATGTGGCCCCGTCCCCCCCATAGACGATGTGATTTTTCGTTAATAGAATAGGATTATTTATCTATTTTGCTGCCCTTTGTTTACTAGTGCTAGGCTAACACGTTTGTTGTCATTCAAATAAAATCGTTTAGATCCGCCTTCAAAACTTTAATTGGCGGACAGTTGCTAAGCTTTTTTTACCTCAGAATATAATTGGTCATGGCATTTTAAGCGGAATTGAACCGTAAAGTGGAACAGGAATTTTGGCGTTGATAGTACAACTTTCATTATATTTAAGTTCATAACGAGACTATAATACTATAAGGATGTCAGGCACTTGACACCTGAGTTGGAAGTTGCAGGTGAGGCCCTATACGCGAGTAGTTCTGTGTCTGTCCTCGGCAGCATGCGGCTATATTCACGATCACGTGCGAAACACATGAACTACGCACTTACGGATGACCTACTGCTACTCTCAATATCTTTAGGCGAAATGCCTTTTCTTCTGCTGCAACGGGTTCTAAGGGATGCCAAATCTACTTTTTCTCGAATAAAACCCGTATTCCCCAATAATTTACCCCGCCCAGCACCCCTATTCGCTGAAGATCCAGCAAATTTCTTGCTCGAAAATATACTGAAACCATAGATCATTCAGAAAGTATTTCTTTCTAACACACTCCAAACAGTACTTACCCTCTTTCTCAAAAAACAAAACTTCAAAAAAACACGAAATTCGAGAAGTACTAAAACGTTCTTGAGCCGTAGTCTCCTTTTTGTCAATAGGCAGAAGCACTTTTCGGCTTATTTTGAGCTTCTCTACTGTACTTCTGAAGTTTGACGCACCCGTTCTGAATCACTCTGTATATTTTTATATCATGGTATGTTTTTATTGTTTTGACTTATGTAACTATTTTTTTATTTCTTTTTATATTATTTTGCACGGCGTAAAAGCAATAAAACAATTCTAATTATTATGAATGTGGGAATGTTATATGATGTTATTAGTACAAGATCGTCATTCATTTATAATGTACTTAGGTACATGCTCGGGTACATGGTACCTACAGCCTACACTCTCTCATTACTAACCTTAACCTATTTTCAACTTCCAAGTTATCAGGCAACACTGACGTTCACGTAACACGTAATGTTAGATAAGATAACAAGTATTACACTTCTAAACACATTTTGCACCAATTTTCGTTTTATTTACACTACACTCTATTGTTCCGATTATTTTCTATAAAAATACGACAGACTACAGACTGCGCAAGATGACTCAACGCTGTTCTGTGGCTGAACGCATAGACAAGGAACGCCTGTTCAGACTGCTGAATGTTTTACGACCACATTTCACATTATCCACATAAGTCAAACTGAGAAAGAAGAAAATCGAAAGTAAACCGGCGGCGAAAAACAAAAACAAAACTGATGGGATACCTGATGGGGGTGATTAGTGAATTAATCAAGCGCCCAACGCGTTCAAAGAAATTGAAATTGAACTGAACACTGAACAGTCAACACACAAGATACGAGGTAATTATGCTACCTATGGTCTAGGCTCCAAATTCACAAACTGTGAATAAGTGAAACTCAGCTAAGTAAATAAATATACAAAGCAAACATAGGTACCTAAAAACGTTCACCTGATAGCTAATCTAGTTATTTGTCGTTTAGTAATAAACGTACATAGATAATTCAATACCTATTCAGATTTAGGCATTTTACAGAGTTAAGTTCGGGACAATAGAATAGTGCGTTTTTTACCAATAAAATATGGGCAGAGCAGAATCGACTTTAATAATAATTTATCGCTTAAAGATGTCATAATTGTTGAAGATGTTAACATCTTTAAACAATGGTACTTAATATCTGCGATGGATTTAATTAGAGCCCAACATTAAGAAACTTAATTAGTTTTCTATTTTAATTAATGACGTCACCATGGCACGTCCTTTTGTTCACCTCGCGTGAACCGTAAAAGGTAAATTTGAGGGCGTGGGAAAACGCATTATTATTTTTATTCTTATTCATGTATCATGAAACCCTTGTGTGACGCATAATAAAGGTGCGTACGAACGTAGGGTTATAGAAAAATAGAAATTTGACTTGCAGTTACAGAACTTTGTATTCGTAAATAAACAACGGTTAGTTTTATTTGCTAACTGCTATAAGTACAACAGTACAAGTAATTGTTCATTTCATGGACCTGTCAGAAATAAAATGCTTGGTTTTTACCTCGGGTGTTTATAGGTAGTTCCCCGAACTGGAATTCTTAGTTAAGGGACCTTTGCGATTCTTCAACTGTCACACTTGCGCCATTGAATGTCTCTGAGAACTAGCAACTAGAGGTGTTTGTTTTTCATATACTACACATTCAATTTTCGGAATTTTTACCTCAAATTTTACACGCTTCATCTTCTTGTTATTATGGAGAAATGCCCTATGATATCAGTTTATTTGTAATTTCAGACAAAAATGTCTTATTTTGCATTTAAAATTAGAAGAAATTGTATATTTTTAAGTAGGTAAGCAAAAAGATACTTTTTTCTCATCATAAAGTTTTCTTTGGTTGGACGCGTACCTCCATCCTTTCCTACGCATTTCCCTAAAAGTAGAACATCGTACATCCCCAACTATTTGAGAGCGGTAGTCTAATCTGGGCCTAGCACTACCTCTTTTTATTGCTATCTCCAACTGTAGTATGTCGCAAACTATTCCTTCGTCTCTCTCCCTATTGCTAACCTTATCTATCCACCGTATCTTCATCATGTGTCTGTAGCACCACATTTAAAACGCTTGTATTCTTTTTCGATCTGCTTCTATTGTCCAAGTTTCACACCCATACAATGCCATACTCCATACATATAAGTCTTTAATAAGAGTCTCTTCCGAGTTTCTACATTAACGGTCCCGAACATAACAGTTGTTTCTTTTTGTTAAATGCAACTTGACCCTATGCTATTCTTTGTTTTATATCTTTAGTGCTCCTATACCATCTCGAGTTATTTTACTTCCTAAATTGCCGAAATCCACAACTTCCTCTATCTTCTACTTTTTTCTAAAGTTAAAAAAAGTAGTGGATGAAATTTCCGATAGAAATTCCGTAAGTTATGTAATCTATGAAAAACAAACACCTAGCTGGCTCATTAATTAGCAGTAGCCATTTGATGACTCGTAATTTTTAAGTCATACTTCGAGTGACAATGGATGGTTGCCATCGTAACATGAGTATTACTGCTTTATTTTGTAAGTACCTATTATCTTAATAAATTTGTTAAGGTATTGTTAGAAAGAGTACTATCACGACAAGTACTGCACAATACACAATACTTTTTAAAATAATTTTAGTTCTGTCTTTTATCTATTTTATTCGGCAGCATGTTTTTATAATTTATGTCATTTTAACATATGATAGATAATTACCTGCTATAGATGCTAAATGAGTTTTGTTTCATAACATATATCTAATGAATATGTTAATGAAATTTTCACCTTTATGACAGCTCAATATTGATCCTATCGCTATCAAGCACCTTGAAAATATAAAAGAGGGCTTTTGAAAACATTGTTAAATGAAATTTTTGTTTTTGCATCTTACATCTATACTTTATATTCAAAAGGAGTAATATTTTCCAAGAGAATATTAAGGTTTTATCTACAAATGGTAATTTATAATAATATACAAAACAGAAAAAAGCGTTGTGTCAAACTAAATGGGAAGTTCGACCAGTGCGCCATGAATTTTTAACGTTGATGGAATCTTTAAAAACAATTTTCATTCCCAATCAATCTAAATCTAAAATATACTGACTGGCAGAACTCTTGGATGCCCTCATAAGGAATGTTATCCAGCTCTTCCTGTAAGTCATTTCTAAGATGGTGGAGGGTTATCAGAAATTACCTAATATGTCCCGGACATGTTAAAAGCGATTTAGGTCAGGACTACATACTGGCCACTCCAGAGGTTCAATACCAGCATGACTGAGGTAGTTTCTGGCAATTCTGGTCATGTGCAAATGATCATAGTGTATAAAAGGGAATTGTTCTATACATTCCTCCAGAAATTCACCAATGTACCTTCTAGCCCTGTGAGATATGCCAGTTCATACCATTATAGATCCACCACTGAAGCTCAATTTTCAAAAAAGTTACATTACGCACATTCTCTCCCATCCATCTAGAAACCTCCAGAGCAAATCCAAACTCATTCGAAAAAAAAATCATCTGAAACTCCAGTTCGAGCTCCGGTTCAAGTACCTACTTCTGTGCATTCCTCACCTCAACATGTGCTTTCAGTTTTCTGCTGATCCAGGTTTTCTGACACAACTGCCATTCTCTTAAAATCTAAGCACTGTGCTACAAACATAGAATCAAGAAAAATCCAGCAACTTTGTGGATGCTAAAGCCAACAGTTCTAGCAGAATTTTCTGAAGATAGAAGTGTGACTGCGATCGCTATCGCTGCTACTAAGAACCAGTTCTCAACCTTAAAAAGCCGTCACTGGTACTTTACGATTCAAAGAGCAGTGAAAATATCACTCTTTAAATTGGTAGCTTGGAAGGCCCGGAATCGGAATGACTCTTAACGACTACGCTTAGAGAGGTGAGAGCTACAACCACATTGCAAACTATAACAGTGAAAGCAACAACCGACCTGTTCATATATCGCGCTCCCAACTCCCAACAACCATAAATAACAACTTTGGATATCAAAAATAGCCTCCAAATGAAAGAGTTCTCAGAGCGTTGCGCCTCCGTCCGAGTTCAAAGCTCCAAGTAAAGTGTGATATAAACAGTTCTTTTCAGTGATCACAGTGATCACCGTTTTTCAATAAATCGCCGTTAAGCACACCTCTATCTAAAGATAGAGGCAGAGGTGGAAATTAAGAGAAGTTTGAACAAATTACTGAAACTAAAAATAATGAAACCAGTGGCAGCTCTTAAAAAAGGACTCTAGCCTTCCTCAAAATTTCCAAAAGTTAATTAAATTTTATCTAATTAAGTATAATAATTATAATTCAAGTATAATAGGGTATTTGCATGATTTTTTTTATACTGAAAATTCACATTCAATCTACTTATTTTAGCACAAAACACCTCTTAACAAAGTATTCGTCTTCAAAACACATTAATTATTTATTTATGGCAAATTAAAATTGCCTGGCGGGGTATTTGCCCGAGGAGTAGTTGTTCAAATGGTCCAGTACCACTAATTAATTAAGTATAATAAAATATTTGGCATTATTGGTCTATGATTGACGCAGAATACAGCTCTAGACTGAACATTTAGCTGGCAAATCAATTCAGCCCTGGCGCTCGAATGAATAGAACCTGAGCGGAGACTAATAGAAAAGACCAGTAAGCTCAGTTCGCCTGCCCTGCCGTACTTACTTTGTTCCATTGTCGTTCTGTAACGTATCATTGGACGGACTCCAGTCTGGAGAATTCTAGTATAAGCGAAGTACAGTAAAGAAGAAATATGTGTTTTAAGCAACAACTCACATAGCTTACTGATTCATTTGGCCCGGTTTGTACTTATAATCGTCTGAGTCTGCTAAAAACTATCGTTGTGATTGCCAAAAGTAAAAGTACTTAGTTCTTAATTTCGCCAAAGCTTGATATTATGTACTTAGTTACCTACAAGTACCTATCCAAATGGTTGGTTTTCGTTATTTTGTTTTTAGAGAAGTTTATGTTAGATGAATAAAACATTCTGGTAGTTTAGAATAAATGTTTCTTATGTCAATTCTTCAGATTTATGGCTTTAAATGTAAAGCGGACAATTCCCCAACAGCTGCGCACAATTACCCCGAGGGTTAGAGAATTGTGCACTTTTGGGAATTTTATTTTTTATGTTACCACACCTACCTTTCAATCAAATATACTTCTGCACAATGAAACTACCATGTTAGGGGAATACATTCCTATATATTTCAATGTCATAACTGTAATGGTTTGGTTACAGCAGCAAATCTTCCTTAAGTGCGCACAATTCCCCCACTCTCCCTTACTGATGAAATGTCCACTCTCAAACAGCATAGTTTTATGAAGTAGATAACACAATTTCTGGTATCAAACTGATGCTTCATAATGTTTATTTCTATACACAATACATATATCGCTGACAAGCAAAAATTCCAAGGAGTAAAAACAAGTTATCTTGCGTAAAATGTGCTATGCACGATTCTCTAACTCTCACAGTGGATAGGACACAGCACGCCACCCATGTTATGCCAGTCCGGAAAGAACAGAACTGCCCACAATAAACTACAACATGAAAACTTATTATATATTGATTGTAAATGTATAAATTGGAAAATGTTATTAAACAGGGCACGCAGTCAAACAACAGGTCACGCTCCTGAAAAATTTGAATAAGCGCCGACTGAAAGTTGAACCCAGGTTTTCCACTTGATGGGCGGGTGCTCTAACCAACTGAGCTATCAGCACTGCACACATTCATCGATAGAGTGGACTTATTTCAGTGTGAAGGAACCATCAACGACTATTTCAGTCAATATAATAAGTTTTATATTGACTGTAAAAAATGTATGTATGGATAAAAATGAAATTCGAGCTGTCATCAAATTTTTTGTCTGGGGGGAAACGGAAATTAAATCCAGGTTGTCGGATGCTGTTCTTGGAGATTCATCACCATCATTTTCCACCATGAATTTCTGAATTTCAGGACGTCCAGAAACGGCTACCACAGCAGAAATTGTGGATAAAATCTATGACATACTTTTGGTAGATTGCCAAATAGAAGTGCGTGAAATTGAGGAAGCCGTGGGGATTACATAATGAATTGGGTGATTGGGTCTAAAAAAACCTTCTGTAAAATGGGTGCCACTTTTGCTCAATCAGAAGAAAAAACGCGTTCATAATCAAACCTTGGCCGATAGTTTGGCACTGTTTAATAAAAATCTACTGAATTTCAAGAGACGATTTATGATCATGGATGAGACCTGAATTCACCAGAAACAAAAAGGCAATAAAAACAGTGAATTGGACACGTAAATTGGCTCCAAAGAAGGCAAAGACCATTCAGTCGGTTGGAAAACTGATGGCATCCGTTTTTTGGGACTCCAAAGGAATCCTGTTGAAAAAGGGAAAACTGTTACTGGCCAATACTACACAACACTTTTAGACAAACTGAAAGTTGCAATTCAAGAAAAACGTCCAAGAATGGTCAAGAAAAAAGTGTGGTTTCACCAAGACAATGCGCCCGCTCTTTCAAGTGCACTCGCTCAGCTAAAATTGTCAGAATGGAAGTTTGAAAACCTTTCACTGCCACATTATTTGCCTGATTTAGCTCGCTTGAACTTTCATCTATTCCCGAAACATTCCTGGCTGGAAAGAGATTTCGAACGAATAGAGGCTGTAGATGGGTATTTTGGGAAACTCGAAGAAAATCACTTCCAGGAGGACCGTGAGAAGTTGGAAAAACGTTACACCAAGTGTGTTTAACTCTAGAGGGATTATGTTGAAAAATAAAATATATGTAGCATTGTCATTCCAGAAACTTGTCAATCTATGCTGGTAGTAAAGATGAAGCAATAAGAAATAATGGATGTTAAAAATCATTGGCTTTTGCCTTAATGAGAATTGATGCAAAGAATATGGGTAAGAAATTATGAAAAAGTTAGGAAAAACAAAACAATATATTCGACATATTATTTTGTCTAAAATTTTTTGTAAGTGTTCCACAGTGCATGTTAAGATGGATTTGGAATTGTACTTGAAGCAAATATAAAATTATTATATTTCAATGTGATCAAAGCAAACAATATAGTTTAGAAATGCCTATTGCGCAATTCCTCAATTTTTATATTTAGATTATTTTTATAGCAGCTTCAATTCCGATAAGCCTCCACTCGAAGCCGAACGATAGTACAAGCCAGAACGTAGCACGTGGAGCACCGCTGTGACGTCACAGCCGTTAATGGAGCGTTGCTACTTGATGCCGAATAGTCGGGGAGCAAGGCGCTCTAATTCGACATACAACTCGGACACACGCAAGATAATGAAGCTGATTCTTATGTAAAATGACCTGCCATATTCGAATCTTGAGGTGACGAAAAGATCGGGAATTGCGAAAATGCCGGAAAATCTATTTTTCGTAAAATTTTCCTAAATCAATTTTCGATAGTTTTTAATACTTTTCTTGTTGTATTTCAGCAACGAAAAGAGTTAGAGACCTGTTCTTTTCGTGTAATATACACTGAACTGTTCTGATCATCACAGCGTACTCACGTTACCTCTACAATTTTCCAATTTTATGAAAAAAAAAGTTTTCTTGCTAGACCACAAATTTGTGTAATGTATTTTTCATGAACCGAGTAAGTAATCTTATTTTTCGGAATTAACATATACATATGCGAGACCAAATAGGGACAAAGGCTCGACATTATTTTTGGTGAAGAAACGAAACATTAATGTTGTTGCTGAAAAAAGTTACAGCGAGTTTTTAAACACAAATAATTAGTGCGTGCTATCTGCGCTGAGCCGTGTAGGAGTACAAACGCTGCATTAATATCGAGAACATTTTTGGATTTTTTATTCAGACAAATTGCATTTTCCCTCACATAACCATGATATTATACATTGAAATATTTTATTAAATAATTATTCATATGTTAACTCCAATGAAAAATTAATGAAGCAAAAGAAAAAAAAAGAAAAAATTGTCTAGTAAGTAAGTTCTCGCATCAGTAACCATTTTGTTAGCGGGTGTATTTTATTTTTTAGTTTTGTTCTTGATGCAGAATGCGGCTCATTTAATATTATTACATAATGTTTACTTACATAAACTGAATTTAAGTTCTGTGGGATTTTAATGTTAAACGTTTGTTCAAAATAGGAAAATTTGGTATTATGCCTTTCAGGTATATTTAATTACATATTCTGTTAATAACAATTTTAAAAATCCAGTTGGCGTTATTGAATAGTTTGGTAGACTAGCATTATTTCCATGCCGCGAACACCGATCGTCCATACCGAGTTGGCCACGATTTCTACGTCACGGCCGCTACATTCTGGCTTGATCTATCGTTCGGCTTCGCTCCACTTCATGTTATTCTGCCAAATTGTGAGCAAATAAAAATACTTACTATTCATTGATTACTAACCTTATATTTATATCTTTGCAAGCCATAAATTTCTTTGCTTCTAGTATGTAATTAACACTACCAATATTCTAGACAAAATAAGTACATACTGTAAGATGCTGTTTAATCATTCAGTAAAAGTTCAACCAACACCTGTCAGTCAACAAAATAAAAGAGCAAAGAAAACGTCATTTTATGGGTAACATCTATTATATTTATGTAATATGTATAATACAGTATGCTACACATATTTTGAATAAAAAAACCTCAAAATACATCCAACAAACTCTATTGTCCCAATAAATATTACAATATGTTCCACAATCTTCACTTTAGAACCACCTGTGCATTATTTTCCATTCACACCATAAACAATATGTGTAACAAAAATATTTGACTCTGACAGTCTAAGGGATAACAAATATACGTAATGTAAAACAGCAAATTCTAAAATGAAGAGAACACGTTTTCTTAGATACAAACATTTCCCTCGAAATGTTTCCTACTACTTGTTACATCAATATGTACATTTCTTAAAATTATTTAAAGCATTATTTTTATTCGTTTGTTTCAAAATAATAGACTGTCTGCTCAATAAAATTGGTACCTAACTAAAATATAATTCAATTGATTTAAGTTCGTATCACCAGTGTTGCAAATATTTCAATAGAGTAGACACAAATATATTTCAATATTGAGCGATCGACTTCTTAACAACTTGAGTACTTTTTTAAACAATGAGATAAATTTATTTGTTAATGTCTAATCTTTTTACCTTAAGATTCAATAATAAGTCTACAATCAAATGTAAATATGTATACTTAAATAAAAATGTATTTGAGCAAAAAATCTCTATTTTGAAGGATTGGCACCTTTCAATTAGAAATATGCACTAAACACAACCGTTTTGTTAACTTTTGTTTTTGATATCACAATCACTCCTAAATATTAACTAAAAAGAACTGAATAAAATAAACAGTTTATTTAAAATGTAAATTGTATAAAAATGAAAAATAACATTATCTATGAATTGAGACATCATTGACTGCATACCGACCTTGTCTATGGTCTATATTTATATACATAAACAAGGATACCGATAACTCCTTTATTTACAGGCATGAAAAGGTAAACTGTAAAACTGTATGCAATTTGTATAAGCATTTCGTTTATTATAGTTCATTGCGTTTAGCCTTTCATAAGTTTCTTCAATATCAGTTCTGACTTTTGGAAAGAAGAAAGGATACACTTATTGTAGGTTATATCTGAGATGAACTCGCAGAACACCCCATGAACTCATGTTTTCCAGTGAAGACAAAAATATATTATACTATTGAATTTTTCATAACAAAACATAACTATCGCACACCCCTATTCATGACCCATAATAATATTACATTTTTAGCTATAGACTCCAGTTTCTAACTAGGTCAATGAGCGTAGATATTTTTTGATTTACTTAATGAATGCCTGCAAATAAAATTTCAATATAATAGTACGTACTGCCACTCCAAATATTTTAATTTAATATACTTTCCCACCCTGCATGACATTTTTTATAATGTAATAACTGAATATAGTCATAGGAATTTGATAAGTTACCACCACACTATGCAGAAGCTTATGACAGTCATTTGCTCTACATATATTCAATTTATTAATTAACAGTCTTTCAACAGTACACGTACATAAGTATATTTAAAAACAAACTGATAAGTACAATTCATTCTTCATTCACAAGTTTAATAACTCAACACACCACATACACAATGAAAGTTTCTATCTACTTATACCAGCATATACAACTGTTACAGTGAAATACAGAGTAGTCGTAAACGGCTTTGTATGAGAAGCAGATCACGAGGTACCCTGTATACATCTAGTGTGGAGTTTTCTTCGCCACAGTTTACCGAATTTTAACGGTCACTTATGTGACAAACTCAAATAGAGTCCATTAGTTAGGTTATGTTACTAGTTTCGCGGGCTATCCTACTTCAAAATTCTTAACATGGAGCTCTTATGGGACATAGATTTTAAACACTGATTATTTAAATTCAGTGCATTTCTTAACGGGGATTCTGCAAGTGACATATAGACTGCTCTTTCCAGCTGTTACATTTTCAAAAACAACTTAAAATACAACTTAATTTCAGAAATATTTTAAAACGGAGCACAGTACATATTAGAAAAGAACGTATGTCGCGTTCAGACCAGACCAGTGACCTTGGAGATTATTTTGACGTTTGCTGCACAGGGTTTGAGGCTAAATTGTTTATTTCTGCGGGTTATTTATTGTTTAATTTTTATTTAATAGATGGTTTAAGTTCTTATTTATATTTAAAAAGTGTAAAAAGGAAGAAAAAGTGCTAAAAATTAGTGTTGTTAACGACTTCATTTAAATAATCTACTGCGCCGGTTCTATCACCGACATTCTCGCGCCGTAAATTGCAGTAGTTTGTTGAATTTTAGTTTTAAACAAAATGACTGCATAAATAAATGCTTTTACAAGACAAACGGTGAAAAAAGGCTTCATAGTAATCGCCATATATTGATTTAATGCTAAGAAATCAGGATGAAAGGTAAAAATAGAATGTGAAGTACAAGGTCATTTAACCTCCATTTAAAATGCATTGAAAAATTTTATCCAACTATTCTCTTAGGATAGCGTTTTAAATTTCGCGCTTTGATTTCGCCGTTACACTAATAGACTCTATTGTCAAGGTATATAATTTTTTATATGTATCATAAGATACTCTATTACCTAAATCAAAATAGTTTCAAAAATTTCCATATCTTACCTAAATTTTCACCACAAAAATATATAAATATTCCCACACACCATGTTTTGGTAATCTCTACACAATATTTCCATCAATAAAACTTGCTTACGTTGAAAATGACAAATAACATTTCTGTATGACTTCTTGTACCTGAGACAACTGTATAAAAAACTGGGTATTACATTTCTGAATAAGGATTTACGTATGTATTTGGAAATATATAGGTACACTAAACACTAATTCAAACAACAAAATTTACAAAAATAATTTGGGGTAAAAGTGTGCACAAAATGAAAGACATTTTGTTGAATTCTCAGTCATAAAAATGTTCGTTTCACATTTACACATAATATGTGAAACTTGTTTATTGAATATTTAAAAAAAATTATAAACACTTAAATTTACAATTTTTTCCTAGGTTTTCAACCAAACATTAACAAAATCAAACAAAATATAGAATCTATGAAACTCTTGGTATGATCAGCGTTAATATACAGAACCAAGACTTGAGTCATACACAAATCTTCCTTAAAATTTTATATTAATGTATGAGCACTAGAAATTGCAAGAAGTAAAACTGGAGATTAAGTACCTATATAGAACCAGTGCTTGAAAAAGAAAAAAATTATCAATTTAAACGGAGTATGGTGATGACACTACTCAATTAATTCCGTTGTGTGATCTGTGGTGCAATATGGAAAACTAGTGTTGCTATCAATTTCTGTCATAAATTTGGTTCTATTAAAATTTGATAAAATTAACTAAGTATTCCTCCACAAAAATAGGCTTTTCCTACTTAAGAACTAGCTTTCTTTCTTAGTTAAATAAATTGAAGCATTATAAATTATTCTATTAAGAAGCAGCTTGTTATTTCATAAAAACTAAACATGCATTTAGTTATTGACTCCAGAGTAACTTCATTTTACATTGTTTTGGACATTTTGAATTAACTTTTATTAGACACAAATGGGAAAGGTCAATGACATCTGATCATGAAACCCAAAGGTTCAGATGGTAGAACTTGGAACAATTCAACCTTTCTGCTGGTTTTTAAGAACCGTATTGAATAGGTACTAATAAGATTAAATAATTAGAAAGAATATTTTGCGGACAGAAATGGAGGCTGCATGAGTACAAAAAATTGCAATTGCCATAGTTAAAAGTTACAGTTTAGTATAAAATTACAATCAAAAGTTCAAAACTGTAATTTAATTTCTAATTATAACAAAATGACATTTGATGTTATCATCTTATATCAATTGAATTTTGCATTATTCGCTTCTTTTTTCTATTTACCAGTAATTGCCCATTTCGTTGCTACTGATATGTATTTATACGGTCTTTTTTCTGTGCAACTTTGTTTAGATCCTTCTCTGACCTCTTCCAATTTTAATACTGCTCTACATCAATTCAATCAATTCATGAACGTTGGGGTCAGAGTCATACATAACTATACCTACAATCTTTTTAATGAAAATATTTTGCATTTCATCTTTTAAATGGAATGCCATACATATTGTTAATAGGGTTTCTATTCTACTTTTTTATAAAGGGAGCCCTGAAACAACCACGAGTATATTCAAAAAGTTAGATTTCGAAATAAATGTGTATTATTTTTTGAAATTATTAGTTGAATCATATTTTAAAAAATACCATTTTGTGACGTATTTTATTGGGTTGAGAAGTTGAAGTTAAAGCCAGTAGCTTTTTTCTGCAATGTGTGTATCTTAAGCAAATAAGCCCAAGCACTGACTTATGATATATCATGTATGCCACTACGTCAGTTCAAAATGAACTACAAAAAGATATTTTTGAAAACTATGAAGCAAAAAGGTAAATTAAAAAAAAATAATATAAAGTGCATATTATTTAGTGCGAAAATAATTCAGTATTTTACGGATGTTCTATAAAAGCCTTTTTGGAACAATAAGTAGAAAAGAAATCTGCTATCAAAAATTTCACATTCTGTTTAAAAATTTAAGTTAGTATACTTAGGTAGCTTTCTAATATGTTGGAAGTGACAGCTTTATGTTGTAATAGAGGGAGCTGTGTTCTCTAAGAATGTAGGGTCCCTGTATTTAGAGAGTACCGCAATCAATAGCTCCACTATGTTTCAGAACTGTGAGTAAACATGGCGGACTGCCGTGTCAGCAGCACAATGTCATATGTCAGTCAAAGTCCAGCTGAAATGTTGGTTTGTTTGTTGTTTATGTTTTATCGTCTTTTGTGAATCAGTGATATATATTTCCACAATCTGGTCTGTAGAATTATTCCTGAACGTATTACAGTCAAATTTTATTTGTTTATGGATCAAAAATCAGAAGGTGAATGCGCAATTTGTAACACATGTCAAATATAAAATCTGACGTTCCGGCACAATTCAAATTTGGCGCCTGTTATTGTGAGTAAAAATGGCGGAGATTGCGGTACTCTCTCAATACAGGGACCCTATAAGAATGTAACTTCTGTTTATAGTTACTTGTTTTATGTTTTAAGTTGGTAATGTCCGGAAAGAGGCTAGTAGTAGTCGGTTCGGGCTAATGTCAGAATGTACGTTGTTTTTCTAAACTTTTATTGTTAGTTTTTAAATGATTATTACAATAAACTATTTCATTCACACGCCGCAGTTTAAATAACGAACATAATATAACCGAAATTGCAATGATTTTGAAAACATTTTCATTGAAAAGAAGTATGTATCTCTATTTTCGTATGACCCAAAATTTCCGGAATTGTAATAATTGCATAGCATTGGGCTATATCTATACTTCCATAAATCACCCTATATTTACATAACGAAACAACTAGTACAAATAGTACTATCTGGAAACCATACCTCAAATCATTATTTATAGAATGGTGTGGTAACCATTATGTTTTTAATGGTTATTTGTTTTTGACAAGTTTCTGGCAAGATAAAATAATGTATGGATGCATAAAAATAGAACTGAAATTAAACGTTTTTTGACTATCTTCAAGAGAAAACACAATAATAACATGAAAACAGCCAATCCTCGTTTTAGAAAAAAAATGCATTTGCACATTACAAAACAAATTGGAAATAATAGTTACTGAGATTTGTGCAATATATCAGCAGCAAATTAAGTCTCTAATCTATGGCAAATTAATAAGATCATTTTGATATAAAAAGTGATTAATCATAATTTCCTTGGATGTTAATTAAAATGTGTCTCATATTTTCTGATTTATTTTAAATTACAAGGTGTTTCTAAATTGAGTACCATAAATTTAGGAGTTTGTAGAGAAAGTTAAAATAGCACTAAAACCTTTATGTAGTTTTGTACAAAAACGCTTCCCTTCCAAAATACAGAGTGTTATAATGTCGACTGGCGTATCAGTTATTTAGCTATATCTGTAACTAAAGCAGCCTGAGAAATCTAAATTTTTGTGGGCAAGTGCTACTCAAAACTACAGATAATCCAACAATATTTTAAGTGTAATACGACAATTCAGTGGCGTAGGAAAAGGGGTCGTGTAATACCTTTTTGTTAATAAAAAGTTTGAGGTTAGGTTTTTTGGAAATATCGTTTTATTTTTAGATTCTCTAATCAAAATACTACAAAAACGATTATCTTTTTAAATATCTCTAAAGTCGTTTGTTTTTGAAATATTTGTGGTTTTATGTAGCAGTGCTCATGAGAACTGGGGTATTACCTATTTATGGTTGATTTGCGAAAAAAAAATCGCATATGATTGCTACATGTTTTTGTAGGTACCTTCGTAATTTATACCTGCAAGCACTTCTAGATGATTTTGTTATCAAGTTTTACATAACTAATGATAATACAGCCCCGAATACAGCAAAACAAAGACAATATTTTAATAGCACTGCTACATAAAATCGTGCATATCTTGAAAACGAAAGACTGTAGAGATATTTAAAAAGAGTGTCTTTTTTGCAGTATTTTGATTAGAGAATCTAAAAATAAAACGATATTTTCAAAAAACCTAACCTCAAACTTTTTATTAACAAAAAGGTATTACACGACCCCTTTTCCTACGCCACTGAATTGTCGTATTACACTTAAAATATTGCTGGATTATCTGTAGTTTTGAGTAGCACTTGCCCACAAAAATTTAGATTCCTCAGGCTGCTCTAGTTACATATATCGCTAAATAACTGATACGCCAGTCGGCATTATAACACCCTGTATTTTGGAAGGGAAGCGTTTTTGTACAAAACTATATAAAGGTTTTAGTGTTATTTTAACTTTCTCTACAAACTCCTAAATTTATGGTACTCAATTTAGAAACACCTTGTATATGACACAATTTATTATACTTGGAAGAAAAAATTTAACTGTAGGAATGCCTCAATAAAATAGAAAGTCTATGTGCCATTTTGTAAATTATAGTTTAATTGAAATTTTCAGTAAATGCTGCATAAATTCAGTAATTCTTGAATTTATGTGTGGCAATGCTAAGTAATGTTTATCGATCAAATACATCAAATACATCAAGAACTTTCATACACTTTGGAGCATTTTCATTTATTTCATCGTTACTAGTATAATAAGACAGTAGCCATAACGTGACTAAAAGAGGTACCACAAGCCATGTTGATTAGATATCATCTGTCAGGTTGTTGTATACGTTTTGTTTCGTATTGTAAATTTTTTAGCATTTTGTTTGTTCTGAAGAATTTTTTGGTTAGTTTTTACCAGTTTCTGAAAAATAAATAATATGGTGTCTTGAGTTACACATAGCTGTGATTCACTCGGCGAACATAATTGTTGCAGTTGGATAATTAGTGTGATTAAATGAACATCAAGTTTGTATAAATATATGTACAGTGTGGAAGAAAAGTATGGAATAAATTTATTATTTCCGAAACGGTGAAGTTTAATGAAAATTCCTCGGACACGTCGATTTTTAATTTAAAAAGACACATTTGCATGTACTATAAACGCCAAAACTGCTGTTACACTTTACGGTTCAATTCCGCTTAAAATGCCATAACCATCAATTACATTCTGAGGTAAAAAAAACCTTAGCAACTGTTCGCCAATTAAAGTTTTGAAGGCGGATCTAAACGATTTTATTTGAATGACAACAAACGGGTTAGCCTTGCACTAGTAAACAAAGGGCAGCAAAAAAATAGATAAATAATCATGTTCTTCTAACGAAAAACCACATCGTCTATGGGGGGCGGGACTGATGAACACAGCAACGTCCGGCATAAACGATTCGCGTCGCAAACTAGAACACCACTTTTGGAATTTATAGTACCTGCACTAGGGCATCCAGTCCCGGGATCCCGGGACCGGGATTTCCCGGGACTACATGTGATTTTAAAGGTCCCGGGACCACAGCTTTAGTCCCGGGACCTACCGTGGTCCCGAAAAATGGTGGGAGATTGTGCTCGCATCACAATACTGAGCACGTTTTCAATCAAATGACGTAAGGGCTTTTCATTTTGTTTCATTTATATGTAAAACTTTTGTGTATGTTTTTTATATTTATTTCCTCTTATTTATGTACCCTGTGTACATTTTTCTTTTGTGTTTCTATGTTACATATTTAGTTTTTTGTTATGTACTAATAAAAGTTGCAACGTTTTTTTCATGTTAGACGGTTGTTTTATTCAACATTCGTGGTAGTCACATCTTAAATAAGATAAAAATTTGCCTATTTAATATATTCGGGACTGCGGGACTAGGCCCGGGATTTTTTGGTCAGGTCCCGAAGTCCCGATTGGCCCCTTGGATGCCCTAACCTGCACCTTTTGGATGCTCAATTGTTTCCACGTGATGACGTCATCGAACAATTTTTTAAATGGAACCGCTATATTTTATTGCCGTATTCCTGTGGAACATAACTTACTGAATTCGGAAATATACCCTCATAGTACTTTTTTCCTTCTACTTCCGCAGAAAAAATAAAAAAATAATTTAGGAGTGCGACTTTTAAAAGGGCCTCATTTTCGTCTGAATTGGTTAATTAAGTTAATATCGACACAGTGAACTCGTTGGCAATATCACAAAACAAAATACTTTATTTTAAAAATGATTTAACAAAACAAATTAATTAATTAAATGTTTAACGTTATAACCGTGATGTTGCATGGTACGTGAACCTGTTGTACGTTTCTCGCCGGCCGTTTTCCGATATTACTGGACTTTTTCTAATCTGATTTCGTTGCGGATCCTTTGTTTCAGGTCTTCTAAGTTTGTAGACTGAAATGTAGACTTTTGATTTTAAAAAACCCCAAAGAAGAAAGTCATTTAAATAAGTTTCTAGTAGTAGAAAGTAGAAGGAAAAAGTACTATGAGGGTACATTTCCAAATTCAGTAAGTTATGTTCCACAAGAATTCGGCAATAAAATATAGCGGTTCCATTTAAAAAATGTCCGGTGACGTCATCACGCAGAAACAATTGAGCATCCAAAATTGAGCATCCAAAAGGTGCAGGTACAGGCAAATGTGTCTTTTTTAAATTAAAAATCGACGTGTCTGAGGAATTTTCATGAAACTTCGCCGTTTCGGAAATAATGAATTTATTCCATACTTTCCTTCCACACTGTATATAAGTGATTGTTTTTGGGTAATTAAAATATATTAAAAAATAGGGTAAACCAAGCAAGCGGTACAGATGTGATGTGGTCCAGAGCCAGTGCTTTATAATACTTGGGTCTACACTGAGCGTCCGTCTATTGGCGTGTTTTCCCCCACTATGTCAAACCATGAGTCTCGTAAATATAAAAATTTTATGAAATATACATAAGTTTTCTTTTACCTACAGTTAAATTTTTTGATCATTAAAGAAACACCCTATAGTAGAAAAAAACAGGTGGTGCCATAGTAGAAATTAGGGCTATCAATGAAAATCATTTTAGTAAACAACCGTCAGTTCCGAAATTGCAATAACTGGTAATAACCAAAACGGTTATTATAACTGATCTTTATGACCTGTTATCATATCAAAAAATGCTGATGAATCGGCTTGGCTCTGTTTTCAAAGCTGGTTCGATATGAAGGAAAAACAGAAAAAACTATTTATTATACAGGATCCATAAAAGTGCGTTTCGTTTTGAGTGGTAACACCACTTAACTTTTATATTTATGAGCAGATTTTCAAGAGCACTTTTAGATTGTAGAGAATGAAAATTCAATCTAGGAAATTTAACCAATTTTATCAAGCAACTTATTACGCCATTGTATTCAGGAATATCACAAATGTATATGTTCAAAATTTGGTGCAACGACTTTCGAAAATCATGAAAAGTTGCAATAAACATCCTAATTTTCATTAGGAAGAGTGCCATGACTTGGCAACTGTTTGGCAGGTGCCATATACTATGTAAAACAAAAATTATTAAGTCATGGCACTCTTACTAATGAAAAAATTATGGTGTTTAATGCAACATTTCATGATTTTCGAACGCTATTGATTTGCACCAAATTTTGGATTTGCATTATCCATGAATACAATGGAGCAGTCAATTGGGTACTTGCATGAATTTAGGATTTTGCGAAATTATAATCTTTTGGAGGTCAGAAATACATTCCTAAAGTAATTTTTCTCTAAGCCCTGTAAAATTCAAATTATTGTTTAAAAATATTTCCCGCTAAATACGCTTATGGCGCCATGTGTGAATTATTGAAATTATACGGTGACGTCAATATGACGCAGCCTGTGAATTACTAAATCAAAATGGCCGGTTCAGTTGACAGCTGTCTTATAAGTCTTGAAATTGTTTCGTGTGTACGTTCATGGTGTTTGGTGGGAAAATGGAACTATGGTGGAGCTCAGTAGCAATTTGTTGTTAAAAACCCATTATATTTTATAGTTCGCAACTGTAAATAGATAGAAAAAAAAACACCTCTAAACTCTACTATCATGAACGCGGTTATTTTATATTGATTATGGGATTCTGCTTGTAAGAACCTTCTGCGGGCATTTTACAGATGGATTTGTGATATTCATACTAGTTGTAAAATAACAACATGGACACAAATGAGTGAAACGAAAATTCTGTGCTTGCCTAACCTATAACTGTCATTGTATGACAGGGCTCAGGGCAGCCACGGTGAAAAATTAAAATGTACTAATAATCCTGAAATACACTAATTAGTTTATTCTTCCTCTTAACTCATTTCTAGTGTTTAATTGTGCATTAATAAAAGATTGACACTCCTCATTAAAGTAATAAACATCAAATTGAAGCGCCGATAACAAGTGATACAGTTAGGCGAGTAGGGACGCGAAATGTTGCCAATAGACAAATGTAGCACGTCAGGCTGTGACGACAGCTAGATTATCTGACGTCAATACGACTGCTCGAGGCCAAATGGCCCACTAGCGTGTGCTCCGTGATTTGAAACTAAAAATGAAATTATATTCTTATTACTACGCAAAATATTCTCATTTTATACGGTCACGATAAACTTAACACATATTTTCAAAATGTGATAAAAAAAGTGTGAGTTGCAATTTACTCGATTATTCAGCAGAAATGTCTAGGCCATTTTCGCAAATTCTGACTTATATTTCTTATCGTAGTAGGCTGGGTTTTGGATTTAGGTTAATTTGGTTGAATTTCCTATATTGAATTATTCATTCTCTTCAATCTAAAAAAAGATTTTGAAAATCTGCTCATAAATATAAAAGCTACAGTGGTGTTGCCACTCAAAGTGAAACACCTGTATAAGTAGTAATATGCACGATATGCCTATTTTTATTACATATAATAGTACAGTAACTTTGTTCTAAAAAAAGAGGTTACCTGGAAAGTTTACTGGGAGTTTTGAAAATGGATAATTTTATAGATTTCGATGTGCTCTTTCCGAATTTCAACTTTGCCACCTCGTATCTTTGCCGCTCGCGCCGCCATATTGGAAAAATGGCACCTAAATGTAGTTTTTTGACACTATCTCCTTTCCGACTCATTCCGCGATAAAAACATGTATTATACAAAATGAAACTAGAGAAAATTTCCTACAATTTATGTAATAACCTTTTTTTCGTAAAATCAATAGTTTTGGCGTACAAGCGCTGCAAATTGAAGTTCAACACGCGTTTTGGCCAAAAACTCATTTCCACACCACCTTGAGGTAGAGTAAGCGGCGCGTTTTTTTATCGTGGCATCCCCAGTAGGACTAATCCACATGCAACTCACTATTCCAAAATTTAGCACATTCTCCTTCGCTTCGCTGTTCTTGATGGACCAGGTGTTGCGAGTTCATTGTCTTTAGTACCGATCGAAACGTCACAGATCGAAATTTCTCCCACATCATCCGCGATGGGAATATCAGTTTCATCGCAATCCTCTTCTTTCTCGATTTCATCACACGTTTGCTTTAAAATAGTCTCCGTTTCTTCCTCTTCATCGCTATCTTGTGATGGAACTTGCGAGTTATCACAGGTACCACTACAATTCGTGCATATAACGGAGCATTTTAACCCAGTCTTTCTGCATCCACAGGCTTTCTGACATCTCTTTTTGCATTTGCAAGAAATAAGTTTTAATAAGCTTTCCGGAAAAATTTCGCAACGAATATGTTCATAAGTAATATCATAAGAGCTTAGATTTTGCCGGCAAAATTTTTCAGTTGTCACGAGAGGTTGTCTGTCAATTTCGTGAGTGACATTTTCCATAAAAATTACGAGACGTCAGTCGAGTAATTTTTGAAAATGTCACGAATGAAATTGGGAACCTCAAGTGTACAACTGACAAATTTTGCCAGGTAAAATCTAAGCTCGAATGATATTCATCATGACTATTTCACGAAACACACCACTAAATTCAAACATATATGCTTTATTAGTTGAGATAGATGCATTTCATTAATGGTATGATTCTAACCATACTTTATTAGTGAAGTCAAATGCTGGCTACCCTAGATGTGAATAAATTGAGTTGCTAGCACAGAAATCCGTGGTTGCTAAACAACGACCTGGTAGTCCAGGAAACTTCAAAATTTTGCCACTATAAACCCATGTAGGTCGGTGAATGCTGACCGTTCATTGGCTTATTACCCTCAATAAAATTTTTAGCAGGTACTTTTTCCGCTGTAATACATCAATATATTCAGAAATGGCGAGTTTGGATTGGTTTAAAATTCAACGAGTGGAATAGTCAAGGAAAAATGAAATTTATTAATGTACTCCGAAAAAATCCAGATTTAAACGAGGTTATCCAGGTATTCAAAAATCCAAATGCTGATCCAGAGATCATTGCTAAAGGTGGAGAACGCTTCCTTCTTGAATTATACAGTTACAGTAATGTGAAAAGTAAGAAAAGTATGTCTTTAAACAACTATAGATATGCATGCTTCACAACATCAGCATATAAAAGTAAATTTAATATTGCGTCGTTACCACCAACAGAAGCAGCAGCACGACAACATTCGTTCCGAACCTATCACCAGGTTCAGCAGTGGTATGGGAATGAACAAAATTCAGAGCAATGGGGATGGAAAAGAAACAAGAACGGGTTAATTCCTGTCACCACACTCGAGCCCCCAGCTCCGGAAAGCTTGTTAAAACTTATTTCTTGCAAATGCAAAAAGAGATGTCAGAAAGTCTGTGGATGCAGAAAGGCTGGGTTAAAGTGCTCCGTTATACGCACGAATTGTAGTGGTACCTGTGATAACTCGCAAGTTCCATCACAAGATAGCAATGAAGAGGAAGAAACGGAGACTATTTTAGAGCAAACGTGTGATGAAATCGAGAACGAAGAGGATTGCAATGTAACTGATAATCCCATCGCGGATGATGTGGAAGAAATTTCGGTCTGTGACATTTCGATCGGTACTAAAGACAATGAACTCACAACATCTGGTCCATCAAGAACAGCGAAGCGAAGGAGAATGCGCTAAATTTTGGAATAGTGAATTGCATGTGGATTAAGCCTACTGGGGATACCTCGTTAAAAAAAATGCGCTGCTTACTCTTCCTCAAGGTGGTGTGGAAATGAGTTTTTGGCCAAAACGCGTGTTGAACTACACTTTGCAAAACTATTGATTTTACGAAAAAAAGGTTATTACATAAATTGTAGGAAATTTTCTCTAGTTTCATTTTGTATATAAATGTTTTTATCGTGAAACGAGTCGGAAGGAAATATTGTCAAAAAACTGCTTTTAGGCGCCATTTCTCTAATATGGCGGCGCGAGCGGCAAAGATACGAGGTGGCAAAGTTGAAATTCGGAAAGAGCACATCGAAATCTATAAAAGTACCCATTTTCAAAACTTCCGGAAAACTTTCCAGGTAAAACTACCAAATGACTGTACCGGGTGTACAAATAAGAAAGGTCGGCGGCCGTATATCCGTAACCGTTTGCCCTAGAACTTTCGGAAAAAAATATATAAGATAAAATTGGCCACGAGAAATTGCTGGAAATTATTTTTAAGTTCGTAGATTGGCCACTAGGGGGCGTAAGGGCTACACCAAAGGAGAAAAATAATTTTTTCCCTGAAAAATCACCAATAAAGGGTTATCAAAAATAATTTTGTTGAATTCTACTGAAAATTCTGAATAACTTTCGTTTAGGATTTTTTGCTCCAACTCGTCAAATAGAGATGGCATGGGCAGACAAACATTGAGATGAAAGAATGCTTCTAACTCCGGTTTGGCTCAACGGAATTGGACAAACTTGAGCTTCTTGAGAAGAGCTTTCGTTGTTCTATCAAACGAAAGTTAAATAAAGTCATTTCGAATTTCGTGGCCACCGGTAGAGGGCGCGATTTTACATTCAAAGCTATTTTCGCGTTTATCGTGAAAAATTCAAATGGAATAATATAGTTTTTTTAATACTGCTAAAAAGAGGTGAAAATTATAAGAAAAATGGCGCAAGCCTACTAATTACTTTTTTTCAACTTGTGTATTATAATAAAGAAACATTTTAATATTTTTTTCTACACCTATTTAATTATGTGACAATTATTCGGATTTTCTTCTTCATAATTCACTGTAGTGAATTATGAAATCATAATTCACGGCATTTCGGCCAATCACAAATATAGATTCAATAATCACTGTTTCCCTGATCCAATGATATTTTATATCGACCGCGATCAACTCTTGCTGGAGCTGACAATCGCTCGGGTGACAGCCAAGTGTATCTCGCCATATTACTTGTTTACGTTTTCCAACGTATGCACTTCGGTCGAGTAGGTAGCCATTAACCCGTACAAACTAACAATTCAACCACTAAAACTGCCAGAATTTAACAACAGAAGGGACAACTCCAAATTTATATATTACCAACTGCACAAATTTCAATATATATTCCTAGTAAGTAGTCTATTTATTGAAAAATAAAAATTAATGTATTATGATAGTGTTCCATTAAAGTTATCAAATTTGAGTCTAATTTATTTGTTTAATAGGTGTAGAAAAAGTATAGTATTATATTTGCGATTATGACCGTTATTCACTCAGATGATTTGAGCCACTCGCCTTCGGCTCGTGGGCTCAAACATCATCTTCGTGAATAATGGTTGTCATAATCGCTCATATAATAATATACTATTCTTTATTATTTTTAATAACAAAGTAATATTTTTCTCATAGTTTTGTATTGTTCGAAATGAAAATGGGTCATACCGAAGCCTACTTATTTTTGCACTCAAAATTTCTGTTCAAGTTAATGGACCAGCCATTCTCAATATTCCTTCATTTATATCTTCGGTTCTAAAAAAGATATCACCATGCGCCATTTTTCTTATAATTTTCACCTCTTTTTAGCAGTATTAAAAAAACTATATTATTCTATTTGAATTTTTCAAGATAAACGCGAAAATAGCTTTGAATGTAAAATCGCGCCCTCTACCGGTGGCCACGAAATTCGAAATGACTTTATTTAACTTTCGTTTGATAGAACAAGGAAAGCTCTTCTCAAGAAGCTCAAGTTTGTCCAATTCCGTTGAGCCAAACCGGAGTTAGAAGCATTCTTTCATCTCAATGTTTGTCCGCCCATGCCATCTCTATTTGTCGAGCTAGAGCAAAAAATCTTAAACGAAAGTTATTCAGAATTTTCAATAAAATTCAACAAAATTATTTTTGATAAACCTTTATTGGTGATTTTTCAGGGAAAAAATTATGTTTCTCCTTTGGTGTAGCCCTTACGGCCCCTAGCGGCCAATCTACGAACTTAAAAATAATTTCCAGCAATTTCTCGTGGCCAATTTTATCTTAAATATTTTTTTCCGAAAGTTCTAGGGCAAACGGTTACGGATATACGGCTGCCGACCTTTCTTATTTGTACACCCGGTACTATAAATATTAACAAATTTATGGCAACCACTGTGTATGAATACTAATCATAATTATTACTTTGTTTAATATGTACCTGGTATGTGGTATGTAATAACTAAATAATATTAAAGTAATCTGTTACGGTAAATGATTAACTGGTAATGAAACGCTGATCATACTGACTGATCAGAACGAGTCAAGCTTTTGTTTAACCAGTTAAATCAATTTTTCCAGAAAAATTCCTAGTAAAAATAATACTAATGACTTGACCTGACTAAAAATATTGCCAATTCTTATTTTACAAAATAATCTGACGCACAATAAGATAGCTTTTCACTGAGAAACTATAAAAAAAACTCTTTAAATATAGGAGTTATTTTTCATTTTGTGCAAACTTCAATCCCGAAATGATTAGAACTTTTAACAACTTATCTCTGAATCGTTGAGGAATTTGTTAGCATTAGTTGCGCTATTGATAAAATTATTTTGGTTTTGAACTGAAAAAGGTCCGTTCTGTAATACACCATTACTTGGCAAACTATTACTGGTATTTAGATTTGCATACGATTTCTTTTGTGCAGGTGGCATATTCTGCTTAATTAAAGCAGAAGCATCTAAAGATATTCCAGACTTCAAACTATTCTCCGGCTGTGCTTTCACGTTGTTATTGTGATTTTTCAGTACATTATTTGGTAATGGAGCTGGTTTTGATATATTGTTGTCTATAAGTAGTTTTTCAATCTGAAAGAAATTTAATTATCAGATGTCCGTGCTAGAGATAGTAAAAATGCCATACCGATCCAGCCCCTTCACTTGTATTCAGCTCAGTATCTTGAAGCAGTGGTTGGGTTGATCTTGAGTGAGGCATAACAAATGAAGTTTCCCAGCTATCTGAATTTTCTGGCAGAAGTTTATCAACTGATGATGTAGATCCTACTGAATTTGGCAAGGCGGTGAAATTAGTGTGGTTGGGTATTAAATAATCTGTTGTTTGCGGAATAACCTGAAAATCATAAAACCAGTTCACAAAAACATGGAAGCATCTCATAAGTTTCATAAAATGAAGTCTTTGATTAAGATTAAGGTTGGAAGAGAACCATCTGGTGTAAACCATATGAAACCTATCGCTTATGGGCAGAAGATCCCTGGGGAGACCACAGAAGAAATAGAAAAATATACTGGAATGAATAGGCTGCAAGCCTAAGAAGAATTAAAGATGATTTTTAACATTTGCTTTATGAGGCATATAATTATTCATGGATGAATACTTCGAGTTTCTATGATTGTAATTAAGAAAATGATACTTACTTGTAAGCAATTGTCATTACTATTATGAGGCCTCATCACTGTTGCATCTCTTTCATGAGATGGAGGTCGACTAAACACTGGTAATGGAGTATCCATAACTTGAGTATCTTGAATACAGTAATGAAGACGTTCTAGAATTAGTGCAAAAGTTGGCCTTTGATCCGGAGTGGGATGCCAACACTGTGTCATTATAGCATATATTGGACCTAGATATATTCCAATTAATAATTGAAATACTAAACATGTTATTCAATGTTAATTTGCAAAATTTTGATTACCTGGACAGCTGGTTGGAGGTTCCAACCTACCCCCACTTGTGACAAGTTGCATTACTTCCCGATTTGCGCAACCAGGATACGGCATATACCCTAATGACAGTATTTCCCAAAGTAACACGCCAAAAGACCAAACATCTGTTTTAGTTGTAAATATTCCGTCTAGAAATGCTTCAGGTGGCATCCACTTAATAGGTAGCATTGCCTTGCCTCCTTTTCTATAATAATCTGACCTGAAAGATTTTAGTCCAACAAATAATTCATCATTATTTAAAAAATATAAAAGTTTACCTATATACGTCTCTTGACATACCGAAATCAGCTATTTTAACAACTCGTCCAGGGCCTTTCGTTGTTAATAAGCAATTTCTAGCGGCTATATCTCTGTGTATGAATCTATTTTCTTCTAAATACCTGCAACCTTTTGCTACATCAACCGAAATGAACACTAAATCTTTCATCGTCAGTTGGGGGGTCTTATCCTAAAAAGAATTGGAAATTTATTTATGACATATACAAGGCGAGTTTCTTTTTTGTTTCGCCACTGACCTAACGGAATTTTGATAGTATTCTGGGATGGAAATTAAAATATGCAAATACTGTTTTCAGAAAATACTCTGTGAATACCTTACGAATAGCAAAAATATAAAAAAAACTTGTTCGATTGCGAACATTCAGAAACTTGTTCGATTGTGTAAATGCACACATTATGTCAGAGATAATATAGAGATTTAGTGCATGTTGTTTAGTTTTAGTTTAGTTTGTCCATGCTAGTTTCTAAGAGTCCTATAGATAAAATTTAAAAAAAACTCACCCTGAATGTTTGACCTGGAGGTTTTGGTCGCGCTTCTCTCAGAAAATTCTTCAGATCTCCCCCTGCAAGTAATTCTAATACTATGAAGCGTGGATGTTTGTCAAAACATACACCAATGAAATGTACGATATTTGCATGGTGGAATTTTGACATGATGAGAGCTTCCATAAGGAAATCCATTTCAGCTTGACTGGTAGACATCTCCGGGAGTGTTTTAACAGCAACTGGCATTTCCACAGTATCCCCAGAACGCTGACGATAAAATCCTTGATATACTTCTCCAAATGCTCCTTGGCCTAACGCTCTAAAATTTTACAGTAGTGTGAAGTCTGCTGTGGTTTACTTTATATAGCTTATCCTAACACAAATAATATATGAGTGGTACTACAACTACAACTACTCCTCGGGCAAATACACCCTGCCAAGCATTGAATTATAGAACCAAATCCAGATTTTGTGTACTACGAGATCTCGTAGTAGACAAAATCTGGATTTTGTTCCATAATTCAATGCCTGGAGGGGTATTTGCCTGAGAAGTAGTTGTTCCAAATCCAGATTTTGTGTACTACGAGATCTTGTAGTAGACAAAATCTGGATTTTGTTCTATAATTCAATGCCAGGGGGGGTATTTGCCCTAGGAGTAGTTGTTCGAACAGTCCAGTGCCACTCATTACCGCCGCATAATTCGGCTAATAATTAGCTCTTGCTAATACTTGCACCAAGCATGTAAGTATACAGGGTATTTCAGGAGGAATGGTACATACTTAAGTATGTTATAGAATCGCTCATTTTGAACAAAAAAGTTCATATTAATACATGTCCAATTCTCAATGGTTACTGAGTTACAGCCAGCTGAATTACTGCATAAATGAATTTATTACTTCATTAATTCTGACAACTAACTTTTGATATACAAAATAAAGTATAGATTTTAGAGGAATGGCTCAAGAATCCCACCCCCAAACCTTGCAATTCTTCCTGGCGCTCCTTTATTCTTGTAGCACTGGACATAATACGGGCGATTAATTCATCACGTGTGTCTATTTTTCTCTATAAACATCATTTTTCATCCCTCCCCATAACCCATAATCTAATGGAGTTGAGTCCGGGGACCTAGCTGGCCAATTGATGGGGCCACCATGGCCGATCCTAACAGTGCTAAATGTCAAATGCCAATTGTTTTTACAGCAGCATAATGGATAATTATTGCTCTGTAATTGAATTGGACACCTGTTCATATGAACATCTTTGTTCAAGATGAACGGTACTATAATATATATTGAAGTGTGTACCATTCCTCCTGAAACACCCTGTATATACAGCAAACAATATTGCATGGTAAGAGTGTGTAGGGCAAAGCACCGTTCTGATGAGTCCCAAAAGGAAGAAACCAGTGGTCTACGGTCTACAGAAGTTGCAGAACAAAGTTATGAGAACCATACTTCAATGTAACAGATATATACAGGGTGTCACAGAATAACTTATTCCTTATTTTCAGAAATGATAGAGGGTACTTAAATAAACATTTTCTATTAATAAAATAGTGTCCGGAAATTCTTCAGTATCGAGATAAAATGAAAAAAATCGGCTGTCACCCCAGGACTTTAACGGCGGTAGGAATACAATATGTCCCCTTCTCGGGAAAGTAAATGTTGAATCATAGCAACCTTTGGAAAACAACATCTATTTTCGTAGTTGTCATTTTACATGTGTCACAAATTATTCCTTATTAGATAAGTGTGTGTAATTGTCATTTTATGTATCACAAATTAATCTTTATTAGATAAATTATTAGTGTTTGATTGAAAATGCATCATTTTACAAATATTGAATTAGCAGACATGCATATTGCCTACGGAGCAGCTTATGGTAATGCTAACGAAGCAAGGCGGATTTATGCGGAGCAGCATCCTGAGCGTCATATTCCCTGTCATACATCATTTTCAAGATTGGATCAGCGTATTCGAGATACTGGCGAATTCCAAGTAACGAAAATAGATTTGGGAGCCAATCGTACTATCCGAAATGTTGACTTTGAGGACCAAGTTCTGCAACAATTCGAAAATAACCCGAAAACAAGCACTCGTGCCATTGCTCATGCAATGCATACAAGCCACACATCTGTATGGAGGATATTAAAGGAATACCAGAACATCAGAAGCATCCGTTTCACATTCAAAAAGTGCAAACGTTAATTCCAGCTGATTATGCCAACAGAGTTCAATTTGCCAAATGGTACTTGAATAAGATTAACGACGAACCAAGATTTCCTAGGAGTGTATTATGGACAGACGAGGCATATTTTACAAGAGATGAATATTTTAATACACACAATAGTCACATTTGAAGCGAAGAAAATCCACACGCCGATCACAGGATACATCATCAATGGAAGTTTTCTGTTAATATTTGGGCTGGGGTTGGTGATAATTATGTAGTGGGATCATATTTACTGCCTGCACGGTTAGATGGTCATGTGTATAGGATTTTTCTCGAACATTCTCTACCAGAATTGCTTGAAAATGTTCCACTTAATATTCGAAGAAATATTGTTTTCCAGCATGATGGCGCACCAGCACACTTTGAAATAAATTGCTGAAATTATCTAAATGCACAATTTCCAAACGGATGGATCGAAAGAGGGGGGCCGATTTCTTGGCCCGCACGTTCACCAGATATGACTCCAGTTGATTTTTGTATTTGAGGTCATATTAAATCACTGGTTTATGAGACACCTGTTAATATAGAAGAAGAGTTAGCGGCTTGAATTATTCTAGGGTTTGATGATATTCGTGAACGTTGCAGCTATTTCGAAGAATTCGGCAGGCGATTGCACATCGTTACAACTTGTGTATTGAAAATGGTGGTCGTAACTTCGAACAATTTTTATATAGTTTGATGCAGTATTATTTCTAATAAAATGTTCCTTAACTTAACTGCTTCAATTTAGTAAGTAACTACTCTTTCCTGTTGTAATTGAGATTGTTTTTAAAGATGTCTAGTTTATCTTGACACCGAGAAATTTCTGGACGCTAATTTATTATTAAAAAAATGTTTTGTTTAAGTGCCCTCTAACATTTCTGAAAATTAGGAATAGTTATTCTGTGACACCCTGTAGAAATAAATATTATGCTCAAAACAAGGGACTGGTTAAACGTAGAAACTCTGATTAAATTGCAATCTCTGATCTTTATATGTATATAAAATGAAGATGGGTCTCACACCAGAATATTTAAGGGAGAAGTTGGTAACAAAAAATGCACAAATTCATGTATACAGGGTAGTCCACAACGCGCGCGTCGGTCAATAGTCGCTAAACCGTTGAACTTATGGGAAATTTTTTAAAATAAAACTTGTAAGCTGCAACTGAAAATTATTTTCAATTATACAGGTTGTCCCATTTCTTCTGCGCAGTGCCTAACTCAGTTTTTTTAAATGGAACACCCTGTATTTGATCGCATTTTGGAGTTCTTTGTTGAATTTAAGTGCCACTTTGTTAACCGTACATTGGGTCTAAGTCCCACAGTTTCAAAGTTATTTGATGTTAGAAATCGTCAGTTTTCAAGTTTCGCCATTTATAACTTTTAAAAGGTTCGAGATAAAGAAAAATGACTTACATGTCCCTATCTTAGTTTTTAATCCTCTATCTAATGGGGTTCGAAAATACTGCTTCCTGATAGGTCACTTTTTGCCATTTTATGACCAATCAGGAAGCACCATTTTCCAGCCCCATGAGATAGAGGATTAAAAACTAAGATAGGGACACGCAAGTCATTTTTCTTTATTTCGAACCTTTTAAAAGTTATAAATGGCGAAACTTGAAAAATGACGATTTCTAACATCAAATAACTTTGAAACTTAGACCAGGGCCTACTACAGTTCAGGCCGGAGCGTAAGGCGGAGCTTAGCGTGTGACGTCATCCGCGGAGGCATCCGCCAGAGCATCTCCCGCGTTTACTTACTTTGGTGAATAGGTATCCCGAGCCTTTTTATTGTGTCTTAATTTATTGATAGGTATCTCGGGAACTGTAATTTATAAATAATTTTCATGACTTAATGCTTGTAACCCACACAATGCCACGAAGATGCTGCGTACCGAATTGCAAAACAAATTACAAGCCTGAGGAATTGTAGTATGTTTAGATTCCCTTTGCGTAAACCCCAATTACTAGCTAGATGGGCCCGAAATATTAACAGGAAAGACTTTAATCCCAATAAAGACAGTGTTATCTGCATTAAACATTTTGAAAACCGTTTCATAATAACAGAAGACAAATTGAGGCACGACGATGGGTCAGAATTAGTCTGCAAAAGAAAAATACCGAAACTGACGGATGATGCGTTCCCGTCCATTTCTTCCAAATTTACTCCCAACAAGGTTATATGGTGGTAGATTTCGAAAAAAATAATATTTTTAATATGTACCTACCTACATATATGTATAAATATTCCATCAACTGCGAAAGCTATAGAATTAAATCTTTGGTGGTGATTGTCCTCTATAATCCTACATACAGTGTGTCCACGGATTGAGTTGACGAGAGGAAAAAAATCTTTATTAATGATTTTACGAAGAAAAGTCATTCTTTATAAAAAATTTTGCTTGTCGAGAAAATGAGATCGCACTAAAAGAAATTGAGATTAGATGTACAGGGTGTTAATAAATTAAGAAAACATGAAAATGCTTCGAGAGATAAGTACCATTATTTTTTATTTTAGACAAAATGTTTATTAAACAAAGTTGTTTATAATCTAAAATAAAGCCTAAATACAAATATTTACATTGATATTCTAATTTCTACATAACTCCCTCCCGCCTCTACACACTTTTCTGCTCTCTTAATAAATTCTTTCTACACTCGACCAATAGTTTGCGGCACATTCAGTTCACTTATTGCTGCCCGTATGCGCTCTCTTAATACTTCCGTATCATGTGGCTATCTTGATTTTTTAAATGTACGAACCCACTATTACTATTCTAAGTGTAAAAATTAGAATTTCTATTTAATATTTTGTACTTAGGCTTTATTTTAGATTATAAACAACTTTGTTTAATAAACATTTTGTCTAAAATAAAAAATAATGGTACTTATCTCTTGAGGCATTTTCATGTTTTCTTAATTTATTAACACCCTGTACATCTAATCTCAATTTCTTTTAGTGCAATCTCATTTTCTCGACAAGCAAAATTTTTTATAAAGAATGACTTTTCTTCGTAAAATCATTAATAAAGATTTTTTTCCTCTCGTCAACTCAATCCGTGGACACACTGTATATTGTTCTAAAAACTTTTGTTTTTTAATGTCTAATGGCCTTGCAAGTAGTTCTAGAACAATCACCTGTTTAATCAAAAATGCAGACTACTAGGAACCTAAGAGTTGTAGGAAAAATTTACGGATACCTTCTTTGTTTCCAAAATGAATGCAAAATTCAAAATTTTCGGCCTCATTTGTAGAAACAGGGTAGAATAGAAAATAGTGACGTATCATTGTTTAAGCGAAATGATTGAACTCACCTCCTTGCGGAGGCGCCACGGGCTGCAGTAAAAAAGCAAAAATTCTTAGAACAGGAATCTACAATCGCACGCAAAATTTCAATTCAATAGCTTTCCTGGTTTCAAAGATTTTACAAACAATCATTTTTTTCGAGAAATTCATGTGTGTGTGCTCACATAAACTTTTCTTCTTATTTTGACATCCTCTATCACCAACTTAATTTTTTACACTCACCATGTATGTTAAATTTAGAATGTATATTTTTTATTTCGTTATATTTACAGAGTTTTATGTTTGTGTTGCTTAAAATTGAATTTGTATAAAGTTTGTTTTTATTTACTATTTATAATGAAACAGTTTTTCTCCGTTATTCTCCTTATTTTTGTAATTTTGTAATATTTTGTCTATTAGCGTTGGTGAATAATCAAAGGCTTTATACTTTATAGGTAGGTAACTCGTACCGAATTGCTTTTTTCGTATCTAATATTGCAAATAAACAATTCATGAAGTACCAACATGTATACTTGTCACAAATTCTGAAGATTATTAGTAAATTATATTAATATTTCTAGAAAAATAATATGTGAATATATGCCTGGAAACATTGCAAACCGCATTATAATCGAGCGCTCTTGTGCCTCCGATCCCCCACTCCCGTTTCGAGCGTTCCGGCCTGTACTGTAGTAGGCCCTGCTTAGACCCAATGTACGGTTAACAAAGTGGCACTTAAATTCAACAAAGAACTCCAAAATGCGATCAAATACAGGGTGTTCCATTTAAAAAAACTGAGTTAGGCACTTCGCAGAAGAAATGGGACAACCTGTATAATTGAAAATAATTTTCAGTTGCAGCAAAGATGGAAGCTTACAAGTTTTATTTTAAAAAATTTCCCATAAGTCCAACGGTTTAGCGACTATTGACCGACGCGCGCGTAGGGGACTACCCTGTATAATACAAGAAAAAAGGGTGATTATTATATCGAAGTGTTAACCAAGGGGATTAAAATTATTTAACGAACTTCCAGATTATGTAAAATCAATGAACAGCGTTAAAAGATTTAAATAAGAGGTACGTTCTTACTTAATCTTGAGACACTATAAAAATTAAGTACAAAGCCGTGGTTTTGGTTGGAGTGGGTGGTGTATTGTTATTGTTATAGTTATGAGCTGTCATTTGTTGTATTTTACAATTAAGTATTGAATCCAAATTAATATTGTTTTTTTTTTGTTAGTTTTCTGTACAGCAGCAATGCTAGAATAAAGATATTATTATTATTATTGTTATTATGTTTATTGTTAGTAACGGATGTTAGTTATCTCATGTTGTTTTATATTTTGATCTGTTTGTAAATATATAGCCTTGGCTAAATAACTGTTATTATTATAAGAATCAAGTGAATTGCGCTTGTTTTTTATAGCTCTGTGGAACAGATCCTGAAGCTCTGCTGGGAACGAAGTAATAGAATCCAGTTATATTTTGTTCATGTGTTATTATTTGATCGCCGTTTAGCAATAGAGAGAGAACCCAACCTTCTGCGACTGCAAGTTAAGGGTTTATCACCAGATCGTAGATACAAAGAAAGGAAATCGTTTATAGGAGAACGACCAGACCTGTATAAATTTACAGTGTCTCTCAATACTTGATATTGAGGGATACAGCTGCGTATTTAGGGGCCTAATCCAGAGGCACCACTAAGTACTGAGAAACGTCGTTGTACCGGGTGTACAAATAAGAAAGGTCGGCGGCCGTATATCCGTAACCGTTTGCCCTAGAACTTTCAGAAAAAAATATTTAAGATAAAATTGGCCACGAGAAATTGCTGGAAATTATTTTTAAGTTCGTAGATTGGCCGCTAGGGGGCGTAAGGGCTACACCAAAGGAGAAAAATAATTTTCTTATAATTTTCACCTCTTTTTAGCAGTATTAAAAAAACTACATTATTCCATTTCAATTTTTCAAGATAAACGCGAAAATAGCTTTGAATGTAAAATAGCGCCCTTTACCGGTGGCCACGAAATTCGAAATGACTTTATGTAACTTTCGTTTGATAGAACAAGGAAAGCTCTTCTCAAGAAGCTCAAGTTTGTCCAATTCCGTTGAGCCAAAGCGGAGTTAGAAGCATTCTTTCATCTCAATGTTTGTCTATTTGACGAGCTAGAGCAAAATATCCTAAACGAAAGTTATTCAGAATTTTCAGTAGAATTCAACAAAATTATTTTTGATAACACTTTATTGGTGATTTTTCAGGGAAAAAATTATTTTTCTTCTTTGGTGTAGCCCTTACGCCCCCTAGCGGCCAATCTACGAACTTAAAAATAATATCCAGCAATTTCTCGTGGCCAATTTTATCTTAAATATTTTTTTCCGAAAGTTCTAGGGCAAACGGTTACGGATATACGGCCGCTGACCTTTCTTATTTGTACACCCAGTATAATTGGAGCCCAAGAGCAGAGACATTTATACGTCGTTGTATAATTGGCGCCAGAGCACAGAGACATTTATTTATCGTTGTAATGTGTAGGTAGATAGACTACAAAAATTAACATGTGTAAATCCTGCAATAACAAGTTTCACTTACTTTACTAATCGTAACTGATCTCTAGGAATGTCTTTAAGATCTTTTAAGGTGTATACTACTCCGCCAAATTCATAACTTGGATTGTATTCGGTCATCATGCTGTCAGAAGCAACTCGTAGCCTATTTAACTGAAGATCAGCACCCGACAACATTTTCCTTCTTAAAATTCCCGATTTCTTTTGCTGATATCGGTTATCTAAAAAATACAATTATTAAATTAGCATATTAAATATAGTGGAAACTGATATGTTTTTGGTGATTTGAAGGAGCTATGTACAAAAATTAAATGATTCAAGAAAATAAAAAGCGCAAAGCAAATAAAAAATATGCCACCACCTACCTTCTCTTGGTTTTAGTCATACATATTAGTGCATAAAATAAAAAAACAAACAAAAACGGGTAGTCACTGTGTTTTATTTTCACTAAAATTAATAAAACAATGTTAAAATAATTTTAAAAAAAACAAAACTGCAAGTTACACTACAAGCGCAACCTTTACACGAAGATACTTACAAAGTATAAAAAAGATTATACCAAATGCCATCAGTAAAAATATAATGGTAATAATTAGACCCATCACAAACCATGCAGGGAAGTTTTCTGTAGAATCTAGAGCTAAAAATAGAAAATAGTTATATTTATGTAGCAAGTATAAAAAATAATTCTTACGTATACAAGATTTCCCATCAATATCTAATTTCCAATTTGTTGGACAAATACAAGCCACTTGTGATCGTCGAGCATCAAGAGCCAGGCAACGATACGCACAACCACAGCCAGGTACAGCAGGCAGTATAAGAACGGAGCCCCGACCTGCATTGTACCCAGAATGGGCTTCTGAAAGACTTGGAATAGTTCTACTTGGATCCAAAAATGAATAGCCCCCTTCTCCATTTGTGGAATTCATTCGCAGCACACTATTTCCACCTAGAAAGTGATATGATATTAAAAGAATTGTTTAGTTTTGATTCTCTTAAGTGTTTCAAGTATAGAATCGTAGAGTTAATTTATTATTTCAATAAAAGCCTTTGCATGTACGTTCTTACCTGCTCGCCAAAAGCGTGCAAGCAAGAACACAGATAAGAATGCACGCAGGATTGTCTGTGTAAAGAAAAAAATGTTCTCTAGACCGCACGATTATACAATTTTAAAATTTTCGAAGATTTTCGCGAAGCCTGTTGAACTTCAGTGTAACATAATACCTTCATAAGACAGATCCTCTTAACCTTACAATGCTATAGTTTGTGCAAGAATAGCAAGTTTCTCTGTAGGTGAAAATAAACGAAAGGAATACAGGCAATGATTTGGACATTTGCTGCTAATTACTGAATTGCACAAATATTACCCTGATGATCCTGCATCGTCTCTTAATATATTCATGTGCTCCACATCTGAGATGATTTTAGTGGGAGTCTCTTGGTCTTTATAGTGAGTAGCAATAAATTGCAATACCACAGCATTGGTTCATAAATACATTTCTCAAACCAGATAATTGCGATTCTTCGATTTAACCTTCACCATTGGGGGTCTTTAATCCGCCAGATTGGACCTAGGCGACTGCTATTCATTCGTTACGCATCAGGTAGCCCGAACCAACTTGTAATTTGGTAACGCTTAATTACTGAGAGCTGCACGATAACAGTAACTAGCCACGGGACACTTATATGAATTTGTATAATGGTGAATACCAATCGATCACACGATGAAGTCAGGAGCGTTCAATCAAGTACGAATATATGAGCTGCTAGCATCATCTCGACGCTGGGAGTACTGGTTCCAGCTGATGGACAGACACTGAATTACTCTTTATGGATCATTCACTTTTATAAGCTGAGTTGGGGACTTGCTTCGGCTGTTGACTTCCTCTAGCGGGGGGAGTAGTGCTGGATGCAAGATACATGACGTCACATGGGTACCGGGTGCAACTAGGTACCATTTGCGATCTCTTAAATCTCATTTGTCTGCCATCTTGTATTGCGCACGCTTACTTCTCCCACCTGTCTATATACAAAGATGACGTACCTATCTTCTTGGTGACAGCGCGATGTCAGAACGTCCTAAGTAAACACTTATCAATTCTTGATTATTTGAAGTGTTTAATTTTAAATTTTCTCTTCCCTTACATCTAAAACCTGCTTATCGTAAGCAAATTCCTGTTTGTATAATACAACTTGCTTTTAATTTTCCATAGGGAGGGATTGTCCCAGTATACTTTAATGAAAATTTTCACAAGCTCCTTTGTTCAGCATCAGACCAACACTAAATAAATGTTCAAACAGCCAGACAGTTAAAACTAGTAGCAACCAAATAGAAAACGCATAGATGCGCAACAAGAATTTGGCACCTGTTCTAATGACGCAATCTTGAGTACCTGATAAAAACTTCATAATTTTTATCAATGGGAAAGAGCACGCTCCAATTTGGTTATTCGATTGCAGGGTTAAGAATGTAGGCCTTGAATGCTTTTTACAAATTCAGTCGTACCCTGGAAATAAAGCAGGCTCCATCTCGCAGGTAAAAATGTACATGTAAAGGCTATCGAATAAATGGGATTACTTCATTTTTCTTATCTTCCTTTATGGAAAATTGCTTAAAAGAAACTTATAGTGACAAATGTCACCTAGATCTTCTCAGTCTTTGGACTGAAAACTTCAAGAACACCTCAAGAGTAATTTACATGAATTGACAAGACCAGATACAGAAAATGTCAGAATGTATGTTTGATTACCAAAATATTCATAACAGCGCAACGTTCATATTACAAAGTTATCAAATCTGCATAGAAATAATAGAAGAGAACATGCAGAACACCTAATCCTACTAACATTATATTTCGAACTACATATGTATGTATTTAGTTTTCCAAACGAATCATTAGTTGATTAATTAATTTATATCTCCATTAGAAATCACTTTAGAATACCTATATACGAGGTGAGCGCCAAAATTTCCCGGCCTGAATATGAAAAAGACAAAGTAAGGTAACATGTTTTTATTATTTTCAATATAGTCCCCCTTAACTTCAATACACTTATTACATCTCTTTATTAACAATTCAATCCCTTTAAAAAAATATTCTTTTGGTAAAACAGCTTCTTTTAATTCAACTTCCTCATTAAGCCGTCGCCCACGAAGGTCCTTTTTCAAATATCCAAACAATGGCAGCTTGTGCAACGCCAGCAGTATGGACAGGTGCATTATCGTGCAAAAGACGCACGCCTCTGGTCAGTTTTCCGCGACGTTTTTCACGTAAGCAGTCCCGCAATTTATGTAATAATGCAGCGTAATATTTTCCATTAACGGTGGTATTAGTTTCTTTAAAATCTATCAAAAGAATTCCTTCACAATCCCAAGAAATCGTGGCCATCACCTTTTTTGTTGACTGGCAGACTCTGAATTTTCTTGGGGGTGCCTCACCCTTACGGCGCCACTCCATTAATTCCCTTTTCGATAGAGGATCATAATACAGAACCATAGTTTCATCTCCTGTTACAATGGTTTCTATCGCAGGCTTTGGTTCGGGCCCACACAGTTCCAAAAAAGATCGCGCACACTCGACACGGCGTTGTTTTTCAATAGCCGAAAGGTTTTTGGGAACCCATCTTGCACTGACCTTATGCATACTTAAATGATCATGCAGGATTTGACGAACACTAGTATCAGAAAGCTTAGTCATTTCTGAGATTTCCTTGACCTTTAAACGTCAATCGCTCAATACCACCCCTTCCACAATGTCTTCCGTTATCACCTCAACTGGTCGACCAGTTCTTGCATCATTTTCAAAGGATTCCTGCCCCATGCGAAAACGTTTTGCCCATTCTTTCACTACAGAATACGAAGGGGAACTTTGGCCGTACACACCATCCAGCCTTTCTTTAATAATTTTAGGTGCTAACCCTTCTTTTGTAAAAACTTTATGACCGCTCTGTACTCAATTTGCGTTATCTGCGACATTTCCTTGGACACGTCTTGTTCAAAATGCTATCAATAAAAAACTATTTGACGCAAGACCTCAATTTTTTTTCCGCAGCCTACTAAGGTACCTATGTACAGTGAATTCTCTTATAGCGGACACCCCTCTTTAGCGGACGCCTCCCTCTAACGGACATTTTTGTATAGTCCTGTTCTTGTTCCATAAGAGAAGCATGTATTTTGTTCTCTACTCAACGGACTCTCCCTTGGACGGACGCGGACAAGACTAAACAGCACTTGAGTGAAACAAAAGTCTCTTTTCAACGGACAGCGGCACTTTAGACATCTGCGTGGCGGTGTGCGCCACAACGAATTCGGGGATTTCCCGGCAGCAAATGTGTCTCTACAGTGCTTAAAACGTGTGTGTTCGTAAAAATGGCAACAAAACGGAAAGTTTTGACGTTGCAGCAAAAGATTGGCGTTGTTGAGGTATACAATAAAGAGAAGTTAAGTGTCTGTGCCCTGTCTAAGAGGTTTCAAATCAGTAAAACTCATGTAGCGGAAATTGTAAAGAACAAGGGAATTCCGTTGTCAGGTAGGAAATAAAAATATTTTACTTGACCTAAAAGGTACGTCGGTACACGCGGCGTGTACCGACGGCCGACACACGCGTTATACTTCTCCAATAGTATTTAAATAGAACTGCTTTCATTTGTGCATTTCGCCTGCCGGCCAGTGCGTCCACGTTCAAATGGGACGGTGCCCATCCCGCGTATCGGCCGCCGGTAAACGACAGCGTACCTTATCATCACTCTGTTGTTACATATTAAATTTTTATATAAACATGTAATACATTATGTGAATACATATATCAGATGTACCTATTTGATTTTTATTCTTTCTGTAGTTTTTCTCATAAGCGGACGCCTCCCATTAACGGACACTTTTTGTCGGTCCCGTAAGTGTCCGCTGAAGAGAGATTTCACTGTATTTAAAAGAAGCCAAAGTTTTATTGTGATACTAAAGCTGCATCTATGTCAGGCCGGGAAATTTTGGTGCTCACCTCGTATGTTCGTAGGAATTTTTCGTATTATTTTGGACCCCCACTATCTCACATTTCAGTTTATTTCATCCATTATGACTCCACCTGTATGTATGTTGCAAACATGTGCATCATTCCTATTGTGTAAATAAGGCTTTATTTTAGACTTTAGGTTTTTTTTAGAATTTTACAATGGTAAGCTGTTTCTGCAAAAAAGGATAGAGAAAAGGGCGGAAGAAATATTAGGAGACGATGAGTTTGAATTTAGACGAAATAAACGCGCGAGGTCATTCTAGCTTTATGAGTAATTATTAGTGATGCAACGATTACGATTAAGATTAATTTACGAATACTGCTGTCCAACGATTAACCGTAATCGTGAATTGCCGTAGGGTTATTTGACGGTTACTTACAAGATCATTCTGGAAATCAGTCCTCGACTGGGTTGAACTTTTTTTTTATTATATTGATCCCATCTAATATATATTTTTTTAATTATCTGCAAAAAAGAGGATTCTTAGACTCAGCATTTTCAGTTTTAGGTCAAGCGAAGCGAGCATAGCGGTATAAGTTTCAGTTGTTCGCCATAGTCTCCTGCGTATACCAATTTACTGTAATGGAGTAGGAGTTCCGGTACCGTAACACTATACGTAGCCTTTATTTTTTCTTATATTATGTAACCTAAGAAAACCTATTTTGGATTATGTTTTTTACTTAGTGCCCACCATTCACCATACATATTTGACCTTTTACTGTTATCCCGTTATCTAGTTTTAATAAATTCTTACCAGTGTATCCACCGCCACCTCCTCCTGAAATGCAGCCTCCTCCGCCTCCACCAAAACCACCATCTCCTCGGCCATCACTTGAATTATAGCAAGCTTTACCACCTATTGCTCCCATTAATAAGGCTCCACCCATTATCATCCTTTGATCCTCTGTTACCTTACCTTGAAACATCTTCCAGCCACCACCTGAACCTCCACTCCTAAAGATAATAAAACAAAAACAACTTAATTGTATAATAATTTAAAAAAATACATTTTAATATACCTACATATAATTTTGTCATCTCTAGCCCTAGTTTTGTTATTCATACTTTAAAATATAACAAAATGTTTAACTTCAAAATGCAAAATTAATCCACCTTCACCCAATGTGTTTCAAAAAGACGATTACCCTTGTTGGTCTGAGGGACCTATTGTTAGTGTAGGTACTAATAGTGCTGTTGTGAAGTTTGTGCCAATATTATGTGCTTTAGAGAAAAATTTATATGTGTGATTCATCTTTATTTTCAATTCTGTTCTTTAAAATTATTTTCATTTGCACAGGGTGTCTCAGGGGAGGCGAAGGAGGGGGGAATGAATGAGACCAAGACAAGTCCCTGAAAGGGGGCAGGTCTCCTGAAGATTTAGAGTTTTTAATTAAATAATTTAATTGGATATAGCACTGCAAAAAGGAACACAAGGTTTACAAATGCTGCCTGTAAAAGAACGTTTAGCCACAACACTCCGTTTTTGGAAGATTCTTATTTAAGTCTAGGTACATTATAATGTTCAGGGACATTTCACTCAGCCAGTCTGTCTTTTCTATATTTCTTTATAACCTAAAATAAATAAATATATTGCTTCTGTAGTATCTATAAAAGCAGAGAGCAGAGACAAGGGCATCAGAATTCCGTTGCTGTGACTCGTGAGTTACAACGTATTCATTGAGTAGCTGCGAAACCCCTGTTAAGAGTAGAATACTCATGCATATTATCTGCTACTCAGGATATCTGCGGTTAAGTCGGTACCAGGTTTCAAAGTACCTAATATACCCAGGATAGATAGGAGAAAATTCAGGCATAGGAAAGTAGCGCAGTAAGTAGAAAGTTTTTTACAGCAAAGCAACAGGTAGTTATGGGTAGGTTACATTCTAAACACTTGTAAAAGAACACACACAAATTGTCAAAAATCGATTGGAACTTCTGAATAGTGTTTTTTATTGAAAAAACATGGTACCATTTAAATGGCCACATAAACATTCAAAATGGCAAGATTTGGAGCCGTGAAAGTCTACAAAATCTTCAAAAAACAACTTCACTTGACCAAAATGCTACCTTGTTATTATACCATTATTTTTTTGAGCGAATTATCAAGAGAATTGTATACCGAGATTTCTAAACTAGTTCATCACTTTGTTCGGAGAAAAGTCAAGTGATTAAAGGTTTAAGTGACCTGTCATAACTTCAACGAAATGATGGCTATGTTGGAAGAGTTTTTTTGTGAGATCGTCTTAAAAAAGCTTTATAGCCGCCTAGATCAGGCACGCATGAAAATTTTGCTGGTACGTGAATGATCTATAAGTGATATCATTTTACATGTTAATAGATCAATATAATTTTGCAATAATTAATTTGTTCGAAATTAAAAATTGCAACTTAATAAATATTATTTGCAAATTTTTGACACTTGAACATGAAAGGTTGGCCACCACTGGTGATTTCTCTTATCGGAACTTCTTAAAGAAGCAGTTTCCCAAAAAATCAAATGGAAGCATACAAGTTTGATACGACCAGCTGTCACATAACCTTAAGTACCTATTACAAAAAAGAAGTGGAACAACTAAGAGCATGGGAATGAATTATTGCGAACAATAGTGAACCAAAGAAAGTCAAAGGTCGCTGAAATTTAACTTAGAAAATAAACCATGGGCTATTAGAATCTTCTTTTATCGCTTTCACAATATCTATTGTGAAAGCGATAAAAGAACAAGGGCTCAGATTGCTTATGCAGCAGAAGGAAGAGGAGAACCAGAGGATGAGGTGACGGATGATTTAAGAGAAATAGGAATAGTGAATTGGAAATAGTGAATTGGAAATAGTGAGCAGACGATTTAAGAGAAATAGGAATAGTGAATTGGAAATAGTGAGCAAAGTCAAATTACACAGACAACTTTAGAGAAAAAGAAAAGACGTAGGGATTAATCCACTGCAAGAAAAAGTTCCAAGAGACCGATAGGAGCTAAAACTTTCTACTAAGGAATGAACTGTCTGTTCCTTAGGCTCGCCAAGTTAACGTGGTCAGACTATACATCTGTGAACAAGATGAAGAGGAATTGGGTACTTGCATGAATTTGGGATTTTGTGAAATTATAATCTTCGGGAGGTCAGAAATACATTCCCAAAGCAATTTTTCTCTGAGCCCTGTAGAATTCAAATTATTGGGGAAAAAATATTTCCCGCTAAATATGCTTATGGCGCCATGTGTGAATTATTGAAACTATACGGTGATGTCACTATGACTCACCTATGCATTCCTAAATTGAAATTGCCGCTTCCGGTTTAGTTGACAGCTGTCTAGTAAGTCCTGAAATTGTTTGGTGTGTACGTTAATGGTGTTTGCTGGGAGAATGGAACTATGGTGGAGCTCAGTAGCAATTTGTTGTTAAAAATCCATTATATTTTATAATTCCCAACTGCGAATAGGTACAACAAAACCACTTCTAACCTCTAAACTCTACTACCTATCGTGAACGCGGCTATTTTAAGATGGATTATGGGATTCTGCTTGCAACAAACTTCTGCGGATATTTTACAGATTAATTTGTGATATTCGTACTAGTTGTGAAATAACAACAACGTGGACACAAATGAGTGAAACGAAAATTCTGTGCTTGGCTAACCTATAACTGTCACTGTATGACAGAGCTCAGGGCAGCCACTGTGAAAAATTGAAATGTACTAATGATCCTGAAATACACTAATAATTAGTTTATTCTTCTTCTTAACTTATTTCCAGTGTTTAACTGTGCATTAATAAAATATTGATACTGCTCAGTAAAGTAGCAACATCCAATTGAAGCCCTGATATAAGTGATACAGTTAGGCGAGTAGGGACAACAGACGCGAAATGTTGGCAATAGGCAAAAGTAGCACGTCAGGCTGTGACGACAGCTAGATTATGTGACGTCAATACTACTGCTCAATGCCAAATAGCCCACTAGCGCGTGCTCCGCGATTTGAAATTAAAAATGAAATTATATTCTTATTACTACACAAAATACTCTCATTTTATACGGTCACGATAAACTTAACACATATTTGCAAAATATGATAAAAAAAGTGCCAGTTTAAATTTATGCAAGTACCCAATTGCATTCGTATTTGAAGAAGCAGTAAGTATGGTCCCATGATTTATTATAATTCTCAGTTTGAATGTTCATAATAGTTATGTTTGATTAAATTTTGTTATGGCTGAACGACTTCTGAATCACTCCGTGATTGTACTTCACCCACTTTCTGGGAAACTGCAGTTAAAATTTAACACTGCCAACTCAGGAAATACTGATAAAATTAGAATATAATGCAAATGAAATGCTGTAGTAGCAGTAAAATGAAGATGTAACAAGAACGATAAAAGTCTATTAGTTCTTGTTGATGCAAAACAGTCCAATGTAAGGGAAATATCTAAATCAAATATAACTTACTGTAATCCATACATATTTCCAGTTGTAGGAGGTAATGACATATTAATAGCTTGTCCGTGCTGCAAACCATTGTCATTAAACTGGCTCAAGCCTAAGCCTCCACCACCCGCAGCTACGGCAAGTGGTGTTAAATGGCTGGATTCGTTACGCTGCAAAGGAAACATTTGTAATTAATTTATCTAAAATGCCTCAAAACTTTTATTTCATTTTTTTTTATTTCTGAGGATTTTGGATGACACAATTTAATATGTAGGATGAGTCAATGATGTCGAAAAGTTAAATGCCTTAAAACAGATCTAAAGCACTTGGTCAAAAAAACATTCATTTTAGTTTATGGATTTGAAAATGTTTTAAAATGTTTTCCTACGCACGCAATATTAACAATCTCATGGTAGAAAACTCCGGACCCAATTCTGTGTGCGCTGCTAAACTTTTTTGCAAGAGGGGCTAAACTGAACTGAAGTTTTAACTAGTAAGATTTTTGAAGTAGATATCGCTCAGCGAGCCAACCTAAGGATTTTCCTATTCTGCATGAAATAATAATAGTGCAGGAAAATACAATTCTTTTCAAAACAATGGCTAATATTTTAAAAAATAGGTGTTGAATAAGGTAATGAAACTACTGAACAAAATGTTAAGAGTTTTATGGACAATTTAAAAATGTACCTACTCAATATGGTACACCTCATTTCAAAAAATATGAACAACCTTATTTTGCCACACTTTTATACACCAACTGTACAAGAAAAAATATTTTTAAATGAACATCATTGACTCACTCTGTGACATGAGCACTCCAACCACCCTTCGAGTAACAAACTTATCTTACATAAAATAAAAACGTTGCGCCGCCACCACCACCCCCTCCATCTGTAAGTTCCATATGAAGTACTGCACGTATTAATGTAAGATTTTTTTCATTCTTTTGTGAAATGCACGACGTGTTTTGGGGGCGATGACCTAAAGTCTGAGGTAAAAAAACAATTAGATATTTAGAGGCAAAAACATGTTCCCTGTACCTTCAGGCATGCATTTGTACCTTCTTGACCAACAAGAATGTAAAACTGCTGTCCTTTATTGAGTTCTACAACAAGTCGAACCATTGCTCCTCGGGAAGAACCCATTCCACCACTACCCTTTCCTCCACTGGCACCATTAAGTATAAATCTGAAAATCATTGCAATGCATTAATGCTTAAAACAGAACTCATGACTATTGGATTATAGACTCGCATATTTTTTGGAGGTATGCAGTTCATGGAAAATTCAGTATTAGTTTTATAAACAATACTACTTTTCGTAATGCATGTTTTTGCATATTGTATATTTTTCATAAGAATAACATGTCTCTTAGCCTTTAGCCTCGTAAAAGATATATATGTTACGGGCATAGTGGAAAATCGGTCAATGTTAACAATGCCCGGGCAATGTGAACAATGACCACTCATATTGGTCAATGTCGGAAATATTTAAACATTTCGCTAGTTTTCCTACATTGACCGGTCTATGTGAACAATGCCCACAATAAATCGGGCAGAGCAGATTTTATGTTTACTAAAATGCCAAATTAATGTAACCTCACTTTTGTGGTGTGTTGTTTGGTAACTGATACATGAAAATCGAAAAAAAATTTCTTTCGGCCAAAACCACGCCGATCGGGACGAAATTCACCTCTTCATCTCCCCTGAATCACCACGTTTCTAACCGAACCAGAAGGGGTCGAAAATGTATCATCGCCTCCAGAAGAACCGTTTTAGATTTTTTACACAAAAATCTGTCGGGTTAATGTCAAGCGGAATGTTATCAGTCTCAGTCGTTAGCGCTTATTCTCTGCAGAGATTATTCGCTTCAATAACACACGGTTATTGTCTCGGTTATTGTTGAACACGTGTGTTTAGAGGGTCGCGCTGCTACAAAGAGGGTCTTCTTCATAAACTCAAACAAGCATTTGCATTTTCTCTAACTTAACACAGATAAAACGCAGTTTGTATTTCCCACAATGATCAATATATTTGGGCATAGTAAATACAACACGCAGTATGTTTATTAGCGCATATAATATGTCAAAAGGATATACAGGGTAATTCTAAATTGTATGTAAAAAGTTATACAGTAGATTTTTCACACCACATACTGAAAGAAAGGTAAATAAATTGTGTCCCACATTTCAATCCTTAAAATGTTATAGGGGTTGAAATTTTCAAAAAAAATTTTAGAAAAATGTAGGGTTCTAGAAAATGTTTTTTTTTACTTCTTTGCGAAAATAAGAACACGATTTTGTTGTAAATTAAATTTGGCAACAAAAAATTACGGCAAAAATAAAATTACCCAGTGGCATCAGTGGCGTCTCCGGAACTCAAATGTAGGATGTGCGGTGCGTAGGTCATAATGGCGGCTCATTTCTTTAGAGGATTTTTTTTGATGTCAGTCACGCATTTTTAGAACTTACAATTTTCAGCGGGTCCTAAACCTAAACTAAAACCTAACATAATTGGCTGTATACTTGGGCCGCCGAACAGACGGAGTGATCACCCTGCAAGAACATGCTCTAGGAGGGACCACTATCAATTTAGGACAACCGAACCGCGGTGATGCGCTTTCTTTAGACTCAACGAAGTCGCATAACTCCAATTCGGTCGTCATAAATTACTATTGGCCCCGCTAGAGCACGTTCTTGCAGGGTGATCACTCCGTCTGTTCGGCGGCCCAAGTATAGATGTCCACATCATCTATTAATGTTAGAGGTCCTGCAGCGGCATGTTAAATTTTATTTCTGTGGGTTATTCGCCAATAACCTTATTTCCCCCTCATTAAATAAAAAAATTATAGCAAATTCTCAAAAAAATTACTTAAATGTTCTTTAAGGGGCACCCATCTTAATGTACGTACAAGTAACTAAATCAAAAATAGAATAACAAAAAAAACAAATTCTTCCGCGTAAAATAATTAATAGTTATGTAATTAAAATTTAAATGTTTTTAAAATAAAAATTTTATTCCTAAAAAAGGAAAATAAAAAAGGAAAATCAAATTTCTTCCCAAATTCAACTCATAAATTTAAAGCAAAAAAACGCTCCAACAAAATGGGGACCGTAAAATTATTTGTAAAGAAATTCTAAACGTCGATCAGTAGGTACTTAATGAAACCTACACAGACCTAGACCGACTAGAGGACTAGACATAGAACAGCAAATGAGCAAATTATTGCTGAGAGCGATTTTTTTACAGCTCACCGGGCACGCTAAGAAAGCTACTGCCGCGTGCACAAAGTAATGCGAATGGCTATCGTTTGCCGTTTATTCTTCACTGCATCTTTGTCTGGCGGGCGTTCGAGATTTGGAAAGCACACCCTACCTCATTAGCAGTTACTTGTACCCGTGTACCGACATGGATTAGATTCTTGCATTCAGGGAAGTGATAGCGGCACTTTGATCTGCTACAGACTTCATTGCAAATTACTATTTGACTGATAGATAGATAGATAGATAGATAGATAGATAGATAGATAGATAGATAGATAGATAGATAGATAGATAGATAGATAGATAGATAGATAGATAATACTTTATTAGCTCCAATGTACAAGTACAGTACACAATTAAACTCCTAGGAGTGTGGAACATGTCAACAACAAACAAATAAGTAAATAAATAAATAAATAGTTTCATATACATCAGCACTGCCTTGAGGAACAAATACATTTAATTGTTAACATCAATACATTTAATTGCTAATATCACCCAAGTTTACAATCCATATTATCATCAAAAAATTCCTGTATGCTGTAGTATGGCTTTTTAAGCAGATAGTTTTTCAGACATTTTTTTAAGGTGGCACATGCAAGATTTCTGATATCACCTGGAAATCTATTATAAATATTTATAATGCTGTATTTTACATTCCTTTGTTCTTAATAAAAACTTTCCTACAGCTCTCCATTCGTTTCATTTTATATATATACCTAACACACTTCTTCTGTAAAATCAAAATCCTAGAGATGTCAACTGAGTTCCCCCAAAAGATAATTCCATACTTTATCCTCGACTGTATGTACGCATGATATGCCGCGAGAGCAGCCTCAGTTGAGACATGCTCTGACAGCACCCTCAATGCATAACAGTATTTTGCAATATTTTTTGCTAAATAATCTATGTGACTCTTCCAGTCCAATCTTTTGTCTATTATTAATCCCAAAAACTTAACTTCAGTGCATATATTGAAGTTTTGCTGTTCTAAAGTATCTGTCCCAGTATTCCTATTTGAAAAATGTATTATTTGGGTTTTATCGATATTGAGTAACAAATCATTTGCTGACAAGTAAGTTTTTAGCAAATCCAGCACCTCTGTCATTCTAGTCATGATCAGCCTAGAACTCCCTTCCTTCAGAATCACAGAAATATCATCAGCATACATAATTAAGTCTTCATTTACGACCTCTTGTAATTCATTGGTGTATAGGATATATAACAATGGTCCCAGAACTGATCCTTGGGGTACACCTTTTCTTATTACGTTTGATTCAGATTTAATCTTATTTCCCATTATATCACTTTCTATTAGATATTGAGTTCTGTTGGTCAGATACGATTTTATTAAGTTAAGCGATGTGTCTCTTATTCCATATATTTCAAGTTTTTTGCATAGTACCTCATGGTTGACACTGTCAAAGGCCTTTGACAAGTCAATGCACATGGTTATAGTACAGTCATTCTTATTCAAGTGATGTAGGATGATTTCCATTGCTTTGTATATTGCTCGAACAGTAGATTTACCTTTACGAAATCCATTTTGTTCTTTTGATAGCAATGATTTGTTATCTAGGTAGTTCATTATTCTTTTATTGATGATTTTTTCGAAAATTTTACTTGTATTTGACAATAGTGATACCGGTCTGTAATTTTTTTCTTCATCTCTGTTTCCCTTTTTATAGATAGCTTTTATATTTGCGACTTTTAGTGCATCAGGAAAAATTCCCTGTGTAAAACTCAGATTGATAATATAAGCCAACGGATATGCTATAATCTCTGCCGTTTCTTTCAAAAGACAAATGGGTATTTGATCTTCCCCAACTGACTTTTTGTTTTTCAACTCTTTAATACATTCTGTTATCTCCTTTGGAGTAGTTGGTTCAAAAACAAACCTCTCATCACAACCCTTTATTTTTCCGTATTCAATCTGTCCTATATTATTCATATTAGGACAAGCTTCACTGAAGTATTTATTGATTTGATTTACTATGGTTTGCTGATTTTCATATTTTTTTGCAAAGCTTTCCAGAATCCCGTGTTCTTTTTTCATATTAGGTTGAGTTATACTCTTTATTAACTGCCAAGTAGCTTTTGTTTTATTCTCAGCCTTCTTTAGAAATTCGTTATTATTCATTTTCTTTGCCTTTTTTATTACATCTTTCAGAACAGAGCAATATTTTTTATAATACTCCGAATTTACTGTCCCTAATACTTTTTTTCTGTATAGTATGCGTTTATTAGCACAGGATATTTTTATTCCTGTCGTTATCCATGCATTCGGCCTTATTTTTTGATTAAACTTTTTTTCTTTAAATATTGAACTCATCAACATGCTGAAAATGCTTGTGAAACAGATGTAAGCTACGTTTACACCTGTGCAATCAGTTACCCTATCCCAGTTTACGTTCACTACTTCTTGTTTAAATTGTGCCACCTTATTCTTTGAATATATTATTTTTTTTGTCCAGACCCCATCATTTGTAAAAATCTCATCTGTAGAGAGAGTTATCATCTGACCATAATGATCAGATAATGCTGACTTTATAACTGTGCTTTGTTTATAATCTTCAAAATTAACAAAAATGTTATCTAAAAGACTGGAAGAAACAGTCGTAATTCTAGTTGGTTCAAAGATAGTTTGTGTTATATTATGCGTTAACAGTAAATCTAGAAATACCTTGCTTTGTACACTGTCACCTAACAAATTAATATTAAAATCTCCGCACAATACAATTTTGAACGTTAAATATTTTTCATAAGTTAGTACAATGAAATTGAAATTATATTTATTAATTATTAAAGAATTATTAATTATTTATTAAAGAATTATAATTTATTCAATCATTCTAGGGTGTGCGGAGCACACCTAGCTCATTAGGAGAAATCGCCACTGAGTGGCATATAATATTTTTGAAAAACTAGAACGAATGCCCCATAAATCCGCCACTGGTTAACGCAGCAAATCCAAATTATTATGTGGTTTAATGAAGGACTGAAGGCGGACGGTCCAGACAGACTGAATTTTGTCTGCGCTAAGTTAGAGAAAATGCAAATGCTTGTTTGAGTTTATGCAGAAGACCTTCTTTGTAGCAGCGCGATCCTCTAAACACATGTGTTCAACAATAGCCGTATGTTTTTCAAGCGAATGATCTTTGCACAGAATAAGCGCTAACGACTGAGACTGACAACGCTCCGCTTGACATTAACCCGGCAGATTTTTGCGTAAAAAAATGTAAAACGGTTCTTCTAGGTGCGATGGTTCATTTTCGACCCCTTCCGGTACGCAGACTGTGTTATTGCTTAGAAACGTGGTGTTTCAGGGGATGTGAATTTCGTCCCGATCGGCGTGTGGTTTTGGCCGAAACAATTTTTTTTTTCGATTTTCATGTATCAGTTACCAAACGACACACCACAAAAGTGAGGTTATATTAATTTGGCATTTTAGTAAACATAAAATCTGATCTGCTCGATTTGTTGTGGGCATTGTTCACATTGACCGGTCAATGAAGGAAAAATCGAAATGTTTAAATATTTCCCACATTGACCAATATGGGTGGGCATTGTTCACATTGCCCGGGCATTGCCAACATTGCTCAGATTTCCCACTATGCCCGTAACATATATACCAACAGTTCTACCTGTATCAAAATATACGCGATAGCAGTATAACAGAAAAAAATTGCATAACTAAAGATATCAGACGAGGGGACTTACTTAGTCCTCAATATCGATGAGAAGAAGAAATCATTGCAATAACACTACAGACTTGCAGCCTGCAGTAGTGGTTACAAAATGGGAAACAAGGAAGTACATGTCATATTCTACAGCTTGGTGGTCCTTCTTCACCTTGATTATGGTTTTCTCGTTAGCCTACCAATTTCTTGGAAGCGCTGAGATACTCGCTGAATTGTTGAAAGGCTTACGATAACCACAATCTAATACAACCAGTCATTGCAATGGCGCTAGTTTCAACCATGCAGTATTTTTATAGCATATAATCTGATCTCTTCTCACGACAGATGATACTAATGTGTAATATAATGAATTTTCTGAAATGCTTCATATTATCGAGGTAATTATTGAATTAGGGAAGGGGAAATTATAATCCTCGACACTTCTCAAGTTGTTTATAATATAAACATACAGACAACCATGGTTTTGGGTTCTTAAACTACCAGCCCATCCTCAGGTCAAAAAAGTGATCACATAAAGTTCCTAAGACTAATTAAAGGTAACATTCAACTGGACAATCAAATCTGGTCAGCAGGAGAGATGGAAACTCAACAGCAAAGAAAAAAATCGGAATCGATTGTAACTGGGGATGAAGCCAATATTTGCAGTCGAAGTGCTCCTAAGAGACTTGAGACTTTTCCTTAACAAACATGGTGAAATACCCATGGTCAGTTATGGACGAGTAAAGTATAAATTCTTAAAAACTTTTGATGTACGACCAAAAAGCCATCGATCCTGCACATCAGAAGCGTAAGCTAGTGCTAACATGTGGTTCCCAAAGCTAGTTAGAGGTGATATTCCACCAAGTATTCAGACATGATCCAAACTGCAGAACAATGCAAGCCATGACGTCAAAATTAAAAGAAGTCTTGAAAAACCACAACTGGGGAAGCCAATTTTTGCAGTCAAGGGGCTAAAAATAGAAGCCTCATTTGATCAAACACAGCAAAACATTTGTGGTCGGTGAGGCCGGCCAGCGAATGGATGAGAAATGTAATAAAGATAGTCAATTCGAGGAGGAACTTTGTCCTACCCTTCACGTGTGTAAGCCATGGTACCTACAACTTATAATCCTCAGTTTAAGAAACTTTGTGGAAGACGAACAGTGCTCATATACAACACAAGGAGAAAACTAACACTTCAAAAATGTTTCTAAAACGGAAACAGACAAAATTTATGCCATAAAATGGTTATTTAGAGTGAACAATAAAATTACAATTTGTTCGACTCGGGAGGTTTCTAGTTCAATTTCAGTCAGCCTGTCACAAATTTTTCCTGCTTAATTATTTTATGTATAACAAATAAGTTCCATAATTTAAAAAAAAATCATACAAAACTTACGTATAGAATCCTTCATTTGGTGCAGCCCATTTTTGAACTCCACTCAGTCCTGCTTCATGCAATACCTTCACTTTAACTTTCGTATTCTTATAAGCTTCGCTGCATTCAGACTGTGAAGGTCCAAATCTGCCTGTTGCATTACAAGTAGTTACTTCATACACTGTAAAATAAAATATGAATATGGCAAAGACGTTGCTTGAGTAAAATGTTTTACCAGTTTGATTCACAAAATCTACATGTGGTTCTTTTGAAGACGTGTGTTCATCTGATGGATTCCAGTAATTATACCCATTTAGTTCACTCTCGGGAATATTTAAACCGAAACATTCTGGACTTAAAGAAATATCATCTATTGCAATATCCATTATGTATCTTATTCCCTTCTTTGCATCAAAATGAAGATAATATCTGTAAAACATTCGCGTGAGGAAATTTTTTATGTCAGAATAGTGTGCCTTTACTTGTGAGTTATATTTGGCAAAACTACTACTTGTCGAACCCACTCATCACCATGATTATTGTTACTCCAAAAAATGCTTTTAGAAATATTTTCTGATCGTTTCAATTCAGTCACTTGCAACTGTACTGCACTTCTATGGTAGCCAGTTTGGTGAAGATAAAATCGAACCATGCAAGAGTTGTAATAAGGAGACGAAATATTTCCATGGACTGAGGGAGGTGGGTTGAAAATTACACTCTTTAAAGTAGCACTATTTGCAAATTCTGCTCCTTTAGTGGCCATGTTTACATATAAATATTTCCCTGTTGTGTTTTTGTAAGTGTGATCGAAATTAGGTCCTGTTTTATTTGTAGGTGTGGAACCATTATGTCGAATCCATTGTAACAATTTTTCTTCAACACTATACCAACCGCACCAGTCTTGTTCAAAATTGCATCTTGCACCAGGTGGCATAGCATCTGAAAGTAAATCTACGTAGTAGTTCCTTTAAAACTATAGATTTTACTACCTGTGCAAGTTAGAAAAAGGGAAAGATAATGAACAAAATGCTCAGGAAATGGAAGCATATTACAAAAGAAATTCGGTGTTGCCATTTTTTATAAGCTGACTTACACTCGGTAGATTCATAGCAAGCTCCGGAACATATATTGGTAGCAGGACATTGAAACAAGTAACTTGGAGAGTACTGGACAGTAAGAAAAACAGGGCAAAACCAATGGAAACAGGTAGTGCGTGAAGATTTGAAGGAAAAGAACATGACAAACTGGAAAAGTAAAGCAAAGAACAAGAAACTGTGGAATTAATCAGCAATTACCATAAACTTTATTTATCTTACAACTTACCACAATTTTGGTTTTCATCTTCTCCATCTATACAATCTTGGGTGATGTCGCAAATTTGTGATCTTTTAATACATTTATTAGATGTGCTACACCGAAATTGAGGTGGGGTACATATAAGGAAATTGTCAACCTCTGGGAAACACTGAACTAGTTTTATGTTATCGAAAGCAATTGTACCACCTTTAGCTGACCATAATGGTACCACTTCAATTATAATGCTGAAATTCTGCGAAATTTTTCCAATTGCCTTTTCATGCTTGATCCACCTAAGTTAGAAAAACAAATTCATATTTTATATTTGCATATTATATTTTAAACAGGTTATCTACTCATCTGAGGGGAAATAAAATGAAGCAAGTCGAAGCGTATCGCATGCCAAGATGTGGAGGGTGCTCTGAACGTGAAATGAACAGCCTCAGGTTGTTCATCGAAGAGTCTGAGGCAGGACAAATACGAGTCACTGAAAGTCAGTTCATCAGGCATACATTCAGCCTGATCTTGATTCATTCGTGTTCGTCCTCAGAAGTGAATACAGCTTTACAAGGTTAATATAGTACGTTTCCAATAGAGTGGATCATTATTATTATTATTTATTCGAACAAGAAATCAAAAGGCACGTTAGCAACATTTTACATACTGAGTATCAACAGATTTAACTAAATATATAATACAGTACACGCTCGATTATGTGAACTAACAAGGGGTGTTCATAATATCAAATTGTTCATATAATCAAAAGTATATTATTATTAAAATTACATTAATGTATTGGCATGTTACACTTTACTAAAGTATTATGTAATGTGTTGTTGCATTTTCTTCGCTGCTAAACTTTTCTGCAGTGCTTTATCTCTGCACTTTTGCCGAACCAACAAGTCGTCAATGTCGTCAATATCTGTATTAAATGCATCCACAGCTCCAGAAGAACTTATTTCTGTTATTTCTGCATGATCTTCATGACCATCACTTATCATCACTCTCACTATCTTGGTCATTTACGTGATCTTCATCGTTCCACTTTTGAATGTCCTCTCTTCCACTAAATTCTAAAGAAACTTCAAATAAAATTTGTGCTTACCTGACTATCCACTTCATTCAATAAAATTACTACTTCTTGCACTTGCTCTTCTGTTTCACTTCTGTACTTTTCTTTCAAAATGCTAAGTGGAATATATCCTCTTCTGGATCTTCATCATCGTCGTTTTCAGTGAAATTCAGTATGTGTTTCCAGCACTTCTTAATCGTGTCAGCCGGAAGCCTACTCCATGCATGAGAAAGATTAATGACAGCATCCTTAATAAATTGTTAATTCTTTTAGAAGTTTAGATACATCTCTAGATTTTGAAGATACAATTGAAGACAACAAACTAGACCTGTAGTAGAGTTATGTTATACGGATGACATTTTGGTCCATTTGTAGGGTTTTTACTGGAAACCCAACATGCAAACCTTGCTGTTCACTTAATCGAGATTAACGCTGTTCACTCTATAGAACCTGATATGTTTTACTTTGCGTGTTCACTATTGCGGATAGTTCATATAATGAAGTGTTCATATAACCGAGCGCCTACTGTAATATGTCTTTATTTAACTATTACAGCAACATAAGAAAATAATAATATAAATGCCCCTATGAGTCATTTCATTGTACTAGTAGTTATCTTCATAGGATAGGCTGATTTTTTGTAAGAATTATTCTGACCCAGCAGATCATTAAGGCTACCTCTTTAACTATTACGTGGTCATGCCATAAGTTGTCTTTCAGGAAATATGGTTGAAAAGTTTTTCATCCTCATTTTGAAAAGTTTGAAATTTTAGTCGATTGTGTCACTGTTAATTTATTGTACCATTTAACATATGGAGACTTGCGAACGGAGACACCAAGACGAAATTTCTCCTGTCTGAACTGAAGGTTCTTTCTTGTAGGGTACTCATGGTAGTTTGGATTGGAACAGTAAGAGTTCTTACTTTTATGTTTATGTATAAAAAGCAGTGCATGTTAAATAAGCATACAAAGGAATGGCACGACTAAACTTTTTGATGTCATGCTGTTTTGACAAGCACCTGTAAGTCATTGTACAGATCTTCTTTGATAATGCGAGATGTGGTTCTGATTGGAATCTCCATTTCCATCACCATAACTTTTTGTTTGCGAAGAGGATTTCGTCAAATTCTTTCTAACACCACTTCAACAGCTGCAGACGTCCGCTACCTGTAGACGATCACTTCTTGGTCATCATCGGTAGACTAAAGTTCAGTGTACCTCTTGATGGCCAGTTAAATACTTTTCTTTGTTATCTTCAAACGTTCAGAAGACTGAAGATCTCTGTTGGTAATGTACCATATTTGTAAAAAGCAATTTCAGCGATACAATTTTCTTTAATACCCCACTCTATGTTCGATTGGATTGAGGTCAACACTACTGGTCACATGAATCGCTGCATTGCAACTTCATCAAGGTATTTTGTAATGATTCTTGTCAAGTGCAGCCATGCGTTGTCATGCTTGAGAATGAAATTCGAGCCTACAAATCCAACATGTAATAAGGCAACATCTTCTAAATAAGTTATAATGTATCGGTGAGCTGAGATTGCTCTGTGTTCTAACACTGCCAACTATGCCCGAACCTGCAAAGAAATTCCACTCCAAACCATAATGCTCCCTCCGCCGAAAGGATTTCTAGATTAAATTCAACAAGCCGAATAGCATTCATCAGGCCTTCTCCATACTCTTTCATAGCCAAGTGAAGACCTTAAAATGAATTTGGTCTCGTCCGTGAATAAAAACATTTTGTAATTGTTCAAAAATCCAATCGATGTGTTCTCTTGCGAATCTCAACCTTTGCCTTCTATGGGCTGGAAGCAGTTCAGGTGTTCAGGGCCTGCTGCACTTCGTCAGAGACGGTTCTTTGAGTTACAGAGTAAGCATTGCATGGAACTCACCATATTGTATTTTCGAGTTAGAGAAATTTTCGAGTTATCGAAATTCGAGTTACGGAGAATAAAATACATGTAACTAGATGTAAAAGTGTTGGAGTTCCAGAAAAAAATTCGAGTTAAGGAAGTTTTCGACTTACGGAAGTTCGAGTTACGGAAGTTTGACTGTAGTTACCTATGTAGATAGGTAACTCTGTGATTGTATCATATTTGATTTAAAAATATATGAGAACGTTAAATGATACCATAAAAACTATAATCAAAATGTTTAAATATTTTGAAAACTAAACTAAAAAGTTCATCAATATTTTTTTTGTTTAAGGCAAAGTCATTTTTAGAATGGTTTCCAAACATCGAAAGAGATGAAAAATATGCATTATATTTTTTGTAGGTCAACACGGCGACTATTTGATGTAGATACATGAAATTAGATACGACACATAAATTTCATTAAAATCAGTGGAATGGTTTCTGAGACAAGTTCCACAGAAACTTTTATGGCTTCATTATATAATCAATAATTCCAGTGTCATACTTTTGCACTTTTCATACGACATTAAATAAGATTACTTATAAGGCTGCATTACCTACTTCTACATGTTTGGCAAGGGTGCTCTTATAGTTGGTAGTGTATAAAATACTCACACATTTTAATTGTCACCAAACTTTTTTATGTGCAAAATTCGGTGGCCTGGTCCCCACCTTTACAATTTAAAAAAATATAGTATTTTGAACAAACTGCGAATTATTTCTATTTAGCGTTCCTGAATGGTCAAATATTTAAAAATCGAAAAGTTAAATAATTTGATTCATCTAGGAACAACATCGAGCCCTAAGGTGTTCCATTAAATCACAGAGGTGTAGACTAGGGATTCAACATTTAGTGATTTTTTTTAAACATTTACACGCCAAGACTAAACGTGTAAACGTGTTTAAACATGTGTTTCTTGCCATCACAACTCCAATGAAGCAAGTTACAAAATTATTGAGCTAAAGAATAATTTAAATTGAAGAAATTTACCTAATCGCCAATGTGGAAAAGCGAAAATGTTTATTTATAAAAAACACAAAAACAATACATGTAACGGTAATTAACTGAAAAAACAAAATTCGCAAGGATTATATAAGCATCATCGCAGACCGATGTGACTGATGTTTCTTTTAAAAAATATTATAAATTAGTTTTCTTTTCCTTTAAACGTTTACAATATTACAATATTAACTAGGGTAAACGTTTACTCACAAAACGTGCGTGTGTACACACATCTAAATGTTAAATCCTTAGTAGGTATTTCCTAAGAAACCGCAAGCTGAAAATCGGTACCCGCTGTCATAAGAATACTTACTACAAATCATTTCGAAACGTTCTCTTATTATACTTATTGGCCAAATTTTGCGCAATCTAAATCTACAGAAGCGACTCCTTTTTAAAGGGTTAGGCAACATTGATATAATATGATAATAACAGCTTTTCATCGAATTACTAAAGAATAAACTAAAGCTACTGATATACCTTCTACTATCGTCTCCAATAATTTTATCAGCTACCCACTGTGTATTATTGGCATCCACTACTATCCGGACTTCACCAGTTCCCATGGACTCCTGATAAATCCAGAATTGAACACGACATGTATCTCTACTAGAATTGAACACTGGACTTCTCACATGCAATTCCTTTGTTGTAGAGAGTAGGTGAAGAAGTAAATAATGCCCTGGAAATAAAAAGAAATGTGAAATTCATAAAAAATGTGAGAAGAAAGAGACTGTCCTCTCTCCTCTTCTACCAACTTCCCGCCAGAATATTCAAACAACAAGCATGCACAATTTTAAGAAATGAACGTTCTGCACATCACAAACCACAATAATCTGGTAGGGTCGTTTGGTTGCCAGATTTCAAAAGCAAGTTCACTTGTGTATCTACGTAGTAGTAGGTATTCTCTGGTATCTACAGCAGTTCCAGCTTCCAGAGCAGGATATTATGTAGTCCAGAAATCTGATATAAAAATTTTACGCCAGCGAAAATCGGCTGCGGTGATTTTAATAAATTGTGAATTTATGCATCCCGGCTGCTAAAACTGAGTTAGAATCTTTGAATCTGCATCTCACTCCTCGCAGCCGCATACACAAACACAAATAAATTTATATGTTGGGTAACAAAAAAAATCTAAAATACGATAAGTAGAACGAAAATCGATTCTTAGTGGAACCACTAAACTTCCGAAAAATTCTACGCAACTTTGTAAGTAACATCCAATTTTAAATAAATTCTCAAGTTCCAATCAATGGTATTTAATTTAAAAGTCTACTCGTAACAGAAATAAATAGAAACCTTGCGCCTGTTCCGTGCTTGCGCCGGCGTGTTGCCCGAGGTACGCGGGTACCGGTATGCGCTATGCGGTAAGCGGTAGGGGGTAGGCGGTAGGCGTCTTTCCTGTCCTTGCGATTTGGGAAAGCGAATGTTAATTGTTTGTCTGTCAGTTGCTATTTTGTGTTGTAAATCGTCATCCCTTGATCCCGTAATAGTTGCACTTTCCACCATTGCTTCATTATAAACAGAACTGAAAATGGATGAACCAGAATACGAAGCTAAAGTGAAAGCTAGCTTGAAGTAAGTGTTTTTTCGTAAATCATTAACCTCAAAAATTGACGGCATATTCTTGGTCCATGTCGTGATTGCGTACCCTGCTAGGTATATCAATTTTAAACAAATAATGGCCAAAATAAAACTTGCTAGTTACCTTAGTTGCACTTATGTTACATGGGTAGTTAAACAATACAGGTTGTCCCAGAATTCGGCTGCAAGTGTGTAGTCCCAAACCTCAAATATAAATGCTACCTTCTCTTGACACCTCTCAGTGTCCCTTATAAAACACTTAACCTAACTTTTGCAATGGGGAAGACTCGCTTAATCGAATTTATAACTTTTAGTACTGTAATATCTAGCACAAATACTCATGGATAAAAATATGGAATATTTTTTATTTTATTTATTTCTCGGGAAACTTTGTTACGAACAGCTGCGCAAGCATTTTATATTAGATACTGAGGCATCTAGTAAGCCTGGCAATAACAAGCAAGTATCAGAAACTGTCATTGTGTTCTAAAAATCGAATTGAGTAAACTTCGTGTTCACACCTGACTTTTAACTTTTCTAAGTAGGTAATTTTACTCCTCAACCTAGGTGTACAGAGGTAAAATTTAACATTTGTTGATTATTCTGTAGCACTACTGTTTTCGATAATGCCAGCAGTTCGATGTTGCACTGAAGTTGAGGTAGCTTGAGGTAACTTTGTCAAATGTTGGTTGGAGACAAAGCCATATTGCTAGATTTGTTGGAATAACTCAGTCTGCGGTTTCAAAAATTTTAAACAGGCACAGAAAAACTGGAAATTTCAAGAAGAGGCCTGGCCAAGGACGGAGAGGGTGGACAACTCGCCGGGATGACAGATTTTTAATGTTGCAGTCACTACGAGATCGTACCTTAACATCAACTCATTTAAAAAAACAACTTTTAAATGCGAAGCAAGTTAATGTTGGCTCCAAAACAGTTCGGCGAAGGTTGAAGGAAGCAAATTTGAAAGCGAGACAGCCTGCTAAAGTCCCTCGGCTCACTCAAAATGCTAGGGTTCGCAGACTACAATTTTCTAGAGCATATGATGACTGGACGGGTGACCAATGGAAGAATGTTATGTTTATCGACGAAACAAGAATCGTACTGTGGAAGCCAGATGGACGTAACCATGTGTACAGAAGAATTGGAGAAAGATATTCCAACTGTGCACAACTCCAAACGTCAGTTTTGGAGGAGGTGGGATAATGTTTTGGGCAGGCATTAGTTGGGAGGGTCGTACAGAACTTGTAGAAGTGCGTGGAAGGATGACAGCTGACAATTACGTTGAAAACATCTTGTCAGAACATGTTGTGCCATACGTTGACTTCATTGGTTATAACAGATTCATCCTAATGCATGACAATGCACGACCACATGCTGCTGCAATTGTAAACCGGTATCTTAATGAAGTGGAAATCCAAAGTTTGGACTGGCCACCATACAGACTTAAACCCAATAGACCACTTGTGGGATCAACTAAAAATTCGTATTCGAGCCAGGAATCCTGCGCCAATGACGCTAAATCAATTAAGATTTGCCGCACATCAGGAGTGGGATGCAATTCCGCAAGAATGTATACAAAATTTAATCTCCAGCATGCCTACAAGAATGGAAGCCATAGTCTGCGCTCGGGGAGGCAATACTCGATATTGAGCAGCCCATGTTTTGTAACTGGTTTCGTTCTTTTGGTGTTAATGTTTGTCAGACCGTAATTCTATACATATTCAACAAATTAAGTTTTTGTTAGTTGGTGTTTATTGAGGAGTTACTTGATGAACCGTTGTTATTAGATTACTCTTAAAATAGACAAAGATAACTTGATTCTTTAGTTTTCTGTCTTCGTAATCTGTTATTATGAAAATTTAAAAATATTCCATATTTTTGTCCATGAGTGTAGAATATGTATTGCGTACCACGTAAAAATTTTGATTATGTGCCGTGCTAAAAGAAAAACATGCAACTAGAAAAACAGCATAAGCGGGAGGGCTAAAACGCGCGCTTTCTGTGACGTAGGAGGCCTATCCGTTGCGCCGTGATATAACGAGTCTCCCTGAATAAAGTGGGGCGGAGTCAAAGAATGAGCGGGGGCTCAAGGTGTTAACGGATCGGTTTGCGCATGTTAAAATCCATACCTAATCTGTAGGCCACGTACGTCACGTACGCCACGGATCGGTTTGCGCATGTTAAAATCCCTACCTAATCTGTAGGCCACGTACGTCACAACGTCATTCAAATATTGCGTTTCAAGTGTGATGCTCGTTTCGTATTTAATTATGACGAAAATGGCTCTCAAATATAAAAAACGAAAATTGCGGAATTTGTTTTGGATAGTAAACTATTCAATAGGATCATTTTCAAAATTTGCGGGTTTTCCCCATTGTTCATTTTAGAATGACGTCACACAATTGACAGCTGGAGGGCACACATTTGTTTGTTTTAAAGCTTATTGGAGGGAAGAAGAGGATGAATAACAAAGCAGAAGTTTGTGTTACCATTTGGCACCAAAAAGGGGCGCAACTTAAACTTAGTCGCTTTACGCCGAGAATTGAATGAAAATTCTTAAAATGATATGACTGGTTGCACTATTGCAAACGTTGTTTCGTTATTTTGAGTTAAATTACATGAACTGTAAACATCACCACTTTGTTTGGCACCAAATCTGTTCAAATTTTGGTAACACTCACGTGTGTAATGTTGTTTATCCATGCTCAGTCCTCCAACAGAAAATGGCGGCCTGTCAAAATCAGGCCATTCTAAAACAGTCTATATAATAATTATAGGACTTTTGCAGTAGAGGCAGTTTATTTTCAATTTGTAAAAACTTTAAAATTTGATACTAGGTATAATAATTGCAAAAGTTATACATATTAAGATGGTTGGTAACAGAAACTGACAGATTGCACCATCACATAGCACATTGTTTATTTTTAATGGAAACTTAGCCTTCCCCAAGGTTACATCACTACTTTTTAGTGAATTGCTTATCTGATTATTGGGAAGGCAATCAAGTGAATGATGCCTGCAACATGATCCAAGTGCTAGGATCGCCCTGTCCACCTAGCGACGTAATATATAATTCCGGTTACAAGAATGTTGGTACATATCCCAGCAAGTCCTTTATCTACATTGAAATCATGGGTCAAGGCGAAGCCGAACGATAATTCAAGCCGGAACGTAGCGGCCGTGACGTATTAATCGTGGCCAGCTTGGTACGAACGGCCGGTGTTCGTGGCGTGGAAATAATGCTAGTTTACCAAAATATTCAATAACAACAACTGAACTTTTGAAATTTTTATTAAGAGAACATCTAATTAAAGATACCTGAACGGTATAATACCATATTTTCCTATTTTGAACAAACGTTTAACATTAAAAACCTACAGAACTTAAACTCAATATGTATTTAATAATATTAAATGAGCCGCATTCCGCATGAAGAACAAAACTAAAAAATATAGTAGAAAACATTGTCGGAAACAAGTCTTAACGAAATAAAATACACCAGCTAACAAAATGTTTACTGATGGAAGAAGATAAATGGGGGAACTACTTACTAGGCAATTTTTTAATTTTCTTTTCTTTTGCTTCATTAACTCACATTTCATTGGAGGTAGGTAACATATGAATAATTATTTAATAAAATATTGCATGAATTGTGCAATGTATAATGGTTATATGGTTAAGTGAGGGGAAATGTAATTTGTTTGTACGCCTACACGGCTCAGTGCGGCTAGCGCGCACAATTTATATGTGTTTATTAACCCGCTGTATCTTTTATCAGTAACAACATTAATGTTTCGTTTCTTCACCAAAAATAATTTCGAGCCTTTGTTCGTATTTGGTCTCGCATATGCATATGCTAATTCCGAAAAATAAGATTACTTATCCAGTACGTGAAAAATACATTACACAAATTTATGGTCTAGCAAGAAAACATTTTTTTTCATAACATTGGAAGGTTTTAGAAGCAACGTGAGTACACTGTGATGATCAGCACATTTCAATGTATATTCCATGAAAAAAACAGATCTCTCACTCTTTTCATTGCTGAAATACAACAAGAAAAGTATTAAAAATGGTCGAAAATTGATTTAGGAAAGTTTAGGAAAATTCGATTTTTCGGCATTTTCGCAATTCCCGATATTTTCGCGACCCCAAAATTCGAATCCGGCAGGTCATTTTACATAAGAATCAGCTTCATTTTTTTGTGCGTGTTTGAGTAGTAAGAGGTTATCGAATTAGAGCACTTTGCTCCCCGATTAAGCGATCCGTCCACGGCTGTGACGTCACAGCAGTGCTCCACGCGCTACATTCTGGCTTGTACTATCGTTCGGCTTCGGTCAAGGCGTATCGCAAAAATTGCCACTCCTGCGTGAACTGTATTTTTGAAAATGGTGGCAAGTTTTGACAATTTTTGTGGTAGGCTTTGAAGCATACTATCGATGTAAGTAAGGTCCCGGTGTTATATGGTACCAACATCATTAGTGTCTCAATCATAGACCCAATAAATTCATTATTGTAAGTGTAATGCATTCCTGCATATTCGAATGCTTCTTCTTTTCTTTAAGATATGTTCGAAGATATGTCCAAAACTGTTGAGTAGAGATTTACCAAATATTTGATAATTATCCGATTGTCGATATATTCAGCCTTGGCTAAATAGGGTCGACATTTACCTTACTTATCAATAAGTAGCTGCTAGCTTGCGCACGAGTTAAGCTGGGGGGTAAGCAGATTCCCCGGGTGTCTTCTGACTGGGGCATGTCACGTGGTTAAGTAGATTAATGGAAATAACAAAAATACTGAATATATTGAAATTAATAATACTGAATATTCTGTAACTATTTGTGGCCGAATTTTCGTTATTCGGCATTTCCAAAAATCTATTGAGGTTCCCCATTGATGTCGAACTCATTTCTGTGCTTGTAAATTATGTACTGTTGATCAAATCACATGAGTAAACAGCTCTTTCATAGTAGCCAGGATGCATTTTGGGCAGTAATGTTGTAAGGCAGAATGTCATGAAAATTTGAAGATAGCAGAAAATGTATTTAAACTCATGTGAGATGTGACCATAGTAAATGTTTCAAATGCCAAGTTTTAAATTTGCCAAACTTGCTGGCTATTTTCTTCTCAGACATTTACCAAATTTCGCATTTTTACAGTAACGAATACTTACATTGTATAGACCTTTTAGCTCGCCTTTTAGATACTCAGATAATTATGTATGTTAAATTTGATTCATTTCACAAACTTGTTTGTTACAGAAATATATTAACGGGTGATGGGGTTGTTTTTGAGATCAACGATTTGGATGAAGAAGCTGTACGGCAAGAGAGTGACAACCATTACGTTGATTCTGAAGTATTAGATTACGCAAAGTTTCAATGTTTGGGTTTTGATGATGAAAAAGAATATGAAGAGGAACCTTTTGAAGATCTTGCGAAAAGAATGGTTGATGTAACGCCTGATGGTAAAATAAAAAAAATGGTTGTGCGTAAAGGTTATGGTGATAAACCAACAGATTCACACCAAGTTGTCATAGATTATAATGCGTATGTAGAGTACGGTGATAATCCTTTTGATTCGACTTATGTTCGGAAGAAACCATTGAGATTTAACATAAACTCAGGAGAAACAATTATCGGTTTAGATGTTGCCGTGCAAAGCATGCAAATCAATGAGAAATCGCAATTTTTAATTCATTATGATTATGCTTATGGAAAGATGGGCTGCCTTGATCGTGTTCCTCCAGAATCAACCGTTCTATTTGAAATTGAACTTAAGAGTTCTGTAAATTACGAAGGGTTTTCTTCTTACAACCAGCTTTCCCCGGAAGAGCAAAAGAAATTTTGCTATGCTTACAAATATGCGCAAGCACTGTGCCTAAAAGCCAAGGAATTATTCAGCAAAAGTAACTACAAAGCTGCTTGCAAAGAATACAACATTGCATGTGGCAAGTTGGAATATTGCGTAATGGATAATTATGAAGAACAAGAAAAACAACAAGCATTACTCCTTAGAATATACACAAATTTAGTTGTGTGTAATAGTAAACTTAATTTACCGAAAAAGGTTTGCTTATTCTCTAATAAAGCCCTTGAATTAAAAAGAAATAATACAAATCTAAAAGTACCGTGTAAAGTTTACTTCAATAATGCTAGAGCCCTACGCCAGCTGCAGAGCTTTGATGTAGCACTTAAACGTTTGAAATTTGCTCAGTCTTTAGAACCTACTAATCCTGAAATATCAGAGGAATATATCATTTTGGCAAAGAACATTGAAGAATATAAAGCGAGAGAGAAGGAAATGGCCAAGGCAATGATGAACACTAAGAACAATGTCACCGAAGATTTCAAGAATGTTATTAAGAATTGCTGTGAGGAAATAGTCAACAAAAATGAAGAGACGCATGAGTTTTCTGAAAACCTTACTAGCGATGAAATTGAATGTGCTAGAAAAATGGCGGCAGGTCACGGTTTGAAGTTCGTTAAAATAAACGACGGAAAAGGAATAAGATATTGCATTTCTAGAGTTAATTGAGAGAGCGAGAAACAATTTTGTTCAACGTAAAGCTGCCAGTGTTATTTTTTATGCTTTTTTTAAGTACTGTTAAAATGCTTGCTGTTTTGTTTAGAATTTATATATTATGCTTGTAATTTTGATTAATTCACTTTTTTATATTATTCTGTTGGTGACCACGGATTCAGTTATGACTTGTGAATAGAGCTGTCGATCCTGAGACCCCGCCTAATTGGAGTCACTGAAAGTCGCAGGATTGATCTTTCAGTAACAGAGTATGTCAATACTTCTGACAAGCGCAGAACCCGATACAAAAACCGCTTGTAATTTTCAAATACGTGCTGCTGTAATATCCAAAAAGGGTACTTAAGTACTTTTACGTCTTGAAAAATATCCCGCGCTGCAACTCGTTTTCACAATAAAAATGTATTAGAATTACGAATTTCTCCAATTTTTGTAACCAGGTATAACTTTTACTACTCGGGTATCTGGTTACCCGATGTATTCCCTTTTGTACAAAAGTTTATGAGACGGTGAAGTCTATTCTTTACTTTAATAGTTAAATCAATTAACGAATCTTTTTTCCCGGGATTAAAATGTCCTACTTAACCACAGAGTTGCCGATATACAAATAGAGGAATGATGTCATAGTAAAAAACTGACCCATTGTATAAACACGTTCATTAGTATGACAACGTCACAGAATAGCCAGAAGTCTATCTCTCTGTCGGTGTCGTTAATCTTTTAAGAATGATTTCAGTGGACACCCACCATTATCTTAAGTGAAACACGAAACGATCTGAGCATTTTTACTGAAAACAAGATAGAAGGCGATTCAGTCACTCAACATAGTAGCTGCCGCAATGCGTACAAGAGTGCGTGTACTCTCTTTAATATCATATTCTGGTTATTCTGTAACATCACTGACTGCACAAACAAATGCAGAGCGCATGCACCCCTATGCCGCAACAGTTAAAATTTTTCAACAAGCAAGTAGACGGTATCGCTGATCATTCCTCTATTTGTATATAGGTAACTGGTTCAATACCGAAATCCCAGGATGAAAAATTGCATCGGGATTGATAGCTCTAGTTGTGAGTGCTCCCATTATAGCCAGAATAAATTTGTCCTTCACTGAATATTGCGTTTCTCAGTGGGGAATGGTGTTTGCTTGCGGAGCTGCCAATGATCTGAGGACTCAGTGTGTAAAGAAATTAATGCTTTATTTAACTGAGTTAACTTCCTCGATAAGTACAAGCCATCCATGGCCAGTCATGTTACAATTATGTACGCTATTAATTAAATAAAGGATTATATATAGGCTAACTTTTAATGATCTTGTATGGTTTACAAGATGAAAAGGAAAAATTTTGAAGATGAACGCTGTTCATGCGTTTGAGAGGGACATTCTTGCATGATTGTGAAGAAATGTTGCTTTGCCTTCATCAAGTAGTTTGTGTGCACCAGTGGCGGCTCCTGACTTTAGAACTTGGCAGAGCTCTAGAATGAAATCACCGCTCAGGGGTTGGGGGGGTCTGGCGGTTTCTCCCCTGTAGTTTTTTTAAATGAAGTGCTTTAGAAGCCATTTTAAAACATTTCAAACAAGAAATTTCACTCACCGCAGTATTTAACGAAAATCCCAAATCCAAAAGGTTAAACACAACTTTTACCGCGACCTTTCGAAAAGCATTTGATACTTCGCACAGGCTTAGGACGTCCATTTCATTTTATTTCAAGTTTTTCGTCAAAAGTCTATATTTAGATAAAATATTCATTTTTAACTGAATGGAGTATTACAACAAAATAATAATTTTGAAAATTGCAAAAATCAGGCGACCACTTTGTTAAAGTTCACTCCACAATGTTTAAGTGTTGACTTGAACCAAACCACTACCTTTAGCCATGCTAAATATTGGCAATTTCAATATTTCAAAATGAACTCGATAATGCAGCTCACGTTATAAGGAAAGCAAGCAGCGAGCCAATCTCAGACCTAAATATGGTAAACAATAAACACTACCGCAGAAGTACCAACTCCCGCGTCCCGAGCTTCACCCAACAGTAAGTGTGTGCTCAACCAGCGCTCCCAGACGAGCTTTATTCTTCCACCTAAAAGCACATACGACGAAATTTTCCCGAGTCGCGCCGATCTCGCTCCCATATCGAATGTACATTTGCCTTAGAGTGCCACACCTCAGTACTTAATTTTCTATGTACTCGGACGGCTGGTTGCATGTGTGGTAGGCATTTTGAAAGACGACGCGGAATGCTTAGAGCGCGTACTATTTATTATCTCGCATAATAATTAATATGTATATGTATATTGCGGCAGAGATTCAAAAAGTTTTAAACTTATTAGTTTATAATTATAAGGTTTGAATCTTTTATCAAAAAAGGTTAAAACCATATTTTTGTAGGCAGTGCGCGCGCACGAGCGCACTTATTAAGGAGCCGCCGCTGATGTAACAGCATTTCAAATATTTCAGCACTTAGAATTTACAATACAGTGGTATTGCCACATTTTACATATTGTGCCACAATTCTGTTTATGCTGGAAGCAATGGACTTAGAGTGGCTACGGAAATTGTAAAATAGAGGAATGAGAGCAATTCTCAAGTACAATAGGTATTTATATACCAAAGTGGATAAGACAAGTGTACCTACCGACTTGCCGCTAAAAGTAGAAAAGTAGTAGGTATTTGTCCGAGCTTATTGGTAAGAGAAGGGAAGTGCTGCGAGAGGGGAATCGGGCCGATTTTCCATATTTCGCGCGTAGGAAATGCGGCGCGCTCAAAATGTATCATGTCATAACTCCCTCAAAAATTGTCTTATCGCGTTGCAATTCTTTTTAAATTATTCCTTAAACTTTCAGGATGCTCACGAAATTTTTCAAATTGCAATTACATACATAATTAGGTAGGTACTTCTCATTCCGCATTTAGTATAGTGGCATTTTCACCTGTCGCGGAACTATGCTCATTTTTAGAATTTGGAGAGACTTCCGGCGACAAAGTTGTAGGGAAAGGATTGAATTTTATTTTACAGCAAGATTCAATTCATTATCTCGCATAGAAAAAAAGTTATGGCGATTTTAACATTTATGTCTGACTGCATAGAGCAAGGAAATAGTGAAAATAGAGTGGCATAGAGTAGATATGACAGTTGGCGTTGTAAAGTCAGCATTTGCAGTGTTTGTTCGTTCCAAAATTTGTTGAATCTTTTGATTTAATATGGAAAACCTAATATTAAATACTCCAAATATTGCTTAGTGCCGAAATGTGAATCAACGCCTATTCGAACACCAGGAAAAGTATTTATTTCATTGCCGGTGGGATCGACGTTTAGCAGATTGTCACTTAATTACTGAATTTATAAACAATTTATATTTTGATGTAGTTGGACATTTTCGAACATAAACCATCTAATAAATACACATTTGGGTATAAAACTGACATTCGCGTGTACCCTATTATCAAGTGATTGAAGTTAAAATAATCGTTCGTAAGGAGTAAATTCCAGTCGTGCGTCGGAGCTGATACACACAAGTTTTTTTTCTATGCGAGATAATGGATTGAATCTTGGTGTAAAATAAAATTTAGTCCTTTCTCTATAACTATAAGTCCAAATTCTAAAAATAAGCATAGTTCCTCGACGGGTGAAAATTCCACTGCACCAAAGAGACAACGTCTCGAAAATCGTAAAGCGGAATGAAAAAAGTAATTAAGTATGTAATTGCAATGTGAAAGATTTCGTGAGCATCCTGAAAGTTAAGAAATAATTTTAAGAGAATTGCAACTCGATAAAACCATTATTGAGGGAGTCAAGACATCGAGTATGACATGATACATTTTGAGCGCGCCGCATTTCCTACGCAGTTAATATGTGCGGGTATTAAATAAAGTAGTCATAATTTCATTCACAAAATATGGTAGATTTTAGGCAAAAGTAGGTTTAGTGTAGTCTTGTAGTTGTAGGATATTATTGTTTAATGTTTGTTAAGATCTAATGTAGTTTTTCCAACTAATAAATCGTTACTATTATTATTACTACTTATTTGAATAAGATTTTCTGTATACCGTGCTCTCGACCGAGCATAATTATTACTGTTAAATTAGATGTGTGGAATAAAAGCTGCTTCACTCATTTACCAAGTCACGAGCCGCCACTGGCCACTGCTGTACCGTGCACTATTAGTAAAGAGACACTATATGTATATATGGGGAGGTAGTTGTTCTTTTTTTTATCATCTGACATCTGCTATTATGGAATTCCGGCAGAAATTATGATACCGCACCGGAACAAATGCCATTTACTTATTATAGAAGTGGGATAGGTAATCGATCAAAATTGTTACTTATCTGAAATTGGAAAAGATCATCAAAAGAAGGTTGCAAGCAGGGACCTGGACGGGAACCGAAAAGTAACGGGAACAGAACCGGAACCGTTATTTTTTTGGAACCGGAACAGAACCGAAACCTTTATTATAAAATTGTCTGGAACCGTTTTGGAACCGGAACCTTTATGAATATTTCGGTTCCTGACAGGCGCACGACAGCACTGGCGCACGACAGACGCCGCGCCGGCGTTCTACTCTTGACTTCTAACCTTCTTCTAACCTGAGCTCAACCACGCGCTCTTCAGGTGCCAGTTTGTTTACGAATTAAAAATTAAAGCACCCTTATCCATTAATTTCCTCCAAGCTGTGCAACCTGAAGCAGCAATTAATAAACAAAGGAATGTGCGCTATTATTTATTACTACTTGGTACCGGTATCGAAAATGGTACTGGAAAAGAACAGATTTATTTCACGGTACCGGAACCGGAACCGAAACACTTATATTTATCAATGTCAGAACCGGAACAGAATTGAAATTTTTATTTTTCTCAAGGTCAAAACCGGAACAGTTACGGAACCCTTATTTTTTTCGGTCCAGGTCCCTGGTTGCAAGAACTGTTGGCGTCCCTCAAATAATATGGGGATCGAAGAGGATGTTTTACTTCATATACCTATATACACTGTTATTCTCACATCTCAAAATCTCGCTCAAAATAGTTCGTTTTCAATTCAATTTACCTATCCGAAATATCGGCTTCACAATTTTATTACGATTTCAGGGAAAAACTTACGTGGGACATCCGAGGGGACATCCCTCTCTACATCTAATTCCTTATACCTACCTAACTCAAAATTATTCTCCCATTTACTTTGCATAATATCTAACGTCATTTCATTAAATGGAATAATCTGTATATCAGTGCATTTTTGGATTCCCTAATCGGTTTTGCTTTGAGTTTTTTTTTATCTAAACTGTAGTTAGGTATATGTATATTTTTTGAGCTGCTGCGCTTATAGGAAAAAATGGTCGAAAAACTGTATGTGAATTTTGAAAATTAAATTCCTTGAAATTGAATAAAACTGTAGCCTTGGTAGCAGTGATAGTTTGATGGAACGAAAGCAATGCTGCATTATTAAAAGCCCAAAACTATATGTTGCATTTACAGGGTATCAGCAATGACCCAGGCAATGACAAGTTTTAAAATTCAGAAACACCAATATAGCTTTATTTTTCCAACCAAATCATACAGTGTGTCCATATATTGATGCAACAAAAGGTATAATGGAAGAATTTTTTAACGGCAATTTAGGGAATAAGTCCTTCTGGGCTTGAAACTAATTTTAAGCATATTTTCAAATTTTTTAAATCGAGGAGGCCGTAACGGTAGATAAGAAAACATTTTGTACTCAAGCAAAGTACCTATATCTTTTCTGTTCTAAATGTGGCAAAATATCGTTAAGACAAGTTGTTTAGAATGTAAAATTATGGCCCTACGCAAAATTTTTGGAAGTCGTCCTAGTTTGGCAATACCGCTATTTTTCATATGTAATACCCTCGGTAATACCTACCTATCAAGAGTTCAGATTTTGTCAGGCAAATGATATTCGTTATGATAGTACACCCACTGGAATTCTGGTGGAAGTACTTATAGATTTGGTGATAGAAGTATGTAGAAGAACATACTACTTTAAGTGACTTGATGAGAGAAATAGGTAGCTATTCTGAAGGTGGAAGCGAGGGTGGAAGTACCTATAATTCCACAACTATTTCTGCATGTCAAAATTTCGCGATCGATCTTGTAACAACTTTAACAGAAAATAATGATACGGACCAAGATGAAGCGGACGATCACTCTGTGAACGGTTATAGCGAAGATCACAATTCTTCCAGTGACGTCGAGGAAGATCTTTTTTTATGGCGTCGAAGCGGAAAAATTATTACGCCATATTTTACGACGATTCATGGTATATCGGCCGAGTTATTGAGATCCTCGACGACTCGATTAGTAAAATGAGGGTTTTAAAAGAATATTTAGATCAATTCATTTGGCCAAACATGAGATTCAACATGTTGAAAATAAGTTCATCTAATAGGTATGGCCCGATAATTTCACAATGCGCTGGGCCTTTTACTTTAGCAGAATCGGTGAGGGTGAGAATCGGAAGTATATTCATAGATATTAAGAGAAAATATAAGCAATAGGTTGCTGGTGTTTACAGTCCCGTTCAGGTTAATACTCACGTCTACAACTGTCTGTTTAGCTGAAAGAAGTAAAAAATTCTACTAATTGTTTGAATTGAACGTTACTATGTTATTTCATTAATTTGAAATAATATTTCAACACTGGACCGTTCGAACAACTACTCCTCGGGCAAATACCCCGCCAGGCATTGAATTATAGAACTAAATCCGGATTTTTTGTACTACGAGACGTCACAGAATGCTACCCCACCTAAGGTGGCTTCGAAACAATCATAATGTGTCTCCATGTACGTACGTGCTTTTAAGAAAGTCTTTGTTTAAATATTGCATGTTTTGAATGTGTATGGAAAACCGCAAACCAACTGTTTTCGTCCTTCTGGGACTCATCAGTACGGTGCATTCCCCTACACACTCAAACCACGCAATTTAACTTGCTATATATGCTGCCGCGCTCTAGGCAGAGATCAACAAGTGACAATTACTTTGAGTAATTATCTGGTGTAGTAATCAGTAGTTTCGGACCGTTCGAACAACTAATCCTCGGGCAAATACCCCGACAGGCATTGAATTATGGAACTAAATCCAGATTTTTTGTACTACGAGACGTCACAGAATGCTACCCGCCACCTGTGGTATTTGCCCGAGGAGTAGTTGTTCAAACGGTCCAGTACCACTGATTACTACCAGATAATTACTCAAAGTAGTTGTCACTTGCTGATATCTGACCTGTCCAGAGCGCGGCAGCATATACCTATAGCAAGTTAAATTGCAGTGTAGAGGAAAGCACCGTAACCGTACTTCTCTAGATGGCGACAGATGTTAATAAACTCTTGGTTTGGACATTCGATTCTAGTCGAGAAAGAATGCTGTACAGCGTGCTAAAATTCCGCACAATACAGCAAAATTCAGTACGTATGGTCACTCTATGATACGGACCAGTCAACTTCAGTTTAAATGGGTCGAAAATGAAGGTGACTATTATACCAAGTGCTAGTAGCTACTTACTAGCTAGGGTACGTGTCAATAAAAATTAATTTAGCCCGGAAACGGTTCCGTTTACCTACCACCGAGCCTACCACCCTGCAATTTTTCAACAAACCGTTTTAGGACCCAAGAGCGTAAGATTTCTTTTTTCCTAAAATTACCTAGGAAATCATTCTCGGAAGCTTATCGGCGTAATTTTTGGGTAATAGTTTTATTTGTTTTTCTTAATTTTCGTTTACATTGTATGTTTTCTCCTCGGTTTTCTCATACGAGTTTTCTTATGAGTGATTTTCCAGTCAGCATTTGGAAACTCAGACAGTATGATTTTTCGCAACAGATCATTCACAAGTAAAAACATAGTCAAGAACATTTGGAAATAATCGTTTTTTCGGAAAAAACCAGAAACTGACTGGAAAATCACTCCTATGGAAACACACGTGAGAAAACATATAATGTAAACGGCACTCTAAAGTACCCCTGTGTTTTGTAATATTATGACAGCATAATACAGCAGATAAAGTTCTCGGCAGTGTCTTTGAACTATTTTAGCTGCATTTGGTGACCTCCAACTGTAAGTGATTTACTACCGCGGCGTTTTATCAATCGGTTTGACGCCGGCATTAACTCGGCGACAAACGAAAAAGAACACGTGCGTAGTCTGAGAAGTTGCGCGGGCTACGCTACGCCAGCTAGAAAATTTAGGAAGAGCTGTTCTGCTGTATTATGCTGTGATATTATCTAAAAACGTATTACGCACATGGCACATCATAACAAATGGACATTTAAACCATTTATTTTACAAACTCACTGTATAATGGTGATGGTCGAATTTAATGAAACAAATAAAAAATTGTTTTCATAGGCGGTTAATATCCCATCAGTAGCATCCTAACTAAGGATACCTGCCGATACCTACCTACGTCATATGCTCTATGATCATCAATTTAATTTTTCTAATAATGTAAAAACTCACGCACGCATGCTACACTAACAATAAATTTACCTTTAGCATTATTACTTGCGTCAGCTGATGGACCAGTATCATTCTGCCCACTCGAACCAGCGTAAGCTACCGAAAAACCATTTTGAATATCAGTTTTCCATTTCCACGTGCACTCTGATTCAAAATCACATTCGCTTTCCGATGAAACACTATTAAGAATTTCTTTTCTTTGGGTAGTTATTAATTGCCTTAAAGTGTCATGAGCACTATTTCTTCTTTGTTCCTTATTAACACCACCAAAACGGGGATCCATGGAGGTGTTCATGATTGGATTTCCTGTATAATTCGGTTCCACTCTTGGGTCATTCATCATCTCCTCTCTCTTTTTCTCAGCTTGAAGGCGTTTTCGAAGAGCGGCAGTCTGATCCGGTCTTTGGGCATATCTTTTTGATCGTATACTAACTACAGAAAAAATATTTTCCTGGTTTCCCCTCGCTCGTCTGATATTGCTGTTTGAACGTTTGTTATTTTCGGCTGCTGTGTTAAGTTCCTCAGAATCGACGTTTATAGTTTCAAAATCTTGTAAACGGTCATTTAATAACAATTCATCTTCTTGTGCCGTATTCCCACAAAGTAACACAAGGAAACCGAATAATATAAGATTAAAATGAGCCATTTTTTATGTATCTTACTTAAGTAGTTGTTTTCACTATATTTAACTGTTTGAAATGTCCACTAAATTTTTTGTTAGTCATAGTCATATGGTGGTTGAAGTTCACAAAATCTAAATAAAACGTTCGTTAAAGTCAAAGACAACCGATTGTAGGGTGACTGAAATTCTCAAGGAAGCATGGAGACGTTATTCTGTGGATGCGCTCGTTTTTTTTGGTTGCAGGTCAGGTACCTATCTAACTTTCATTATGATACCGAGAATTCTAAACGAATCGATATTAATAGCCTTATTTATGCAATAAATAAATAGTTTGCGCTTATTTTTGCGTGAAAATTAATTGACCACATCGTTTATCATCTTGACACTGTTAAAGGTCCAAAAGTTCAATACCAAATTTTATGAAGAAACAAATTTTAGTCGAACCCTAGGTATCTAAAATTATGTCACTCTGATTTAGTAACATAAACGTTTAATTTGAACTTATGTCGTTTTTAAAAACAATATGTTAAATTAAAAATCGTCTTCACATTGCAACACAATATTTTAGTGTAAGTTAAATGAAATTACATGCACTAAGCACACGTTAACGTTTAACAACAAAAACTTGATTGTGACATACACGTCACGACGTCTTTAATTTTAAAATTGCGTTCATTAAACTGAGAGATATATAAATATCTTGGTACAACCCATGTTGAAGTCTGTATGTTAGCCAAATTTTGAGTGGGACAAGCTTATGGAATTGAAGTAGCGAGAGGTAGATGGAACATTCGTATCGATTTTTGCCGGCAGAAGTTAGGTGTACGAATAGATACCAAGACGAGATGAGAGACTAGGAGCGTCATCTCGCGGGATGCTGCAGAATCTCAGAGGCTTTATCTGTACCTGTACGTAAAAAAATTTAATAGTCTTCTAGATTAATGGTGTTTTAAAATAAACGCAAATATTGTGACGCTTATTATTTTGGCTGAATACTCTCGCTATTTTTATAACATCATAACATGCCAGTTACGTGATGCAGATAGCGCTCTGTCATCGTAAAAGCGCACTTTTGGTATCTCTTCAAGTTATGCTTGTGTGGATGAAGATTATTTTACTTGGATGCTGCCTATTGTATTTAGAGGACAGTTAGGACTTAGCCTTGGTTCAACTCACGTATTCGATTACTGCATTTGAAATTGATGTAAAAATAAAGTTTTTTAAAAAGTTTTTCGGGCTTTCGAAAAATAACTGGCGCAGTCGGTAGGATGTGCTAATGGTGTTTTAAAATAAACGCAAATATTGTGACGCTTATTATTTTGGCTGAATACTCGCGCTATTTTCATAACATCATAACATGCCAGTTACGTGATGCAGATAGCGCTCTGCGTCATCGTAAAAGCGCACTTTTGCTATCTCTTCAAGATATATGCTTGTGTGGATGAAGATTATTTTACTTGGAAGCTGCTTATTGTATTTAGAGGACAGTTAGGACTTAGCCTTTGTTCAACTCACGTATTGTTCGATTACTGTATTTGAAATTGATGTAAAAATAAAGTTTTTTAAAAAGTTTTTCGGGCTTTCGAAAAATAACTGGCGTAGTCGGTAGGATGTGCTAATCGGTAAAATGACAAAAATCGAATTTTCCGGTACGTTTCAACGTTTTGTTAGCACATTCAAATTTTGGTGAAAAATGGACTTTCGTGAACAAGAATCGTCGCGATTGAGGAAAAACGCAAGCAACACATCAGGTTCAGGTCGAGGACTACATCGCCGACACCAGAAATGATCAGTTTGCTACTCGTTTCCTATTTTTTCCAATTCCTAGTTTAAGTTTGATTTTTTTTTGGGGAGATAATAATTAAGAGAAATAATAATACTAAAGTAAAGTACATTTTTTTATTGAAATAAAGTAAAGATTTGAAATAAAATAAAATATTTAAGTAGTGTAAAATTGACGATTTTAATTTAATTAAGAAATTTATGACAGAAGTTGATATTGAAGAAATAGTTCATAGATTTAATAGAATAAGTCCAAGTGACAGTGATAGTTCAACAATGGCAGTAAATGAAGCTGCAGGTAACACCAATTATCAATTATTAAAATTACACGTGGCTACGATACCACACTATGATGGTAATCCGTATACGCTTTCAATAGGCAAGTTCAGTAATTTTCAAATTTCATTAAAATTGATAGAGTTTATTATACTGAAGGCAGTTATGTTGTTAATTTTTGTTAAAAAAAATTCCTTCGCCTGTGAAGCCGTTGAAAAGTTTTCCGTCGATGCGAGGCTAGAAATCGTACCTTGCAGCGAGAGTAGGCCGCGTGACGTCAGAACTTAGTATAACGTACAAGTCCCAGCTTCAGCGCGCAGCAGTCTCATAAGTATTATGCATATGCATGTGTAGTTAAATTGTTAAATATTATTAACTGGTTCTAACTGGTGTTTTCTGTTTTGTACCCAGACTAATACATCGTACAGCACACCAATAAAACGGAAAAAGTGGTTCGTTGGAGCCAGAAGGAAAATCGGTCAGCATTATCGATATTTTCGCGAGTTAGTTTATCATTGCAAAAGTTTATAAAATTATCGGCTGCCCCATTGCATCCACTCTAAATAAAATCGAACATAATGTAATTTATCGACAGTTTTCTGGGACCCCTTGGTACTTGGTAACGTGTTACGGTTAGCATAATTTGAAACAGGATGCTAGGAGCATGACGGAGTCAAATACTGAATCGCCGTAGCGTTCCCTCCCTGAACAAAAAAGGAAATTTTATTAACTATTTTACAATAATAATTAAATAGTAAGTACGTCATCATAAAGTTCTCTTTTGAAGACTGGTAGGACGCGTACCTCCATCCTTTCCCTGTGCTAGCCCACGCATTTCCGTAAAACTAGAACATTCTACATCCCCAACTATTTGAGAGCAGTAGTCTAATCTGCTCCAACCTCTACCTCTTTATACCTATCTCTGACTCTAGTATGTCGCGAACTATTCCTTTGTGTCTCAGAAGGTGTCCTACCATCCTACGATCCTATCCCCTATTCTTTATTGTCTTCCATACTTTTCTCTTTTCCCCAACTCTTTCTAATTCCTCCTTATTGCTAACTTGTCTATCCACGGTATCTTCAACACCCGTCTGTAGCATCACATTTCAAACGCTTCTACTCTTTTTCAATCCGCTTCTCCCATTGTCCAAGTTTCGCACCCATATAGGTATAATTTCGTACTCCATACATGCGTCTTTAAGAGTCTCTTCCGAGTTTCTACATTAACCGTTCCAGAATATAGCAGTTGTTTCTTTTTGTTAAACAAGTACCTAGTACCTACGTAGCGTAGTTTTTTGATTCGCGTGAGTTGTATTTGTTTCCGTTTTTTTTAAAAATTTCCAATCCGTTATAAAACTGTTAACTTGATAACTTGCTAATCACTTAGGTATACATACCTACATAAATAAGTAGGTACATATGTATTGTATTGTATTAGAGAATATAATGTAGGTACCTATTTTACAAACAGAAGTAAGCAGGTATCTACAATCTACATACCTACTTATACTGAATTATAAAAGGCATGTACAGTTAATAAATTGTTGACTTTGTTTTACTTATACCGGTCTGCCTTTACACTACTGTTTTGAGGTTGAATGAAATTGGGGTTAGATGCAGTAGGGTTGCCAACTTTTGGAAGTGGTTCACCCGGAGCTTTTCAACGACTTTGAAAAAATACATATTTTCCATAAATATATTATTTATTAAAGACGAGACGTTAAATAACGCTAAGTATTCCACATCACAGACGATTTTGTCTTTAATAACAACACCTTTTTGGTCATGTAATCACGGACTGTTTTTAACAACATACCTACCTTTCTTGACGGGCCACCGATTACAGAACTAGGGGGAGGTGGAAATTGAATAAATTGCAATTTTGAAGAAAAAAAGAAGTAAAAGGTCAACGCCGGAATCGAGCCTTCGACGCTACGAGGGGCAATTTCTATGCGTCGCCTTTCTGTACCACGCTATGCTAGGACCTGACAGTACTTGTTTGGTGAGTGTACTAAAGCTACATTTTCGAGATATGGGGAACCGGGAGAGGCACGATCAAATCCGGAATATCTTGCGTTATTTAACGTTTCGTTATTGAAGTGGCAAAATAAACAAAAAATACGTCCTCTTAACTAATTGCACATGTCCGAAATTTTCGGAAATAATTTATTTTTTGTTTTGTGATTCTTACGACTTCTACCCGGAGAAATACACACGTAACCCGGAACCCGGAGAATGATCGTAAAAACCCGGAGACTCCGGGTCAAAACCGGAGTGTTGGCAACCCTAATGCAAGAATCACACACCATTTCCACATTTACCGGGTCATTTACCTACCTACTATATAAATATGGCAAATTATGTGAATCGGACTTTTGATGCCCTTGTTGCATCATTATAAATAATATCGATTATGTTGTCTTTGTTTTATGTTTCCTTGACACCTTACTTTAAAAATTCACGCTGGAAATAGTCCCAATAAGTATGTTATGTATCCATTTTTACGGTAATTCTGCAACAATCGGCAAACTGAAAAAAATCAGTTAAGTGGATGCCGCCGCGCCGGACGCCTTGCAAAACATAATGCGACAGTCGGCGGTAATACCAGCTGTCGGCACTCTTTTTCGGTACTTCCCTTCAACCCCTGTGACCACAACCACTTTATCCACCCCCACCCCACCCCGCTCTTTCGTATTTTTCCGCGAGGCGCAATTTTTTACGAATACGCAGTTGTGTTATAAGAGGTTTATTACACGTTCTTGTTTACAATTTTGAGTATACTAAAAGTTAAGTTTTTAAAGCATTACAGTTTCTTGCAAGATTTTGTGTTTCTTTTCCTTTTTTACACTTATACGGTAATTTTGGGCAAAATACGGTAATTTCAGCGTCAAAGTACGGTAATTTATCACCACATGGTTGGCAACACTGCGAGGTTACCACACTCAGTCGAGACACGAGTGCGGTCGCTCTCATAATAAATGTTAATCGGTTGAAATACGACGACATTGCTAATGTTTCCTGGTTCAATAAATACTAAAGGAAGGTTGGGACGTTTAATTTAAACCCCCAGAACTACCATTCTTACAGCAGGAAATTAAAGATGCATGCATGGAGATCAGCGTAACGTAGACTGTTTGATCCAGGATTTAATTGGGCTAAAACCTTCAAAAAATGAGGCACCGTATAATTTTGGCATGCGATGCAGGATGCCCGTAGTTTTCCAAGTTAAACACACTACCAATTACGAATGAGGAAAAACGTGTTCACCTAGAAAACTAAACTAAACTAAACTAAATTGGCTTTAAAGACCTTTATTTTCGGTCTCAGCGGTCAAATTCAAAATAATGTAAGATTAAGGAATCGCGATAGTCTTGAGAAGGCTATGAGTCTTCTTATTGAGGAAGAGAACTTTCTCTATTCCCAAAATATATCTAATACTTTAAACACCCAGGCAAAATTCCGACCTACACAACGTATGGTCCCTGTTAAACCAAATTTCTTTAAACCCCCGTCCTACAATAATTTCTCACCACCAAACTATACCTTTGGCAATAGTAATACACAAGCGCAATTCAGACCTAATTTTCCAAATTTTCAAAACACATTTAATAGACCATCTTTCCCTCAAAATCAATTTCAAAAACCAAATTTCTTTAACTCAAACAACCAAAATAATTTCCGACCAAATGCTTTTCCACTTCAAAGACCAAATTTCTTTAATTCGAACAACCAAAATAACTTTCGACCAAATTCTTTTCAAACTCAACGTTATCAGTTTAATAATCAAAATCAGAGAAGAAGAATACCCCAACGAATATTATAACGAATACGCTTATCAAACCGAAAACATCGAAACACAACCTGCAGAAAATTTAAATTTTCACAAGGTTCCCGATGCAAACAACCAGACGTAATACAACTTAATGTTCTTAAAGATAATCTACCATATATACGCATTCCAGAAATTAATGCAAAATTTTTAATTGACACTGGTAGCTCTAAAAGTTTAATGACCCCTAAAATAGCACACACATTTTACAAGAAATATATTTTACATATATATTTTACAAGAAATATATCATTGAAGAAGACTTTAATATTCAAACAGCTCATGGTATCAGTTATCATTCAGAAATTGTGACAATACCAGTTTTCAAAGTTTTTAATGTGCATTAAAATCACAAATTTTGCATTTTTAAGTTTAGCGATGAGTTCGATGGTTTAATTGGCGTTGATTTATTAAGACAGTTAAATGCCAATGTGTATTTGCATGAAAAAACTATGACAACCCCACATGCGAAAATATCTATTGAAATTAATCAAAAAATTGAAACGCCCGTAGAAAAATCCAATGTATTATCATATTGTGTAGTAGTTCAGCCCCGTGCTCAACAAGTTGTGAAAATTCCTGTGAAACAAGAAGGTAACATCTAACATAGGTGTTTTTTCTACACCTATTTAATTATATGACAATTATTAGCATTTTCTTTGTGAAATATCGTATAGTTCTTTTCAGATATCTTGGCGTGTGTGTGCAGTAATCTGCGCATTACGTTCATATGTCTTTCTCCCTTTTGTAAAATGGATTTGTTGAATTTTAATTACTGCCGTAAGATGACTTGAGAATATTCTCACGTTTCCGTATTTGATCTCACTCTTTCTTACTATGGTTGTGTGAAACAAAATGGTTTCAGTATTAATATGCTTATTTTGCAATATCCAGTGGTCACCAAGCAATGTATTAAAAATTATTGCCTTTCAAGTATAACTGTCAGTTTGATTGTCAGGTGTAAAGATACCTGGAAATGTTTTTACCAAACAGTGTCGAGAAGTTTTACGAAATATTTTTGAATACTTTACTCGAGAGAAGGAAAATAATGGTCCTCTATTGCCTTTAACTTGTGACCAGGAGCGATTGGCCGATGCATCAAAAGTAATTCTACGCAGCATGTCGCGCATAGTTGGAGAGGAAAAACGAGGTTTGTCTGCTGCAACGCCCGGAAAAAGGCAAATCAAAATTAAAAACTGAAGATGTAACTGACAGCATTAAAACCGAAGTAAGGAATGCTATTTATTTCATGAAAGAAAAGAAATAACACATTACATTAAAAATTTTAAATAACAAATTAAAATCAAAACAAATGGTAGATATTTCTGGCACAAAAGGTTGTGGCGTTTATAACCAATAGCAGATTTAAGTACAAACTAGAAAATAACCGGCGTCTTTCGTGTGAACGGGCTAATGTTGTGGGTAAAAGAATACATTTCTTGAGGGAAAACGTCAAAATGCCGTGTGTCGTGTCCAGAGTCGCGGCTCACACGCTTGTTGCGGATCCTAGCAACAGCAAAATTTTGGAAACTACTGAACTGCTGGTGGTTGCTTGGATAATCGGATATGGCGGCGCAAACGCCAACAAATCTGAAAAATACTATACCTATAATTCACTGTAGTGAATTATGGTTTCATAATTCACGGTATTCGGCCAATCACAAATATAGATTCAATAATCACTGTTTCGCTGATCCAATGATATTTTATATCGACCACGATCAACTCTTGCTGCAGCTGACAATCGACGCCGGTGACAGCCAAGTGTACCGCCCACAGAACACCCAAATAAGAACGCGCAGCTTAATGTTAAAAGTAGGAACCGTGTTTAGCGCCATCTCTAGCTGTTTACAAGAACCAATTGTGTACAAGCGCGCGTAGATAGAATTGAAATTTAAACTTTATTTTTATTAATATTAAAAATCCAACTAAATTAAAGAAAACAAAGACTATGCATGCTTATAATATGTAGGCATCAATTTTATTTAATCAGCATTTTATATTGTAAGTAGAAACTTAAATAACGCTAAAGAACGTCAAATAGTCATTCTTTAGCGTACGCAAACTAATACTAAAATCAAATGAAACTTACTTGTAAATGTTAATTACAAAATTTGCGCAATTTAGTATATTAATTCCACACCGGGAGACGTTCAAGGAAGACATGTCACAGCCGCATTGCTGCTATTTCGATATGGTAGGAAAAACTCCGCATTCGCAGAGATGTCAAAGAAGTACCTACTGACGGAAGTCAAAATATAAATGTGGCCTGCTGCTTTTTGTGCATAATTATTATTTCTTTGTTATGCACCTATTTTTGATTCAATATTATTGCGTATCAAGAAAACGTAACCATATTTAGATGTTCTGTGAACGTAACCAGGGAATATCTAAAATAACTCACAATTTTTAAATTTATCATTTTATCTGACGATGCCGATGCCGGTTGCGACAGAAATAACAACAAAGCATGCCTCGGATTAAAATTTCACGAAATCGGTAATACAGAGTTTCGACGGCAAATGTCAGAGTCGTAGTGCCATCTAAAGCGGTTTACAGAAACTGAATATAACATAGTTCAAGGTCGTGCATAACAGTGAAACCCCCCTGGTATCGCCATATTGTTGTTTACGTTTTCCAACGTATGCACTTCGTTCGAGTGTAGGTACCAATTAATCCGTGCAAACTAACAATTCCACCACTAAAACTGACAGAATTTAACAATGGAAGGGACAACTCCAAATTTATATATTACTAACTGCACAAATTTCAATATATATTCCTAGTAAGTAGTTCATTTATTGAAAAATAAAAATTAATATACAGTAGAACCCCTATTATCCGTGCCTTACAGGACCGGGTAACTCACGGATAATTGAAAAACACGGATAATCCAAATACCTTTTATTTCACATAACAAGCTTTATATTATATACATATTATGACATAAAATAAATACCTTTTATTTCATAAAACAAACTACCTATGTATATATGCAACATAACATAAACCAAATACTTTTTATTTTATATAACAAACTATACGTGACGTAATAACGAAAAGCAAACTAAACTGAACCAATGCAAACACAAGGAAACGTGTCAAAACAAATTCTCAGGTGCCGCACGGATAATCCGCATGCCGGATAATCCGCGCACGGATAATAGGGGTTATACTGTATTATGATAGTGTTCCATTAAAGTTATCAAATTTGAGTCTAATTTATTTGTTTAATAGGTGTAGAAAAAGTATAGTATGTATTATATTCGCGATTATGACCATTATTCACTCAGGATGATTTGAGCCACTCGCCTTCGGCTCGTGGGCTCAAACATCATCTTCGTGAATAATGGCTGTCATAATCGCTCATATACCTAATAATATACTATTAAATTATCAAAAATTCGGAGGCGTAGAAATGCCAAAAGCTTTAGTGAATATTTCCGATAATTTTGCAATTACTACTGTAACAAATAGCAATGAAGAACCAGCAAAACTTACATTCAAAAAACCTTTGGAAGTAGAACCAGTAAATATGATAGACGTAAATTTTATTGAAAAAATGGAAGTAGATAATGAATTGGACCCATATATACCTATTACAGTAATACAAACAACTCCCCATTCCTTGCATGTGCAAAAAGCGTGAAAGAGAAAAGGCGATAGAAATAGTATATTCTACTTCGTCGTTTATATTTGTTAGATACATACCAAGCATGCGCAAGTAGGTACCTACGTTCGGTGGACGGTTGCGACTTATGCAGATTTTGTATACATCTGTCTCTTAATGTCTGGCAGTGGCGGCTCGTGGGTTAATAACCAGGGGGGTCATTTTGGTTTTGGAACTTATAATTAATACTAAAAGTACCTATATGCATATATGTACAAAACTAAAATATAAGAAAGGGGTACATATTGTCAAAATAAAACATACCTTAAACGTGCTTATATTTCAGGTCAATTCTGTTCTGCAAAAGGGTCTTTTTCGTTGAAGTTTGGAATGCTCTTGACAAGCATCTTCTCGATGCTCGCCATAGACAAAGCACCAAGGCTAGACTGTCCCATTGTATTGCGTAAAAAGGTTTTTTAATTTTTACCCCTTTCAAAGTTGAAAAACATCTCTCACTTTCCAAGGTTGTTATCGGTAGTGTACACAAAATATTTAATAAGTTCACTGCTTCAGAAAATGTTTCAGACAAAAGTTAAAGTATTATGGCGACTACACCGGCATTATTGTGAAAATCCTAACGATATATTACAACTTACGGGAACCGCAACGCTTCTACCGCTGTCTACGACGAACTGATGTGATTGTGATGACCAGAGAAAATATAACTCCATCCTAAAGAACTATTAACTCGATTCTGCGCAGTTGTCATCGGGACATTGACCACGTTGGAGATATAGGAGTAAAAGGTGACTCTCACTTCCACTCAAGAATTCGCCATCTGCTGTCACTGTTCTTCTTTACATGCATTTCTCCATAAGCCATAAGAGCTGTGCAGGGTCAATTTGGATAATGTCCCGGCTTGCTAGCGAGCGCGCAGCGCTGCTTGATGCTTGGTTATTTCTAGTATTGCTGCGAATGCAGACCGCTGAGGATTTTAAATTTGAAACTATCAGACAAAATATATTTTTATTAAAATTATGGTTTTGATTAGAATATTTTAGGAGGGTCATTGACCAATTGACCTTAAGGAGAAACCGCCACTGATGTCTGGTACGCTTTCGGAGCGTAATGCAGACCCGCTGATTGGACCAAACTCATGATAACCTTTTAAAACAAAATTTGAAAAATATCAGGCTTAAAACCATTGTAATAAAGAAGAGAAAGAAAAAATACAAAAATTGTGTTTGAATTATAGCGATATTTTTTATTGTGAATCAATCCCACTCAGTTTTACAAACAGCATAACACAAATAAAATCAAATTAAAAGATGAAACCCCGGTATTCACTAAATCGTATAGGTTTCCGTATGTTCACAAGCAAGAAGTTAAAAATCAGATATCAAAAATGTTAGAGCAAGGCATAATCCGAAATAGTTCTTCCCCATGGAGCAGTCCTATTTGGGTGTAGTACCAAAAAAGGCTGATGCATCCGGAAAACGAAAATGGAGAGTAGTAGTTGACTATAGAAAGCTCAACGAAAAAACAATTGACGATAAATTCCCGTTACCAAATATAGCGGACATTTTAGATAAATTAGGCCGAGCAAATTATTTTACGACTTTAGATTTAGCTAGTGGTTTCCACCAGATTCAAGTAGACGATGAAGATATTCCAAAAACAGCATTCTCTACTGAGAGTGGACATTTTCATTTCAAGCGAATGCCGTTTGGACTCAAAAATGCTCCTTCAACATTTCAAAGCGTGACGAATAACGTACTGAGAGGTTTACATAATGAATCCTGTCTGGTGTACTTAGATGATATTATTATCTATAGCACATCACTAGATGAACACATAACCAGGTTAAAAGCAGTTTTTGATAGACTACGTTCTAGTAATTTCAAAATTCAATTAAACAAATCTGAATTTTTACACAGAGCAGTTCAGTATCTTGGACATGTAATAACCCCTGACGGAGTACGACCTAATCCCGACAAAATAAAAGCCATCAAAAAGTTTCCCATACCTTGTACCAGAAAAGAAATAAAAAGCTTTTTAGGACTACTTGGTTATTATCGACGTTTTGTTAAAAACTTAGCGGTTCTGACCAAACCCATGACAAAGTGTTTAAAGGAAAATGCTAAAGTGATACATACTGACGAATTCCTCAAAAGTTTCGAAACATGCAAAACATTTTAAGTAACCACCCCAACCTTCAATATCCTGACTTTACCAGACCATTTGTATTAACCACAGACGCTAGTAATGTCGCGCTTGGTGCAGTTATGTCCCAGGGACAACACCAAATGATAAACCTATTTCTTACGCGAGCAGAATGTGGAATGATAGTGAAGAGAAATATAATACGATCGAGAAGGAATAACTTGCCATAGTCTGGGCATGTAAATATTTTAGACCCTATTTATTCGGACATAAATTTACAATCTATATACGGATCATAGACCACTTGTATGGTTATTCAACCTTAAAAAGCCAAATTCAAAACTAGTGCGATGGAGACTTAAACTCGAAGAGTACGACTAGAGTAGAGTACAAAAAGGGTAAGTACAATACAAACGCGGACGCCCTATCGAGACTTCTTATAAATCCAATAGATACTCAATCAGTAATAAACAACCCTGGCGAAATTGATCAAGAAATTCTAGATTTCTTAGAAGCACTCTGTGAAATCCCCTTTCCTGATGAACCACAATTTCAAAACGATCCTCCAATTTTACAAATTCAGAATGATTTTCAAATTCCACAAATCCAAAATAATCACGCAATATCACAAACCCAAAATCGACCACAAACTTCTAAAAGTCCAAAAGTTAAAATTCTTTCAAACATCCACATTAAATCACCACTGACAAAATTACAGACGAGACATTCATCAAGCACAGAATCAGCAACATCCATTAATATTCCAAACTCTTCAAGTACAGAAACGGCTCATTCCACTAGTAACGAAACAACTAGTACCGCCATACCCATTTTAGATGAATTATTAATAGTAAAAATAACCAGTTTTTGATAAAACCCAATGTTCACAATAAATTAGTAGTGAACCGAACCAAATTTCAGCATCAGAAAATTCTAGAAGTATGTATAAGTAGTACCTATTCCTAAATTTAACGAAAATCTAGTCTTTAATTTTCTTTGCGACTATACTGTTGGAGAAAAAACATTTTACATTTATTTTTACGATCAAGATCTTTACAAAATTTTTAATAATGTCTACAAGTCTACATTAACAAGTTTTATTCGAAAGGATTAAAATTAAATTCATGCACCAAAATTGTTAAAACAGTAGGCGAGAAAGGTGAACAAATAATGTTCATAAAATTCCAGCATGAGGTATTCAAGAAACCTTAGAACAACTAAAACGCAAATATTTTTGGCCTAATATGAGAGAACATGTAAATAATTATATTAATAATTGCGAAGTGTGCCAAAAGGCAAAATACTGTCGTAAAACACCCGATTCACCCCTTGTCTTAACAGAAACTCCAACCAGACCATTCGAAATTATACACGCCGATACTTTCAAAATTAGGTCAAGCAATAAAAATTAAAGATGCAAATGCAATACGCAATAGAGGTATGCAATGGTTTCATAAAATACTTCAGTTACTACGGTGTGCCTGTCCAAATAGTCATGGACAACGGAAGAGAATTCGATAATACGACCCTGCAAGAATTATTAAAAACACATAAATTAAATATACACTTTACTACACCAAGACACCATGAATCCAATTCTCCAATAGAAAGATTCCACTCAACCTTAATAGAACATTTGAAACTTTTAGGAAATTTAAATAAAGGAGAGAACGATTTAATAAAATACGCAATAATTTCTTACAACAGTTCTATTCACTCGGATACAAATTTTGCACCATTCGAACTAGTTTTAGCTCACACTTTATCAAGAGACCCCTCCGAAATGTTAACTCAACCATATTACACGGAATATGCATTTAACCATAAAGAAAAATTAAAACACTGTTTAATGATATAGCAGAGAAATCAAAATTACGAAAACAAAAAATTATTAGACAAATTGGAAAATCGCGGATTAAATGAACATCAATTTAAATTAAATCAAGTAGTTTATAAAAGATTAGGTGACGGACAAAGAGCAAAAATAAATTCAAAGGACCTTACGAAATCGTAAAACTTTTAGAACATAATAAGGTTCAAATAAGAAACCAAATGACCAATAAAACGGAAATCATTCATGTTAAAGAACTGAAGCCACCAAATAAAATAAATGACCCCAGCAAACAAAATTAATTAAACAATAATTGTTACAGGTACTACTGCCTGACAGGAGCGGTTATTGGTGAAACACCAAATATTCATAATCTTAATGACAACCCTGGACAACTTCCCTTAAAAATAGGAATAACCCAGAATAAAATCGACCATTGGGCATTTGTGCACATGTACGACCTAAGTGATGTATGTAATACAAGAATACGAAACACTTTTGGGCGCTTACACAAAAGTAAAAGTAAGCTTAGAAAAAAGTTCTCCTTTTAATGGAGATTATATGCCCGCGAGTACCTTAATTCGTACAGATTAACGGATACTTGCCTTTTAAAAATACGAAAACACCTGCCTCAACTGAACCCACTTTATAATCGTAATCGTCAAAAACGAGGATTAATGTGTTAGGAACGGTGATTAAAGCAATCACAGGTAATCTTGACGACGAAGATGCAAAGAAATACGATCAAGTTATAACTTCATTAGCCAACAATCAAAACCAAAATAAAACCATAGTAGGTGAACAGGTAACCCTACTGCAGCATTCTATATCCAAATTCAATGAGAGTAGTGTGTCTACCTTGAAACATAATCAGTTGGTGCTAGAATCCAGGATCATACAGATGGAAAATATCGTAAAAACTACTCAATTAGGAAACATGCAAGCAAATAGTTACTCTTTGATACACACAATTTTAATGCATTTTACAATAACCTTCCAACTTATGTTGAATACTTTGGAAGAGATTCAAACTGCAGTTACTTTTGCCAAATTAAATACTTTTCACAATTCGATAGTTGAATCCCATGATCTAATGAGTGAAGTAAAAAATGTAAGTAACCTTTTAGTATCGAACAAATTTGTCTTTGAACCATCACTGGACAATTTACTCTTATTTGAAAATACGATTGACGTTAAAGCATATAGTAAGAATAATCAAATAATATTCATTTTGGAAGTTCCAACTGTAGAAATTTATAATTATTATTATCATCTCTATCCTTTCCCTACTCTTAATGGAAACCATTTTAGAGTTATAATACCATTATTTCCGTTCCTCATTATAAACGAGAATACTTACGCGACGTCGATTAGAAAATGCAAAGAAATTATAAGACAAAAATATCTGTGTCAAGAAACGGTCAATCAAATTCAAGAAGATGTGCCATGTTAGGTACAACTATTAAAATTTATTGGAAATATCACCAATTGCAAGCTAACGAAGATTCAGTTACAAAAGGTCAAAATTCAAAAACTCGAAGGCAACAAATGGGCAGTCATCATGCGCGGACAACGTTTATAGTGTTCCGTTCGACAGTAGTTATTTAGTGGAAGCAAGTGATTGTGAATTAAAAATTGAAAATTTCAAAATTAAGAAATACATTCAGAGACAACCCAATATACTTAGCCCAGTCAAATGGTGGTTTTCCCGTAGCAAAATTGCGGAAGTTTTTTTCTCAGCGGTTCTATATGCTTTTGGGGTGCTGAATCCGAATTTCAAGTTTGCTGGCATGGAGGAGGTCGGCTTCACAACGAAAAACGCAAGAAACCTCAAAATTTTTGCACTTTTTTCAGTTTTTCGCTTATATATCGAAGACTATGCATTTTTCGAAGATAACCACTCTACACAAAATTAAAGTAGACAAAATTTCCTACAAAATGCACTGGTCAAGTTTGATTTTCTGAAAGGTATCGGCGCTAGAGCGCGCTGAAAAACAGCGATTTTTTGGCCCTACTGGGAAAACGTCAAAAACGCCCACTCCCACCCCCTACAACTCGAAAAATATGCATGTTATCATACCACGTGAAAGTACATTAAATTTCCTACAAGAGACGCTCTAACATTCAGTTTTCTCATAAGGTCGAAGGGAGCAAAGCGAAAATTACGAAAAATGCCTTCTGCGCTCTACAGCAAAAACTGTCCCTCCCACCTGTCTATCTCTCATCGACGCTATAATTTCGACGTATTAAGCTTAAAAGATGTTGTTTTGAGTGAATTTATGGCAAAGCATGTATGATGAAAACATTAACAAATTATATTTACAAAAAATTAGGTACACGACACTAAATATGAAATCTGTATGTATTAATGTACATGTGTCATGAAATGAGGGAAAGTAGAACCCAGTATTGAGTTATCACTTCGAGAAGGTTCTCCATCTGGAAAAGAAAGAAAGGCATTTTGATAAGAACATGGTTACAAGAACAGATAAGTAGTTGTACAGTGAACTGTCGATGTATGAAGAAATACCTGATGTCATGTGCGAGTTATTTCAGTCGTCCCCTTTTGGTTGTTGGTGGCCCAGGCAATGTCTTTCGGGCACTAGAAGGTCCAGGTGAAGGGTCTTGGGCAATGGAAGGTCCAAGCAAAGGGTCAGGGGCTGTGGAAAGTTCAGGCTGAACAGTGAGTTGCTGTTCTTCAACTGAAAAAATTGTAATTGAATGATTAATGATATTATAGAGAAAAATTGATTAGTAAAGATGCATAATGCTGCAAAATATTACGTGAATTAATACTTTCTGTCGCCTCAGCTGCTTCAGACAGTCGTACTGCAAGGGGCTCGTCTAGGTCGTCTCCCTCTTCTGAATTTTGCAGCATTATGCATCTTTACTAATCAATTTTTCTCTATAATAACATTAATCATTCAATTGCAATTTTTCAGTTGAAGAACAGCAACAACTCAACTATTCAGCCTGGACCTTCCACAGCTCCTGACCCTTTGCCTGGACCTTCCATTGCCAAAGACTCTTCACCTGGACCTTCTAGTGTCCAAAAGACATTGCCTGTGCCTCCAACAACCAAGCGGGGACGACTAAAATAACTGCGCACATGACATCAGGTATTTCTTCATCTCGTTTTTCATACATCGACAGTTCACTATACAACTTATCTGTTCTTGTAACCATGTTCTAACACTAAATGCCTTCTTTCTTTTCCAGATGGAGAACCTACTCGAAGTGACGACCCAATCCTGGGTTCGACTTTTCCTCATTTCATGACGCACATTAATACATACAGATTTCATATTCAGCTTTATATTCAGTGTCGTGTAACTAATATGTTGTAAATACAATTTGTTAATGTTTTCATCAAACATGCTTTGCCATCAATTCATTCACAACAACCTCATTTAAGCGTAATACATCGAAAGTATAGCGCCGATGATAGATAGACAGGTGGGAGGAACCGTTTTGGCTGTAGAGTGCAGAAGACATTTTTCGTAATTTTCGCTTTGCTCCCTCCAACCTTATGAGAAACTTGAATGTTAGAGACGTCTATTGTAGGAAATTTAATGTACTTTCACGTTGTATTTGTTGATAACATGTATATTTTTCGTGTTGTAGGGGGTGGGAATGAGCGTTTTTGACGTTTTCGCAGAAGGGCCAAAAAATCGCTATTTTTCAGAGCGCTCTAGCGCTGATAAGTACCTCTCATAAAAAAATTACAGTTGACGAGTGCATTTTGTAGGAAATTTTGTATAGAGTGGTCATCTTCGAAAAACACATAGTCTTCGAGATATGAGCGAAAAACTGAAAAAAGTGCGAACATTTTTAGATTTTTAGCGTTTTTCGTTGTGAAGCCGACCTTCTACAAGGCAGCAAACTTGAAATTCAGATTCAGCACCCCAAAAAACATATAGAACCGTTGAGAAAAGGACTTCCCCAATTTTGTTACGAAAACGGCAGTTTTGAACACCGATTGACTGGACTAATAGACAATCGCTTGATATACCTACTTTAGAATTTCAATTACCTACTTTAGCATTTCAAACAAACCTAAACGTGTCGCTCATTAATAGCGACACTGAACCATTAAAATTAGACTTTGTAAATTTAGAAGTAGCGTTTACAGTATTTTAGATAACCAAAAGGACAAATTGTCACAACTGGAAACCCCAGTTATACATTTTAGAAGTATAAGTGTTTATGCAATAATTCAATATTACTTTATCTTTGTTTAATGCTTTTACTTTTTATGCTTTGTATCGCTTATGGAAATATTCCAAGAAACCAAGAAGATCCCAGTGACGAAGAAAGAACATCGCTGGGCTTAAACGTAAAACTTCCAGATTTTAGGAAACCCTAAAATCTCCTCTAAGGGTGGAGGAGTTACGTAATGCAGATAGCGCTCTGTCATCGTAAAAGCGCACTTGATATCTCTTCAAGATATGTTTGTGCTGATGAAGATTATTTTACTTGGAAGCTGTTTATTGTATTTAGAGGACAATTAGGACTTAGCCTTGGTTCAACTCACGTATTGTTCGATTACTGTATTTGAAATTTATGTAAAAATAAAGTTTTTTAAAAGCAGTTTTTCGGGCTCTCGAAAAATAACTTGCCTATCCAACTTTACTCCTAACAATAACAAGAAAGTGAAAGTGCATCAATTTAATTAGTTTATTATCGCAACTTACAATCTTTTAATTAATTATGGAATACCTACCTACCCAGATTAGGAAATATGCGTAACACGTACGTAGGTATCTTAAATTCACTTCCCCCTCCCAGCCCTTTTCTTCAATAAGTTCAGCACAAAAGTTCTAGTTTTAGTTCTTAAGTTTTCAGCTATGTAATAATAAATTATTGAACAATTTTGCAAGTTTCAGACATGACTTATTTTAACATTCGAAAAATGTTCAGGATGCTGTATTAACAGGTGATCCCACGCCGCACTGTTCACAGCGATCACATGTGGACCGATTTTTAGTGGGTGCGCAAGCGAGACGTCTAAACGAGGAGAAGAAACATCAGTCCCAATCAATGATGGATAGGCCCATTGTCGTTTACGCCCTGAAAGCTTTGTGAGGCATATCCTGATGAGTATGTCCGTGCTACTTACGTATGCATCTCCATCCTTTTCTAACGCGAAGAGGTGATCATAGGAGTTTTTTTCCAGGTAGCAGCTTTTTGTTTACAATGGTGATATATTGCGTTGCTCACGACTGTAAAAGCGTTCAGCAGCCAGGTAGTAACTTATCGTTACATGGGTAAGTACCTAACATAAATTTAGTTGAGGATTTACATGAAGTGCAACTGTGCAACTGATTAAAAAAATAGCTAAAACGTACTTGAAAATTAGACTTAATAGTTATGCAAAAAATGTTACTCAGAAAATACAAGGTGAAAACGCCACTTTGCTCCAGAAGTTAAAGAAAACGAGAGGTAATTATTTGGGCGGTTGTTTGAACATCCAGGCAGTTTCATCGGACAGTTAAAAATTCACGCGGGCGGTATTAAACTTTTTTGGCGGTAATTAAGTTAATGTGGCAGTAGAAGGTGGCCAGCAATATAAAAGAATTTGGTCGGTTATTTAATCCTACAACGGCAGTTCAAAACTTACTCGAGCGGCAGATTAAATAAATGTCCAGTGCAATTATTATTTGAGCTGTAAAATGATTGAATGGGCATTCTGATTTCATGACTGCACACGTGTTACTGCTCGTTTATTCATTTTACTGCCCAATTGAATTATCACGCATTCAAATATTTATTGAGCTACTCATTTGAAGATATGTTACTCCTCGTTTCCACTTTTTTCACTGCTCATATTTTACTACTCGAACTGTTATTGAACATACATACAATTTGCAGTGGCGGCTCGTGACTTTAGAACTTGGCAGTGCTCTGGAATGAAATCACCGTTCAGGGGTTGGGGGGGGATCTGGCGGTTTCTCCCCGTATTTTTTTATGACGTGCTTTAGAAGCCATTTTAAAACAAGAAATTTCACTCACCGCAATATTTGACGAAAATCCCAAATCCAAAAGGTTAAACTTTCGCACACAATTTTTACCGCGACCTTTCGAAAAGTATTTGATAATTCGCTCAGACTTAGGACGTCAATTTCGTTTTATTTCAAGTTTTTCGTCTCCATTATACATATATTTAGAAACCATATTCACTTTTAACTGAATGAAGTAAGTATTACAACACAATAATAATATTGAAAAATGCTAAAATCAGGCGACCACTTTGTTAAAGTTCACTCCACAATATTTAAGTGTTCACTTGAATCTGGAACGCAAATTCTGTACTAGCTTGCAAGTGAGCTTTGGACACTTCGTGCTTTCTTATTTTTTCATTCAAATGGTTCAAGTCAGTAACGCCTATACTACTCCAATTCTTATCCATATTTGGAGTAAAAAATAACAGGCATTGAAAACAAAAAAGAGAATTCCTTACCGTACATCCACATATCCATTTGTTTCGTTTGTAAATGTCGCTGGTGAAATGCCTGATGAAAGACCTTCCTTTTTCTTCGCACAAATTTGATTTAGTTTTAACTTTTAAAACCGGTGTCGGCCTACCTAACCGTTTTATTTCAATTTTTGTGCTCAAGTCCAATAATAAAAAGTTAATTTTAATAATATTGTCAATGGAATTTATGCCGCTATCACTACATAACACGCGCCACCACCACAAACTTATGCATATGCTTAGCACAACCGCAAGGTCCAACTTCCAAGTGTGTACTGAAAAGGCACACGGATACGAGCTAAACTAAAAGCATATACGACGAATTTTCCCACGTCTTGCCGAGTTTTGCCGATCTCGCTCCCATATCGAATGTACGAGTACCACACCCCACAGTTTCAACACGCCAGACGCTACACTCGAACGCCAGACGGTTTGGATGTACATGTATTTGCACATTTGCACGTGTATTCTCTGCTAGGTATTTTGAAACTGACGACGCGGGATGCTTGGCGCGCATACTATTTATTATCTAAACGCTGGTGATTCAAAAAGTTTTAAACTTTAATTTGAACCTTATCAAAAAAAGGTTAACAGCAGTTTTTTGTAGGCAGTGCGCGCGCACGAGCGCACTTATTGAGGAGCCGCCACTGACAATTTGTATTTTCACACTTACCAAAACTGTAATATATAGTACCGAACCTTTAAATAATAACCAACGAAAACTATGCATAATTAATGTTGTTTCTGTTGTATTTAGTGCTTCTGTTATACTTACAACTCGTTTACCCAGTCTAGAAAATTATGCTGTTCTCATAAAAATAAATAAATAAATAAAAGGAGAGATAGGATGGTATAACACATTCTGAGACACGAAGTAGTTCGCGGCATACTAGAAATAGGCCCAGATTAGACTATTGGTCTCAAATAAATGGGGATGTAGGATGTTCTATTTTTAGAGTTTAGGTCATATAGCTCAGGATTGGAGGGGATGCAGGTGCGCGTCCAACCAGACTTCGGCCTGAGAACTTTAGGATGACGATTCTCATTTTAAAATAATAGGTAGGTATAACAATTTGCACACAGTAAGAAACTACTAAATGCATAGTAAATAATTCTAAGTTCAGTAGTTTGCTATTTGCCTTCCGTTGCATTATGTTTTTGGATTTCTTGTTGTCCCTTCTGAAATTCACGCGGCTGCAGGCCTGTATATTTACTTTTATCATACAGTGCTATGCTCATAAGGCCATAAGTTGTAAATCAACGAGTAAAATAACATGGCAAATAAATATCTAGGTACATACTTGAAACTGCATTTATGTGAGACTAGTTTTATTTATATTTATTGGTTCCATGGGCGAAGTTAGGGGGCTTGGGGGACCTGAGCCTCCCAAAAACAGAATTAGCCCCCCAAAAATAATTGGAACATTATCACACACTCGCACATTTCAGAACAGAAATTATAAAACAAACATATTTTTTCAATTTTTTCTGCAAAAAAATTGAACCATTTAATTAATCTAGGTCTACGCATTTAATAATTCAATAAAAATGTTTTTTGAATCAATGCATCTTTTTTACTTTCTTTTTTCTTTCAGAGTTAATATTTATGGAGGATTGATTTTACAGTAAAAAATATATCTACTTACCTTACCTTGACACATATACTAAAAAATAAAAACTAAGACTTTTCATATTAGGGGCCTAGGGCTTTAGCCCCCCCCCCAGATCTGATGCGACCTAACTGATGATTGGTTCCTAACTGAAGAGTCAGAAAAAATGTAGAAATATCAACTCACCTCTGTTACTATTAGGCCTGTGCGATTATTACATTTCATAATCGATTATTTGATAAATCGATTAATCGGCTTATAGATTTTTCGATTATTTGATTAATCGATTATTTGATTAATCAGTTAGTCGATTCTCAATTAATCGATTGTTTGATCTATCGGCTTATTGATTGTTTAATTCATTCTAGCTTGAGAGCTGATCGAGTACACTTCGATTCTTTCGGAGTGGTGAGCAGAGAATACCTGATCTATATTATTGTTATTGTCACTATCATTGTTTCACATTATCATTATTGTTGTTATTATTATTGTCATATATATAATTGTTTTTTTTTCATTCATTAATGTTGTTATTGCTATTTTTATTACTATAGGTTTTTCCCTGCTACTGAAGATGGCAGCTTAGCTGCCGAAATGCGTATAGTATTTCAAATTTTATGTGGTTAGGGGTACAATTGATTCTTGAATTGATTATTTAACCACAGTCTCTTACATCTTAATCCTTGATTGTTTAATTAATCGATTAAGTGTTTGATTAATCGACTAAGCAGCTATTTGGTTAACCGATTAATGAAATACCTAGTCGGTAGACGGTCGGACATATTGAGTTTTCACAATTACTATGCTTTCTACTAATTATAATAAACAATATGCATTAAAGACAGAGACTATATTGTGCATTATAATATGTGATATACTTATCTTATCAGTAATAAAAATAATACCTCTATAATAGCTTTACCATAGGGTTGCCACCTTTTGAATTTGCTTGACCCGGACATTAATAATAAGATAATAACGCAAATTGGTAATACATACTTACAAGAATATTGATAGAATCTTGCTAGTTTGTTGGGTACCTACCGGTTTAGTAACTGTGATAAAAGCTAATAAATAGTAATAATAATAATGATATCATTAATAATAATAATAATAATAATAATAATAATAACAACATTAATATTATCTAGAACAAAATATTAAACATTTATTGAAAAATGCTTTGCACTTGAATTAACATACTTATTTGGTAGATTTTTTTAAACTTAATCTAGAATTGAACTTGAAGAATTTGGGGTTGAGGCTGTAAAAGTTGCAGGAGTAAGAACATTTTGTGCAGACTTTGGAAAGGCCTCATTCATTGTTTTGTTTGTTTGTGTTAACCTGACCTGACAAAAAGATGCACTGACAATTCAATCAATGCTGCCAACACATAAAAGTCAGTAAAGAGACAGAGAAAAGAAAGCGTTGCCAACTTTATTGACCACAGACCATCAAAAACATTTCTTTTTGGTTTAACTGTCGGTTAACCCGGACATATGACCAACTCGAACCGGACACCGGACATTGGTGTCTAAACCCGAATTGTCCGGGTCAAACCCGGACAGTTGGCGACTCGACTTTACCATAAGAAAGTACTCATTTAATGAATCGATGGAACAAAATATTCAATTAATCGCTTAATAAACTAATCAAGTGAACTAATCAAATAAACTATTAATCAAATAATTGATTAATCAAATAATCGAATAATCAAATAATCGATTAATCAATAATTTGATTTATTGATTATTCGATTAATCAGATAATCGATTAATCGTTTTTTTGAGTAATCGATGATTTGATTAATCAATTATTGTAAAATCTATTATCAAATAATCGATTATATTTCAATTAATCGATTATTTCGCACAGCCCTACCTGTACTTCATGATCATGATTCTCATTTTAAAATAATAGATAAGTACCTATAACAATTGGCACATGTAGGAAAATACTAAATACATAGTAAATCATTGTAAACTCAATAATATTTTGCTACCAATTTGCTTTTCGTTGCACTATAGGTTTTTGTAATTTTTAATGCTTAACCCTCGGTCTGTCCTAACTTAGCCAATATTTTTAGGTTTCGTACAAAATTTGCCCGAGAAGTAGTTGTTCGAACGGTCCAGTACCACTAATTACTCTCAAAGTAGTTGTCACTTGCTGATATCTGTCCAGAGCGCGGCAGTATAAATATAGCAAGATAAATTGCATGGTTTGAATGTGTAGAGGAAAGCACCGTACTGATGAGTCCCAGAAGGACGAAACCAGTTGGTCTACGGTTTTCCATACACATTCAAAACATGCAGTATTTGAAGAAAGACCTGCTTAAAAGCACGTACGTACATGGAGACACATTATGACTGCTTCAAAGCCACCTTAGGTGGGGTCTTTCTCTGACGTCTCGTAGTACAAAAAATCTGGGTTTAGTTCTATAATTCAATGCCTGGCGGGGTATTTGCCCGAGGAGTAGTTGTTCGAACGGTCCAGTACCACTAATTACTTAGATAATTACTCAAAGTAGTTGTCACTTCTTGCTAATATCTGTCCAGAACGCGGCAGCATATATAGCAAGATAAATTGCATGGTTTGAGTGTGTAGGGGAAAGCACCGTACTGATGAGTCCCAGAATGACGAAACCAGTTGGTCTGCGGTTTTCCATACACATTCAAAACATGCAATATTTGAACAAAAATACAAAACTAAACTGAAATTTACTGAGCGCGTTTAATATATTTTTTCTGAGTATTTTTAAAATATGTATTACCTGACCAAAACCTTAGCTGTAATGTTTTTAACACTGCTGAATTTTTTGTTGTTCCTCTGAAATTTGACGGCTGTGACCTGAATATTTACTTCCATCTTCCATGCAGTGTTGCCAGATTGTGGAAATGAGATTACCAGAAAATAATAATTATGAAATTACCAGATTTAACGAAAATTTACCAGAAACTTCAAAATACGCCAACATTCAAAAACTTTATTAAGTACAATATATTATGTACCTATACACAAAGGTGTTATTGAATAAAGAAACTTTCAAATAATAATTATTGGCTGTTCATGTTCAGATTTTCATCTCCTCGTATATTTTTGTACAATATTTTGGAATTTTGTGTTTTATTGTATTTGAGATCATATTTTCATTAGGTGAAAAGTTTTTTGCAGTTTTTTGAATCTTTCACACATTTAGATGTTAGTAAAAGACCATTAACGGTCTGGGTTATTAGTTTATTCCGCGTTTTGATTTTTATTAATTTCACCTTAGAAAAATGCGTTCATGTGTCGCAAAATATGCCTAATATTTCAGTCTACTTCTAACTAGATGTCCCCAAATGTTTATTAAAGTTTGTAAAATTGAAGAACATTTGGTATGAATATGAAACTAATAACGAAATAGTTCTTTTTCAATTATTTCCTAGAAAAAATGTCGTTCCCAAAAAAATACCGTATATTACACTATTACCAGAGGCTCATTTCAGTTGCCAGATAAAATCCCAAATGACCGTAGATCCTGGTAATTACCAGACGTCTGGCAACACTGCTTCCATGATACAGTGATATATTCCTACGTTTTAAATAAACGACACGGGACGTGTCCGTGGGGTAACGATAGAGGCGTCACTTAGATGAGGGAAGATTATGGATACGTAACGCCCGACCCTTGCCGTGCACGTGAGTGTTACCAAAATTTGAGCGTGTTTGGTGCCAAACAAAGTGATGAAACCAGGTTACTGTTTAGAATTCATGTAATTTATCTAAAAATAACGAAAGCATCGTTTGAAATAGTGCAATTAGTCATATCACTTTAAGAATTTTCGTTCAATTCTCGGCGTAAGGAGACTAAGAAGTTTAGGTTACGCCCCTTTTTTTGGTGCCGAATGGTAACAGGAACACCTGCTTTGTTATTCCTCCTCTTCTTCACTCCTCTAAGGGCCGTCATAATGACCGCCACCTTAAGCCCGCTTTTGATTGGTTACCGTCAGCCAATGGGAAGTTATTCTGTGAGGCTTTCATCCTCGCTTTCATCAGTCAACTGCTCAACCGATTAGTAACCCATTTTCTATATCTACGCCTGACCCTCAAACAAGTATCTTATCGGTAGCTTTTTAGCAGTATAATAGCAAAGAAAATATTAGCTTGTGTTTTCGGCGGATGCACAATACACATTACATACCTTAAAATTAGTGCCGTCGGTACTCTCATCCAATATGTATAATGAAGGGTCTTCAAGTAATTTAAGAGCAGAATTATTATTTGTAGCAACCAATTCTTGAGCTTATTGAATGCAATAAAACGGAGTTTTGAACCATTTCCCATTTCATTCTTTTGGATAGGATTATGCATTTCATACTTCTGTATCTGCACTGCAACTTTTTTATAGGACACTAATTAGGGACCTAAGTGGCGCGTCACAAACGTCAGATTTTCATTCCAAACAAAACAAAGCCACGTGCTTTCTGACGTTTTAACCTAACCTCCGAAATATAATTATAGTCGTTTTCAAGTTTTTCCACGTAAGCCCAACACACAAATTGAAAATAAACTGTTTTCACTGCAAAACATCGAGAATTATATTGCAAAAACTAGTTTAAGACGTTGTAAATAATATCGATAAACGTCAAATGGCACGTGCTTTTGTTTTGTTTGGAATGAAAATCTGACGTATGACGGAAGCACTTATGTCCCGAATTAATTATGTGAACACTTCTCTAACCACTGACTATGCTTTTTGCCTTTTTGCAATCAAATGTATTTCTACCAGCACTAGGAATTGAATAAAATTAATAAAACCCGCATTAAATATGTTTAATTTATTAAAATACGTTGGAATTTTTGAATATTTTCCGTCCAAAATATCATGTGTCAAATAAATGATAAACACGAACACCACAACACTTAATTAAGCAACTCTCACCAGACCTAAACAAAAATCACTAACATGGCGGTCTCCATATCCCAGTCATTTATATCATATCCCCACTGTATTTTATCTGTTATCTAGTTTCTTTTGGGAAATCCGTTCTTCTTATTTTCCTGTGGCCAATTTCACGTTTATTTTGAATTCTGTGTTTGACATTTGGTTGATTGGTGTTTCATGTTGCTGCTTGAGCTGGAAAATGAACGAAAGTAGAGGTCGATTTGGACCTTTAATAGGAGCAATTGACGAGGGAACATCGAGCACAAGATTTTTGGTAAAGTGACTCGGTAGTTTATTCTTTTAAATATATAACCCAACTTTTCAGGTTTTCGCTGCTAAAACTGCAGAGGTATTAACGTATCATCAAGTTGAAATCGATCAAATTACTCCTAAAGAAGGATGGGTGGAACAAGATCCAATCACTATTCTTAATGCTGTGATAGAAACCATAAATGTAACATGTGATAATCTCAAAAAGCTAAATATAAATCCGGAAGATATTGTAGCAACGGGTATTACAAACCAGCGAGAAACAACGGTAGTATGGGATTCAATAACTGGAAAGCCACTACACAATGCACTAGGTATCCTTCATATCAGAATTCGGTAATTTTTTTGCATTACGTTACATCGCCATTGTTCTGCGTTTTTGCCGAAAACATGTTGTTTTGGCCTTGTAACACCTTCCAATGTTGAATTTTGTTGGCGGAAATCCTCTATTTGTAGAGAAACATACTGGACCATGGAGCGAATAGGGGTGCTGGGTGGGTAAAAAACGGGTAAGAAATGCGCACGTCGGGTGAAAATGGGGAAATTAATCTTGTTTCGTTGTGCGGGAGGAGACTTAAATGCTCCGCTACGCTCGCTCCGATTGCCCAAAACCGGAAATAGTGGGCCGTGAACCCTCTTCCTTGCAAGTGAAGAGGAGAATACACAAGTTCAAGTGAGTAGAAATAAGTAGGAATTGTGTTTAGAGAATGCTCAGAAGTAGTTTCACCACTTGGAAATAACAGAAACTAACCTATTGCAATTTGTGATCCGTGGAGGATACAGCAGGGCAACCTCTTGCCAAAAGAAATGGCGACGGAGATGGTGATCAGGAATGACTCTGCGTATTCAGCGGGGTATTCAGTGTTGGGTGTGTGCAAAAGGTGAGAACGAAATTGTGATTTTCTCTGGGGATAGTGATTTCCGCCCCAAAAAAAGTGGTTCACATGGCTTTCTGAGGTGAATCCTATCCATTGGTACCGCGATCATCGCAGAATTCTGATGTAACGTAATGTAAAAAATGACCCAGAATTCTTCTTTGTCTTTTGGTCTTAGGTTTCTCACATTATTATTTCCACAGATGTTGACATGTGGCACGTAATTTTGGTTTTCCTGAATTCTGAGTTGTTGCTGAATTATTGCCTGGTTATCCTTACCAGGCAATTATCATTAACTTTAACTTTATAGACATGATTGTTTCATTGTCTTCGCTGGATGTACAAATTCGCTATATTAATCACATCCATGTCATATCACTGTCTCGCACATCTTTATTGTGGATGTAGTCGAGTCTGGTTTTTCCATCAATTGATGTGGTATCGATCTCAGCCATTCCCAAAACTTTTATCTCTGCGGGTTTTGGCTTCGTAAGTCTTAACTGATCTTAATGTGTTTATAGTGCATAATTTTGTTTTATTTTCTAACACGTATTTATTCCTCGATTTATTCCGATTTATTCCTTTAAATTATATCTCTGATATTGGTGATAAGGCTTTAGGGGCTCTCCCTGAAAAGTTTTGGGGTTACTGCACATTTCATTTGTGACTTCTAGCAGAGTGAGAATTTGAACTGCAGTAGGAAGCCAATCGTGTAGGTACTAAAAATTGTTCGTGTGAAAAGGCTATTAAGTTTCTCTACACGTTGGTGTTCTTATTTTTCTCGCAATATTTACATTTGAGGTTTAATGTTATGTAGGTATGTGCATATTTAAAATTTAGGAAAGTGAATTGAAATAGATGTAATATAATGATTCTTTACAATTGTTTCTTAGTCTGGCTTGATGTGAGAACTGGGAGTACAATAGATAAAATTTTAAGTGAAGGCAAAAGGGATAAGAACTTTCTAAAGAGTATCTGTGGTTTACCAATCACTACTTATTTTAGTGCTGTAAAATTGAGGTGGCTTATAGATAACATTCCAGAAGTTAAAGAAGCAATAGAGAATAAACGATGCCTCTTTGGTACTGTTGATACATGGTTAATTTGGGTAATATAACCTTCTTTTCTCAATTGTGTAAGTTGGGTAATAACGACAATGATTTTTAGAATCTTACAGGTGGAATTAATGGTGGATTGCATATAACAGATGCCACGAATGCTTCTAGGACAATGTTGATGAATATAGAAACTTTGAAATGGGACCCTTATTTATGCAAGGTTTTTGACATCCCAATGGATATCTTACCAGAAATTCGAAGTTCCTCTGAAATTTATGGGTATTTGGCAGATTCTGCACTAAAAGGCCTTCCTATTGCAGGGGTATGTTTTCAATGACAAAATACCATCGTGAGGAGCAGATCTTTCTATTGTGTACAATATGACTTGCTTCTATGACATTGTTTATGCCTATATTGACTCCCGTGTCTTGATAAATTTCATGTACAAGAAGTTCAGAATAGAGTCCTTGCATATATGGGTGAATATTTCAGAACTGTCGATTTTCGTGACCGTTTTCGTGAACGCACAAAAAAGTGGCAAATTCTGTCAATTTTGCACTTTTAGGTCTTTTCCAATCATAACCGTTAACATAAACACGAAAAACGGATAATTTTTGTTTGTTTTTTTTTTTCAAAAAATCGAACCCACGGTAATGATTTTCCTTATTTCCTCACTTGTAAAACCATAAGACGTCATTGTCGTGGACATATCGTCATTTGTGTGTCCACACAAGAACACGAAAATGACGAGAACGGTAATGACGATTTTGAAGTAATAGTCTCTTCAAATTTTTATTGAAGAATTTAATAGAACTTTTTAGTTACCATTTACTTAACAGTCATACTTTGACATACTTTGTGATAATATAATATTTTTTATGTCTGCATATTTGAAATAATACTTAACCCGACAATGACGGAGCTGACGTAACAAGCCGTGTTCGTCTGCTTTCAGAGCACGTAGTTACCCCTACATTGAACAAATGCTACTGACCGTTACACATACATTGTATTTACATATTAGACGTTCGAAAACTGTCGGAATTTTCCGAATGTGCCGGGTATTTAATAGTAAATTGTGCACATTTTGTGGGAGCACGGTAATGACGCTTGTGGGTGTGAACCAAAGTTATTATATGGGAAGTTGCCTAATGCGAGGTTCGTTCTTAGTCGGCTGCGATCGGAAATTGATGTCACCCAAAGACCATAATTTCCTGCCGCATAGAACGGGGGAATAAAATAATCACCGTTAGGTATAAAATAAGAATTAAAATAATTAAAACTAAATTTCCGTGAACATCTGTTTCTGTAGAAATGTACACTTTCTTCGTCATGATGAGCGATGAATCAATAAATGCACAAAAATCAGTACTTAATGTACCATGGCTGAGTATACTCAACCATGCTTATGTACATACCATATTATTACAGACACTTCCAGATTAGTTTCGGGAATGATACTAGGCAAGTAGGTACGTATTTATTGGGGTAGGTAGTAGGTATGAAGGTAAGTAGGTATTAGGTAGGTATACAACTTACGTTTTGCTTTCAAAACACATCGCCGAGTAAAAAATGTTTATAAGTAGGTATTTTTCGAGGTATTTTTTTATTCAAATAACTAGGTACATAATGTTATTTCTATATTGCTTACTTATGTGCATAATTTTTCAACTTTTTACTTTGTTTAGAATTAGTCGGAGTATGGGTGTATGCATTTATTTCTGTAAATAAAATACTGGATGTGGGTTTTCAGTATAATAGGTACTGTTAAAAATGAACGGCATCGAGGGCGATTTCGTTTTCAATCTAGGTTTAACTTCATTAGGTTAACATATAGCTAATTCAAAAATCTAAATTACTCTATTCTCCAATATTAGAATACGATCATTTTTGCTTTAAATTTTTACAAATTACCTAGGTATCCATATAGGTAGTTCACTTTCAGTAATAAACTTAGGTATACCAGAAATAGTCAGGCCCACGCCCAGAAGAAACTGTAGAATCCGTGGACTGAAATTCCAATTTGAACCTGACGATATCTCGATGAAATGATCCGCCGTTTTTACAATAATTACCTACCTACGTAAGTGATAAGTGTGGGAAATTTAGTGCAGGAATTTGAGGTAGGTAAGTGCCTATCTTTAGGACCTTTACTTACACCTTTTTGCTTTAAATATAGGAACAAAAGAAATCTACCTTGACTTTTTCATTAACTGCAGAACGATCAAACTTCATAACATTACAGGTTATACATAAATTCATGCTATCAAAGGCATGCATAAAACGCGGGTATCGGGAAACACATGCAGACGTCTTTACACGTATGTGTGCGGAGCGCGGCCGAGGTCCATCGCTGACGTCACTTGCTTCTCCCACTCGTACTTCACGCGGTGCTACAGCGCTTTACGGGCATTAGGCAACTTCCCATATAATAACTTTGGGCGTGAACAAACTTTGAGACAATATTAAGGGAAAAATATAATACTTATTATATTCAATTTCTTGGTTGCATCGCATTATTCCATATTTTCTCTGCCTGTATTAGACAGGATAATTCAAAATTTAATTGTTAAATGATTGTAAAAAAATAAAATGTCTGTGTACTTCGGATGTGAACAAGGCACGGTAATGATGATTGCCACACAAAATTCAAAATACTCTTTTGGCTATGCTTGTTTTAATTAAAATGAGTATGGAATCAAGTGAGAATAGTTAATTGAATTAAGCAGCAAGTACTTTTTTTAAAGTGGGATGTTAACTTTTGAAATAACAAACCTGAACAGGCGAATTGACACTTTCGAAATATTCACCCATATATATTTCAAAAAGTTCATAAAATGACTAGTACATAAATAAATAGTTATGCCAAAGAATTTTACATGAAACTGAGTCAGAAAGGATGTATTCCCAGTTAAAATTCAGACTAAATTACGCCCGCTAGAAATGACTGTCTGTAGAATGCTGCGATTGTGGCTTTGCATTATAGCAAGTAGATACCGCCCTACGGAGCCGCTGCAGCGCTCAAGTAAAATGTGAGTGCTTGCACAAGGTTATACAAATTTTCTCCTTAAAATTGGTTTAATGGTGATGCATACCCTTGTGTAAAACAGATTTTATTAGAATTACAACAATCGCAACACTACATCTGTTAGTTTAACCAAAGAGCTAAAATAAAAACAAGTGAGAAATTAACATTATATAATCAACTTCTTCTGGAAGTTGTGGATCTCACGGTCACGTGCCTTTTTATGTGTAGTCAAAGTCTTCCTGTAAATTGGACTGTAAACTTATATATAACAACTATATAACAACAACAACACTTAAAACAAAACTGAAACTTGAAGAAACTATTATGTGAGTGACTGTAGGCTATGAGTTACAGTACAAGACTGAATAAGGGTCATAAACATCCCAACTCCTCCGCCGACCCTGGGCTCTTAATCATGTGTCATAAATACCAAAAGCATGAGAAAAGTAAAACTGATCATATTCCATCCGCCTTGAAAGAAAGTGCTTTCAACCGGAGAAACTCATAAGCAATAAAAATAAAAATTAAACATTTAATTAATTACATAATTTGTTTTGTTAAATCATTTTTAAAATAAAGTATTTTGTTTTGTGATATTGCCAATGAGTCCACTGTGTCGATATTAACTTAACCAAATTCAGATGAAAATGAGTCTCTTTTAAAAGTCGCACTCATTTAAATCACTTTTAATTTTTTTCTGTGGAAGTAGAAGGAAAAAAGTGTATATTTCCGGCAATAAAATATAGATAGATAGATAGATAGATAGATAGATAGATAATTTATTGATCACATTACGCTCTATAAAAAACATTTGTGACAAGTCAACAGCACAATATCAAAAACACAGTATCACAAAAGAAACATACAGTTCAATTTTTAGAACAAGCAACTTTCGTAACGAATTTATTGTCGATTTACGACCAACGTTATTGTCGTGCATCACATATTGAAAAGAAACAGTATAGATAATCATGTCTTTCCCACCTTTTAATGGTAAGAGCGTAATGATGACAAAGACAACTGCTTAAATACCGTCGTAGCGCATATGGTACGTGACAACTCCAACTGTCAGTGTCAATCTGTCAATGTCAATGTCGGCGTCTGGCCATTATTGGCTACAGCGACGGCGCCTTGTGAACTTAGTTTGTTCCCCGTCTGTGTTATATTTGGGGGGTTTTGAGTTTATTCGAGTTGTTCTAATATAAGTGCCATTTTGATTTGTTTTGTTGTTCCGTTTGCTGTTTAGAAATCTTATCAATTTCATATTGGTTACAAAGAAAAATTAATCGGTAAGTTTTTAGGTTAAGTTCAATATTAAAAACTTTTAAAATTTATACATTTACAGAATTTTCCTTAATCATGAGAGGTCGTACGTTAAATTCGAAGTGCCAGGAAATGGTGCTATCCCTGCTCGATTATTTTAAAGCTGAAAAAGGAAACATTGCCCCTTTATTGCCACTGAGCTGTATTTTAAAATGAAATAAATGACAGTGACAAATAATAATAATTTATTGACTGAACACCATACATTTAGGGATTATAATATTGTAGATTAGACAAAATCCTTTTTAATGTAGTTATGTACGGAACCCTTCATGCGGGAATTGATTTCCACTTAACCAATTTTTTGTATAGTTTTATATTATTTTTGTGTTTAATAATATTATTATGGTTAAATATTGTAAATCCATATAGACCCATCGTATGTAATTTTGTAATACTACATAATATTATAATTATTGCTTCTAAAGTTTGAATAATATAACGGCGTATGATTGAAATAATCATACTGAGTAAAAACAATGTTCAACTAAAAAATTTTTCGCCCTCATTTTGAAGAGTTTGAAATTTTGACCAATTGTGTCTGCTGTTTATTTGTTGTACCATTTAACACTTGGAGAGTTGCGAACAGAGACACTGAGACGAAACCTCCCCTGCCTCAACTGAAGGGCCCTTCTTGTTGGGTACTCATGGTAGTTTGAGTCGGAACAGTAAAAGTTCTTATTTTTATGTATATAAAGCAGAGCATGATAAATAAGCACACAGGGGAATGGCATGACCCTAAACTTTTTGAAGAGAGGCTGACAGTGTTCATTATATGGTGCGCCAGCTATAATTCGCATTGCTTTTTTTTGCATTACAAAGACCCTGGATGCGCAGGAACTATTCCCCCACACCAATATTTGTAACTCATATGACCATGGAATAAAGAGCAGTAAGTTGCAAGTAACACCTGCTCAGTGAGAACTCCCCTCAGCTGCCTCAAGAGAAACAACCGAGTAGAAAGCACATCACAGAGCTGCTCCACCTGCGTCTCCCAGTTCAATCTGTTATCAATTGTAATGCCCAGCAATTTTACGGTTTGGTTAGAAGTAAGTAAACGATTTGAGGAAACCACTATACTTTGCGACTTTTGTCTATTCAGCTTTAGAAGAAGAAAATCAACTCTTTGCCTTATCCTCGACTTCACCCGTTAGCCTCAATAGCTCATCCACATTATTGGCATTGTTCAGAACTGTAGTATCATCTGCAAAGCAAATACACCTACTCGGCAACAGTGATATAAACAAGGAACAGTGATGGCCCCAAAATTGACCCTTGAGGGATCCCATAAGAGTTATATCTAAAAGTAGACAATGTATTGTCGAGTTTTGCACACAAGGTTTTATTAACCAATTAGTAGTATATGTTTAAACTAGATATATTTATGATACTTACCGTTGAGTTTTCATTCCAAGGATTTCGGCTGCAGAAAACGAAATTCATGACGAAACGCTCAGCGACCTATGGTAAATTATCTATTTGCCCATCACAAAGCCTTTCTCTATCATCTTTTAAATATAATATTTATTAGCAAATTTTAATAATTATCAAAATTAAAATTCATGCAAGGACCCACTTTACGTCTTCTTTTAATGTTTGGAGTTAGAGCACGTTCATGTGTCCCACCTTCCCTATGCTTTTTCGTCCAGTTTGTTCAGTTCTATTTGCTTCTGTAAAATAAACTCGTCGAGATGCTCACGATTCCATGGCTTATCAAGGAACTATTTCAGAGATTTTTCTCTTAAAATATCATGCCCCGTTTAAATCAATTCCACTCATTTTTAACTCTTTTAACATAACTTATTTAAATTTTTTTTGATTAACAGTAGCTCAATTTTGATTTTATTGTCTGCTTTATATTATGTGGACTGTGCATGACAGTGCTCATTTTCATCTTCCTCTTTTGTAATCAGTGGTACTGGACCGTTCGAACAACTACTCCTCGGACTAATACCCCTATAACGTTTTCTTTTCCTCCTCGATCTACTATTTGTGTATCTTCATTTACTATAATTTACGCTCTATTTTGTTGTTAGATTAGATTTGGTTCCTTTTGTCTGTTGATCTCCCTGTGCGTCACGATTTGTCGGTTGTCACGTTTGAATAATTTGGTAGGTATCTGTTGCACTTATTTTCCGAATTCGTTACAGGTTTCTGTATTCCTGATTTGCAGTTCTGTTGTTTGCAGTTGTCTTCAATTCTAAAACATATTATTTTAGCTCGTTTATATACATGCATATCTTATTTCTATCGTAGCCTTTATTTCCACTTTTGCAGTTGCATTGCACTTGGCTGGATTGTTTATCTGTCTTCGATTCATGCTATTCATGCTGGATATTTTGATTTGTCTGCTGTTTCCTATCTCAAATTTGGTTGCCTAAAATAGTTGCATCCCTTGGTACTCATATTGTATTAGGTTTATTTGCTTACGTTTTGTATCCACTAAGTTTTCATGTCTTAGTCAGGTAGAATTGTCATCAACTTAAATTCTTCCATGTCAGATGCTTCCATATGTTCATTTGTTTATTTCGTGAGGACGTTTGACCCTGGCAGTCTGTCTGTCAATCCTCAGCCGGCAATCTTTGAAGTTCTCTTTCATTGGCGTGCATGTGGGGATTAGTTTATATTCTTCGTATTCTCTTCTTTATGTCATTATCTACTTCTACTTTGATGGCTTACCTCCGCCCTTAGTACGGTATACCTGTCGCGTTTGGCTTTATTGTAGGTCTCTTTTCTGTCGTAATGTCTTCTTGTGCATCGCTCCTTCTTGTGACGCGACGTCACTGTCCTATTTTTCCCAAGATCATCTCTTGTAGCGCGGCTCGTTTCTCTTTTGGTTTATGACTGTTATAGTGCATAGTTGGTGATTGACAGAATTTTTCTAATTCGATTATCGCGTATTTTGTGCATCAAGTTTCTTGGATTTAGTCTTTCACCAGCATAAAGGAGCATTCGAATTTTGTGTTTGCTACGTTTATAGTGTATTTAGTTCGACGATTCCTCCGATTTTTCGGGATTGCAGTGCACGTGGTCAACTCTAATTTTCTGGAAACCCTCTCAAGGTGAGCCATCCTCCTGTTTTATCTATCTCTGTAGCCTTCTTCATCATTCGTGATTCTATTGTGTGTCTTTTCTTCGAATATTTTAGGGTTTTTCCACCCGGGGTATAAATAACTTAAACCTCCCCTGCTGGCGCGGCTTTCGTCCTGGTAGATGCCATCCGACGCTATTTTAGAAGCCTGCTGCCTATACCTGGACTTCTGTGAAGGAAGTGGAAATTTTACCTAAGTTATACATAAGGTCAGATTTTTCCATATTGTTCCGGTGGCGCCCTGCCATTGGTTCCGTGTCGCTGTAGCGGAGTGCTCAGCTGTTTTGTGTAGCCTGTCGCGGCGTATCGTGACAAACTTTCAGTTTTGTATTTATGTACAGATTTCCTTCTCGTCGTTCGTTCTTCCGGTGTGTGGAGCCGCGATTGAATTATTGATTTACGCTATTAAATTTTGTTTTACATTTTTGTATCTCATTCACTACTTTAGTGCCTTTTGTATTATTTAATCATTTAGCTTATTTAATTATTTTTGACTTGGTCTATTCAAATTTCAAATTGATTTTGTAAAATCGTAATCGCCGTGCTTGAGTCGCGTTTTGTTTATTTTTTTTGTACGTGTGTACGACTTTCGGGTGAACTTGCGTCAGCGAAGCTTCGTCGCCGTACGTCCGCGTCTGACTTCATTTCGGGTTTTTGCCTTGTACGCAGCTTTGGATCACGGCATTGCGACCCTATTTTTTCTTGGTCATTGTATAAATTTGCATATTATTTTTGTTGCACTTGCAATTTTCATTTTTCAGATATTAACACTTATTTTCATATTAGATTATATTAGTGAATTCGATCATAATTATATTATACATTTAATTTTGAGTGTTTTGTTTCTTTTATTGCCTACTATTATAGGTACCTTCACGTATCTTTACGTGATTTTGGTTTATAAGTGGAGTCGAGGTAGTGTGATTTGGGAAAATCACGTGGCGCCCTCTGTTAATATCTTTGGTTGTTGCTTGGCCCACCCCTACTCTCTGTTTAGGCTGGCCGCGCTGCCTCTATCTGTAAGGACCTATTGTAGTTTGTTATTTAGTTTTTGTAACGTCATTTTGGCACGTTATACCCCACCAGGCATTGAATTATAGAACTAAATCAAGATTTTTTGTACTTCGAGATGTCACAGAATGCTACCCCACCTAAGGTGGCTTTGTGCTTTCTTTCTTTTTACCTTCCTGTCTTCTTTTTTCCTTGAATTTAGTTCCCTCTTCAGGTAGTACTTTTCAAGCAGTTTTTGCAGTTTTTAGTTTGTTTTGTATATTTCTCTGTACTTATGCTGTAAATACTGCGCTATTTGCAGATACCTGAATGCTTGCCGTTTAGCACAATTTTTTCAATTTTATTGACACGTTCTATTCTTGTAACTGATATAGTGTTAATAAATTTATTACGTATATATTTTACCAGTAAAATTTAATTTCAGTGTTTGGGAGATCAACAGGCTGCTTTGGTTGGCCAAATGTGTTTCAGTCAAGGACAAGCAAAATGTACTTATGGCACAGGTTGCTTTTTGTTGTATAATACAGGACTGTCAGTAAGTATGTCGATATTCCCCCCAGCTTTTTGCATTAAACTGCGCTTATTTTCCTTTTTATTACCTACATTATGTGCTTTGGTCTTCTATTCAGATTTTCTTAGTTCTTTTCATACACTATTATTTTGCCACTTAAATGCTTTACTTATATTTTTTTTGTTTATCCAGTACTAGACACATTTCAAAATTGAATTGAAATTTGGGAACATCTTACTCCTATAACTACATCATTAATACAAATACGTATATTCTTGCAGATTGTGCAATCCAATCATGGTTTGTTGACAACCGTTGGATATAAAATGGGACCTGATTCTCGAACTGTTTATGCTCTTGAAGGATCAATTGCAGTAGCTGGTAATTTAAGAATAAATATATGAAATTTATTGATTAGCATGGTATTGTTTTCAAGGCGTTGTTATGAAATGGTTAAGAGATAATTTACAAATTTTGGAAAGTGTTGCTGACTCTAGTAAAATGGCGGACTTGGCAGATGACGTGGGTGAAGTTTGTTTCGTCCCTGCATTTTCTGGATTGTATGCTCCATATTGGAGAAAAGATGCTCGAAGGTATGGGAAAAGGTCATATCATCTAATAACCAAAAGTTGTATGTTTTAATTTTGATTTTGTTCATTTTTAATAACAGTGATTGAAATATCAGTCAAAAGCTGCAAAGTCAATTTATTCCTTTACGGTTCACAAGAATATAAATGTTAAGAACATTAATGTTATAGGTTTAAAAAATATTTTTATACAAGGTGGTTTAATGAAGTGTAGCAAAATAAAGTAACATTTATTTTAAAATGCAACACTACATATTTGGCAGCAGATTTGAATTCTCCATAAAATTCTTCGCCAATGAATTTGAATATCTTGGGTTTGCAGGGCGAATTAAACACAAATATTAGGGAAAAATTGTAGTACGTATTTATTAACTGTCCTTTACAACATAATGAATGCAACTAATATTCAAAATTAAAAATAATACCTATAGGAGTATAATATGCACAAGTCAGCATTTTGTACACTTGGTTTAGAAGGCCAAGTTCTCTGAATTAGGACATTACTTCCATTTTATGATTTTATATAATTATTCGTGCCAATTTTTTTTCTTTAAGTTTATAACTTTTGTGAATTTTTTGGCAAAATTGAAACTTCTTTTTGTAAAACACCAACGTTTCGCCTCCGTTAGGGAGCTTTATCAAGGTTTTATTCAAAATTGTATAAAGTATAAAAAAGTGACATTTTTTTTTCTTAATAAAATTTGTAAATAACAGTAACTATGTTAAACTTAATAATAGAAATTATATCTAGCACATTTGATTTTGATAATTATGAACAAGGAAATAAATAATGTACATGAGTTAATTTAGAATCAAGTGGTAGAGAACAAATTACGTTATTATGTCACGGTATTTGACTTAAATTTTGAATGTCAGATCTGTCATTTAAAGAATTTTTGTCTTTTTGGATGTGTATCATTTCTAAAATAAGTCTAGCTTTTAAATTTCTCTCTTGTTCAAGAATAGTAGTGTTATTAAAATCGAAATTATGTTTAGTATTTTTTATGTGTTTACTGATAGCTGAATTGCTATTTTGGTATGTATGTTGTTTTAACCTAGTCTCGAGATGATTTTTAGTTTGTCCAATGTATGTTTTATTACAGTTATTACAATTAATTTTGTATACGGTGTGAGTTTTCATCAATTTTGGAATGGGGGTTTTCAGATGAGAATATAAAAATTGTAAATTATTATGCTTTTTGTGAGCAATTACAAAATTATGTTTTCTTAATAAGTTACTAATATTGTGTGATATTTCTTTTATATAGGGTAAGGAAATCTAGTTTTTAGATTCTTTTTGGTTCTGATTAATATTGTTGTTATTATAAAATTGATGTAGTCTGTTTTTTATAATTTTGTCAATAAAATATCTTGGGTAGTTATTTTTTATTAAACAATTTATGGCTTTGTCAACTGCAGATTTTCTGAATTGTGGACTAGAAAGTTTGATTGCTCGATCGGCTAAACACATAACAATACTTCTTTTGTGACAACAACCAATTTGTCACAAAAGAAGTATTGTTATGTGTTTAGCCGATCGAGCAATCAAACTTTCTAGTCCACAATTCAGAAAATCTGCAGTTGACAAAGCCATAAATTGTTTAATAAAAAATAACTACCCAAGATATTTTATTGACAAAATTATAAAAAACAGACTACATCAATTTTATAATAACAACAATATTAATCAGAACCAAAAAGAATCTAAAAACTACATTTCCTTACCCTATATAAAAGAAATATCACACAATATTAGTAACTTATTAAGAAAACATAATTTTGTAATTGCTCACAAAAAGCATAATAATTTACAATTTTTATATTCTCATCTGAAAACCCCCATTCCAAAATTGATGAAAACCCACACCGTATACAAAACTAATTGTAATAACTGTAATAAAACATACATTGGACAAACTAAAAATCATCTCGAGACTAGGCCTGCGCGATATTGAAAATTTGATATCGAATATCGATATCAAAAAGATATCGATATATATCGATATATCGAAATATCGATATATGTCGATATATCGATATATCGAAATATCGATATATAGAAATATCGAAATATCGATATATCGATATATCGGCATATCGAAATATCGATATTTCGATAGATACTTATACAGTGTGTTCAAAAAGGTGTGCAACAGGAGGAAAACTCTTATATTGATTTCTTAGAAAACTTTGGTCTACGTAAAAGTTGGTGCTTGTTACTAAACGTAAGACGAATAATATCAAAAATTAGGCAGAGTTCCTAGGTTCCAGACCCTATATGTCCTCCACTGCCTCTATCAATCAGAAAGAAATATTCCTTGCTCATTATGAAAACGTCTTACTTCTGCCTGTAATAGTCACACTTTCCATTTTGATGTAAGTAGTCCATTAATTCTTCTCCAAAATAAGACAAATTTTAAGATGGGAGTAATTATTAATTTATTGTCACCTGAAGGCTTGGCTGCATGTCGAAGGATAATAAGACAAAGCGAAAACGCCAGATTTATGAGATTCTAATGATACTGGATGGTTCCAACAATATTCGGGCAAGTACGAGTACCATACCAGGTGGCTGTCCTGTACATTAACAGCAAAATAATGTTTGATCTGATCTATTTATTCTAAACAAATCTTGTTCGCTATTCGTATGTGCTATTATCAGCAAAAGTGGTATTAGTTCCAGTTTGCGATGTGAATCGTTTGTGCCGGACGTTGCTAGGTTTTCGTCAGCCCCACTCCCCATAGACGATGTGATTTTTCGTTATCCGATCTCAAATGGAATTGTCCACATTGTTCATGTTTAAAGTAATTTACATAGCAACGAAGTCGACTTCTATGCTGTTTCTATGGATACGTTTCCATGGAAATAAAATAGTAATTGGAGTAAAATGAACCCCAAAACAACGTTATGAACATAATATAAATACTAGTTATGAACATCATTCATTATTTAAATTTATTAATATTGCCGATTGACAAAAATAAGTTTTTGAACTCACCGCTCTCAAAATGACATTTCGCGAACCCGAGACAGACAAACTCAAACATAGTGTTCGCGCACTAGTGCGCGAAATCTAGCAAAAAGCACTGGCCCTTTCATGCTTTCTAGAAATAATTTGACTTGATAGTAATAACGTTTGGTTAACAAAACGCCATTTCTCCAGTGCGGATGTTGAAAATAGTGAAAGAATAAAGATAAATCGCTATTAATTCGATTGACACTTTGACAACTCAATTCAATAAATTAAACCAAATGTCATTTTCTACAATTGTCAAATGGAAATCTGTCAATGTACACTTGCTTTTTGAAATTTTAAATTGGAAACGTATTAGATAATAATTAAAAAATTATAATGTTAGTTTCAACAAATATTGTACGAACCTCGATCAGCGAAGACGTCTTCGGCGCATGCGCGAAAAATGTTTTCTCGCACTCGTTTCGTAAATAACCATTTCAAACAAATAACTATGGTTACCCAAATTTACATAGCATGGCCTATGTGGACAGCGCTGTGCCATGATAAACCTGATAAATTTCTGTGTTTTAGTTTGAAAATTATTAATGTAATTCTTGCTTTTAATACTTTAATAAATTGGAAAGTTGTAGTTTTTTGATGTCCTCATACGCAGAAAAAAATTATCTTTCTATTGCTACCATTACCACCATTGTAATTAGTAACTATACGTGGGGAGCAGGAATTCCCAAAAACGTAATAACACATGTTATTTCCCCATGTACAGTGTACACATGAAAGTTTGTCACACGGTATAGGTAGGTTAGGTAGTAAATAATTGAAATAGGTACCCACAATATCGTAACATCGAAATATCGATATATTGCAATATCGAAATATCGATTTATCGAAATATCGATTTATCGAAACATCGATATATCGAAATATCGATATATCGAAATATCGATATATCTAAATATCGATATATCGAAATATCGATATATCGACATAAAAATATCGATATATCGAAATATCGATATTTCGATATATCGACATCCCGATATCGTTATTCGATATATCGATATATCGATATCCATATCGATATATCGAAAAAAGTCGCAGGCCTACTCGAGACTAGGTTAAAACAACATACATACCAAAATAGCAATTCAGCTATCAGTAAACACATAAAAAATACTAAACATAATTTCGATTTTAATAACACTACTATTCTTGAACAAGAGAGAAATTTAAAAGCTAGACTTATTTTAGAAATGATACACACCCAAAAAGACAAAAATTCTTTAAATGACAGATCTGACATTCAAAATTTAAGTCAAATATACCGTGACATAATAACGTAATTTGTTCTCTACCACTTGATTCTAAATTAACTCATGTACATTATTTATTTCCTTGTTCATAATTATCAAAATCAAATGTGCTAGATATAATTTCTATTATTAAGTTTAACATAGTTACTGTTATTTACAAATTTTATTAAGAAAAAAAAATGTCACTTTTTTATACTTTATACAATTTTGAATAAAACCTTGATAAAGCCCCCTAACGGAGGCGAAACGTTGGTGTTTTACAAAAAGGAGTTTCAATTTTTCCAAAAAATTCACAAAAGTTATAAACTTCCATTTTATGGTAAAAAACAATAATTTATAATAGGTACACACAAATTATACTCATTTCGTCATTTCTCTATAGAAATTTACGCCAAGAATAATTGGATTTTTGGATGTAACAGGAAAAACGCGTTATTTTGTTTTCCGTGTTTGTTATTTGGTGGCGATAATGCTTATAATAATACCAACTAAAATTTTCATTGGCACATCTGAAATGTTATAAATTTTCTGCTGCATTAAAAATATAAATTGTAAGGAAAGCCATACTCAAAAATGTCTTTGAGTTATTCCTGTAATTTCGAAATTTTTGGCAATTTTTCACAGAATTTATCACAACTAAAATGAAAAGATTATCGATCTGATTCCAGCAAAAAACAAATAGTGTTCTATTTAAAAATCGCAAGTTATATGTGATTGGATAAAATAAGTTCATTATTTTGAACACCCTGTGTAGTAAATTAAGTTTTCAAGCACAATCACTGATTTAGCCGTATGTTATCTAGTGATCCCCAAAATATCAGTTCGATAAACTTGATAAATTCTATCTGAAGGTCTGCATATAACTCAAAAACTTCAGCATTTTCGAGTATGGTCTTCCATATAATTTATATACAGTAAATATTGGTTATAACGACATAGCTGGGACCAATAAAAACACGTCGCTAAAACCGATCGTCGCTATAATAGGTTACTTACCAAAAATGCAATAAAATGACAAAAAACAGATACATAAAAATATATATGTAGTGTAATATGTACATATTACAAACTGTTGCTCAGTTTAATACAAATGAAAATATGTATGTGTACAAATACATGATTGTATTGCAAAACAAAGAAACAATAAATAATACACGTAAGTATAGTCACAAGATAAACAAAAAATCAGTTAACTGTGGGCTTGAAAAAATCTGAAATAGCGCTTTACCGGAATGACTTGTTTTTAAAAAACGCACCGTAGATTCTGTCTTCAAGCTGCACTAATGAACTATGAGCTGAATAATCTCCAGAGTCCACTCACGGATTCGGGGAATTCCCTAAGCCGATCGTCGACGTATTTATTTCCAGTTGCGCACGTTGTTATATGCGATAATATGTGTGTCAAAGCCGTCGCTATATGCAGTATGTCGTTATTTCGGATGTTGTAATAACCAATACATTACTATTAAAAACTATACGGGAATCAAACGGGACTATCAATTTACGTCGCTATACCCGATATGTCGTTATATCCAATGGTGTTATTAGTGATATCAACTGTAATAACATGGAATTTAAAAAACGAGTAAAATATGGGATGTTTCATTTAAAAAACTGTAACTTTGGTCTGCCACCCATATATAAGACAAGCTGTATAACTGAAAATATTTTTCATTTACAGAACAGATTGAGTCTAACTTGCTTAAAACATTTTTCATAAAATTTACTGTAAATAGTTACAGTTGTTGCATTATAAATTAACAATGAGATGAATAATTAAAACAAGTCTTTGCTAATTTTTATTTAGGTACCAAATGCTCACGTTTCCCATTCTTATATCCCCTATCATTCTGTTGTTAATAAGTACTTACCATTCATCTCTTCCAACTTTTGATTGTTGGCCACATTAGCCGCGCCACAGACGAAATTAACTTACAGTAAATTGGTTGCGCGGATTTGGAAACAAAACGAACCGTCGTATTGTTTTCTCTCCAACTGTAGTTTCGGTAGCTACCGATTGATGTCACTCGTCTCTTATCTAAATATTAACACCGCTAGTGCAAGCTTTTACAAATAGGTAATCCGACGTTCCTACTTCAACCAATTTCCTATTCTTGACATGTTTTCAACATATAAAAATGTCCGAAAATAAATAAAATTAGCAAGACTACAGGCAGCCGACTTTAATGGTTCGTGAATATACTAAACAATATCACAGCATAGAATACTGTTTAGCACATTCATAAAGCATCAAACTTGGCTGTCTGTAGTCTTGCTACTATTATTCATTTTCAGACATTTTTATGTGTTGAGAATATGGCGGGAATAGAGAATTGGTTAATGTAGGAATGTCGGATAATCTATTAGTGAAAGCTTGCGCTAATGGTGTTAATATTTAGATAAGAGATGAGCGACATCAATCGGTGCTACCGAAACTAATATATTACAGTTGGAGAGAAAGCAATATGGCGTTCGTTTTGTTTCCAAGTCCGCGCAACGAATTTGCTGCATAGATGGACCGTCTGTAAGTTAATTTCGTCCGTGGCAGCGGTTGAGTGGTTCACTTATTTTAGTAATTTCCTAGCAATTATTATTAATTTGATGCACGGGTAGTATTTCTTATTTGATAGTATAACCCTAAGTTTGTTCAGCATGTTTGCCACTTAATGAGATAGATCACGAAGTAGGTAGGCTGAACTTTATTTACCCAGTGGTTTACACCCTTGTCATTTATTTTGATTTTCAATTATATTCTTTAAGATTTTTATTTTGTTTTTTTTTTATTGTTACGTGTACCCCGTTGTACCTCGGCTTCCTTCAGAGGTTGCGGAGGCTTGAACTATAATAGACCCTTGGTGGTAGGTTTTCAGCAACTTCTTGGCGCCCATTTTTCTTCAATTTATTTCTGTTTTACCTACTCCCATCTCCGTGGGTCGGTCGGCCAGGTCCTACCTGTTTCTCTTGTTGCGTTTATTACGTAACACAGTTTTACTCCCTTATAAAATATGCTTTATGATATGCATGTACAGTATTTATTCTTATCACTACTTATTTCTTAATAAATTTTTGTAGCATAATTTGTGGACTAACAGAATATACCACACCAAATCATATTGTGAAAGCTGCTTTGGAATCTGTTACGTTTCAAACCAGAGACATTTTAGAGTCCATGGCATTGGATTGTGGATTTCCTCAAACAAAATTACTCGTGGATGGTGGCATGACCATTAATGATTATTTAATGCAAATGCAAGCAGATAATTGTGGCATTCCTGTGGGTTAGTATTTGGTATTGTTCTTCAAGTAATAGATCTAATTTAGGTTGCTTCTCTTAGTCAGACCATTAATGGCAGAAACAACAGCTCTAGGGGCTGCTATAGCAGCTGGAAATGCTAAAGGCATTGATGTTTGGAATTTGGATGATGTTCAGCCTGTACCTAGTGATACATTTCTTCCAACTATCACAGAGGACCGTAAGTACATATCTTATTTTTATTTGTTGCAGTACTTTATCAATTCTCTTTATTTTTTGCTTGCTTAGAAAGAGATATAAAGTATTCGAGATGGAAAATGGCGATAGCTCGTAGTTTGGGTTGGTCCGATGATAAAGAAGATACTGAAGGTAGTTCTTTTTATTTGACAACTGTAGTTGTTTGTTGTTAACGAAATATGGGTATTTTGTTTTACCTGGAATTTGCAACATGAGTTTCTAACACTCTGATTTTTTGGGTGGTGTATAGGCTTACCTGCAATAGCAAAGTTTGATGATGAACTTTTGGGTAAGTTTTTTCCTTCTCTAATTTTTGGCCGTCAATTTTTTGATTCTTACGACATGTCAATTAATGAACTGGCCAGCTTGTTCTTTAGCTTTGTAATTGTGCAGAATGTTAACCGCATAAATGTTTGTAAATAGCTTTTGTAACTTTCCTTCCTAAAAATGTGTTGCTTTATTTCTTGACATCTCGCTTCTGGTGAATGGAATTCAAGTTTTCACTTTCAATTATCAATATGTATATGCAATACAGCGTGAGTTAATGATTTCAAAAATATGATATGATCAAGCATGTTGCCCAACTTTACCATGATAACTCCCAAATACAAAATATTTATGGCATGATATGTCCTTTTCTGCTAGTATAAAAGCACATTCAACACAGAATGGGTAGTCTGCATACAAGCAATTTCTAGGAACGCAGTTACATGTATACAAATCAAGCCACTCCTGTGCGATTGTCACATTTCATAATCGAATGTTGGAAAATAAGTAATAAATTGGATTATATTGATTGTTTTATTAACTGATTACTTGATTCTTCGATTATTTGATTAATCGACTTATCAATTGTTTCATTAATCAGTTACTTACCTGGTCTATCGATTTAATTAATTCAACATAAATTTCTACGAAAAAGTGAATGAAGAAAATATTAACTACATGTATTAATCATTTAGCAAAATAATCATTAAACCGTTCAATCAAATGATATCTATTGAACAATTGATTAATCAAGTAATCAAGTAACTGATTAATTAACGATCAACAGCATGCTGAGTTTTCTAATTTGCATTAAATTCAGTATTTGCAAAATTTACCTATTTTGCAATACATAGTTTGTTTATAAGATAAGAAATTTGCTAATGTTTCAGAACTAGAGGAGCCCATTATTTGCAAGGATGTAACACATTCTATTTTTTGTTTGCGGTAGTTACACAATGCACATGCCTTGATAAAGATTTTATGAGGAATACTTTATTGTTTATTATTTTACTTTTGTTATGATGAATCAGAAAACACGTTTTTAATATACAGGGTGGTGCACCTTTATTATACATTTTAGAGAAAAATATAGGAGAGACCCACATTCATTTTTGATTACCTCTTTCATAAATTTTCACTTATGCAGGCCGATCCATTTCTTCTGCACTGCACCCAACTTTGCATTTTCAAATGGAACACCCTGCATTCGATTACATTTTTTAATTCCTTGTTGAATTTAAGGGACGCCTTGTTCACCATACATTGGGTTTAACTCCCATAATTTCGTCGTCATTTGACGTTAAATATCGTAATTTTTCAAATTTTATTAATTATAACTTGGAAACTGTACAAAATATTAAAAAATTACTTGCATGTCCCGACCCTAGTTTTTAATTGTCTAATAACAGTCTACCCGATCTTGCTTCAACAACTACTCCCTTGGCAAATACCCCGACAGGCATTGAACTATAGAGAAAATCCTGGAAGACGGTGTGTACTAAATGATGGCAGTGATTCGGAACTCACCTGCTTTCTACTACTGCGAGGATGGAGAACCCATGTGTCCCTAGCGTACACGATAGTAGTATACAGTGAGCTCGTAAAGCATGGAATAAATTCATTATTTCCTAAATGATAAAGTGTGAGGAAATTTCCTCGGACACGTTGATTTTGTTTGTTTAAATGTCACTTTTTTACGCCATTGACATTTTTTCCTCGTTTTGTTTCCGAGCTATGACATCATCGACTTTTTTTTATGGTAACCCATATTTTTTCAACGGATTTCGATAGAATTCATTTCTCTGGGTACGAAAATGGCAAAAAAGTGTGACCTTGAAGACCTTGTTAAAGTTTAAAAACTAGCCAAAAGGTGTGCGATAAGACCAATTATCAAGGAAGCAGTGGAAAAAACAAACGATTTTGACAGTTGTTAGAATTTTGCACTTGTTTCTCAAAAGTTTCTGTTGTATTTTGCTGATTAATCATTGCAATAGTTTTCCAAATTCATTTTTCTTTCCTCAACTATTTGAAAATGGTCTGCCGTTTAAGTGAAAGAATAGAAATTTTGTTGATGATCGATTACGGAGACAGAGTTCGCACACAAGTTGAAGTTTGCCGTTTATTTAATAACAAATATCCTAACAGAACCAATTACACAGTCCACCATTAGCAAGATCGACCAAAAATTTTTGGAAGGGGGCCATGTGAGAGATCGCCCTAGATTGGCTCGTCCAACAGTCCCGGAAGATGTTAAATTAAACGTTCTACTTGAGTTTAAAAAAAATCCCCATTTATCCACCCGCCAAGTGGCAGCAGACAACGAAATAGTTCCGTGTTAAAATATTTGAAGTTGGAAAAATAGCACCCGTATAAAGTGGTTTTGGTCCAAGAACTAAACGAAGATGATTTTGACCGCTGGTTAGTTTTGCGAAACCATGTTTCAATGCCTAGATGATGACAAAGAATTCTTACAGAATATTGTATTTTCCGACGAGGCTACCTTTTATCTCGACGGCACAGTAAATCGTCAAAACCGTAGATATTGGTCTCGTGGAAATCCATACTGGAAAATGGAAACTCATAGTCAGTTTCCATAAAAAGTTAATGTTTGGGCTGGCATTGTAGGTAACCGTATCTTGGGTCCATTTTTCTTACCGGGCACGTTGACCGGTGAAAGATACCTTGAATTTTTAAGAGACGAATTAGTCCCTGCACTTGTAGTACTTTACTCAAATAAAGAAGATCCAGATCTGCCCAATCACACGATATGGTACCAACATGATGCTGCGCCACCCCATTTTGCGAGGATCGTTCGCGAATATTTAAACCAAGTATTTGCTGACCAGTGGGGCCAGGAGATCGAACTGAGCAGAGAAGTTAAGTATTTAGGACTAACCTTAGACACTAAATTAAACTATAACGCCCATTTGGAGAAATTGACCAAAAAGGCTACCCGGAGCCTATGGGCTTGTAGGGGTATGATAGGGAGAACGTGGGGGCTAAGGCCAGCAATGGTCTCTTGGATCTATTCCAGGGTAATAATCCCCACAGTAACATATGGATCCCTAATATGGTGGCATAATGCCAGATAAAGGGAATCTCAAATTAAGCTAGGGAAATTGCAAAGACTCGCATGCCTAGGAATTACAGGGGTGATGCAAACAACGCCCACTGCGGCCATGGAGGCACTCCTGGGACTCCGACCACTACATATTGTAGTGGAGGCGGAGGCTCTTGTAGCAGCATACAGGCTAAGGATAAACGGTTATGGGCTAACTCTCGCAAGAGCGGGATACCATACTGAAATATTTCAACAAATAGACAAGAACTACATGCTTAGCATGCAGTCGGATAGAACCGTCCCAATTTTAAACTTTCACAAACCTTATCGGATTACCATACCGATAGAGGGAGTGGAGGGCAATTCACAAAGGGCGAGAGAACAGGATTGGATAGAAACATTTGGTATACAGATGGGTCTAAAACTGTACATAGTACTGGGGTGGGTATTGCTGGCAAAAGCCCAGGGAATGAAATTAGCATAAACCTGGGCAGCCTTGCAACCGTTTTCCAGGCAGAAATTACTGCAATTTCCGTATGTGCGCAGGAGATGATCAGGAGGTCCTTTCAAAACAGGAGGATCCGGATTCTCACTGACAGCCAGGCAGCACTGAAAGCTCTGGAAGCTACAGAGATACAATCCAGAACAGTAAAAGACTGTGTGGACTCGCTGGCTCGTCTAGCAATACATAACAAGGTTATTCTACGATGGGTGAAAGGCCATCAAGGAAGTGAAGGGAACGAGAAAGCAGACCTTTTAGCGAAGAAGGGAGCCAAAGTCCCGCTGATAGGGCCTGAACCTACGTGTCGTTTCGCATATCATATAGCCAAACAGGTGATAAAGGACCTATTAAGACAAAAACATACCTCTTACTGGATGGGGACTCCTGGACTGAGGCAATCACGGATGTTCATTAGCAGACCATCCAGCAAGAGAGCTGAAGAATTAATACGACTGGGTAAGAACCAGCTGAGATGGGCAGTAGGACTATTTACGGGACACTGTTCACTTATGAGACATCTTACCACTATTGGAGTGAAGGACAATCCTGATTGCAGGATGTGTGGAGAAGAGGAGGAAACTTCTCATCACATACTATGCGAATGTCCGGCTCTTGGCGCAGCTAGACTTACAAGCTTTGGAGCTTTGTTTGTAGAGCCAAAAGTAATAGCAGATGCACCCATAAGTCTTGTCCTAAAATTTTTTGAGGGGACCGACCTTATGAGATAATCATGTATGGGGGCACAATAAGCTTGAGCTTCAGTACTAGGGGCCAGAAACCTACCCCGTAAGAAATAATAATAATAATAATAATAACCAATTGATCGGTCGTAGGGGACCTATCGAATGGCCTCCTAGATCTCCTGATCTCACCCTCCTCGACTACTTCTTATGGGGGTATTCAAAAAGCAAAGCCTATCTCAATAGACCAAATACCATCGATGAACTGGAGGACAGAATTTGTAATGAAATGCGGGAAATTCCCAGCGATACCCTTGGTAAGGTTCTCCAGGAGTTTCAGTGGCGGATGGGATATTGTCAAATGTCAAGAAATGCTTGGAGGTCATTTCGAACATTAACTTGGTTTTTTTGTCGTACATGTCTTTTTTTATTATTCATTATTATTTCTTGTATGTTAGTCGTTGATTGTAAATATTGATTTCAATAAATTTTGTTGATTTTTCGAAATTAAAACACTAAAGTGCTTGATCCACCAGATAACTTTTACTCACATTTTTGACACTTTAGTACCGAATATCTCAAAAACTTTTCTCTTCAAGGTCACCCTTTTTTGCCATTTTCGTACTCAGAGAAATGAATTCTATCGAAATCCGTTGGAAAAATATGAGTTGCCATTTAAAAAAAAGTCGATGACGTCATAGCTCGAAAACAAAACAAGAGGAAAAAATGTCAATGGCGTAAAAAAGTGACATTTAAACCAACAAAATCGACGTGTCTGAGGAAATTTCCTCACACTTTATCATTTAGGAAATAATGAATTTATTCCATACTTTACGAGCTCACTGAATATGCCCCACTTGGCTAGAAATTTCTTGTTCTTAAATTTCTAGTCTAGTGGGGTATTTGTCTGGGTAGTAGTTGTTGGAGCAAGTTCGGGTAGACTGTTATTATTTTCTTCCTGCATTGAATAGTAATGTCTTAAAGGGGACGATCAGTGAGCGAGAGCCAACCTTTGGAGTTGGTGCTCGCTTACTGATGTGGTCTGCTGAATTTTATAGATTAGGTGCTGGTTTGGTTTGTTTACACAGCTGCACCGTACTGATGAGCTCCAAGAAATAATGAAATCATGATATGCAGTTGCTGTAACAAACAGACCAAAACAATTCTTTTCTTCTTCTTCTTAAAAATTATTCTCTGTCTTACAGGCTGGAAAATATGCTTCCTGATTGGTCATTTTTTGGTTATTTTTCGACCAACTCTGAAGCAGCATTTTCTGGCCCCTTTAGATAGAGAATTAAAATCTAGGACAGGAACATGCAGTTCATTTTTTAATATCTGTTACCATTGTCAAGTTATATAATTGATAAAAATTGAAAATTGGGATTTTTAACGTGAAATAACCGGAAATAACGCCGAAACGGTGAGAGTTGACCAAATGTAGGGTTAACAAAGTGGCCCTTAAATACGACAAGAAATTTCAAAATGCGATAATATAAGGAAGGGTGTTTCATTTGAAATAAGAAAGTTTGGTTGCATCTAGGCTAAATGAAACTCCCTGTATACTCAAAAATATTTTTACGTGAACTGCGAACAACTTTTGTCTAAAACACTTTCCTCCACCTCTAATACCTGAGCCACTATCCACCAAGTACACCGAGCTGTCCCATTTTGTATATCTACCAAGAAATAAATTGGTCAATTGCATGCAATAGTTATTCAAGGATGTTTTTCAAAACCCACGAAATTTGATTTAATTTTTGTTTTTTTGAACTTGTTTTTGTGATATTAGAAGAGGTTGCATTTTGTTGTGTTATTTATGTAGTAATTTGATTTGCGCGAAGATTGTTTATTTTTATTAATTTTATTTGGTGATAATGTAAGTTCGGTGTATTTCTGAAATAAGTAATTTATTTAACTATTTTATAGATAACAATGGAACTAACGCTATAAGTACTTTGCCTGCTAGTATTTTTGTGATTTTTTCTGCTACCATATTAGCTGTGGCCGCATATGTAACAGCGAAAAGGTAGAAAATGTAGGTAGGTAAACTGAATGTTTATATTATGATCAACAGGTATTAGTAAAGATTGCTATTTTTAGATTGGTAACATGTGCAGTATAGTAGGAATTGTACTTAATGGGTTTATAAAATAGGCATATGGGTTCATGACAGTATACAAGACAAAACTAGGTATTTTTTTAAATTAAAAGTTGTTTTTATATTATGTAAAATGTGATTTATCTTTGTAATTAATTATTTTCTGTGTTATTATATTTTGTTTAATAAAAATGTTTGTGCTGTATGAATTTTTTCTTATATTCCATTACATTTAAATAATGAAAATATACAGGTTCCAGGTAATTTATACTATTTTCCATGATATTCCAAACAAGTTACCCATTGTTGATGTGGTTGCCCATTGAAATAATGATTTTGCAGGAAAGGTAATGCCTCTGTAGTCTTTTTTGTAAGTCAGATTAATCGACTGTGAATTTAATTTATCACTAAATTCTTTTGTAGTTTTCATTTCAATACCACACTTTGTCATATTTTGTACGATGTTCAATAATCTTACATTATTTTTCTTGCGATTGTAGGTACCAAATCTTTTGTTTTTTAAACTAGCGATCGAATACTAAGCGCAAAAATGACACAATATATGGACAAAATATCCTGCGTGTTAGATCTTTTTCCGAAAAGAAAAGCGAAAGAGAAGGGTTAGAAAAAAATTATGTTGAGAATAAATAATTTCTCTGTGACTCCAGGTACGGTACCGTGTCGCTAAAATAAATATTAGTGGCACGCGAAAGCGTTTATTTATATCCCAACTAGGTTTTGCCCATGCAACGTTTTAGAATGTTTTCTTGTTTTCATTAGTAATTGCTGATTCTCTTTAAAAACACATGGAAAAAACGAATGGAAATCAAACTTCTCTAAATTACAACAAACTTTAAAAGAAAAAAAGAAAACGGATCCGCTTGGATTCGAACAAAAACTCCCCGTGAATCTTGAAACTCCCCGCCCATTTTAGTACTGAACCTCTTGCTGGCATAGCATGAAGTTTAACCAAAGACTTCTAGAATGGACCTGGCGTCCTTATGCAACAACTGATTTTGTTGTGAAGAGTTAAGCCTACACGCTCGTAGGCCAGCGGGTCGCGGGGAGTGTTGTTTGTTTTTATATTCAAGCAACGGACCAGTAAAATTTTCCGCGATATTCTGTTTCTGCGGCGGCACCTGTTTACTACACAACTGGTCGGCTGCTTTGTTTTGCCTTTTCCACAAACAAATGCTTAGACTGTGAGTATTCCGGCTGCTTCAGCCGTAAATGTAAATAGCTAAATCCCCTCTCCAAGTCTTTGAGTTTAACAATCTATTAAAGCGCGTGAAAGTGGAAGTGGCCTACTTGGCAAAACCTAGGCCCAATGATATGTTTGGGGTAGCATCCCGTATGAGATCTCGTAGTACACAAAATCTGGATTTAGTTCTATAATTCAATGCCTGGCGGGGTATTTGCCCGAGGAGTAGTTGTTCGAACGGTCCAGTACCACTCGAGGTAACCTAGTGTCCACATAAAAGAAACAAGTCGACTAAGGTTCCAAATAAAATGAAACATGAAGAAACTTAGTGTCCACACAACACAGTAATGTTTGTAATATGGGACGAAGAAGTCACGGATGTCACAACACGCAATGATGACAAACTGTCCAAACCAAAAGCCGGGTACAGACAGAGGCAACAAGTAGCAACTTTTGTCATTGGCGACCTGTTTCCCGAAACAATGTTGCCACTTGTTTCTACTTGTTCCTAGTTGTTTCTGTCGCCAAAGCAAATGTTTCCGAATGTCGCGTGTTTGGCTCTCGAGGCGGTAAACTTCAAAAGAAAATAGGTAACAGATGTCGACAAGTTGCGACTGTGTCTTTTGTTTGGACAGTTTGACATCAGTGCCTGTATGACATGCGTGACTTCTTCGTCCCATATCACAAACATTACTGTGTTGTGTGGACACTAAGTTTCTTCATGTTTAATTTTATTTGAAACCTTAGTCGACTTGTTTCTTTTATGTGGACACTAAGTTACCTTCTTTTGTGACATGAAATAGCAACAGTCGACAAAGTCGCAATGACATGTTGCCCCTTGTTGCCTCTGTCTATACACGGCTAAAGACACAGTCGCAACTTGTCGACATCTGTTACCTATTTTCTTTTGAAGTTTACCGCCTCGAGAGCGAAACACGCAACATGCGGAAACATTTTCTTCGGCGACAGAAACAACTAGGAACAAGTAGAAACAAGTGGCAACTTTGTTTCGGGAAACAGGTCACCAATGACAAAAGTTGCTACTTGTTGCCTCTGCCTGTACCCGGCTTAAAGCCGTGTATACAGGGTGAATCAGGAATCCTTCTATGTATTGGTATTTTTGTTATTTGAAGAGCTACAAAGTCGGTTAAATGAGAGAAAAGTTGCACTATTTTGGTGCCATCTTAAACCTACTTTCAAACTTTCAAAAATTTTCACAGCTTTCTAGATATAATTAAAAAATTAAAATTTCCGATTTTTTCTTTGGTTGATAACTCGACTGTGGTTTGTGCAAATGACTTGAAACTTAGAATGCTTACATTAAAGAACGTTGTGCATCGTTTGGTGACATTGGCAGTGCAGTGCGATCTGTCATTTTTGCAGAGGGCCAGTTAACTTTTTTTTATGGCAGCCATATTCATTTCTGCCGCTGACATTAAGACAGCATTATTATGATTACAAGGGTTTTTTAATTTTCTAAATCGAACCTCAAATAAAGAAGTTACAGAGAGAAACATGTTAGCACATGTAATCAAGGTAGCCATGCAACAAAAGAGCTGTGGTGAATATCAATAAACAATTTACTTTGAGTGGAAGCCCACGTATTCCCACCTTTTCTATTTGAAGAGATAGAGTTCGGTTAAATCAGGGAATACTTGCGCAATTACTTAGCAATAAACGATGGTTCCCGTATAGTTTAAAAAATCGGCTGGGGTCATGCAAAATATTTATGGAAATTTTGAAACGGGTCAATTAGTACTTGGATTAAAATAAAATCCTACATTGTTGTTTTATGACATTTTGTTAAATTGGTTATTCGTTTTAGTTAATTTGTTTTATTGTTCTTTAAAGTTCCATAGTTAATAAAAAAATAAAAGAAATGTAGGATTATATTTTAATCCAAGTACTAATTGACCCGTTTCAAAATTTCCATAAATATTTTGCATGACCCCAGCCGATTTTTTAAACTCTACGGGAACCATCGTTTATTGCTAAGTAATTGCGCAAGTATTCCCTGATTTAACCGAATCTCTATCTCTTCAAATAGAAAAGGTGGGAATACGTGGGCTTCCACTCAAAGTAAATTGTTTATTGATACTTACCGAAGCCCTTTTGTTGCATGGCTACCTTGATTACATGTGCTAACATGTTTCTCTCTGAAACTTCTTTATTTGGGGTTCGATTTAAAAAATTAAAAAACCGTTGTAATCGTAATAATGCTGTCTTAATGTCAGCGGCAGAAATAAATATGGCTGCCATTAAGAAAAAAAAAGTTGACTATCGCTCTGCAAAAATGACAGATCTCACTGCACTGCCAATGTCACCAAACGATGCACAACGTTCTTTTATGTAAGCCTTTCAAGTTTCAAGTCATTTGCAGAAACGATAGTTGAGTTATCGACAAAAGAGAAAAATTGGAAATTTTAATTTTTTAATTATATCTAGAAAACTGTGAAAATTTTTGAAAGTTTGAAAGTAGGTTTAAGATGGCCCCAAGATAGTGCAACTTTTCTCTCATTTAACCGACTTTGTAGCTCTTCAAATAACAAAAATACCAATACATAGAAGGATTCCTGATTCACCCTGTAGACAGAGGCAACAAGGGGCAACATGTCATTGCGACTTTGTCGGCTGTTTCTGTTTCGTGTCACAAAAGGAGGTAACCTAGTGTCCACATTAAAGAAACAAGTCGACTAAGGTTCCAAATAAAATGAAACATGAAGAAACTTAGTGTCCACACAACACAGTAATGTTTGTGATATGGGACGAAGAAGTCACGGATGTCACAACACGCACTGATGACAAACTGTCCAAACTAAAGACACAGTCGCAACTTGTCTACATCTGTTACCTATTTTCTTTTGAAGTTTACCGCCTCGAGAGCGAAACACGCGACATTCGGAAACATTTGCTTTGGCGACAGAAACAACTAGGAACAAGTAGAAACAAGTGGCAACTTTGTTTCGGGAAACAGGTCACCAATGACAAAAGTTGCTACTTGTTGCCTCTGTCTGTACCCGGCTTAAGGTTTACGCATTTCGGCAAAGTAGGTATACAGCGCAAAGCATTTGAGGCAACTTTTTCCAACAATCATCTCTTTGTTCTTCCCAATGACTCTCTTCACTGCCTCCTCTACCTAGGTAGAGGTAGGTGCGAACCTAGTCCAAAAATGATTGATAATAGAACTTCCACGTGACTAAGAAAACAGCACAGGCTGTTCAGATAACTGCTTGCTGAAGGAGTCTAGTTATAGTTTCTGCAATTTTGTAGGTACCCATACTACCTTTTTCCTTCAAGTCTTGGACACTTATATAATCTGAATCCCTAACTTAAATTATTTGAACAGTTTGGAGCCGAACAGCAGTTCATTTTTAACACTGAATATAATTAAAAATTGTAAGTGTCAAAAATGAGACCCAAAATGGCGACCTATTATACCTACTCTTTAGAGTGCCCTAGGATTAACAACCTCAACCAGCAGAAATTACTAGATTTGAGGCAAAAATCACCAGATCTGGACACAGTATAGGTATGGCTGCCCGCAGACTTTTGTGATTTTAACTGGTGGGTAGGGTAAGTACGTAAGTTATTTGCAGTTTTATACTATACTCTTAGCTTATGTAGATGCTACATATTTTTTTACATTGTTATAAATTGACACGGAGTACGTTTTCACTTTAGTTTATTGCAATTTGACTCCCAACGATTTTTCAAGATTTAATTTTTCAAAATTTTAATGTTCTGGAAGCGTTCGGTGGGGAATGATGAAGGATGGAAACTGATTGCGTTTCCAGAACGCGCTTGTTCTCCTGGTGCAAGTACCCAGGTGAGTCGGTAATACTACTAATACTTGACGTGATTAATTCTGGAATGTTTGTGAGTCGTGTGCAATGTCTTCTGAATTAAGTTGATATACTTTAAGTATACTAAGACAATGCGCTATTACAACACCAATTCAAACATCCAAATCTACTCGAGAGTTTTTCCTGCACAAAAGCTAGATAGAAACCGTACACCAATACGAACCAGTGAAGTTTCACCTTCATGATTATCAGGAGTCAGAAAATCTTCATCAGTTCCTTCCTAATGATGATTTGGAATCCTATAACAGCATTTTTCTATTCTACAACATTATTATAACTATTAGGTATGCAACTATTAGGTACTATTTGGGTACCTACCTATGCAACAAAAATATCTACAGTTTACAATTACATAACTCTGACCCCAGTTTTAGCCAATATACGTTTTCTATTAATAACTTTTATTGTGTAATGCATTTTTGTTAAATGTGTATTATAATATAAATAGAGAAGGAGTATTGCACTGGTGGCACAGTGATGGGCAAAATACTGTTAAATAATATTAGAAAATATTATAATTTCCGGCTTATACTCGCCGTGAGTGGAACATGTTTAATTAGAAGCTGTACGAAAAATATGTCGGCACGCAACTGGGGTTCGAATCCAGGTTTCCCACTTTCCGGGCAGGTATGCGGCCGGCGGTAGTTTAATGGTCAGAACGCCTGTCCGGAAAGTGGGAAACCTGGGTTCCAATCCCAGTTGCGTGCTGTCACATTTTTCGTACAGCTTCTAATTAAACATGTTCAACTCACGGCGAGTATAAGCCGGAAATTATAATATTTCTCACAACTCACTGGCAGTCTGTCAGGTCTCGTCTCTCGGCTGCGGGAGGCGCTTGTCCTTTCAAACTCTCGATACGGAGAATGGCTCTAGCGAGGGACTGCTGTGTGAAAGGTGGTATGCGGCCCGCGGTAGTTTGGTGGTCAGAACACCTTCCCGGAAAATGAGAAACCTGGGTTCGAATCTCAGTTGCGTGCCGTCACATTTTTCGTACAGCTTCTAATTAAATAATATTAGAAAAATATTCTCAAGGCTAAATGGCGAGACAAATATTTTTAATTGGCCCATCCTTTCTAAGATAATGCAAACCGTTGCAATTTTTAAACGAAATTAATCAATATCAAACCTATCTAGGTCTTTAATACACACATTCAGCTAATGTTTGAGATATTTTATCAAAATGGCCTAGCCGAATGTACATTCTGAAATTCGAGTGTACGTAAATCAAACTTTACGTTAATTGTTTTGTGGTCCTACATCAACCATCCATCGGTATAATATGTTAAAGTGTACGTGATTCCCCTTACAAGATAAACATACTGTACGTTCGTTCCTAAATTACACAACGCTTTGAGGGGTGATTAGATACTCGTACCCCATCTCCCCCTAGCAAGGCCTCGTTAACCTATCTATTATACACCATGATTTATGGCAAGCGAACCCGAACACACCCGAAAATCCGATCTACACTTGATCTATTACAAACCCCACGACGGTTACACCCCCTTCTTGAACACAAAACGGGGTTGCTATGGCAACATCCACATCTCTGTACTACTCTTCAGGAAAATGTTCTGTCGACGTGCACGCGTGCTGGTTGGATGAATGGGTTGGTTGTTAATGGTAATTAATATTATACCCAACCACTCAAAAATAAAGTGGCCTGACAGATTAGTTGAGTGCTTCTGGCACCTTTTATTATTGTATATGACATGCAAGTGGATATACGCTTTTTGCGTAGCTTCCGTAAACATGAAAGTTTAAATTGCTTTTAGGTAGGTACTTTCATATTTCTCTGTTTTGTAATTAGTGAGATTTTAGGCGAAACGCTGTGCTCAAAGCAGTTGCATTTGCAGTAATTGTTCCGTATATTTCAATTACTGTTGCATCTGGTTCTCTAGTTTGCTGTTATAAATTAGAAATTACTATAGATAGAAAACTAAAGAAATGTAAAAAAATGGTTTCTAATGTTTGATTGAAAAACTAATTTACAACCTAACAAACCAAATTTAAATTTCATGTGTCGCTGTTTTTTAATTCAAATTTTACAAGTATTGCCCGAGAAGTAAAGAAAAGCAGGCGGTCTGACTGACACGATACAAAACATTACGAAGCGTAATGAGTATTTCACGCTCTTTTTTCATGCATTATAATACTTCCGCGTAGGCAGAAGACTACGTGTATTGAATTATGACAGAACTGCAGTTGCTTGAGTAGTTTGCCAGTTATGCAATAAGAACATTTGCCCGCAGCACGCCATCGAATCACTGTCTGATCCACTGCATGGGAGTCGTGACAGTAATAAATTAATGGTCTACTTCACGACTATTTAGTAAATTTATTCCATAGGCGGTATCTGGAATTTTGTAGAATCTGCCACAAATATCCAGAAATTTCGATTATGCTCTATGAAGGGGTTGTAGATTCCTCAGATGTACAGGCTGTCCTATTTTCGTTGTGATTTGGGGGTTTCTCATAGACGCAGCAGAGATTGAGCCTTGGGGCTTTCGCGAACCTGAGCTACTTTCTTGAGTATAATAGAAAGCTGAAACCAGAATTTGGATATCGTTTTTAGGTTTCGAGAAAAAAAAATAATATCCAAAACGTCCTTGCCTCTGACGTTCAAAAGTTTGGTGCTGATTTGTATCAGACCAGTGACGCACATTATGCCTGTTAAATGATCCTACGCTGCTTATGTGAGTTTCATCTGTCCAAATGACAGACCGCCCAAATTCTGAATTTTCTTGAATTTTTTTTAAGTACCACCTACAAAAATTAAGCCTTCTTTCTTAATCTCCCAGGAAGAGATGGTGAATAATTTGAATTTTATGTGGCAGTAGATAAGCTATGCCGATACGGTGACACATTTAACATTGATTCTCCCATAAGAGCTAAAAAACTACTTTTGTTGCAAATCCCAACCAAGTTTTGCCAATGACTTGTAGATCCCAACTAGGTTTTGCCAATTCACTTAACATACGGATCCCAACTAGGTTTCGCCAATTACTTGTGGTTTCCCATCTAGGTTTTGCCAAACTACTTTGTTCGTGGTTCCCAACTTGGTTTTGCCAATGCCTGCTATTATTCCCCCGTTTTCATTAATAATCGCGGATTAGTTCGAATCCTAACGGATCCTTTTGCTACCCGGAAGCCAGTAGTGCCGCTGGTAGGTCACACTGCCTCATGTCGGTAAGGCAGATTCCTGCAACGTCGTGGTAGAATGGTCCCAGTCCTTAAGCCTTCGCCCCGCTGGAGGGAGACCCCAAGTGGGATTCGACAGATATAAATTCAGCGCCGCCGCCCGCAATCTCAGATAACTTATCTGTGCGCGCGTGTTGGCTACAGGAGTCATCTAGCGGCCAGTTCCTGCAACTGCCAGGTTTGTACCATCAACGCCACAGCCGGCGTTCGCGTCGGCCCTTACGTTAAAGCTCTAGCTCCCACCCTGGGAAATCCGGAAAAGGTAAATAAAACACCCGCAATTTTGCATTTTATGCCTTTTTGCCCCCCAAATCGAGCTCTTACGGGAGAATCAATGTTAATAGTGGTCCCGTATCCCGGGCCTACATCCTAGTTGACGCAATTATGACGTCAGCGTCCACGCAGACGCCAGCGTTTGCACCAGCGCAACGTTAATAAAACACAAGCAATATCTTGGTCTGTCCCACTCTTTCTCGAAGGAACGATGACTAAAACACAGTTTAGTATATTATGTTGTTATACCGGCCCTAACGTTAGTGCCAAATAGGATTTAACTCATAAGGAACGTAAGTAGCGCATGTGAGGAGAATCGGAATAAACAGTTATTTCGCCGCGATTACTATTGGTTACAGACAGCTGGCCCCTATGTCAAAGCCAGCCCCCCCTCAACCCCCCTTCCGCGGTGGTTTGAGTATGGCGTAACCGAGACGGAGCAACCCTGACGTCACATGTGGGCGCTTTCGCGATACGCACCCAAACCGCCACTGCTACGTCACCCAAGATGGCCGCCACCGAGCAGCCAAGTTGGCGGCAGCGTTCAGCTTCTGTGAATGTGAGAAGGTTAAATAAAACACTGTTGCGTATTATTTTTATTGGAGCATATTACACAAAAGACCCTGTATGTCCTGACATGATGCAATTTTATTGAAAATGTTTACTGGAATATAACGCCCTGTATGTAAGTACTTGCGAAACGATGAAATCTTATCGGACAAAGGACTATAATTAAATAGCACCCCGTATGTACGCTATACAACGAGCCGACTTGCAGGGTGAATCAGTTGACGATAATTTTCAGATTAACGATGGCGGACAGCGTCCAGCCTGCAACACATAAATATAAATTAAATAAAAAATAATAAACAGAAACCTAGTATTGAAAATGTTTACCGGAATATAATTACATAACACCCTGTATGTACTTACACAACGATGAAATTTTATCGAACAAAGTTGTATTGGACTATAATTAAATAACACCCTGTATGTACGATATACGACGAGCCGTTGCGTATTATCTTTATTGGAACATATTACACAAAAGATCCTGTATGTCCTGACATGATGCAATTTTATTGAAAATGTTTACTGGAATATAATACCCTGTATGTAAGTACTGCGAAACGATGAGATCTTATCGGACAAAGGACTATAATTAAATAACGCCCCGTATGTACGCTATACAACGAGCCAACTTGCAGGGTGAATCAGTTGACGATAATTTTCAGATTAATGATGGCGGACAGCGTCCAGCCTGCAACACATAAATATAAATTAAATAAAAAATAATAAACAGAAACCGAGACACGAACGAATATTTCGCAACGTACTAGAGTCTAAGATAGGAATAAAAAGAGGAATAGGTAGGCCCAGATTAGACTACTGCTCTCAAATAGTTGGAGATGTACGATGTTCTACTTGCAGACTAACGATAGCGTGACAAAATAAAAGCACATACCAGAATTTCGCTCCTGAAACCCTTCCAAAAACATTTGCTTCACGATGGAATAAATACGTTTCTGTTTCAAAGTTGATGAATTTACGTACCGTGCGGGGGCGGCATACTAAATTACCTGCGTGCATTTTACCTAGAAAATAACCTCTATTAGTTCGTTGCAATACATTTGTAGATATGAATCAAAAGTGTCACGTCAATTTATTAGTATATGACTAGGTGAGAAACATATCAATTAACCCTGGTATTTAATAAATGTGGTTAAATAAAACACTGTTGCGTATTATCTTTATTGGACAACACAACAGACCCTGTACATCCTGACATGATGAAATTACATTGAAAATGTTTACGGGAATATAACGCCCTGTATGTACCTACACAACGATGAAATTTTATCGAACAAAGTTGTATTGGACTATAATTAAATAACACCCTGTATGTACGATATACGACTAGCCAACTTGCGGGGGGGGGGGGGGGTGAATCTGTTGGCGATAATTTGCAGATTAACGATGGCGGACAGCGCCCAGTCTGCAATACATAAATATAAATTAAATAAAAAATAATAATAATAAAAGGGAAAAACTTTTCGATGCACGAAGGAATATTTCGCAACGTGCTAGAGTCTGAGATAGAAATAAAAAGAGGGATAGGTAGGCCCAGATTAGACTACTGCTCTCAAATAGTTGGGGATGTACGATGTTCTACTTGCAGATTAACGATAGCGTGACAAAATAAAAGTACATGCCAGAATTCCGAGCCTGAAACTCTTCCAAAAACATTTGCTTCGCCATGGGATAAATAAGTTTCTGTTTCAAAGTTGGTGAATTAACGTAAGTACCTGAGGATCCGTGCGGAGGCGGCATAGAAAATATCCACAATGCATTTTCCCTACAAAATAACCTCTATTAGTTAATTGCAATGCGTAGAAATGAATAAAAAAATACATCTTCAATTAGTAAGACTAGGTGAGAAACATATAAATGTAAATTATATTTTTCACCAAATTAATTCGGATATACGTCGTGTAAACATTTGACAATCCTCACTGTCCTTAGTAAGACTAGGTGAGAAACATATCAATAAACCCTGGTATTTAATAAATGTAAATTATATTTTCCACCAATTAGTTAATTGCAATATGTAGATATGAATCAAAAAATACAACTTCAATTAGTAAGACTAGGTGGGAAACATATCAGCAAACCCTGGTATTCCATAAATGTAAATTATAATTTATTATTGTCCACCAAATTCATTCGGATATACATACAACAAACATTTGACAATCCTCACTATCCGAAAATTATTATGATCGTGTATAATATTTATAAATAGGAACTTACCTGTGTCTAATTATTTCGGGGGATCACTCATGTAAAATTTTGGGCACGATATATTGCCATGTTCTACTTGTACGAGTAGATTAACGATGACGTAACAAAATAAAAGTAAATAAAAAAAACTTTCCGAGACACGAAGGAATATTTTGTCACTATAGATTGCCTCATGTAACCACTGACCACCACTAGATCGAATCTCGTGAGTTACTCTCCGAATATTCATATTAGCACATCAGTTGGTATCATTTATGAAAACTAGGTGCAGAATGTTAAAAATTTACTAATCTGGACGTTCTTTTATAACGTATTCTTGCGCAAGTTCGGCGTCTGCAAAGCCATAAATTACACATGGAAATGCTATTCTTTGATATAGGTACATGATGCAATGTGGCCAAATTAGTAGAATCGACGCGTTATTATTTTAATGAAACATAAACAATAATAAATTCATGTCCGAATTGAAAGTCTTATCAAAACAAATCATTATTTAGATTACCGAAGACACCCTGTGGGTAATAAAAATGACAATTTATAATGCTGACTCAATAAATAATTTCTGTTTAGGTATTTTATGTATGTCAGATCGAAAATTAATTCTGGAACATCATGAATCAAATAATGTTAAAATACAACAAGACCGTGTACTTAAATTCGTAAGGAATGGGGTGCGAGGGGGTAAACGATTATCTATACGACAAAACCCTGTACTTAAATTCAATTAAGTTCTTCCATTGTGAGCGAATATTACACCTGCTGTATGTTGGTTACAAATAAAAGTATTGTAGCTATATATTATGTAACTGCTAGTACCTACCCTGTATAATTGCGTTTCTAAATTTAGCCCATATCATAGACTTATGTGCATACACATGTAAGAAATTGTTGGCGCACCTTGTATAAGAAATGTTCCTGGGAGTTGTTTTGCATATTGTCACGTATGGGAGCGATAAGGAGCTCCTAACTGGGCGACAAGAGGACGGGATTCATTCATTGAGAATCGGGCGCGGTCCAGGTTTATAATAAAATCATATCAAGTATCATAATCATTTGTTAAACTTTTGTGCCGAATATATTTTTTGGGAACTTTACGTAGTGTGGTTTTAGTACCTTCTTACACACATATACACAACTAAATATTCCCGCTTTACTTCTGATACCCGAGGCACGAAGGCATAAATATTTCGCAACATACTAGAGAACCTATATTAGTTCATTGCAAATACATACATGTAGATATGAGTCATAAATGCAACTTCAATTTAGTAGTATGACTAGGTAAGAAACATGTCAGAAAACCCTGGTATTCAATAAATGTATTTTATTTTCATCAAATTCATTCGGATATACGTCCTATATAAACATTCGACAATCCTCACTGCCCTATGACGTAACAACATTTATTAGAAGACATTGTCAAATATCTGACGGGTGAAGTTATTGTAAAACATAATTTGATCCGTTTGCTGAAGCCGCAGGAATAATCTTATGTAAATAAAATATATGTATACCTGCTGTATGTTTGTAACAAATAAAAGTAACTGCTAGTAAGTACCTACCGTGTATAATATTTTATTTTGCATTTTTAAATTGACCCCAAGAGATTAGTATAATAACCACTATACACACATACACATCCCACGCAATGCTCTAAAGTAAAGTAAATAAATAAGGACGCCGAACTTGTATCTGTAGGTACCTACCTTAAGTTTGTCAACTCAAAAGAACCTCATAAAAATTAATTGTGTATAAACCGATCTGGAAATGCATAGTCTTATGTGTATATACAACTAAATATTCCCGCTTTATCTCTGTTACTTAATGAAGCATGCGAAAATCTAAACAGAAAAATTCTTACGTTCACGTACCTACTTCTATCTACTTACCTTAGTATCAAACCCAGAGAGATACTTGAAGATTGTGTTGAATAGTCTCCATGCTTGCTAAAGGGATATCTATTTATTCCAAAGACTGGGTCGACGTACCCCACACTTTTTTTACGTGGGTACATAGTTTTATAAACCGAAATTGCATTTTTTCTACTTACTAATAACTGAATATGAGTGTGCTTTTCTTCTTCTTATACAGGTAAATTCTAGGGAGCCGTCAAAGAAGTCGCTCGCATGTGCGTGGGAAGTTTTAAAATTTGTGATTAGGACCCAATGAACTATACAGTTTCATAATATTATTCCTTTGCGAACTAATGTTTGTTTTGATAAAAATCGCCAAATACAAACATGATTAGGTATACCAATATAATTATTCTGTAACATCTGCCCATATATTGTAATTTAAAGAACTCGCGGACATTTCGCTTGACCACGCACGAAGTGTAATTAACATTCATTTACCACCGTGGGCTACGGTAATTACTAAATAGCGCTATTCTTGTGTTTTCAATTTTATGAGTTATAGCACACGGACAGACTTACGTGTTGGGCTTTAGGTGGTCTGGGATTCACCCTTCCATATAATAATGCCTATTTATTTATGCCTATTTAGATATATTTATGCATTTCAAATCGAAAATTCTAGAACATTATAATAATTTTCAAAAGTTTTCATATGAGACAAAGTAGGGGCGCCGAAATAATATATTAGAGTTGTCACCAACAGCAGACGCCACCGTCGGGATGAACGTTCATGCTAAATGGGCGTTAACCCATAAGAGTAGTAAAATTATGTCATGTGGGGTATCAAATTAAAAGACTCGACGAGGAGTATCGGAATAAACAGTTACTTCGCCGAAAAATGGCCGCCCACCCGTAAGCCCTGTTTCGGACAAACGTAGGACACCATCACGGCGTTAACCCATAAGGGAGGTAAAACAATGTCATGTGGGGTATCAAATTATAGGACTCGACGAGGAGAATCGCAATAAACAGTTATTTCATCGCAAAATGAACGCCCACCCGTAAGCCCTGTTTCGGTCAAACGTAGATCATCATCATACCGCTCCGCCACTCTTATTCCCTTATGGTCGACTGACGTCATGGGTTGAGATGCCACTTCCAGCCAAACCGGATCTGCGGTTTTGCCAATGCGCTTTACTTGCGGTTCCCAGCTAGGTTTTACCAATTACTTTCAGATCCCACCTAGGTTTTGCCAACGCACTTTACTTGCTGTTCCCAACTAGGTTTTGCCAATTACTTGCGGCTCCCAACTAGGTTTTGCCATTACGCTGAGAGGGCTCTCGCCCTGTGTACTAGAATCTGCAATATTACCAAGCGGACTTTTGTAACACATTGTATGTGTATACAGGTGTATACACCTGTATGTACTAACAGATGTAACACAAAGGCCTTGTATATACGAGCAGATAAAACACAAGTGTCCTATATGTACCATGCTATGTGCCCCTCTGGAATCGCATTACATGATTGACACAACTTTTGTTCCCAACCGCTGGACCAATCAGAAGACAGGAACAAGATGGCCGCCATTGCAACGTGACGTCAGCGCCCGACGTCAACGTCCACGGGCCGTTCAGTGCAGCGACAAGTTTAGACAAGGCTTAAAGCCCGCGTGGACGTTGACGTCGGGCGCTGACGTCACGTTGCAATGGCGGCCATCTTGTTCCTGTCTTCTGATTGGTCCAGCGGTTGGGAACAAAAGTTGTGTCAATCATGTAATGCGATTCCAGAGGGGCACATAGCATGGTACATATAGGACACTTGTGTTTTATCTGCTCGTATATACAAGGCCTTTGTGTTACATCTGTTAGTACATACAGGTGTATACACCTGTATACACATACAATGTGTTACAAAAGTCCGCTTGGTAATATTGCAGATTCTAGTACACAGGGCGAGAGCCCTCTCAGCGTAATGGCAAAACCTAGTTGGGAGCCGCAAGTAATTGGCAAAACCTAGTTGGGAACAGCAAGTAAAGTGCGTTGGCAAAACCTAGGTGGGATCTGAAAGTAATTGGTAAAACCTAGCTGGGAACCGCAAGTAAAGCGCATTGGCAAAACCGCAGATCCGGTTTGGCTGGAAGTGGCATCTCAACCCATGACGTCAGTCGACCATAAGGGAATAAGAGTGGCGGAGCGGTATGATGATGATCTACGTTTGACCGAAACAGGGCTTACGGGTGGGCGTTCATTTTGCGATGAAATAACTGTTTATTGCGATTCTCCTCGTCGAGTCCTATAATTTGATACCCCACATGACATTGTTTTACCTCCCTTATGGGTTAACGCCGTGATGGTGTCCTACGTTTGTCCGAAACAGGGCTTACGGGTGGGCGGCCATTTTTCGGCGAAGTAACTGTTTATTCCGATACTCCTCGTCGAGTCTTTTAATTTGATACCCCACATGACATAATTTTACTACTCTTATGGGTTAACGCCCATTTAGCATGAACGTTCATCCCGACGGTGGCGTCTGCTGTTGGTGACAACTCTAATATATTATTTCGGCGCCCCTACTTTGTCTCATATGAAAACTTTTGAAAATTATTATAATGTTCTAGAATTTTCGATTTGAAATGCATAAATATATCTAAATAGGCATAAATAGGCATTATTATATGGAAGGGTGAATCCCAGACCACCTAAAGCCCAACACGTAAGTCTGTCCGTGTGCTATAACTCATAAAATTGAAAACACAAGAATAGCGCTATTTAGTAATTACCGTAGCCCACGGTGGTAAATGAATGTTAATTACACTTCGTGCGTGGTCAAGCGAAATGTCCGCGAGTTCTTTAAATTACAATATATGGGCAGATGTTACAGAATAATTATATTGGTATACCTAATCATGTTTGTATTTGGCGATTTTTATCAAAACAAACATTAGTTCGCAAAGGAATAATATTATGAAACTGTATAGTTCATTGGGTCCTAATCACAAATTTTAAAACTTCCCACGCACATGCGAGCGACTTCTTTGACGGCTCCCTAGAATTTACCTGTATAAGAAGAAGAAAAGCACACTCATATTCAGTTATTAGTAAGTAGAAAAAATGCAATTTCGGTTTATAAAACTATGTACCCACGTAAAAAAAGTGTGGGGTACGTCGACCCAGTCTTTGGAATAAATAGATATCCCTTTAGCAAGCATGGAGACTATTCAACACAATCTTCAAGTATCTCTCTGGGTTTGATACTAAGGTAAGTAGATAGAAGTAGGTACGTGAACGTAAGAATTTTTCTGTTTAGATTTTCGCATGCTTCATTAAGTAACAGAGATAAAGCGGGAATATTTAGTTGTATATACACATAAGACTATGCATTTCCAGATCGGTTTATACACAATTAATTTTTATGAGGTTCTTTTGAGTTGACAAACTTAAGGTAGGTACCTACAGATACAAGTTCGGCGTCCTTATTTATTTACTTTACTTTAGAGCATTGCGTGGGATGTGTATGTGTGTATAGTGGTTATTATACTAATCTCTTGGGGTCAATTTAAAAATGCAAAATAAAATATTATACACGGTAGGTACTTACTAGCAGTTACTTTTATTTGTTACAAACATACAGCAGGTATACATATATTTTATTTACATAAGATTATTCCTGCGGCTTCAGCAAACGGATCAAATTATGTTTTACAATAACTTCACCCGTCAGATATTTGACAATGTCTTCTAATAAATGTTGTTACGTCATAGGGCAGTGAGGATTGTCGAATGTTTATATAGGACGTATATCCGAATGAATTTGATGAAAATAAAATACATTTATTGAATACCAGGGTTTTCTGACATGTTTCTTACCTAGTCATACTACTAAATTGAAGTTGCATTTATGACTCATATCTACATGTATGTATTTGCAATGAACTAATATAGGTTCTCTAGTATGTTGCGAAATATTTATGCCTTCGTGCCTCGGGTATCAGAAGTAAAGCGGGAATATTTAGTTGTGTATATGTGTGTAAGAAGGTACTAAAACCACACTACGTAAAGTTCCCAAAAAATATATTCGGCACAAAAGTTTAACAAATGATTATGATACTTGATATGATTTTATTATAAACCTGGACCGCGCCCGATTCTCAATGAATGAATCCCGTCCTCTTGTCGCCCAGTTAGGAGCTCCTTATCGCTCCCATACGTGACAATATGCAAAACAACTCCCAGGAACATTTCTTATACAAGGTGCGCCAACAATTTCTTACATGTGTATGCACATAAGTCTATGATATGGGCTAAATTTAGAAACGCAATTATACAGGGTAGGTACTAGCAGTTACATAATATATAGCTACAATACTTTTATTTGTAACCAACATACAGCAGGTGTAATATTCGCTCACAATGGAAGAACTTAATTGAATTTAAGTACAGGGTTTTGTCGTATAGATAATCGTTTACCCCCTCGCACCCCATTCCTTACGAATTTAAGTACACGGTCTTGTTGTATTTTAACATTATTTGATTCATGATGTTCCAGAATTAATTTTCGATCTGACATACATAAAATACCTAAACAGAAATTATTTATTGAGTCAGCATTATAAATTGTCATTTTTATTACCCACAGGGTGTCTTCGGTAATCTAAATAATGATTTGTTTTGATAAGACTTTCAATTCGGACATGAATTTATTATTGTTTATGTTTCATTAAAATAATAACGCGTCGATTCTACTAATTTGGCCACATTGCATCATGTACCTATATCAAAGAATAGCATTTCCATGTGTAATTTATGGCTTTGCAGACGCCGAACTTGCGCAAGAATACGTTATAAAAGAACGTCCAGATTAGTAAATTTTTAACATTCTGCACCTAGTTTTCATAAATGATACCAACTGATGTGCTAATATGAATATTCGGAGAGTAACTCACGAGATTCGATCTAGTGGTGGTCAGTGGTTACATGAGGCAATCTATAGTGACAAAATATTCCTTCGTGTCTCGGAAAGTTTTTTTTATTTACTTTTATTTTGTTACGTCATCGTTAATCTACTCGTACAAGTAGAACATGGCAATATATCGTGCCCAAAATTTTACATGAGTGATCCCCCGAAATAATTAGACACAGGTAAGTTCCTATTTATAAATATTATACACGATCATAATAATTTTCGGATAGTGAGGATTGTCAAATGTTTGTTGTATGTATATCCGAATGAATTTGGTGGACAATAATAAATTATAATTTACATTTATGGAATACCAGGGTTTGCTGATATGTTTCCCACCTAGTCTTACTAATTGAAGTTGTATTTTTTGATTCATATCTACATATTGCAATTAACTAATTGGTGGAAAATATAATTTACATTTATTAAATACCAGGGTTTATTGATATGTTTCTCACCTAGTCTTACTAAGGACAGTGAGGATTGTCAAATGTTTACACGACGTATATCCGAATTAATTTGGTGAAAAATATAATTTACATTTATATGTTTCTCACCTAGTCTTACTAATTGAAGATGTATTTTTTTATTCATTTCTACGCATTGCAATTAACTAATAGAGGTTATTTTGTAGGGAAAATGCATTGTGGATATTTTCTATGCCGCCTCCGCACGGATCCTCAGGTACTTACGTTAATTCACCAACTTTGAAACAGAAACTTATTTATCCCATGGCGAAGCAAATGTTTTTGGAAGAGTTTCAGGCTCGGAATTCTGGCATGTACTTTTATTTTGTCACGCTATCGTTAATCTGCAAGTAGAACATCGTACATCCCCAACTATTTGAGAGCAGTAGTCTAATCTGGGCCTACCTATCCCTCTTTTTATTTCTATCTCAGACTCTAGCACGTTGCGAAATATTCCTTCGTGCATCGAAAAGTTTTTCCCTTTTATTATTATTATTTTTTATTTAATTTATATTTATGTATTGCAGACTGGGCGCTGTCCGCCATCGTTAATCTGCAAATTATCGCCAACAGATTCACCCCCCCCCCCCCCCGCAAGTTGGCTAGTCGTATATCGTACATACAGGGTGTTATTTAATTATAGTCCAATACAACTTTGTTCGATAAAATTTCATCGTTGTGTAGGTACATACAGGGCGTTATATTCCCGTAAACATTTTCAATGTAATTTCATCATGTCAGGATGTACAGGGTCTGTTGTGTTGTCCAATAAAGATAATACGCAACAGTGTTTTATTTAACCACATTTATTAAATACCAGGGTTAATTGATATGTTTCTCACCTAGTCATATACTAATAAATTGACGTGACACTTTTGATTCATATCTACAAATGTATTGCAACGAACTAATAGAGGTTATTTTCTAGGTAAAATGCACGCAGGTAATTTAGTATGCCGCCCCCGCACGGTACGTAAATTCATCAACTTTGAAACAGAAACGTATTTATTCCATCGTGAAGCAAATGTTTTTGGAAGGGTTTCAGGAGCGAAATTCTGGTATGTGCTTTTATTTTGTCACGCTATCGTTAGTCTGCAAGTAGAACATCGTACATCTCCAACTATTTGAGAGCAGTAGTCTAATCTGGGCCTACCTATTCCTCTTTTTATTCCTATCTTAGACTCTAGTACGTTGCGAAATATTCGTTCGTGTCTCGGTTTCTGTTTATTATTTTTTATTTAATTTATATTTATGTGTTGCAGGCTGGACGCTGTCCGCCATCATTAATCTGAAAATTATCGTCAACTGATTCACCCTGCAAGTTGGCTCGTTGTATAGCGTACATACGGGGCGTTATTTAATTATAGTCCTTTGTCCGATAAGATCTCATCGTTTCGCAGTACTTACATACAGGGTATTATATTCCAGTAAACATTTTCAATAAAATTGCATCATGTCAGGACATACAGGATCTTTTGTGTAATATGTTCCAATAAAGATAATACGCAACGGCTCGTCGTATATCGTACATACAGGGTGTTATTTAATTATAGTCCAATACAACTTTGTTCGATAAAATTTCATCGTTGTGTAAGTACATACAGGGTGTTATGTAATTATATTCCGGTAAACATTTTCAATACTAGGTTTCTGTTTATTATTTTTTATTTAATTTATATTTATGTGTTGCAGGCTGGACGCTGTCCGCCATCGTTAATCTGAAAATTATCGTCAACTGATTCACCCTGCAAGTCGGCTCGTTGTATAGCGTACATACGGGGTGCTATTTAATTATAGTCCTTTGTCCGATAAGATTTCATCGTTTCGCAAGTACTTACATACAGGGCGTTATATTCCAGTAAACATTTTCAATAAAATTGCATCATGTCAGGACATACAGGGTCTTTTGTGTAATATGCTCCAATAAAAATAATACGCAACAGTGTTTTATTTAACCTTCTCACATTCACAGAAGCTGAACGCTGCCGCCAACTTGGCTGCTCGGTGGCGGCCATCTTGGGTGACGTAGCAGTGGCGGTTTGGGTGCGTATCGCGAAAGCGCCCACATGTGACGTCAGGGTTGCTCCGTCTCGGTTACGCCATACTCAAACCACCGCGGAAGGGGGGTTGAGGGGGGGCTGGCTTTGACATAGGGGCCAGCTGTCTGTAACCAATAGTAATCGCGGCGAAATAACTGTTTATTCCGATTCTCCTCACATGCGCTACTTACGTTCCTTATGAGTTAAATCCTATTTGGCACTAACGTTAGGGCCGGTATAACAACATAATATACTAAACTGTGTTTTAGTCATCGTTCCTTCGAGAAAGAGTGGGACAGACCAAGATATTGCTTGTGTTTTATTAACGTTGCGCTGGTGCAAACGCTGGCGTCTGCGTGGACGCTGACGTCATAATTGCGTCAACTAGGATGTAGGCCCGGGATACGGGACCACTATTAACATTGATTCTCCCGTAAGAGCTCGATTTGGGGGGCAAAAAGGCATAAAATGCAAAATTGCGGGTGTTTTATTTACCTTTTCCGGATTTCCCAGGGTGGGAGCTAGAGCTTTAACGTAAGGGCCGACGCGAACGCCGGCTGTGGCGTTGATGGTACAAACCTGGCAGTTGCAGGAACTGGCCGCTAGATGACTCCTGTAGCCAACACGCGCGCACAGATAAGTTATCTGAGATTGCGGGCGGCGGCGCTGAATTTATATCTGTCGAATCCCACTTGGGGTCTCCCTCCAGCGGGGCGAAGGCTTAAGGACTGGGACCATTCTACCACGACGTTGCAGGAATCTGCCTTACCGACATGAGGCAGTGTGACCTACCAGCGGCACTACTGGCTTCCGGGTAGCAAAAGGATCCGTTAGGATTCGAACTAATCCGCGATTATTAATGAAAACGGGGGAATAATAGCAGGCATTGGCAAAACCAAGTTGGGAACCACGAACAAAGTAGTTTGGCAAAACCTAGATGGGAAACCACAAGTAATTGGCGAAACCTAGTTGGGATCCGTATGTCAAGTGAATTGGCAAAACCTAGTTGGGATCTACAAGTCATTGGCAAAACTTGGTTGGGATTTGCAACAAAAGTAGTTTTTTAGCTCTTATGGGAGAATCAATGTTAAATGTGTCACCGTATCGGCATAGCTTATCTACTTGTGGCCTATATTTGCCTTTTTTAATATTTTTTGAACTTTTGTTTTGGAAACACCAACTTGTGATTCGATTTCGCGATAAGAAGTTTTTGGTGTCGCCTCAACCAACGATAAAATATGTATTTCTTCCTCTTCCCTATTTTCTTTTTTGTTTCTAGGTTTATTGAATGACCCATAGTGAATTAAATTTGATTTTAATCTCGAAAACGATCATTTTGCTTGGTTGTCTTCTTTCTGGGTATCTAAATTTAATAAATCGATGGATAGGTATAATTATACTGGAAATGGGTATCTAGGAATTTTTTGTGTCCCTTTTGAGATATATAGATCCATCGATTCATTTTCATTCTCACGACATTCATTGAAAACAGCAATTATGTCGTATTTTTCGAAATTTTGATAATTTTAAAGTTCCATTATGTAGATACTAGCTGCATGCAACTTTTGCTAATAATTATTCAGTTGTTAACATAAAATCACAGGTATATTGGATGTACCTACCCATATCTTATGTTTTCTAAAGTTAAAACTTAGAAAGTACCAAAATCGTTGCCGTTTCTTGAAATAACAATATAAAAGTTGTCACACGCAAATTCCGAAATTCCCCAAAAGGGAACACTAAGGGGGTGCAAAGCCACGGCTAGACCCAGTGGAGATGGCTGGGTTCTAAGGCAAAATACAGTTGATAAAGGGCGCCAAGAGATTGTTGCCCCTCTTAGATGTGACACGCAATACTCTTCAATCTCTAATAGAATATCGCAACAAATTATTGCGGACATCAAAATAAATCAAACGCAATGCGGTGAATAAACAATGTAATTTTAAGGAAATATTGAAATTTACAATAAACAAAAGTGGTATAATAAATTTAATGAATAAATGAATAAAGCAGCAATCTGAATGAAACTTAATAAAGTAAAAGTAGGTGAGTAAGTCCTGACAGTGTGTAAGCAAAACAAAATAATCTAAATATCTAAACACTAGTTAAACCTCCCACCTGTCGCAGGTAAATAAATTGCAGGTACCAAAATGTATTGTGTAAATACAGAGTCGAACGCGGCGTATCTGATAAGTAGCGCTGGCCAGGGCACCGTAAGGAAAACGCAGTAATAATAATTAATGAAGTCCAAACTAAAACAGCGCAGACGCGACGCGAGGTGAATATTAACCGCACGACAAGGGAGACTGTAGACACAGCCAACAAGATTATGACAAAAGCGTTTGACAGATGGTCAAACGCGTTTGACAGATGGTCAAACGTAAACAACGGTAAGTATAAATTATTCTATATTCAGCAAAATTTAACAGTAATAATTAACTTTAATAGGTACAACTATCAAAAGAATACATGTGTAAACAAAACAAACTGTCGTTTAGGACGACGAAGCAGGTGACGAGACTTGAACGTGTAAGCTGTTCAACACTGGCTTGGTGCACAGGAAAATGGGGAAAATAAATGCAACACCTGACCTTAATTTACTAGTTGATTGTTTCTCTTGGAGTGGTAGCGATTCTAGTGGCAGTAGCGTGTACAACCAGGCAGCGATAGACGTAGGAGGACGACATCCGATTGGGCTCACGAGCCGAAGGAGGTTTTCTCAACCAAGACGGTACAATATTAAACCACACAGTAGTTTCCACTTCCAAATGTGTATGCAGATTCCAGCCACGAACCAGAGCGAAGACAGGGTACGCAACACCAAGACGAAGGACCCTAAATATTCGAATGAATTAACAAAAGGACAGATCGGTAGACCGGAAAGCCATCACCAACAAAACACAACAGCCTCTCAGTGAATAAATCAGAGGAGAATGCGAAAGGACAGCATAATCGGAAGGAACGATAGGTATCAGGGCTGAATGATAAAATGATAAATGTAAAATAATGAAATAAAGTGAGAAATACAATGACTAAATCTGACTTGTACCTTCTAAGAATCAGAAGGGTTCATCCAAAAAAAGACAATTAAAGGTACTTCTATGATGGGTTTTGAAGTAAGCACATGGGACCGCAAGCAGTAAATTGGAAATCCCAAATAAATGGTATACTGGAATGGTCGCCAAAATCAAAAATTGCAAAACCAAAACTAGCTTAATTGTGGCTTCACGATGAATCCCTTTATAATTAGGAAGTTGCACTAAGTACTAACAAAATTCGTGAGAACCACACAATCTACTTTTGCGAACAATGGCTACAGGAAATCAAAATTGCCAAGAAGTTTTTCTTTTAAAAAAAAGTAGGAAGTACAATCAAAATTTAATCCCTGTTGGTAAGGAGGCAGAAGACATCAATTTAAAAATACCTGAGAAGAAGGTACAGGCGTTTCTACCCTATAACAGTAGATGGCGCTTGAACTGCTACAAACAAACCTACCTTTAAACTAAAACAGATACCTGTAGATAAGCTTAAGTTACCTGTAAAATGTTTACCAATAAGAAATTAAATGCACTCAAAAATAACTGCTATATTTATTACGAAAAATAAAAGGTAACAAAGTATATATATTTTTATAGCTTAAAAAACGACCTTTCGAACTAGATCAAAACCTACTATGATTTCCATTTAAAAAATTCAACTTTATGTCATAACTCAAAAAATACGCTCCCTAGTAAAAACTACATACGCCACTGAATTCCTTCAAAAAAGTTCTATAGGAATCAATCATAACAGTTTTAGTCTGCTTAGTACAAAAAGAATTGGAGAGTTTTTGAAAATCGATAAAAATCAACATTATTTTTTTTCTAGAAAACTAAAAACGATATCCAAATTCTGGTTTCGGCATTCTATTATACTCAAAAAAGTAGCTCAGATTCGCAAAAACCCCGAGGATCTATCTCTGCTGCTTCTATGAGAAACCCCCAAATCAAACGAAAATAGGACAGCCTGTACAGTCGTAATTTGGATACGATAGCAAAATGGCAAGCAAACAAGTGGAAACAATAATTAGAAGCGGTGCACGCGAAATAATTGCAAATTGCAATATGTTATTGGAGCATGTGATCGAGAAGCAGAAAATAAAATGTATTATGGTGCTTGTTCAACAACGAACACAACATGCTGTGAAGGTAATTTATGATCTGCAGGCTACTTCGCGACTATTTAAGTAAATTTATGCCATAGGCGGGGTGTCGAATTTTGCCATAAATTTCTAGAAATTTCGTTGATGCTATATAAAGAGTTGCAAATTCCTCAGATGCACAGTCATAATTTCAATAGTTTACCAGTGGCTAGCAAACAAGGGAGAACAATAATTAGAAGTGGTGCACGCGAAATAATTGCAAATATTATTAAAGCACGTCATCGAGAAGAAGAAAATAAATAATGTTTAGCGGTGCCTATTCAACAACGTACACAACGTGCTATTTGGATACGAAGTAAAAGATATCTTCGTTATATTTGTTGAAATATCAAAAAAAGTTTCATACGAAAGTTGCACGTACTTCAAAGAACTATAAAATGGCGTAAGAAAAATATTAAATAGGGTATCCCAATAAAAACGTGTACAAAAACGTGCATGTTTTTGTAATGGAACATCCTGTATACTTTAGAATTTTTAGACAGCCCCAGCCCACCCACAGAATAAAGGTTCTGAATTTGACAGAGAGAGAGAGAGAGAGAGAGAGAGAGAGAGAGTGAACCAAAAACCAAGTAACAAAGGAAATTGGACAAGAGGAGCATAGGCGCTGATCAACGGTATAGCGTATAGGTGACAATCTTGCAACAATAATTTGTTTTTTTGCTGTGTCAAATTAAAGGATTAATAATAATTTATAATTTTAAATCTGTAGTAGAACTCCTCATTTGATTTGCCAGAATTAATTTCGGACATTGCACAACACTACTTCGTTGAAATCGAGGTTAAATCTACTCTTACTCAATTTATGTACTGCTTGATGCAGCTATGGTAGTCTCTTCCATCTAGCCACTCATCTACAAGTTAATTTATAAAGGTTTTGTCCCCGTCTACTTAATGAAGTCATTTAATCAACGACACCACTTATGTGTCAACTAAAATGATGTTGGTTTTAATGGTAATTACGTTAAAGTAGCTTCCTTTTAATTTTTAACATGGATAGGAATAAATTTATTGCGTTAAGCTGAAATTCCGACGTACAGTTTATAAAGCTCACTGCAAAACCCTTCCTGATTGACAGATTTTAGGCTTTTGCTGGATCTGCCGTTCTATAAATTGCAATATCAAGCGTTTTCCGGCGTATCTAAATAACAGTGATGGACGAGTATTTAAGGGCGCTAATGAAATTGTCGTTTCAATTTTTGCTAGTTGTTGCTCTTTCTGATTAATCTTGCCCAGCAATAGCAATCATAAAATGGCGTTCAAGTTGGTTCCTATTGTTTCTCTAACAGCAAAATTTTCTTGGAGAAATTTACTACTAATATGTGAAAGCCAACCATAGCCAAAAGCTATAAACAGTTCTTACCCAATGTGGAATTGGATATAAGTAAGTTTTTAGAGACCTTTCTACGCATACTTCGTTAAGGTACCTACTCCTAAAATTTCGTTGCGAAATCTGGGATCTGTTTAAGTACATGAAAAAGGTTGCCGTGTTTCTTTCCCGCAAAATTTGTGCCTAGATAGTAAGTTATCTTAAACACGACTTACGCAAGAATTAATTAATATCGAAATAATAAATAAATAAATACACATCCGAACAAAATAAAAAGTTAACAAAAAGGGGGAGTACCTACCTACTAATTCTAAAGATATCTCCAAACACGATCAACATTTATTGTCAATATAAATGTTGCCAATTATGTCATCTCATTGTAGATTCCTTGATTTTTATATACAAAAATCGTTGTTTTGGAAGGTTTCATTATTAATATGGCATATTGACAACAATTATACTGACAATATACATTGTATATTGATAGTGTATGGGTCGCTTTAGGTACCTATATAAAACAAAAAGAAAAACAAGTAAAACACTTTATACTAAATGTTGAAAATAAAACAACTTGTATATTTTATATATTCCTTACAAAATTCGAGCATTTCATACAAATATTGATAAAAAATAAATTATTAATTATATTCCAAACTTTAGCCCCTCACTGTATATTAATAGTGTATGGGTCGCTTTAGGCATATAAAAAAATAAATACAAGTAAAACACATAATACTAAATGTTGAAAATTACTTTTATCAACTTCTATGCACTTCTGGCAGCGAGTCACGATCTAGTTTTGCTACCAATTTATTATTCCGACATTATTCTTTAATATATTAAAACATTTCCAATTCGTACTAAACTATGAACTTCCGTCGGGTGCCCACCGATTACAGATAGCTCCAAATATGAAAATCCAACGCCAACGGTGTGATGTCAGGTGAGCGAGGTGGTCATTGAACAGATCCACCACAGCCTTTGCAGCGCTGGTTGAAATGGATATTTAACCAGTCCGCCATAATGAGCTAGTAGTTAGAAAATGACAGCCTCAGATACGAACCCGTTCGGAGCACATAGCGCCATCGAGTTCTCCAGGTGCCATCGAGTTCTTCGGCAGTGACCTTGAAAGACACCAGAGGCTGCTGAAGGAGTCGTTGAGTCATCCGAAGAAGTGTCTTCAGCAGCGGCATCTGCAGCAGCCTCTGGTGTCTTTCAAGGTCATTGCTGAAGAAGTGTGCATGTCTTCAGCAGCGTCTGGTGTCTTTCAAGGTCATTGCCGAAGAAGTGGGCATGTCTTCAGCAGCGTCTGGTGTCTTTCAAGGTCATTGCCGAAGAATTGGTCTTCAGCAGCGTCCAGGCGCATGCGCCGGGGCTATTCCTCAGATCAGTCCATCGAGTTCTCCATCCACTTCAAGTGGGCGTGTCTGCAGCAGCCTCTGGTCATTGCTGAAGAAGGGCCTCTGGTGTCTTGCCATTGCGCACCCAAGCCGCCATTTTGGGGCCTTTGGTTGTGGCTCAGGCGCCTGTGCCCGGGCTCCGCCTTCAGCAGCTTTTGGTCATTGCTGAAGAAGTGGTCTTCAGCGGCCCCCCTGGTGTCTCTCATTCTGTTGGGCCTTTGGATGTGGCTCAGGCGCCTGCGCCGGGGCTGTCGCGTACAAAGCACGTGTTGCTCACTGTTCAGGCCAGTCCATCCTGGCCCCATCCACTTCTTCGGCAATGACCAGAGGCTGCTGAAGGAGTCATGTCTTCAGCAACGGTGTCTTTGGGGCCTTTGGCCGTGGCTCAGGCGCATGCGCCGGGGTTTTCGCAAACGTTCTGGAAATGACGCCGACCGGGATTCGAACCCGGGTCCCCACGCACCGGAGCCCTCGCTCCAACCAACTGAGCTAATCGGCGGCCCACAAGCCCGTCTTTCAAATCATCCGTATATACTTATGATTGTAAACAGAAGTTACAGAATTAATATTTATTTTCTCGGAAATTTACAATTGTTTATACTAAATAAATATTGATATTAAAGTTTAAGAAAAAAGCACGTTCGCCGCCGATAAGAGATGATATAATTGTTTTTATTATGGGAAATAACCTTTCATCTTGCCGATAGGATATGTTTGTTTAGGTTTGATCCCACGCTCTGCATGTGCATTTAATACGTTGTAGACACTACAAGGTGACCCGTTTGTTTGTTTGTATTATTACAATAAAATAACATTCTAGAATATTCTTCTGATTGTTTATTTGAAATTACTTGTTATCGTAATGCGTTTCGGACACGTGTGGGAACCATCTGATTGATATATGCAAACATCTTAGTTCTCGGTAGTAGAACATTCTACATCGCTAATTATTTGAGAACAGTAGTCTAAATTTAGGCTAACCCCTACGTAAAAACTATGTCATGTGGGGTGTCAAATTAAAGGACTCGACTAGAGGTATCGGAATATTGGGGTGGATTTTAGGGGTGGTTTTTGGGGGTGGTTTTTAGGGGTGGTTTTAGGGGTGGTTTTAGGGGTAGCTTTTAGGGGTGGTTTTTAGGGGCGGTTCTTGGGGTGGTTTTGGAGGGTGATTTTTGGGGGTGGTTTTTAGGGGTGGTTTTTAGGGGTGGCCACTCACTGACCGCGCCCCCGGCCACGCTCCTTACCCCGCCCACCTAGATCATGTAGGGTATCAAATTAATCAGCTCAATGAGACAAAAAGGAATCTATAGTTATTCTCCAACTTCCGAATTCTTATCAGTAGTTGTCTGTCTGTATGTCTGTCATACAGCCTCAGATACGAACCCGTTCGGAGCACATAGCGCCATCGAGTTCTCCAGGTGCCATCGAGTTCTTCGGCAGTGACCTTGAAAGACACCAGAGGCTGCTGAAGGAGTCGTTGAGTCATCCGAAGAAGTGTCTTCAGCAGCGGCATCTGCAGCAGCCTCTGGTGTCTTTCAAGGTCATTGCTGAAGAAGTGTGCATGTCTTCAGCAGCGTCTGGTGTCTTTCAAGGTCATTGCCGAAGAAGTGGGCATGTCTTCAGCAGCGTCTGGTGTCTTTCAAGGTCATTGCCGAAGAATTGGTCTTCAGCAGCGTCCAGGCGCATGCGCCGGGGCTATTCCTCAGATCAGTCCATCGAGTTCTCCATCCACTTCAAGTGGGCGTGTCTGCAGCAGCCTCTGGTCATTGCTGAAGAAGGGCCTCTGGTGTCTTGCCATTGCGCACCCAAGCCGCCATTTTGGGGCCTTTGGTTGTGGCTCAGGCGCCTGTGCCCGGGCTCCGCCTTCAGCAGCTTTTGGTCATTGCTGAAGAAGTGGTCTTCAGCGGCCCCCCTGGTGTCTCTCATTCTGTTGGGCCTTTGGATGTGGCTCAGGCGCCAACGCCGGGGCTGTCGCGTACAAAGCACGTGTTGCTCACTGTTCAGGCCAGTCCATCCTGGCCCCATCCACTTCTTCGGCAATGACCAGAGGCTGCTGAAGGAGTCATGTCTTCAGCAACGGTGTCTTTGGGGCCTTTGGCCGTGGCTCAGGCGCATGCGCCGGGGTTTTCGCAAACGTTCTGGAAATGACGCCGACCGGGATTCGAACCCGGGTCCCCACGCACCGGAGCCCTCGCTCCAACCAACTGAGCTAATCGGCGGCCCACAAGCCCGTCTTTCAAATCATCCGTATATACTTATGATTGTAAACAGAAGTTACAGAATTAATATTTATTTTCTCGGAAATTTACAATTGTTTATACTAAATAAATATTGATATTAAAGTTTAAGAAAAAAGCACGTTCGCCGCCGATAAGAGATGATATAATTGTTTTTATTATGGGAAATAACCTTTCATCTTGCCGATAGGATATGTTTGTTTAGGTTTGATCCCACGCTCTGCATGTGCATTTAATACGTTGTAGACACTACAAGGTGACCCGTTTGTTTGTTTGTATTATTACAATAAAATAACATTCTAGAATATTCTTCTGATTGTTTATTTGAAATTACTTGTTATCGTAATGCGTTTCGGACACGTGTGGGAACCATCTGATTGATATATGCAAACATCTTAGTTCTCGGTAGTAGAACATTCTACATCGCTAATTATTTGAGAACAGTAGTCTAAATTTAGGCTAACCCCTACGTAAAAACTATGTCATGTGGGGTGTCAAATTAAAGGACTCGACTAGAGGTATCGGAATATTGGGGTGGATTTTAGGGGTGGTTTTTGGGGGTGGTTTTTAGGGGTGGTTTTAGGGGTGGTTTTAGGGGTAGCTTTTAGGGGTGGTTTTTAGGGGCGGTTCTTGGGGTGGTTTTGGAGGGTGATTTTTGGGGGTGGTTTTTAGGGGTGGTTTTTAGGGGTGGCCATTCACTGACCGCGCCCCCGGCCACGCTCCTTACCCCGCCCACCTAGATCATGTAGGGTATCAAATTAATCAGCTCAATGAGACAAAAAGGAATCTATAGTTATTCTCCAACTTCCGAATTCTTATCAGTAGTTGTCTGTCTGTATGTCTGTCGGTCCGTCTGTCTGTCTGTCTGTCTGTCTGTCTGTCTGTCTGTCTGTCTGTCTGCCTGTCTGTCTGTCTGTCTGTCTGTCTGTCTCTCCGTCTGTCTGTCTGTCTGTCTGTCTGTCTGTTTGTTTGCGAATACAGCTGTCTGTTGACACAGACAGCTGTATTCGCAAACACCATGGCTGATCACACGAGCAAGAATAAGACTGCGCATGCGCACGGTTGTATGGAGAGTATTTAAGCAAGAAAATTAACGGTGCTGTCAGTTGGTACTTGTGCTTCAACAAGGGAACCGCATTTGAATAACTACACACATAAATGTAGACACGTTTCGTGTTCTGGACGGTGCTGTTTTGGATGAGTCAGCACGCCGTGTCGAGGTGCACGTACATCAACCGTTCGTGACAACAACAACATTCAACGCCAATGACGAAATTCGCATACCAATCCACCAACAAGACGTTTACATACTGCCGCATCTAAGCAGCATCTACATAGAGGGCAGGTTCATCAAGGGTGCAGGAGGCGGAAATGCGGCTTTAACAAATAACGCCCTCAGTTTCCTCTTTGACGACGTCCGCTATGAAATAAACGGGGTGGAGGTGGATCGAACAAAAAACGTGGGCATCACGAGCACACTGAAGGGTGTAGTTTCTCTGAATGAGGGTGAGGTAGGTGCCCTGGAGAATGCCGGCTGGACGAATACGGGAGACTCACCGAGCCACCTTATCGACGCGAACGGGAACTTTAACGTGTGCATCCCGGGAAGAATCCTGCTGGGATTCTTGGAAGATTACCCCAAAATTCTGTTAAATGTGTGTCACGAGCTCATTTTGACTCGATCGAAAAACGATAGGAACGCTTTCGTGGGTAACGAGGACACCAGAATTGAGTTGAGCAAGGTTCATTGGAGGGTGCCGTACGTCTATCCATCGGATGCTGAATACCTCAAACTTCTCAATATTGTCGAGGAAGAGAGAACGTTGCAGATATGTTTTCGCAGCTGGGAGCTGTACGAGTATCCGGTGTTGCCGCAAGCTACGAAACAAACGTGGGCCGTCAAGACTGCAACACGGTTGGAGAAACCCCGCTACGTTATTGTCGCCTTCCAGACGAATCGCAAAGCGAATTTGGACACGGATTCAAGCAAATTTGACCACTGCAATCTGACAAACGTCAAACTGTACCTGAATTCTGAGTGCTTCCCCTACGAGAATTTAAACTTGGATTTCTCCACGGGGAAATACGCCCTGCTATACGAAATGTACCAGAACTTCCAGAGTTCATACTATGGAAAGTTGGCGAGCCGTTATACGGCAAGGAACAGTTCAAGGATCTAGCGCCCATCGTGGTGATTGACGCATCAAAGCAGTCGGAAAGCATCAAGCCTGGACCCACAGATATGCGTCTAGAATTTGAGTCGAGCGAGAATTTTCCGCCCAACACAACCGCATACTGTCTCATCCTGCATGACCGCATCGTTGAGTATACACCGGGTAATGAATCGGTCAGAAGAGTGGTATGAGAAGCTGCAGGGCTTCGATTTGCCCAGAAAATACACGCATGCCTACTCTGTATACAGATTATAGTTTTAATTATATTGATGTAAAAATATATTCAACGTTTTTATTTTTGCGAAAACCCCGGCGCAGGCGCCTGGGCCACATCCAAAGGCCCAACAGCACCTAACAACAGTTCTGATTGGATGCTGCCCACAACCACTCTCATTGGCTGTTGCCCCGCCCACTCTCATAGCCAGAGCCCGGCGCATGCGCCTGAGCCACGGCCAAAGGCCCCAAAGACACCGTTGCTGAAGACATGATTCCTTCAGCAGCCTCTGGTCATTGCCGAAGAAGTGGATGGGGCCAGGATGGACTGGCCTGAACAGTGAGCAACACGTGCTTTGTACGCGACAGCCCCGGCGCAGGCGCCTGAGCCACATCCAAAGGCCCAACAGAATGAGAGACACCAGGGGGGCCGCTGAAGACCACTTCTTCAGCAATGACCAGAAGCTGCTGAAGGCGGAGCCCCGGCGCAGGCGCCTGAGCCACAACCAAAGGCCCCAAAATGGCGGCTTGGGTGCGCAATGGCAAGACACCAGAGGCCCTTCTTCAGCAATGACCAGAGGCTGCTGCAGACACGCCCACTTGAAGTGGATGGAGAACTCGATGGACTGATCTGAGGAATAGCCCCGGCGCATGCGCCTGGACGCTGCTGAAGACCAATTCTTCGGCAATGACCTTGAAAGACACCAGACGCTGCTGAAGACATGCCCACTTCTTCGGCAATGACCTTGAAAGACACCAGACGCTGCTGAAGACATGCACACTTCTTCAGCAATGACCTTGAAAGACACCAGAGGCTGCTGCAGATGCCGCTGCTGAAGACACTTCTTCGGATGACTCAACGACTCCTTCAGCAGCCTCTGGTGTCTGTCAAGGTCACTGCCGAAGAACTCGATGGCACCTGGAGAACTCGATGGCGCTATGTGCTCCGAACGGGTTCGTATCTGAGGCTGTCATTTTCTAACTACTTGAGCTGGTACATTGTCTAACTGAAACCAAAACCAACCATTTTGTTAATGATATATAGGCATATCCGTCTAAACAGTTTAGCAGATTATTATTTAAGAACTGCAGTACACTATTCACATTTAATCCGTCTGTGAAGACATAATGTAATATAATATAACACAACACAGCGCAGCACAGCACAACATAATATTACATAATAAAACCATTTAATTGAACCACATATTATGTGGTTCAATTAGATGGTTATCCACCATACCGGCCCAAATGTTAACTTTAAATCGGTGCTGGTATGGCGCCGCTGTTATTCGACGTGGGTTTTCATTTGCAAAAATTGTGGTCGTTTCTAATTCTGCGATATGTGAATGTTGCCTCATCTTTCCAAATAACTTTCTTTTTTACTTATTGGATTATCTATAAACCAACGGGAGAAACTAAACAAGTTCAAGATTTTTTCTACTTTAGTGTAAGCTTTCGCATACATATAAGTAATAGATTTTGTTAGTCCGAGGTGATGTGCTGCTCGCCGCACACTTAAATTCGGATTTTGGTCAAACGCTCAAACGCTTGCAAGATTTTACCATAGATTAATTGATTTATACATATTATTTTATTCCATGATTTTACCATTTTGCTGCCACAATCGCTGGACTAGAGCTACAGTGGCGGTCACCTCTACCGGTCTTATGTTGGTCTCTGTGGGAACCACTAAAAACTGCGGCGTCAACAAGTCTTTGTGGAAAACGCCTCTGATATTCTCTTCGCAATTCTGTCGTTTCCATTACAATGCCCACACATAAACTGAATAACTGCATATTCAATATTTGCAAATCATCTAGGCATGTAGGTAGTACACGGATTTGCTAATGGAAGTTGCGTAAATTAGGTATACGTATAAGTTCACCAAATTACGTGAATTAGCAAATTAAACTCTTGAGAAAATTTAAGAAGATTCCAGAAACTGTGTAACGCTTATAATTTACATTTCTTCATAAAAAACACCCAATAAAACATTAACTCTACGATTAACAAAAACATACAATTAACATTTTAACTTGTTAAACTTGGAAAATGCGCACCACAACTTCTGTCAACTCTTCTTGCGGACTCATTCAATATTACTGGAGTTCGATTTTTTTACATGACATTTATAACTTTCTTACATCTAATTTTTAAAATACAAAAGAAATCTCAATAGGTACCAAAAGTGGAACTGTCAACTAAGAACAAAAGAGGAACTTATTTCTAAATCAATCGACAAGTAGTATTATTTCGATATTAGTTTAATATTTTAAAATTGCTGTACTTGTCATGGTGCCGGAAAAAGTGAAGGTCTATATAACATTTTTAATCAGAATTACTTCTATTATGCACACACACAAATTTTGCTATCAAACGAAATGTTTCATTCATCGGTGAAAAATTATTTGAAACTTCTTACCATTAGTCTACATTCCGATCCTCTTCAATACTTCCCATTATTTTGCTACTTCACGTTCTACTGTTTTGGAGTAGGATAAACACGAGCAGTAACACAGTGACAATTGTAAAACACTTATTGTCTCGTTAAAACAGGTCAATAAATCGGTGAACCTTCAACTGCAGACAAATTTATAGCGATGTTTCAGTAAAAGACAATATACAGTTATTGTGGTACCTCTACTTTTTTACACATTACTTGGAAGAATCATAGAAGAGGTATTAAACAACTGTTATCGAGAAGTCGTAAAAGCTGAATGCATCGCATAAAAGGTACTAAGTTATACTTGTCTGTACTATTTGCTGAACAGTAGTTAACGTGAATCACTGTATTAAAAATAAAAAAACTTGTGTGTCAGCTCCGACGCACGATTATTTTAACTTCAATCACTTGATAATAGGGTACACGCGAATGTCAGTTTTATATCCAAATGTGTATTTATCAGATGGTTTATGTTCGAAAATATCCAACTAGATCAAAATATAAATTGTTTATAAATTCAGTAATTAAGTGACAATCTGCTAAACGTCGATCCCACTGGCAATGAAATAAATACTTTTTCTGGTATTCGAATACGCGTTGAATCACATTTCGGCACTAAGCAATATTTGGAGTATTTAATATTAGGTTTTTCCATATCAAATCAAAAGATTCAACAAATTTAGGAACGAACAAACACTGCAAATGCTGACTTTACAACGCCAACTGTCATATCTACTCTATGCCACTCTATTTTCACTATTTCCATGCTCTATGCAGTCAGACATAAATAACCGTATTCATAGATACGTACATAATTTCAATGTGACAGATAACGTAACGCTTGATTTTACTCCTCATAAAATTTCCGTACCGCGGGCTATAACTGAAAATCGATTCTTAAGGAGTAAACTCCAAAAAATGTAAAGCACTAGGAGCAACTGATATACTGATAAGTGTACCTCTCCAGGGCCGGTTGTTGGGACGTGGATCAAAATGTAACGCGAGGCTACATTTAATTCGGATTTCGTTGCTAAGGTACTGACTTCGTGATTGGTTGTATCATAGCAACGAAAGTAGAATTAAATGTAGCATCGCGTTACATTTTGATCCGCGTTCTAACAACCGGCCCTCAGGCTGTAGCCGGTGGACTCATGAACGATACTTCTCAAAAGTTTAACGAAGTTGGACAACTTTTGTATTTCTAACTCTGTCAACGGGGAGCTAAAAACGGACTTACCCGGAAAGAAATCCCGAATTTTTGAAAAAAGCGGACCACAGGGTGACGTAAGATGGCCGCCAGTTTGGATGATGGCGCCCAACGTTAGCTTTTAGCTATACTTACGCTGGCGCTAGCGCCAGTGTTCGCCTTTTGTGCGTGTGGGACGCTTAAATAAAATACTGCTGCGTATTATCTTTATTGGAACATAATTAAACAAAAGACCCTGTATGAAACTTTTGATATGAGAAAATTTTATTCAAAAGAATTAAATAATTAAATAATTAAATAATAATAAATAATTTTAAGTTTCGCGCTATACTTATATGATCATGAAATATTTACGGGAACACTGCTATTGATAATTTTAACTATGGCAGTAGTTAAAAACAAATCTTCATAAACAACACATTTGGGCGTCTTCAAAATGTCCACAATGTCTACCACGGAAAGTTTGGAAAATCTTCCAGGCAGAAATACAGAAAAATCTTCTAATTTGACTAAAATTTTAGGTCCGAAACGAGTGTCAAATTTCTTAATACATGGTTTGGTGTCTGATAAACTAAGATTATTAAACTTATCCATTACGTTCCAGAAGAACAACATTAACAGTAATAATCTCTATTAAAATTAACAAACACATAGTGACTTACCTATATTTCATATTGTACAGAGTGGTCAACTTGCGCAGAATTGAGCTTTCCTCGAAAATTTTAAACGGAACACTCCGTATATTATTTGCAGATTTCATAGTCAGTTTATTAAACTTTTGATCGATGTAGCTATTGGCAGGTCTGCGACCTATAATTTAAACGGCAATGAAGATTGAACCTTAAAAAATTAATATTTTTGCTGTAATTTTCTATAATTCTTGAAGAATTTCCTCTTTATTGCCGCCCAAAACTCAGAAAAATGAAAACAATTTGTTTATACAGAAAATTTTGGGAACAGACTTTACACCGGCACAAGAAATCCTATTGCAAAATTGCTTCTTGTAAGGAGTGTTTTCTTCGGTGGCACACCTTGTTTCAAATTATACTTACTTATGTTTAATAAGTTATCACGTAGAGATTTAGAATATGACCATGAAGAAGCAATCTGACAACAGAATATTTTTTGTCTCAATGTGAACCCAACTTCCAGTGTGTAGGGGAAAGCGCCGTACTGATGAGTCCCAGAAGGACGAAACCAGTTGGTCTGCGGTTTTCCATACACATTCAGAACATGCAATATTTAAACAAACTTCCAGAAACAAAATGGAAACCATATTTTGTGTTTTGGGTTCTGAAGTATAGGAGAACCTTATAAACTACCGGTCATATTACTACATTTTAAGGTTCAATTTTATCGGAACCGTCAGTTGCAGACCCAACATAATCTACATCAAACAAAAGATTAGCAAACAGGCTTTCAAATATGGAAATAATATACCGGGTGTTCCATTTGAAATTCTCGAGAAAAAATCCATATTGCATAAGTTGTCTACCCTGTATGATATGAAGTATTGTCAATTCAAGAATCAATTGTACCCCTAACCACATAAATTTTGAAATACTATATACGCATTTCGGCAGCTAAGCTGCCATCTTCAGTAGCAGGGAAAAACCTATAGTAATAAAAATAGCAATAACATTAATGCAAAAAAAAAAAAAATCTGTTGGTAGAAAATACGTCACGTGACGCTCCTGCTTAAGATAAGTTTGGGGTTCTCTGGCACCCACTCGCGACTTATAATGTATCTGATTCTTCTTTTACTGACTATTTGTATCATGAAGAATGCCAAAATATCAATGCCAGACACATTAGATAGTTGCGAGTGGGTGCCAGACGATTCGAAACTTTTCTTAAGAGCGCCATCTGCGGTGCGACTCAGATGCAACTTTCTCATAGTCATATTCTTCTTCCTCTTGTTGCATACATTAAGATTAATAATGTCCGGCATGGTAGAAAATACAGTCATAATTTACTATACCGGCTCCCTAACTATATACTTAATCCCTACCGTTTTGAGCACTTCGAACACCTACCTCCATTTCACATTGTCGAAGGCTTTTTCCAAATCTGCAAATCCTTTATAGGGTATCTTTACCTTTTCTATTGCTTTTTCTATTAGTAGTCGTAAAGCTAGAATGGTCTCGCGCGTTCCCCTATTTCTTCTAAATCCGAATTGATCTTCTCCTAATATTTCTTCCGCCCTTTTCTCCATCCTTCTTTGCACAATTCTAGTTAAAATTTTTGACACGTGGGAAGTCAAACTGATCGTTCTAAAATTTCCACACGCCTTTCCTTTTTGGCAAAGCTACTATGATGTTCCGTTTGTATTCTTCTGGAATATCGCCTGTCTGGTATGTGCAGCTAAACGTTTCATAGAACCATTTTAATGTTTTTTTAATTTCTTGCATTTCCTATTTACTGCAGTAATCTACACGCAGTAGGAACGAAGCTTCAGTGCACAACCAATTATCGTGAATGGCAAGACTTTTGTACCACTTTTCAACGATGGCGAATGTATTTTCGCACTCAGTATGTTTATATTAAACAAGTTACTGAACGCCATTCATAAACTTATGATTTTTTTACCTGAGTGAATTTACAAAATGTCACGAGAGTGGCGCCTCTTTGTACCAACCAAAATGAATGAGAGTCGACATTCATGATGTTTGGGGGTAAATTAGGAGATCCCTCCAATCCCCATGCGTAAACCTACGATTTTTTTTGGGGTGATTTATTTACACAGTTTGACCCCTGCAGCGGGTCAGTGTCCCAGAATTCACAACAAGCGAACCGCGTCCCCTGGATTACTTTTTATTATTTAGCGCTTCCCGCAAACCCCAGTCCTAAACCTATAATACTTTTTTAAGCAATTTTTTTTACACATTTACGGGTCTGCCACACATCACTGTACCAAAAATTAAAACTGGCATGGGCATTTCTGTGCTCCACGACCCAAAAATCACAACATCTCAGGCATTTTTGGAGTAAACCTATTATGCACAATTTTTGGTCTATGGGCTCTTGGTCTATGTGCCTTGTGCTTGCAAACCTCATCATTAAATTCACTTCCACATGAGATTAGGGGAAAGTTACTCATACATGAGGCATACTGGGGAATAGAAAACATGACTTGCTCTTGCAAAGCAGGGTTAGGAGGCACTTGTAAACACATTACAGCGACATTATTACTTTGCAACAGGTTGTATAAAAAATATTGTATATGCGGCCAATTATGCCCTGTGTGATTGAACATTTTTATGTTTTCCCATTTTATTAGTTTGTGTGGTGTTCTGCTGTTTTTTGTTCTGTTACAGAAAGGGGTTGGCCAATTTAGAAAAAAATTAATCAACTGATCTCAAATGTATGTGGAGTAAACAGAAATCTGGCCATCTTGGCCAGTATGTGCCACAACAGTAGTTAGAAAATGAGAATACTGGATACGAACCCGTTCGGAGCACATAGCGCCATCGAGTTCTCGAGGTGCCATCGACTTCTTCGGCAGTGACCTTGAAAGAGACCAGAGGCTGCTGAAGGAGTCGTTGAGGCATCCGAAGAAGTGTCTTCAGCAGCGGCATCTGCAGCAGCCTCTGGTGTCTTTGAAGGTCATTGCCGAAGAAGTGGGCATGTCTTCAGCAGCGTCTGGTCATTGCCGAAGAAGTGGTCTTCAGCAGCGTCCAGGCGCATGCGCCGGGGCTATTCCTCAGATCAGTCCATCGAGTTCTCCATCCACTTCAAGTGGGCGTGTCTGCAGCAGCCTCTGGTCATTGCTGAAGAAGAGCCTCTGGTGTCTTGCCGTTGCGCACCCAAGCCGCCATTTTGGGGCCTTTGGTTGTAGCTTAGGCGCCTGCGCCGGGGCTCCGCCTTCAGCAGCTTCTGGTCATTGCTGAAGAAGTGGTCTTCAGCGGCCCCCCTGGTGCCTCTCATTCTGTGGCTGAGGCGCCTGCGCCGGGGCTGTCGCGTACAAAGCGCGTGTTGCTCATTGTTCAGGCCAGTCCATCCTGGCCCCATCCACTTCTTCGGCAATGACCAGAGGCTGCTGAAGGAGTCATGTCTTCAGCAACGGTGTCTTTGGGGCCTTTGGCCGTGGCTCAGGCGCATGCGCCGGGCTCTGGCTATGAGAGTGGGCGGGGCAACAGCCAATGAGAGTGGTTGTGGGCAGCATCCAATCAGAATTGTTGTTAGGTGCTGTTGGGCCTTTGGATGTGGCCCAGGCGCCTGCGCCGGGGTTTTCGCAAAAATAAAAACGTTGAATATATTTTTACATCAATATAATTAAAACTATAATCTGTATACAGAGTAGGCGTGCGTGTATTTTCTGGGCAAATCGAAGCCCTGCAGCTTCTCATACCACTCTTCTGACCGATTCATTACCCGGTGTATACTCAACGATGCGGTCATGCAGGATGAGACAGTATGCGGTTGTGTTGGGCGGAAAATTTTCGCTCGACTCAAATTCTAGACGCATATCTATGGGTCCAGGCTTGATGCTTTCCGACTGCTTTGATGCGTCAATCACCACGATGGGCGCTCGATCCTTGAACTGTTCCTTGCCGTATAACGGCTCGCCAACTTTTCCATAGTATGAACTCTGGAAGTTCTGGTACATTTCGTATAGCAGGGCGTATTTCCCCGTGGAGAAATCCAAGTTTAAATTCTCGTAGGGGAAGCACTCAGAATTCAGGTACAGTTTGACGTTTGTCAGATTGCAGTGGTCAAATTTGCTTGAATCCGTGTCCAAATTCGCTTTGCGATTCGTCTGGAAGGCGACAATAACGTAGCGGGGTTTCTCCAACCGTGTTGCAGTCTTGACGGCCCACGTTTGTTTCGTAGCTTGCGGCAACACCGGATACTCGTACAGCTCCCAGCTGCGAAAACATATCTGCAGCGTTCCCTCTTCCTCGACAATATTGAGAAGTTTTAGGTATTCAGCATCCGATGGATAGACGTACGGCACCCTCCAATGAACCTTGCTCAACTCAATTCTGGTGTCCTCGTTACCCACGAAAGCGTTCCTATCGTTTTTCGATCGTGTCAAAATGAGCTCGTGACACACATTTAACAGAATTTTGGGGTAATCTTCCAAGAATCCCAGCAGGATTCTTCCCGGGATGCACACGTTAAAGTTCCCGTTCGCGTCGATAAGGTGGCTCGGTGAGTCTCCCGTATTCGTCCAGCCGGCATTCTCCAGGGCACCTACTTCACCCTTATTCAGAGAAACTACACCCTTCAGTGTGCTCGTGATGCCCACGTTTTTTGTTCGATCCACCTCCACCCCGTTTATTTCATAGCGGACGTCGTCAAAGAGGAAACTGAGGGCGTTATTTGTTAAAGCCGCATTTCCGCCTCCTGCACCCTTGATGAACCTGCCCTCTATGTAGATGCTGCTTAGATGCGGCAGTACGTAAACGTCTTGTTGGTGGATTGGTATGCGAATTTCGTCATTGGCGTTGAATGTTGTTGTTGTCACGAACGGCTGATGTACGTGCACCTCGACACGGCGTGCTGACTCATCCAAAACAGCACCGTCCAGAACACGAAACGTGTCTACGTTTATGTGTGTCATTATTCAAATGCGGTTCCCTTGTTGAAGCACAAGTACTAACTGACAGCACCGTTAATTTTCTTGCTTAAATACTCTCCATACAACCGTGCGCATGCGCAGTCTTATTCTTGCTCGTGTCATCAGCCATGGTGTTTGCGAATACAGCTGCCTGTGTCAACAGCGTGTCATCAGCCATGGTGTTTGCGAATACAGCTGTCTGTGTCAACAGACAGCTGTATTCGCAAACAGACGGACAGACAGACAGACAGACAGACAGACAGACAGACAGACAGACGGACCGACAGACATACAGACAGACAACTACTGATAAGAATTCGGAAGTAGGAGAATAACTATAGATTCCTTTTTGTCTCATCGAGCTGATTAATTTGATACCCTACATGATCTAGGTGGGCGGGGCAAGGAGCGTGGACGGGGGCGCGGTCAGTGAGTGGCCACCCCTAAAAACCACCCCTAAAATCCACCCCCAAAAATCACCCTCCAAAACCACCCCAAGAACCGCCCCTAAAAACCACCCCTAAAAACTACCCCTAAAACCACCCCTAAAACCACCCCCTAAAAATCACCCCTAAAAACCACCCCCAAAAATCACCCTCCAAAACCACCCCAAGAACCGCCCCTAAAAACCACCCTTAAAAACTACCCCTAAAACCACCCCTAAAACCACCCCCTAAAAATCACCCCTAAAAACCACCCCCAAAAACCACCCCCAAAAACAACCCCTAAAATCCACCCCAATATTCCGATACCTCTAGTCGAGTCCTTTAATTTGACACACCACATGACATAGTTTTTACGTAGGGGTTAGCCTAAATTTAGACTACTGTTCTCAAATAATTAGCGATGTAGAATGTTCTACTACCGAGAACTAAGATGTTTGCATATATCAATCAGATGGTTCCCACACGTGTCCGAAACGCATTAAGATAACAAGTAATTTCAAATAAACAAACTGGAGAATGTTCTAGAATGTTTTTTTCCCACACGTGTCCGAAACGCATTAAGATAACAAGTAATTTCAAATAAACAATCAGAAGAATATTCTAGAATGTTATTTTATTGTAATAATACAAACAAACAAACGGGTCACCTTGTAGTGTCTACAACGTATTAAATGCACATGCAGAGCGTGGGATCAAACCTAAACAAACATATCCTATCGGCAAGATGAAAGGTTATTTCCCATAATAAAAACAATTATAACATCTCTTATCGGCGGCGAACGTGCTTTTTTCTTAAACTTTAATATCAATATTTATTAAGTATAAACAATTGTAAATTTCCGAGAAAATAAATATTAATTCTGTAACTTCTGTTTACAATCATAAGTATATACGGATGATTTGAAAGACGGGCTTGTGGGCCGCCGATTAGCTCAGTTGGTTGGAGCGAGGGCTCCGGTGCGTGGGGACCCGGGTTCGAATCCCGGTCGGCGTCATTTCCAGAACGTTTGCGAAAACCCCGGCGCATGCGCCTGAGCCACGGCCAAAGGCCCCAAAGACACCGTTGCTGAAGACATGACTCCTTCAGCAGCCTCTGGTCATTGCCGAAGAAGTGGATGGGGCCAGGATGGACTGGCCTGAACAATGAGCAACACGCGCTTTGTACGCGACAGCCCCGGCGCAGGCGCCTCAGCCACAGAATGAGAGACACCAGGGGGGCCGCTGAAGACCACTTCTTCAGCAATGACCAGAAGCTGCTGAAGGCGGAGCCCCGGCGCAGGCGCCTAAGCTACAACCAGAGGCCCCAAAATGGCGGCTTGGGTGCGCAACGGCAAGACACCAGAGGCCCTTCTTCAGCAATGACCAGAGGCTGCTGCAGACACGCCCACTTGAAGTGGATGGAGAACTCGATGGACTGATCTGAGGAATAGCCCCGGCGCATGCGCCTGGACGCTGCTGAACACCACTTCTTCTGCAATGACCAGACGCTGCTGAAGACATGCCCACTTCTTCGGCAATGACCTTCAAAGACACCAGAGGCTGCTGCAGATGCCGCTGCTGAAGACACTTCTTCGGATGCCTCAACGACTCCTTCAGCAGCCTCTGGTCTCTTTCAAGGTCACTGCCGAAGAAGTCGATGGCACCTCGAGAACTCGATGGCGCTATGTGCTCCGAACGGGTTCGTATCCAGTATTCTCATTTTCTAACTACTCACAACCTTTGATGAAATCAAATTGTATTAAATGTGAATGTGTAAAAGAAATTGATGATGAGAAACATGAATATTTCAAGAATCAGTTGGTAGCGGCTGCGCCTAATTCTGCCATTGCAGTGCACCTGTAAATTTAATGCAGATATATTTTATACTTACCCCGACAACACCTCTGATTCCAGAAATAGAGAAAGAATGGACGTATCACAAGATGCTGTTGCTGAGTTGCTGCTGTTGTATTAAATATTGAAAAGGCACTTAGTTTTGTTACTTACAACAACTACATTATGGATGAAATTGCATTGTTACGTACAGAAATTCTGGCATGTTGCAACAGATTTTATGAAGATAATCTTAAGTGTGATAATTTCCACACACTTTGTTACTTGACTCTAAATTCCAAAGAAAAGTGGAGAAAGGAAAGACAGTATCGCATTACAGGATCTAGATGTTACGAGGTCTTTACATACAGAAAAGATGACTGGTATTTAAAAAGTTCTAAGTATTTTTTCCCTTCCTCATTTTCCAATAAGAATATAGAAGACGGTCTCAAACATGAACCATTAGCTAGAGCGGGAGCTAGAGCCATTTACTGTCGCAAATTATCTAGGGAAGTTATAGAATGTGGATTAGTTGCATCTCCCCAGAATCCATTTTTGGCTTACAGTCCTGATGGGGTTGTTATGAAAGAAGAGAAACCATGGAAACTCTTGGAAATAAAATGTCCTGTCAAAGGTAACAAGAAGTTCATTATTAATTTTTTTTTACAATTTTCCATTTTTAGGCTCTGAATTAAAAGCGGTAGAATTAATAGCTCACTGCCCTTATTTAACTATCGATAAGAACTTCAGGCTGGTTTTAAAAGAAAAGCATAAATATTATGGCCAAGTGCAGATGGGAATGGCAGTATTGAATTTAAGACAATGCGATTTTATTATTTATTCCACTAAAGAAGATTCTTTTCTCAATATTATTGTTGATTACGATGAAAATTTTGTTCGAAAGTTGTTAGAAACTCTAAAATATAAGTATTTCCACAAAATGTTGCATAATATTTGTTTGCAATCAAATGCTTAATAAAAATATTGCTTTCTTATAAGAATTTTTTATTATCTAAAATAGGTTGTGATAAATTTACAATACCGCAAACAGCTAGGAAAATTTGATCAATATGTGGTAGTAAATTACAATAAATTGGGTTGTTTAACATCGTGAACAGTTTTATACGTTGATTTACATGCTCAATATGGACTCTGGCAGTAGCAATTCTTCTGGTAATATCAGCCTTTGCAGCATCAAATTGGGATTTTTTTCTCAAGAAAGGAGGTCTGTAGACTTTTATGAAATTTTGTTGCACAATAGTGTCAATGGGGAAAACCCGCAAATTTTGAAAATGATCATATTGAATAGTTTACTACCCAAAACAAATTCCGCAACTTTCGATTTTTACATATGAGTCTTATTTTCGTCATAATTAAATACGAAACATGCGTCACGCTCGACACACAATATTTGAATGACGCTGGTGACGTACTTGACCACTGGGCCCGACAGATTAGGTAGGGATTTTCACATGCGCAAACCGATCCGTTTGCACCCTGAGCGCTCGTTTATTTCTCGACTCCTCCCACTTTTTCCAGGGAGACGCGTAAACACCGCGGCGCAACGGATAGGTCTCCTACGCCACAGAAAGCGCGCGTTCTAGCCATCCCGGTCATGCTGCTTTCTAAGTTGCAAATTTTTCGTTCAGCACGGCACATAATCAAAATTTTTACGTGGTACGCGATACATATTTTATTTATGCTTGATATTACAGTACTAAAAGTTATAAATTCGATTAAGTGGGTCTTCCCCATTAAGAAACCTTTATCAACCATGACTGCATCTATCCCTGGTTGAAGCATAGTAATGAGATTACTCTGCTCAAAAATTGCATTGTCGGAAGCTCTGCCTCCATATGCTAAACTTACAAATGTTATTAACCCCCCAGGGCTAACACCTGTCATAAACTTAACTGTATTTCTCGATTTATAATGAGAGTAAGTTTTAATACGACATCATAGACATTTGCGAATATTAACTGGAATTTCTGTACAATCCACAACACGTACGTCTTCAAATCCCTCGAAGCATAAAGGCATATTGTTAAGAATTTCTTCTTTAGATGGAAAAATGATAACTGATGACATTACAGTCGCTAATAAGGCTATGGTTTCCTTGAAGATGGCTTTACAAGTGGCAGACGTAGTCCGAAACAATATCGCGAGGGTTGAAAATAACATGTTGCATTTCAATTTCATGTGTCAATTTAACTCGCTCCTTTACACTAAATCGTCTCAATCTTTTGGAGTTATCAATTTGTGAAACACAGTTAACAATGGCATCTAATAAAGTTGCATTGTTAATATCTGTTAAATTGTTCAGTTTTTTAACATTATCAATGGTGATAAAAGGTTTCACAAAAGTATCGACTTGTACACCAAAGTCTTTCGATCTCACCTCTAATATTTCCGCATTTTCATATGGTAACACATCAGTAAAAGAAAGGTTTTCCGCAACATTTTCTTTCATTATTAGTTCTGAGGCAACTCTAATATTCCTACGAAGCGGTCGAGGTTTAGTTTTAATACTGGGTGAGGCAGTGGGTAAATTTAACGAAGGCACTGCTATCTTCAAAAGAACTTTTCGCTTGGGCGTCACATCTGAAAAAATTAATAAGTGTTTTATACAAGAAGCATTTGCAAGAACTATTTCACAACGCTTAAATTTGCACTTACATAATAATCCAGGGAAAAAATCTTCATCCTTGAAATGAAGCGAACACACTTTCATATGGGGAGTTATTTGTTTATCACTTTTAATGGCTTTTAGCCACGCTCTTCGTCTGTTCTACTAGCCCGTATTTGTTCAAAATACGAACTTTACTCTCATTTACTTTTGCAAAGCCATGAAAACTTAGGTGTCTTTCGCTGCCTGCTTTCGAATGACAGTTATAATACAGCAGTTTTTGTTATTGCTCTTCATTTTGGTCCTGAATATGCACTTCAAAGACGAAATTCAAAAATCCTAACAGCAGCAATGCTCATACAAAAGACAAAACACTTTTGGCACTTCAGTTTTCACATCAAAATTTCTTTCTGTTGATTTTTACAGCGGCAACCTTAAGAAACTATCCCCACTGAAGTAGTTATAAAATCTGCCGCCAGGGGCGCTCTACTGTTAGCTAAAATCGCGAATAGCTTCGACCAGTTGACGTCAGTAGCTCCTCAAAGTTGGTTTCACACTGGCACTAAAATAGTAATATCTTAACATCTCTCACTCTAAACGCCTAGTATATTATATCAAATTTAATAAAATTTTATTGGGGATCCAAATATATAAACAAATTCGGGGCGTTTCTTTTGAAAAGCATAATTTGGGTTTGGTACTAGGAGTGTGAAGATCCTGTATACACCAAAATAATTTTATAAGATACTTCGTGGTGTTCTCCACATACGCCTAAAATTGTATTTTGATATCTTAAACAGAACCAGAGTTATGGACCGACTACGCACTATTGGCCCACCTGTACCTATATAAAACAGTGAAAAGGTGAACGCTGGCGCTAACGTCGGCGTATGGCTAAACGTTGGAATCGGGCGCCGTCTGACTGCTGTGTCATCCAAGATGGCGGCCACTTTGACGCCGGTCACCTTGCGTCACCCTGCGAATCGCTTCTTCAGCAGATGCTGCTGCAGCTCTAGTCGAAGACGACTACACTTCTTCGACAGTGACTTTGAAAGACATCAGAGGCTGCTGAAAAAGTTCTTGCTGATCTAGAAATCTGGATGGATCGGTCTCGGACTATCATTTTCTAACTACTGGCGCCTTCACGAGTTTCTCTCTGTCGTTTCTCATCTTTGTGGTTTTACTCAGTACGAAAACGTGAAATTATTAGGATTTGACATTTGTAAAGCTGGTATTGATAAATTAAAGCAGATAAAACGGATTCAAATGAAAACAGATAAATTGAATGTGATCGACCAGATGAAGGGTTTACACAATCAAATAATGCTCTTCTAGTATAAATTTTTATGCTTCGATTTTAGGAACAAAGAGATGCATACAAATTCACACCCCAAACCAAACATGGAGAACAAAAACCGTTGTTTCGTGCTGTGATATCTAGTGACCGGGGGTTGTTCTGATGCATTGTGGCGAACTTTATTGGGTTTCAAATTATGTGTGTGCACTTTACCCCCGGAGTCTCCCGAACGTCGTTTTGTGTTTTAAACTCCCCCACTCAGACGCTGTCGGCAGGAGCGAAATACGACAGCACTGAGCACTCGCGGCATCGCAGTCACGTCTCCGAAACGAAGTGGAAGCTTTCGACGGCGTCGATTCCACAGTACGACCGTCGGGTTATTCGCACCGGGACGCTGGCATCCCCTGTTCCTTCTTTCTGAATGCAGTCTCTTGCGCGATGAGTGCGTTCGCTTCTGTAGTGATCTCGTGGATATCTCACTGAAAAGAAAGGGTAAATTTCTCGTTTTTATTGTTAGCACAGTGCGTAGCTGGATATTGTTGTTCTTCATTTGCTTGTTCATCGTCAGTAGAAGATAGGATTAATGCTTTTCATAAATCACGATTGTCACGGCACTGATATCCACTTTTTTATTTAAAATCACCTTGTTCGCTGGTAAGCACGTGCACGTGTCAGATGCATATGTCACATGCACATGCATTATGAAGGATGTACATCTTACATCCCACAGTGTAAAATATCATATTATTTGAAAGAGCAAAAAGCAGAAAGCTTTATTTGTTTAGTTAAAACCGGAACAAATATTGTCCTGGCAGTATCTAAAATGTGATCAAAATCTGAAGAACGTTCCGTAAAACATGTTTTATTAAAACTGTTAAGGCGTGATTTCAGGATCCAGTGAGCAGCTTTTTAATCTTCGAGAAAATTAAATTCTTGAGATTGTTTTTCAATAGCCGGAGATTTATTAAGAAAAGTGTTTGTTTGTTGTTTACCTACATTTACTTGCAACAAATTTATTAACGCGGGCAATAATAGAAAAACAATATTGTTTATTTCGCAAAAGTGATCATGCATCATGTTGTTGCAAAAGTTCCTTCATTGGATATTACAATCTATTGAGAATATTTTAAAGTCGAAAAAATTTGTAAAAGAAAGAATACATTGTGAGTTGTTGTGAAGATTCTATACCTGCCGTATACAGCTCATTTTATTAACATCATTATAGGGATTTACATGACATAAACTTCATCTCGTATTAATGGATTTTACATTTTATGGCAATAATTTCAACTTCAAGATATGCATTTAACTCACATCATTTTTTAGGCATGATAGTTTTTAAAATGTTAGAAGTGAATATTTCCTAAATAGAAAGGAAAATAGTTAGATAATGTTAGATAATGTTAGTCCAATTAAATTTTGCTTTCCAAATTGGGAGATGACGCCAGTAAGTATTCTGTCGTTGTCCGCAAAAAGCGTGCAATTTTTGCTTTTCTAGTGTTAAAAATAAATAAGTAGAATACTGCACCTACATATTATATTTTTGTCTTTGTCCGCCATCTCATCTAATTCTTCACATAATTCGCGCACAATAATAACCCATGCATTTCTCTTTTTATTTTTATCGTGGTAATCCTCCAATGCTGCGTTCCAAATTTCAGGATGCCTCTGCACTGTGCCGATAAATACATATAGTTCTATGTATAAATATGCAAAATTTGTGGCAAAAACCGCATGTGTGCACCAGTCAATTGAAAACAATGCTCTGTGAGTCGTTTTTGCGTGTGCGGTGCCGTTGCGTTGTTGTGGGGAGTGGCGGCGAAAAATATACGCAAGAGGCACGCACGTTGCCGCGGCGTCGTCGCAGGTATGTGTGTACTGGCTTACATATCTCATAGTACCACAGACGGCAATCGCGACGTCGGCGTCGCTGAGGCACCGCGCGTTAAAAAACGCGTGTGTGCACCGGCCCGTAAGCTTCTGTTCCTATTTGCTTATGTTAATGGACATAGCCTACTAACTTCAATAAATTATAAAATGAGCAAAAATCATCTAAGTATTCATTTTTCTTTTTATTTAGAAACTTTTTACATCTTACATTTAAAAAACTATGGGGCCGTCTAAAAATGATGTGAATTAAAAGTGTACTAAAAATTATTTTGAAATTCGCAGCAAAAAAAAACATTAACACGAGATTAAATGTATATTATATAAATCCTTATGACGCAATGTTAAACAAATGCACTGTATAACGAAGATACGTAATGACAGTTATTTAGATTGATTTCGAAGTTTAAAATAATTAAGCATCTCCATTACAAGTCTTTCATAGACGTGTGTAAAACTAAGGTTTTAAAAATATTATGTAGGCCTGAAATACTAGGTAATAAATAAATATGAAGTAAAAGTCAAACTACATACAAACATTTGTTAATTGACTTGTGTTTTCCCTTTTATAGTCCGACCACGTTATCTTGGCGAGCCTAAGGAATGTATGCAACTGATTAATTTAATAAGTCAGTTTCATCGCATTGTGTTTGGTGAAACTATTATTCTAATTATGTGCCGCCTTGTTAAAATAGATCAGTTACATTAGTTAGGCTGGTCAAGTTAACCTGGTCGGACTATTATACGTGGTGTATTTGTTCCGATAATAATAATAGTGAACATATTGCACATTTGCCGACGTCATCCCTGCACTCTGTGGTAGGTAATAATGTGTTTATCTCGTAAATTGAACACTTTATAAATTGGTGCATCAAGAACTAACTAAAATAGAAATACTAAATTGTAATTTTTGAAGTGAATAGCTTATTGTATTGCTTATTCAACCAAGAAATTATGATTTATCTTAGATTCGGCACTGAGTGAGTTTGGTGATTGGACCTAATAGATAGGTAGGTCTGAAGAGTTATTTCAAAATACAACTTTCTGTTCCTAACAGTACCTACCAACTAATTAGTTTTAAAAATCGTTTAACATAGGTACTTACAATGTGAATTGTCGATATTTAGCACAGACTTCTCGGAAATTTACTGTAACCAGTGAGACAATTAAATGAAGAAATATGTTCAGTTTATGGCCTAATCAATGTAAAGCATTTTTTCTTTTCAAGAAATATTAGTGAGTTAAGCTCCATTTACATCCAATTCGTAACCCGATTGCCAATTGTAGAATTTTAGAAGTCAAATTTGGTGTCATGAAAGCTACATTTACATCCAATTCGATACTGGTACAATACAAAATCCGATTGCCAATTGGGCTAGAAACTTCGAAGTTAAATTTGGTGTCATTTACATTGGGAATTGTAAAAGTGATTTCGACAGACGTATCATCTGACAGAACCATTGGCCTAAAATTTTCTATATACCTGGGCCGCCCAACAGACGGAGTGATCACCCTGCAAAAACGTGCTCTAGCGGGGCCAATAGTAATTTATGACGACCGAATTGGAGTGACGCGACTTCGTTGGGCCTAAAGAAAGCGCATCACTGCGGTTCGGTTGTCCTAAATTGATAGTGGTCCCGCTTAGAGCACGTTCTTGCAGGGTGATCACTCCGTCTGTTCGGCGGCCCAAGTATAGTTACATAAGATCAATCCAAAGAGAACCAACATATTGGTATGTAGGGGGCGTGAAAATAGGACTAAACCTAAAATACAAATAGAAAATGGTAATATAGAGGAAGTCGTGAATTTCTGCTATTTAGGAAGTCAAATAACTGAGATGGTAGGAGCACTAGAGATATAAAACAAAGAATAACGCAGAGCCGTTGCGTTTAACAAAAAGAAACAAATATTATGCTCGGGAACGGTAAAAATGTAGAATCTCGGAAGAGACTCTTAAAAGAAGCGTTTGAAATGTGATGCTACAGACGCATGATAAAGATACCGTGGTTAGCAATAGGGATGTATTACAAAGAGTTGGGAAAAGCAAAAGGTATGGAAGACAATAAAGAATAGGAGAGATAGGATGGTAGGATGGTAGGATACCTTCTGAGACTCGAATGAATAGTCCGTGACATACTAGTCGGATATAGGAATAAAAAGAGGTAGGGGTCGGCCCAGATCCAGACTACGGCTCTCAAATAGTTGGGGATGTTCTACTTTTAGGAAAATGGTTAACTCAGGATAGGAAAGGATGGAGGTACGCGTCTAACCAGTGTCCGGACTGAAAACTTTATGATGATAGTTACATTACCGTTACATTTTCGTTTCGAATTAGTTTGTCAAATACGTCAATCTGTAAACTGAAAGTTTAACAAAAAATTAAAAAATATTTCCAAAAATTTATCGCCTGGGAATCAACAGTTTAAATACAGTGTCGAAATAGTTTAATGAGTTTATATCGGTTTATATTGTAGCACCGCCGACATTGCATTCGGCATACAGGGGTTCGAATCCAACGGCGATTAATTCTTTTTTACTTCTATTGTTATTTTGAATGAATGGCGATTGATTGCTATCAGTAAAGATGCATAATTAAACGCTTTATAATTTTTAATTAAACTGGAAATGGATTTATTAGAAAATTATTCACATCATTAAAGGCTGTAACATTGTCAGGACCACCATAAATATTTATTCGAGGGTTGATTTCAGATACGATGATTGCCTAGTAGCTGTTATCAATGCCGACAACTAAATGCAGTTATTGTTGCAAATTAAAATGAACAAAGTTTTAAAACCTTTAAGTAAATAAATAACTAATTTTCTAGGTATCGTTCCAATGTTACAGTCTTTAATAATGTAAATAATTTTCTAATAAATCCATTTCCAGTTCAATTAAAAATTATAAAGTGTTTAATGCATCTTTACCGATATAAATCAATCGCCGTTCTTTCAAAATAACAATACAAGTAAAAAAGAATTAACCGCCTTTGGATTCGAACCTCCGTATGCCGGATGCAATTCCAGCGGTGCTGCGATTAAACTAACTAAACCATTCCAACACGCCTGTCATTCTTTTTACACTTGTATTTAAACTTTGTTGATTTCCACGAGATATATTTTTGGAAATATTTTTTGCATTTTTTGTGAAACTTTGAAAATTATTGCACAAAAACGTTCTCTGGTGCACATTGTATGTGTCCTGATACTCGGAATGTCCTCAAAACACTTTGGGGATATAGAAATCGCAATTTTCAAATTTCCCATGTTAAACAGGATGCTTCAGAATTCCCGGGACGCACGATATACTAATTTATGTAGACACCAAGGTGAATTTCGTCCCCATCGGCGTGGTTTTCCTGTATCGGTTACCAAACAATACACCACAAAAGTGAGTTTACATTAATTTGGCATTTTAGTAAACATAAAATCTGCTCTGCCCGATTTATTGTGGGCATTGTTCACGTTGACCGGTCAATGTAGGAAAACTAGCGAAATGTTTAAATATTTCCCACATTGACGAATATGGATGGGCATTGTTGACATTGCCCGGGCATTGCTAACATTGACCGATTTCCCACTATGCCCGTAACATATATATACGAGGCATATCCACAAAGTAAGTTCCGATCGTGGATATGTTTTAAGCAAATGGTGCGATTGGGACAAATCTGGCCAGGAAACCTTCAGTACTAAATACGAAGGCCTTGGAAGACAAATTATTCATATATCGTTGACAGCAAACGTATGACATTGTGTCAAGTCAAAATGAGCGCAGTATAGAAAATCCGTTCTGTTGTGAAATACGATCTGTGATTGAATTTTTAAATGCAAAAAAAGTTCGGAGCGCAGAAATCTTTTGGAGAGAATAAAGAACAAAAGGTCAGGACTTCTCTGTTCGGGATTTTTTTTTGCTGCATGACAATGCCCGACCTCACGCAGCCGCTTCGACACGAGCACTCTTGACAAAATTTCAAAGGGAAATTTTTGATTATCCGCCTTATAGCCTCGATTTTGCACCAAGTGGTTTTCATTTCTTTCTCCAACTTAAGAAACTTTTAGCAGGACAGCGATGCAATAACTATGAAAAAGTAGAGATTCTTTGGTTCAGAATTGGATGAAAATGTTGAACCGAGTGTTGGACGCAAATTTCACAGACACTGGCATACAAAAACTTGTGCCACGCTATGATAAATGCTTAAATTTAAGCGGTGATTATGTAGGGAAGTAGTTTAAGGTACATTTAAGGAAATACAAATAAAACAATTGAAAGAAAAAAAGTCTTATAACTTTTATGACCAATTGGAACTTAATTTGTGGATGAGCCTCGTATGTATACCATTTATTTGGAGAACGTGCTGATAGTTTTAGTTACTAATTACGTCGGCGTCGGTATTACAGTGTTCCATTATTAATTACATTACGGCATGGCGTTTTCTAAAAATGTAAGTTAAAGCCGAGAAATAAATGTTCATTGTGTCTATGTGTTACACTACAAATACTATTTTATGTACCCCAGAAAGAAAACCTACGAAAAATTATGTAGAGCTACGAAGTTAGATGTGCCACTGAGCCCCGGTTTCCTATTTAAAGGATTCTGGTTGGGCTCTCGCCAACTCGCGCCAACTCGCACTCACCCCTAGCGTCGCCACTGCTGGAGGGGTATTTGCCCGAGGATCAGTTATTCGAACGGTCCAGTACCACTCATGAATGAGTATATTTTCGACAAATTGTCCGACTGGACTTGCACGAAATAGATTCCGGCGATTCTATTTTCTTGTTTATAATGATGTTTTGAGTTACAAAAGTCTTGTACAAGTAATCAAAGTAGATGTAGATAATGCAGATAATTGAACGTTCAGTATAAAAATAATAGACGTTCAATATAAAAATAATAAATGTTCAGTAAAAGAGTTTGCAATTTTGTACAGATCAGGAAGGTCGGTTTAATAAAAATGACGAAAATATTTGTTCAAAAAATAGTTTATAACACAGTACTGAGCAGTTTAAAATTATTTACTGTGCATCTGTTATATTTTATACTGTGCACATTATTATTAAAATATTTATCGGTTAATTACAAGTCGATGTACTAAACGCACGAGGTACGAGGTATGGCGTTTTGTATATTTATATACATATTTTCTGTACGTACCTCAAAATTTATCGTGAGCTGTGTATAGCATTAAAGTCGTGTAAAGTTTACCTCCACTTCCTGGATTTCATGGCACGATGTAAACGAAGCCCTTCATTTGCCACCAGAATACAACCCGATGAGTTTAGAAACAGTGGAATACCAACAAACTTGCTACCCCTGCTCATTATGTCCTTGATGCGAGAAATACCTAGGACTTGACTTGCATATGTATTTTGAGGGTAACAAAATTAACATGCCAAACCCACAGAGCGTTTAGAGCAGTAAACAGTTTCCTCTTAATAGGAATCTCTGAGATGTTTAATTGGTAGGTACCTGTTTAGTTTATAACTAAGAATATAGGATATACTCACGGTTTCTATTGGTAGTTTTCAGGTAATTATGCTACAGTTTGCAATTGGTGTTTACATAATAACAACTATAAAATAGTGGTGAATACAGAAATTTCTAGCTGAAGGATATACCTAGCATTAGAAATTAAATTAGATTTAGTGGTGAGGCTGTTACTGAGGGGAAGCTTTACAGGACAATAAGGAGATAATCTAACTAAAGCAAACTCGTAACTATCGATTAGTTGCCATTAGATATCAAGCGACATCGTTCAAATTATGACCATGTATAAACTGGTTTATTCCTCCGTTTCAAGAATTGCATCTGAAAAGTTCTTACAAGATCATTTTTTGCGTGAGTACGAAAACCCGGTGTTAATTATTTGGGGTACATTGCATACAGGGTTGTCGCAACATCGGGATCATTTAAACCCGAAGCGATTGAGTTGATTAAATTGCAGAAAACGTTGTACATTTTCATGCTCCTAAAAGAAAGAAATTTATACTTGCGGCGTTCCTGAAATATCCTGAAAAAACTGAAATTTATAATTTTATTATTTCTTCCAGTTTTTAAAGGTCTTTTATCGCCCCGAAGAAATTTTGAGCTGAAGTGGGCGAGTTGCAATATAATTGTTGCAATATAATTGTCCACGTTTCTTTTATGCTGAACCCACGTGTTCCCTTTTTACCTGTAAGGAACGGTAACACCATTATTATGTAAAAGAGCGTAACAGAGATTTGCCTCGTAAATGTAGCTGCCAAATCTACCTTAGCAGCTGGCCGCTATCTAGCAATAAACTACAATAATAATACACATATATTTATTATACGGAATGTTTGTAATATGATACATCATAATATAATATTATGAAATTATAGCTGTACTTGATCTGTAAAGAATCACACATTTTGAATAATTGCACACCTACTTTACTTTGTGGCAAACTTGCATCGTCTTCCCTAAATTTTAAAACAAAATGTGTATTAACATACTATAGTAAGCTGTTAAAACATTAACTTTATCCTCTGTGCTTTGTTTTGCTTTCTCACCAATATAATTTGTAATAAATATTGCCTCGCTTTTCAGTGTTTTACCTTTACCGAAATTAAAATGTCAAGCTAAATCGATTTTTGCCTTTTGTTCCTTGCTGTATAATGAACTTTAGGATTTGATGCTCAATTTAATTTTATCAGACGGTTTCCTGATATAATCTGATTTGGTGGGTCCCAGTTAGGGTTGGCAGAAGTTTTATACAAAGTATTGTACCTTGTATTATACCTAGTATATTACTTTGTATAAAAGTACAACTTTTAAACAAAGGTATTATACTAATAAGTTTTATACAAAGTATCATACCAAAAGGTATTATTCATATTCTGACAAGTTGAGACTTGGTGACTTCGGATTTGAATAATATAATTTCCACCTTTGCACACTGCTTAATACCGAAACAGTTTCTTTCATCTTGAACACTCCTCGTAAAAGATAGAATGTATTAAATTTAGTTTTCAAGGAGAGCTTTTTACCAGAATTTCTTTTGTCTGGACGAAAATTTGATGTGATAAGCACTTTTTGGAACAATTTGTGCAGGAAAATAAATAATTGAGTATCGTGACAAAATTTTGCGTGAGCCCATATTTTGGGATTCTTAGCTAGTTTTCTTAATGAATTTCTTCGATTCGACGATTCTATTTAACCGAAACCTCGACCGAAACAGTTTTTTTCATCTTGAACACTCCTCGTATAAGATGGAATGAATTAGACTGGGTTTTCAAGGAGAGCTTTTCACAAGAAAACCTTTTTGATGGGATAAGTACTAAAAGAGATATTTGGCAGTTACGTGCTTCTTGGGACAAACTGTATAGTTTTTATCCTGTCCAAATAATATTTTGTTATAATTTTATATTAATTTGTTTTGCTACCAAAAGAATACTTACCTACTGGTACAAGTGTATTTATTTTTTTCTTAAAATAATAAATTGCATTACGGTATAATACCAAAAGAAGCAGGTATAATACTTTGTACAAATGTCTAAAAGTATAATGCCAAAATGGTATAATACTTTGCATATTATAATACTTTGTTTAATACTACGTATTAAACTTTAAAAAGAAAAATACCAAAATTTGCCAACCCTAGTCCCAGTACGCTCTAGCAACTGAAAAATTCGGCAAACCCGTATGAAACATTTGACTTAGTTGGTTGGTGTTCTCTACTTTATAAGCAGGTAACTAGATTTGACAGTTGTCTTGGAAAATACATACCGTGTGACAAACTTCCATGTGTACATGGGGAAATAACATGGGTAATTACGTTTTTGGGTATTCCTGCCAGTGGCGGCTCGTGACTTTAGAACTTGGCAGTGCTCTGGAATGAAATCACCGTTCAGGGGTTGGGGGGGGGTTTGGCGGTTTCTCCCCGTATTTTTTATGACGTGCTTTAGAAGCCATTTTAAAACAAGAAATTTCACTCACCGCAATATTTGACGAAAATCCCAAATCCAAAAGGTTAAACTTTCGCACACAATTTTTACCGCGACCTTTCGAAAAGTATTTGATAATTCGCTCAGACTTAGGACGTCAATTTCGTTTTATTTCAAGTTTTTCGTCTCCACTATACATATATTTAGAAACCATATTCACTTTTAACTGAATGAAGTAAGTATTACAACACAATAATAATATTGAAAAATGCTAAAATCAGACGACCACTTTGTTAAAGTTCACTCCACAATATTTAAGTGTTCACTTGAATCTGGAACGCAAATTCTGTACTAGCTTGCAAGTGAGCTTTGGACACTTCGTGTTTTCTTATTTTTTCATGCAAATGGTTCAAGTCAGTAACGCCTATACTACTCCAATTCTTATCCATATTTGGAGTAAAAAATAACAGGCATTGAAAACAAAAAAGAGAATTCCTTACCGTACATCCACATATCCATTTGTTTCGTTTGTAAATGTCGCTGGTGAAATGCCTGGTGAAAGACCGACCTTCCTTTTTCTTCGCACAAATTTGATTTAGTTTTAACTTTTAAAACCGGTGTCGGCCTATCTAACCGTTTTATTTCAATTTTTGTGCTCAAGTCCAACAATAAAAAGTTAATTTTAATAATATTGTCGATGGAATTTATGCCGCTATCACTACATAACACGCGCCACCACCACAAACTAAACCACTGGAAATTTCAATATTTAAAAATAATAAACACGATAATACAGCTAATTACTCAAGTTATAAGCAAAGCCAGGAGCTATCTCAAACTTAAATATGGTAAACAAAAGAACAACGCCGCAGAAGTACCAATTTCCGTATTATATTATGCATATGCTTAGCACAACCGCAAGGTTCAACTTCCAAGTGTGTACTGAAAAGGCACACGGATACGAGCTAAACTAAAAGCATATATGACGAATTTTCCCACGTCTTGCCGAGTTTTGCCGATCTCGCTCCCATATCGAATGTACGAGTACCACACCCCACAGTTTCAACACGCCAGACGCTACACTCGAACGCCAGACGGTTTGGATGTATTTGCACATTTGCACGTGTATTCTCTGCTCGGTATTTTGAAACTGACGACGCGGGATGCTTGGCGCGCATACTATTTATTATCTAAACGCTGGAGATTCAAAAAGTTTTAAACTTTAATTTGAACCTTATCAAAAAAAGGTTAACAGCAGTTTTTTGTAGGCAGTGCGCGCGCACGAGCGCACTTATTGAGGAGCCGCCACTGATTCCTGCTCCCCATATGTAGGGGAGACCGAGGAGGGTTGTGACAATTTTTACTTAAAATAACATATCTCAATAAAGAAACGTACCACCATTATGAATTGTATGCCGCAATGTAGCTCAGTCCTTACTCTTTCAAAAACAGTCATCAAAGTCAATAAAAGTTATAAGGTTTCTGAGAAAATCCACGAAAACTGAAACTACTCCCTTTGTCACAACTCTCCTAACACCGAGGTAAGTTGTGACAGGTACCAAGGTAAGTTGTGACAGCTGTGTATCTAGACTATTTGATAGATAAAATTACTTTTATGTGAATTATAAACAAAACACACGTTTTTTTTGCATAAAAGTACTTTAATTATCATTTGGCATAATTGTAGGAACTACAATAAGTTCCTGACAAAAATGTAATTTTTAAGACAGACTTTAATTGCCGAATACTTTTTATATCAAACTTAGGTTGTAAGAATTGACCAAAGCAAACGAACATACATATAAACAGAAAAAACATTGCAAAAAGCGTTTAAAATAAGCTAATCAGAAAATAACCTTAAATAGGAGAGTTGTGACAGCGTGTCACAACTCTCCTAGGTGCCAAAAATCGCGATCTGGTCAGAATAATAATTCGTAATTTCGAAACAAGATGGAAACACAGCAAGACAATGCCACGCTTTGAAACTCCAAAAACCATACAACATAAGAAAAAATAGCATAACCACGTGAATGTAATATATCATGATATAAATACAATCAAAATTTCTATAAAAAATTTACTTTTAGGTTGTTTTTTGATGCAGACGTCGTACTCACGCAACGGCTTGTCGTGGGCCTCTGGCGCGTACTGCGTCAAGTAGGGCGTCTCGAAACAAACAATCGTGCGCTGTTGCCAGCTCGTTAACGGTCATAGGTTCCGAGAAATCGTCGTTGTCACAACTCTACTCTGTCACAACTCTCCTCGGTCTCCCCTAGTTACAGTGGTGGTAAAGGGAGTAATGGAAAGATAATTTTTTTCTACGTATGAGGATATCAAAAACTCCACAACTTTTCAATTTATTAAAGCATTAAAAGCAAAAATTACATTAATAATTTTCGAACTAAAACACAGAAATTTATCAGATTATCCATGACAATTAATTCTAATCAAAGACGTCTGTGATTCTTATGGATTTTCTAATTCTTCTGAACTGTCAACCTTTATGGACAATTTAAAATTTGGGTTTCAAAATGAACAAAAATATTTACTCAATTATTGAAGAAAAGGTTTTCATTTTGAAACTCAAATTTTAAATTGTCGATAAATGTTGACAATTCAGACGAAATTAGAAAATCCATAAGAATCAAAGACTTCTGTGATTAGAATAAATTAAGTTGTCATGGATAACCTGATAAATTTCTGTGTTTTAGTTTAAAAATTATTAATGTAATTCTTGCTCTTGATTCTTTAACAAATTAGAAAGTTGCAGAGTTTTTGATATCCTCATACGCAGAAAAAAATAATCTTTCGATTCCTACCTCTACCACCATTGTAACTATACAGGGGGAGCAGGAATCCTCAAAAACGTAATTACCCATGTTATTTCCCCATGTACACATGGAAGTTAGTCATACTGTATAGTACAGTGGGGCAGTGTTGTCCCATATCCGATTACGTACTAGGTAGTTCAAGTAGGTTTATTTAGGTCCAAAAAGGGCAAAAGAAGCATGGATCAAGTACTAATTAGACACTCGAGCAGATAAGTCTAGCCGCACATAAATTTTCATTCAGTGGCGGCTCGTGACTTATTCAAGAGGGAGGGTCCTGCCTAAAACCTGAACAACTTTTAGGCAACATTGTAACTCAGATCCACTCCGCTTTATACGGTCTGAAACAATGCGTTCTCCTTGGTTTCCTTTCACTTGCTCTTCACAAAAACACAAGATAAGAACCAAGAAACTAATGTTTAAAAGTACCTAAAGTGTAAACTTTAGCTAAATCAACGTAAAAGCTAAAACTTAATGTCTAAAAAAGTAAAGTCTTACCAGGGTAGGGGTGAAGGCGATTTTATTTGCAGTAGACAGATAATTATGTTAAAGTAAATCGTCAAGGTCTTCTAGTGTTATAAATTCGTTGTTTTGTAGCCATCTCTATATGTAAATCTCTTTATGCCTGAAACTGACGGTTGGTGGTTTGTATAGGTAGGATCCAAGAAACTCCCTTGCGGTAATCTGGCATTCTTTATGTAGTTTATAGTATAGTAGCCTTTCCCAATCTTAACCCCCTTTTGCGTCTTGAAAATGCTCGCAGGCAAAGAGTTCACTATACTTGGACCTTTCCGTACACTAGTCCTCCTAATGGCTGTTCTTTGTGTTCTGTCAGGGGGTGTATGATTTTTGATAGTTTATCAAATGTTCAGCAGCTGCTTTTATGACAGTTTTTCATACTTGATGTCATAGTGAGACACATTGTAAGTACAATTACCGCGTTTCATGTTTTTCTTAAAACACTTCACTAAATATAAAAATTTCTAGTACGTTATTCTTATGTTGTTTAAATTGTAGCACACTCGCAATAATAAATAATTCCTTTTGTAACTTTCACTCCTATTAAATATTTATTTAGGAACTTCCATCATTTATTGATTCATTTGAGTATGACCTTTTGATAAATTTTTAATTTCATATACTCCGGATATAGACGGTATCGGTTCTCTTTTAAAAGAGATGAATTGTTTATTCTGTTTCAATATCCTTCTTGATTTACTCAATAAAACTAGAGTTACAGCATTTTAATAATTGTTTTCCAATAGGCACTAAATTATCTATCTATAGAGAGTGAAGTTTCAATTTTGTACTTTTTAATCGATCGATTTTAAACGCTATATTCACGTTTCTCTTCAGACTTTCCTGTTCTATAATAGTTTCAACATAGAAAATCGAGGGAGTAAATCACTTTACATTAAACATTGGGAATTCCTAATTAATATAAATTCATCAGCAAATGTCATAAAATGCTGATAAATCTTTTATTCTCGGCATACTCAGTAGTAGGTACGGGAGGATGATAGCAATATTTGAACTTACGACCCTATGACATTGATGAGCGACAGTTAAAACATACTGTTTTTAATTAAGATAATTTTACAGATGTTATTTTTGAGCTACATATTATTCATAAGTTTTATAACTTTTTGTCAACATGAAGATTTAAGCGGTGGAAGAATTTTCAAAATTAAATTAATATTTAGGGACTGAATAAAGCTATAGAATTGAAATTTTGAAAACAATATTGATGATTGACTGCTACAGCATTAAAAACCTAAAATAATTTACACGATGTTATCAATTACGTATAGGGCCGATTTAGAAATATAAAATTGCAATAACAGTTTTTTCAAATGATATCTATAGGTCGTCCCAGAATTTAACGGCAGATTCTGTGAGTAGTATAGCTATGTATGTTCTAGCTCATTTTCCCATGTTATTTCTGTAAGACAGTGCGCTCGCCCCAACTCGCCCCGATGCCACCGCTCGCCCGAACGCTTCTGCTGCCATGTCAATATTAATTCCCCCGAAGCCGAACAAACTAGTATTAAGTTAAGATTGCAAGAAAAACAAACGGGATAAATATACTCATCCGTTATCAGTTACGTCGGCTGAATAGTTACCTATTTTATGATTTTTAACACAACATACTGCCGTACAAGTTCAGTATAATCGTGTCTGGCAGATTCTGGGATAAAGACACAACAGCAATACGTCACTGCACTTTGGCATTTTTGCAATGATTTAATTAATTCCATGAATTATTATTTGTTTATAAATGCATTCTCCGCAACAAAATTTTGATAGTCTTATCTAAACATTTCACATGGCGATAAGGGAACATTCTGTTTAAATAATTATTGTGTGCTTATAATATAGATTATAGAAAGTGACTTGTATGTAAATATATTAAGTTTTCTTAGATTTAGGTCTGATTAAATTAAATAATCATGGTTTCGGAAGTTACTATGTATGATATACAATATTTTATACTTGCGTACCTGTTTGGTGACACAATTGATAACTGACCTCTTTGTCGTGACTCCGAGCAAACTCAGGGGAAAATCCGGGCGACTTCTGGGAAACTCCGGGTGAACTTCGAATAAACTCCGTGTGATGTCTAGAAGCATTCTGGTTTTGTTTTGGAGCTGTCTTCACACACTACGCCTGCTGTCTTCGCATGCTTCAATACTGTACGTGCGCTCCTCGCCTGCTGCCTTCGCTGCAGTATAGCAAATCAGTTGTCTCCGCACAAATTGGGGCTATTAGTACATGCATCAGTATCAAACACCAGCTGTCTTCGCACACATCGAGGCTGTTGACGCAGACAGCAATATTGCACACCAGAAGCAAGTATTTTTCCCAGGTCAGACCAAATCAGATTTTCTGCGGTTAGGCACTACCAGTACCAGGACCCTTTAGATCACGTGCGTGACTTCCTCCGGATGTCTTAGATCTGACCTGAAGGGCCCTGGTAGTGCCTAACCGCATAGAATCTGATTTGGTCTGACCTGGGAAAAATACTTGCTTCTGGTGTCTTCGCCCACCTCGCTGCGATGTATAGCACATCAGTTGTGCCCCCACAAATTGGGGTTATTGGTGCATGCATCAGTATCAAACACCATTGGTGCCTTCGCGCACATCGAGGCTGCTGTTGCAGGCAGCAGTATTGCACACCAGAATCAAGTATTTTTACCAGGTCAGGCCAAATCAGATTATATGCGGTTAGGCACTACCAGGACCCTTCAGGTCATATGTGTGACTTCCTTCGGATGTCTCAGATCTGACCTGAAAGGTCCTGGTAGTGCCTAACCGCATATAATCTGAGACATCCGGAGAAACACATATATGACCTGAAGGGTCCTGGTAGTGCCTAACCGCATATAATCTGATTTGGTCTGATCTGGGAACAATAATTGCTTCTGGTGTGTAATACTGCTGCCTGCGCCAACAACCTAGATGTGTAAGAGTATAACTGGTGTTTGATACTGATGCATGCACTAATAGCCCCAATTTGTGGCGAGACAACTGATGTGCTATACTGCAGCAAGGTGTGCGAGTGCATCAGCGAGTTATGCAGCTAGGTGTGCGAAGACAGCAGGTGAGGTGTGCACAGATAGCAGCGAAGTATGCGAAGACAGAAGGTGAGGTGTGTGAAGATAGCTCCAAAACAAAGCCTGAATGCTTCTAGGCATCGCTAGAAGTTTGTCCGGAGTTTGTGCGGAGTCGCTCAGAGTATGCCCAGAGTCACCCGGATTTTCCATGGAGTTTTCTAATAAAGCAGGTTGTGTTGAATATCGTAAAATAAATAATTACTCATTCGGCGCAACTTATAACAGATGCGGATGACTATATTTATTCCGTTTGTTTTTCTTACAAACTGAACTTAATACTAGCTTGTTCGACTTCGAGAGAAGTAATATTGCCGTGATTCAAGGGTGGGGGCGAGCGCCAGCTGGGGCATTGGGGGCGAGCGGTGGCGTCGGGGCAAACAGGGGCGTTGAGGCGAGCGCACTGTCTTTCCGACCGCCATGAAGTTAGCTCGCGTGGCAAAGATCTGCCTTGTCGACTGGTTTGAAGGTAGCAACACTAACGACAGCACCTAGACGATGCCGTCAAGCCACGACGTTGAACGTTAAAATGAAGCTACATAAGAAGTAACATGGGAAATGCTCTAAAACATACATAGCTATACTACGAGTACTTCTGTGACTGAAGATGTGAAGAAAATGTAATTCAGACAACATAAACAATTCGGCATCAGAAATGGGCTGCGATCTGTTTTTAATAAAGGTAGGGGCAAGACAAGTTTTTCTGAAATAACTTCTCGAGTAACTTCTGAACTAAATAATATACAGAAACTAAATTTCTCTAATACGTTTAGGTAAATTTTAGGTAAATTTTCGTGGTCGAATTCTGGAACATCGTATATAACTTTTTGTTATAGGTAGTTGATTTTTGTTCAACTGCCATTCGATTGCGAATAAACTACCCTGCCTCTAAAATTAAAATTAATGATTTCTGAGATGATAGCTGCCACTAATTCGTAAACAGAAAATTAATACCTTCGAATTCTTAGGTCACATCTTCAAAAGTTGCCAAGAACATTATCGTAGAAATAATTTAAAGGCGAAAAAGAAATATTTTATGTTACACCTACATATTAACTTCTTCTTAGTTATTCGTTTCTGATATATTCCGCCATCTAAACTAAATATTTTAGTTTGTTTTGATCATCATCATAATCATCATAAGGTTCTCAGTCCGAAGACTGGTTGGACGCGTACCTCCATTCTTTTCTATCCTGAGCTAATCTACACATTTCCCTAAAAGTAGAACATCCTACATCTCTAATTATTTGAGAGCAGTAGTTTAATCTAGGTCTACCCCTACCTCTTTTTATTCCTATCTCTGACTCTAGTATGTCGCGAACTATTCCTTCGTGTCTTAGAAGGTGTCCTACCATCCTATCTCTCCTACTCTTTATTGTTTTCCATACCTTTCGCTTTTCCCCAACTCTTTGTAATACTTCCCTATTGCTAACCTTATCTATCCACGGTATCTTCATCATGCGTCTGTAGCACCACATTTCAAACGCTTCTACTCTTTTTCGATCCGCTTCTCCTATTGCCCAAGTTTCGCACCCGTATAATGCCGTACTCCATACATACGACTTTAAGAGTCTCTTCCGAGTCTCTATATTAACCGTTCTCGAACATAACAGTTGTTTCTTTTTGTTAAACGCAACTCGACTCTGCGCTATTCTTGGTTTTATATCTTTAGTGCTATAACAAAGCCCCTTTTCCTCTATCTATTTAACATGTTTGCCGAGCGGTTGCAAATATAATAGGGCCGTTACATACTGATGAAATTCATCCAACAAATATATGACTGTTCGAACCCCCCCTGATATATTGTACTAACTATACTCACTGAAAACACTCTGTGGCAAGATAAATTAAGTTCATCGAATTTTCCTCATTCCACATCACTTCATAATACAAACCACGGGTCACCGTTCCTCCTGAACCAATCGGTCTTGGAACCACTCTCAGACGTCTTCGCGAGGTAGCACACCCCTACACTTTATGCTCACTTATTTTAGAAATATTTGTGTCAGGAAATTCTCTATGAAAACGTGCAACATCTCGAACCACAAGATTTATTATTAAACAAAATAAAACTGTCGCAAACTGCTTACAAAACACGTTATAAGAAATGGTTTACTAAAACGGATCGTGTGATCGTACCGGAATTTACAGAAGCTATTTGAATAAAGGATTGTGAAATACTACATTGACTTTAACACTTTAACACAACCAATCAAAGTGACCAAAATTAGGCCATTACCTCTACCACTCCGCTGGCAGAACAAATATAACATGAAAACAAGACACAAAAAGTTAATAAAATCAAATACTGCCATGATCGGAACAAAACTAATAAAACAAAAATTAATAAAATAACAAAACCAAACTAATTTTAGAGAATTTCCGTGAGCAAATAGCAAGAATACCTTTTCACGAAAAGAACACATTGACATTTATTGAAAGGATTTACTGAAATTTTGGAACATTTAACACAACACTGGCTAAACCCAATAAGTGACTCATTACGAAAAGAATAGAAGATTCAAACACGTCAGAAAGATTTGAAAGTAAATTTGGAACTGAACTTGAATTTGTCGTTCTCCGACAAGTGATCTCGGAAAGGGAGTTGACTTTAACTTGTGATTTTTCTAATATCGGTTAATTTCTGCATAAGACTACGTTTCCAAAATATCCTTATTGACCTCTGAGGGAGGAGCCACTTCTTATGGCCCTTTTGGCAACAGCCCCTAATTGGCTTGCCTGCGGCAGTCTGCCGAAAGCTGGTTCTTACTGGTTTTTGGCATTCGAATATTTGCCCTACGATCACGCCATCACAAATTGTTCATAATAGTACTTAAAACTCCTATCTAAATAACTAACATAATGAATTAACTATCAATGAACCTCTAAATTTACCTTCCGGAAGGGAAAACCTAGAATTGTTCACTTAGGGAAAAACCCGTGTTGCTAGTGAAAACGCAACAATTTATATCACCAACATTACTCAATCCTACATAACTTAAACTAGTGTACAAAACTATTATATTTAGTTTCTCGTGTCAATTTGCCAGCTTTTTGCTACTCTAGGTCCTATAAAAAAATATTAACTGCGTCCGTCCAAAACTGGGGATAACTGCTTTTTAGGGTGGTCTGAAACTTAACACGTGCGCTTCTGAGAAGCTGAGAAGAAAAGGACGATTCTTTTACGAGCGCCGCAAGACTTTTACAAGGGGTTTTAAAGAAATTTGAACGTTACATTCTTGCAGAGCAATTGATACTTTAGAAAAAGGAAGCTGCCATTGAAAATAAGTTATCACTCCAGATGCATTGTTTGTGAGTTGATTTTATAATTTAAGGGTCTCTCTGTGAATTTCCTAAACAGGACACAAAAAGAAACATGAAATGTTACCCGTCCAGTTTATTGCCACTTTATGGTATATTGAAGGAAGCTCTTTGTCAGCAACTGACAGTTCTCGGAACAAAAGTTTAACGGAAAAAAATAAGCAAACATGTGCGGCAGGCTATTTTGCTACAGTGCTCCTGCCGCCTTGAGTTATTTTACTTCCTAAATAGCAGAAATCCTCGACCTCCTCTATCTTCTCATTTCCTATTTGTATTTCAATTTTAGTTCTATTTTCACACCCCATACATACTAAAATTTTAGTTTTCTTTTTATTGATTTTCATGTCGTAGCCCTGTGTCAAAACTGCTTCTATTTCATTCAAAGCCGCTCCTAATTCTTCTTTGCTAGATGCTAACACTGCTATATCATCCGCAAATCTGAGCATGTTAATAGTTTGACCCTGTACATTAATCCCTGAGGCTGTTCTGTCCTTAGCAATATTAATCGCATCTTCGATATATAAGTTGAAAACTAGAGGTGACAATGCACATCCCTGTCTCACTCCCTTCCGGATATCTTCTTCCCTTCGTTCCTGCTCACATTCTATAACTGCCTTTTGCTCTTTGTAGAGATTATGTATTATTCTTCTGTCCCTATATTTCGTCACTACCTTCTTCAGCACTTCGAACATCTTCCCCCATTTTACGTTGTCGAAGGCTTTTTCTAAATCTACAAATCTTATATAAACGCTCCTTCTCTTTCCTATCGTTTTTTCTATAATTACTCGTAAAGCTACAATGGCCTCGCGCGTTCCTCTATTTCGTCTAAATCCGAACTGATCTTCTCGTAATATTTCTTCCGCCTTTTTCTCCATCCTTCTTTGCACAATTCTAGTTAAAATTTTTGACGCATGGGAAGTTAAACTGATAGTTCTAAAATTCTAACATCTATCCCCGCCTTTCTTTTTTGGCAAAGCTACTATGATGTTCCGTTTGTAATCTTCTGGAATCTCGCCGGTCAGGTATATGCAACTAACTAATTTAAATAAACGGTCTAGTACCTCTTGACCTGCGCACTTTAAGATTTCTGCATGCAAGCCATCTATACTTGGTGTTTTATTATTCCTTAAACTTTTTAGTGTTAGTTTTAACTCTTCTCTCATTATAGGACCCCCTAGGTTATCCCCCTCTACACTGCTTTCGCTTTCTAATATATATTGCGTTTCCTGTCCAGCATATAAGTTTCCTAAATATTATTTCCATCTCTGCCTTCTCCCCGCTTCCGATTAGGATATCTCCTGCCTCATTTCTAATGTTTTTGGGACTAGATCCAATTTCTCTAAAATGATGGGATATTAATTTTAATCTTTCATGCATGTAATATTTCAAGAACTTTTAAGATAACATTGTTATCTTGAAAGTAAGCTCCATCAAATAAAATGTCAAACACTAGAAATACTCGGCATGCCCGTAGATTTCAAGATAATGTAATTATCTTGATAACACTGTTATTTTGAAGGTAAGCGTCAGCAAGTAAAATGTCAAACACTAGAAATACTCGGCATGGTACTTACCACTCTAATATTTATGATTAAGAATGAAATAGTAAATTATCTTAATGATTTTTTCTTATTTTTCAGCGGTCGAAGGAAGACAGACATTTCGTGTACATCGGTGGTGAATGTGTTTGTGTTTAACAATAGGAGTACACAGACATGGTAGTTTCGACGACATGAAATCAGTTCTAGTTGTTTTATCATGGAGGAAATTAGTATTGACATTTCTTCTTTTATATCTAACAGGTAAGGCTTTAGGTGATTAACTAATTCAATCAGTTATTATTTAATACCTTGAATTATATCTATTATTATTCAGTGTTGTCGGGTTTTCCACAGCCAGCACCCAGCAATGACCAATTAGGGGATTGGCAGATACATTATGCGTAAAAATGAGTTGTAAATTATAAACCACAGGATAGATGTACTATAAAGCTAGAATAAATTCAAAATACGATTACGAAATAGTGCCTAAATAAATAGTAAAATTTCAGTTTTATTTAAAACTGATGGATACCCAAAAAGCATTTGCACCGCGAAGTAATTTACAAAAGTAGTATATTGTGTCGCTGAGTAGTATTCTATTCACCGAATAACTGTATTGACCGTACGTATTCGTTTGATTAAATGACAGGTGATAAATTTCTTTCTTTAGCAATTAATTACAGTATATTTTACCTACATAATACTTATTAAGTGTATTACAAGTTGCCGATGCCGTGCAGATATTTTGTATTTCTTAAACATTTTGTTTAAACGCGCTAATTATGCCTCTCATAATTATGGAAGTGACTCGGCTACCAATCAAGTTGTTCATAAATACCGCTTTTAATTTGAAGAAGTGTGACGGAACTCTTATTCTAATTTATTGTGCTCTGCCTTATTAAAATAGCTCAGCTACATTCCTTGGGCTCGCCAAGTTAACGTGGTCGGACTATAAGTAAACTACAAAATAGCTAAATTTCTAAATAAATAATTGCAAAGACTGTTTAAAATGACCACTCGCAGCAGTTAGTCGCTTTCTCAAGTACTTGCAGATTATGACGGATTTTAGCTGCAGCATTATGTAAGAATGAGGTACCTAATTTATTCTTCTCGGGTTTTGATATCTTCCACATAGACCAGCGTTCTCATGTATCCCTAAAATAGTAATCAAGCGGGGTGAAGTCGGAAAATCGTGCTGGCCAAGTGAATAGTTCTGCTTGGCCGACCCCTTTGGTTTGGATCAGACATATGATTTGCACCCAAGGTTCTTATCCAACAGCTGTTTTGTGAAACCTAGAAGGTTGTATGCTAGGGGGTCGAAGATAGCGCTGTTTGTTATTACTTTTTTAAACACATTGTCGTGCTGTTTTAAGTGTTAATAATTAATAAAAATAAATAAGAAAAAATAAATGCTTTTACTGCAGGAAAAATAGGGATGGTCATTGTTATACTAGAAAGAGCAATATGATAGGAACGAAACTAATAATTAACATGTCATTCTTATACCTAATCTTCTTGTCTTTCAATACCTATAGGTACTTTTTCCATCTGTCCACCAGTGTTTCAATTTCCTTTGAGAAGAATTATTTTGACTACCCTGCGGTTTTTAGACTGTTGTCTAGGGCATTGGTAGCGAACCTTTTTAGGTTAGAGTTCCAAAAGTTTTCAAACAACATTCATGGAATTGCTGGGCAGTTTTAATAGGGGAACAATTAAAAACAAATTCATTGTCGCATATGAAGCAAAAACACCCTTTGACAAATAAAGTTTATGATACATATTTTGTGAGATACTTTGTCATTGCTGGTTTGAGAACATAATGTTAATAACGTATGTCCCAAAAGTTTTGGCACAACATTCAGTTGGGTTATGCTGGTTTGAGAACATAATGTTAATAACGTATGTCCCAAAAGTTTTGGCACAACATTCAGTTGGGTTAAAATAGGCGATAATGATAAAACATCAAGATGGCTTTGAAAACAAGAATTCTTCAATGACTTATCTTTATTGTACAGTTCAATTTTAAGAATTATTTGCACTAAAATGTCTTATAAATTAGATCTTCAGAAAAGTATTTACAATTTAGTTGGGCGGATGCCTAAACCAGAAATATAAAGCATTATTTGAAGATCAAAATATCGCTCGCCCTAACATTTATTTTACAATAGCTGAGTGAGCAAGGTGTACCATGCTTAAATTTGCCAAAAAGTGGAAGACCAAGGATTTTTACTCGAGACAGAGCAGACAAATTGGTAAGAAGAGCCAAAAATAGAGTTGGAGTGTCTCTCAGAAAGTTGGCACGTGAATATCGCACTTCTAAGGACACAGTTTCAAGGGAATTGCGCAGAAATGGTGTAGAATATCGAAAACGAAAAAAATGTCCTAAATATACGGAAAATCAGTTGGCACGGATACCACGATGTTGTCGGGCATTAAGGCGGATCCATTTTGCAAACGACAGAATCATTGTTATGGATGATGAAAAGTATTTTACACTGGGCAATTCAGAGATGAAGGGAAATGATGGGTTTTATACCGACAACGCAGAAAACTGTCCAGACAATGTAAAATATAAAGCAAAGGTGAAATTCGCCGACAAAATTTTAGTTTGGTACGCTATTTTCACTGCAGGAATATCCAGGCCTTATGTGGGACACGCAAGGGGCGCAGCACTAGATAGTCAGCGCTATATATTCAAAACTGTCTGACCAAATTGGCTGACTTACTTCACGAGCATCATGCTGAAGACGACATAATGTTTTGGCCAGACTTAGCTTCTTGCCATTACGCACGAGAAACTCAAAATTGGCTCAACGCTCAAAACATCCCATTTGTTAAGTTAAGGCGTAGAATCCATAGAAAAATTTGAGAGATAAATGTCGAAGCTGCCCAAAACCTAATGCGGGATGTCCGCAGAAAGTTGCGCCTTGTTGAGGAGCAAGGACCCTTTCATTTAATTTGAGTTGTTGATTTTGTTGTTTATAATATTGTTAATTCTTGCATATAATTAAAATGCAAATAAAATTATATTTGGGTATTAAAATTTAATAAAGTAATTTGTGCCATAACTTTTGAGACATATGTTAGACCAAATTACGTAAGTCTATTACCTGTAGTTTTTAGTAGTAGTTTTTAGTCTATTACTTGTAGTGCTTCAATAATAACGATTCATCTATCCCCAAACAAGACGGCATGGTGAGTTTTTTGGATTAGGGAAGATGCGTGACGCCATTCCGTGCTACTTAAATAATCTATTCAGAAAATCGAGATGTGACTTCAAGGCCGTTACGCTGAAATGCGCGCGCACTCGAATGTAGGTAGATTCGCTCAGACCCACAGAGAATATCAACCACAAGGATCGACAACGGTCCTGGTTAATATAATCCAAATCTACATGCGCATGTCTGAAGCCGCCAATATTGGAAATTCGGGAGATAAGTGGCGCAAACGTCAGATTTTCATTCCAAACAAAACAAAGCCACGTGCTTTCTGACGTTTTAACCTAACCTCTGAAATATAATTATAATTACATAGCTGTTTTCAAGTTTTTACGCGTAAGCCCAACACACAAATTGAAAATAAACTGTTTTCACTGCAAAACGTCTATAATTATATTGCAAAAACTAGTTTAAGACGTTGTAAATAATATCGATAAACGTCAAATGGCACGTGCTTTTGTTTTGTTTGGAATGAAAATCTGACGTATGACGGAGGCACTTAGGTCCCGAATTAGAAATGCTTTAGACAAACAGACGATGCCGATTTATTATTTTATGGCAAAGCCTTTTACTTTTGGATACATTTTGTTATACGATAGTATCGTAATTATAAAATAACGTTGTGTCGGAAATTTGAAGTGGGAAAGTTGGCGTAGCAGAAAAATGACACCTAAAATTGAATTGTTGACGTTTCGGTCCTATTCAGGGCCTTTGTAAAGATTTAGTAGATAAAATTGTGTAATTGTATATAAATATAGATGACAATGACTGACTTTTAAATGCTTAAATGCTTTAGACAAATAGACAATGCCGATTGTACTTTTGGCCACACTTTGTCAGGAAAGTATCATAATTATAAAATAATGTTGTGTTATTGAAGTGGAAAAGTTCATGTAGCAGAAAAAATAATGTATTGTATATAAATATAGATGACAATGACTGACTTATTTTAAATTTTTTTATTTCTGAAATTTGAGGTGGATAAGTTTATGTAGCGGAAAAAATAATACCTAAAATTGAATTGCTGACGTTTCGGCCCTTCCCAGGGCCTTTGTCAAGATTCATTAGATAAAATTGTATGTATTGTATTGACAATGATAGACTATTTTTAAATTTTTTATATTAAAAAATAAAAAATTTAATAAAAAAGTTTAAATAAAAAAAATAAATATAAAAACAAAAATCAAAATAAAAAAATTTGTTTTCCCAACATAAAATTCATATGGCTCTTCGCAAATGCACAATACGGACGTACCGTTTCGATCTAGCGAAGTCAGATTTTTCGTTCCCGTCTCTTTTTAATACGTACGGGAGCCGATCGCCGAAAGTGCGTACGTTTGAACTGTTCATTTGCGCGAATGCGCCGAAGACGTCTTCGCGCATCGAAGTTTGTACAATATTTTTTGAAACGAACATTAGAATTTTTTAATTATTACCTAATACGGTTCCAATTTAAAATTTAAAAAAATCAAGTAGGTACATTGACAGATTTTCATTTGACAATAAATTGTAGAAAACGACATTTGGTTTAATTTGTTGAATTGAGTTGCCAAAGTCAATCGAATTATAGTATGGAGTTCGATTTCGTGTTTCATTTGCAGCATTTATACGAAACAGACCCGAGCGCTAGCGGCTAAATGCGAGAGCCTGGCGGCTGTGAACTTATTAGATTTAAAAAGAGACGCGACAGGGGTGGTTTGTAGAGGTGGTTGTAGGGGTGGGTTTGGAGGTGGTTTGTAGCGGTGGTGTTAGGGGCGGTTGTTAGGGGTGATATTTGGGGTGATTTTTAGGAGTGGTTTTGGGGGTAGTTTCTAGGAATAATTTTGGGGTGTGGTTTTCGGGGGTAGTTTTTAGGGGTAGTTTTTGGGGGTGGTCTGGGGGGTGGTTTTTAGGAATAGTTTTCGGTGTGGATTTTGGGGGTGGTTTTCAGGGGTGGTTGTTAGGGGATGTTTTTAGAAATGGTTTTGGAGGTGGTTTGGAGATGTGATTTTTGGGGTGGTTGGTGGGGGTGATTTTAGGGGTAGTTGCTAGGAGTGGTTTTTAATAATTGTTTGGGGGTGATTTTCTGGTTTTAGCGGAGGTTTTCTTTTGTGGTTTTAGGGGTGATTTGGTATTTAGGGTCGTTTTTGAGGGGAGGTGGTTTTTCATATTTACAAATAGGTAGGTACCAAAACCCACTGTCCATATTTCCGTTACAAACGCGATGCCTAATAGGTAGGTAGGTACTTATGTGTAATGGAGGTAACTGTTGTATATTGAAATGAAGTAGTCCGCCTTGAATTTAGAATCTGGTGTATTTGTAAGTGGCATCTGGTGTATATGATGTTTATTGCGAGTTGGCAACGCTGCACCAGTGTCGTTCTGTACCTAACCTACGAGGTACGGTATGTTCCTTTTGTTCAGCAAATGAAAAGGTACCCATACCCAAGTAAAAACTGTATTTTGCTTACTCACACGGTATTGTCGCCAGATGGAAGCGAATCAATCTCCTCATTGGATGTGAATGAATTATATTAAAATTATTCAGAAAGTATTAATCAAATATGCAAGTACATGGATAGTATACCATGTGTAACAGGAGCATGGTACACCCCCTTTTTTTCTTTATTTTTGAAGATACATTTTTGTAACTTGGCACATTGTATGTACTAAGTAAACGTCAAATTTTGACACAAACAAGGAAATTTTCACACTTCCAGTTTCAGTGGAAGTGGTGCCAACTTTTGATTTTCAAATGGGACAACCTGTATACTATTGAATTTTTAGACTCTACATAATTTCCTGAATGTAATGGTACCACATAAGCGACATTTCAAGTCTGAGACTTTTTTAAAATCTAATTTTAATTTTGTCATTTAAGTGTGCCTTGACAGTTCCAATTTATTCTAATGGACCCAGGTAATGCCATAAAAAACGAAATTGTGTCGGAAATGCTAAATAATGTGATTCGTGCTTAAACAAAGTTCTCCAAATGATTTTTTGGGCAAAACTCATTTTTTTCAAATGGAACCATATTGGTACCAAAAGGTACTATTCAAGGCTACTATTAATAAGGAATCTTCTGATATTATCACTTTGCATCTAGCGTAAGAACAACTGAAATTATTACAGCCCATCGAAAATTAAAAATAGTTATTTAATTTTGTTTTCGTCAAATGCTAAGAACCTACAAGGGGGCTTTGAAAATTTGAAAATAAATGAAACATGGGATCAATGTATTCAGAAAATTATGTGGATTCCAAAAATTCAATAATATACAGTCTGCCCCATTTGAAAATCAAAAGTTGGTACCACTTCCGCCTAAATCGGAAGTGTGAAAATTTCCTTGTGTATGCCAAAACTTGACGTTTACTCAATACATACGATGTGCCAAGTTGCAAAAACTTATCTTCAAAAACAAAGAAAAAAAGGGGGTTGTACCATGCTCCTGTTACACCCGGTATACAAAAAAATCAAATCAAAACTGAAATAGTACAATGCTCATTATTTAAGTATAGTTGGAAAATTTAAAACAATGAAAAGATAGTAACAAGATGAAAACGAGAATGAAAACCACGTCTTCAGTTAAATATTAGATACCTATACGGCACATTTTTATTTATTAATTTCATTAATGGGGAAAGATTTGAAAAAAATCCGTAATACATAAAAATAATTTCCTCAAGGACAATAATCCGCCAAAAAGTTTTTTTAACAAAATTACAATTTCCTCATGATTCTGCGCACCGTTTAAGAACCGGCTTGTGTTTCACAGTGCGCAGAATCCTGACGGTTATGCAACAACTGATTTTGTTTTGTTCGTAGGCGTAGCGTTGTTTGTTATTAGATTCAAGCAACGGACCAGACGAATGTTCCGCGATATTCTGTTTCCGCGGCGGCATCTGTTTAATGGACAACTGGTCGACTGTTTTGTTTTGCCTTTTTCACACACAAACGCTTAGACAACATCTCCTATAGGTGGTGGCGGCTTAGACTGTGAGTATTCCCTCTGCTTCAGTCGAAAATGTAAATATGTAGCTAAGTCCCCTCTAAAAGTCTTTGGTTGGAACAAACCTGATAATTTAGCACGTGTAGTTCAACATTGACATGACTTGATTTGATTTGACTAGGGCAGTGAGCGCGCGTAGCGCGCGAGATGACCTAGTATAATAAATAAAATATGAAACAAAATGTAAATGTGGGAATAAAAGATTGAGAACATGAGAACCATTTATTAAATATACTTGCATCGTTTCGATCCCAATTTGCAGACCTCTCCTTTCTTGCAATACCGCCTGAAACTGAACTGAAATTTTTAATATGAAGCTCGTGACCAATAACCCAGTGATTTACTTATATTTTATGACGTAGTTATGTAGAAGACCTAAGAATATGTGCTGAAATACTTTTCATGTTTTTATTCAAATTGTTTAAAAAAACAATTTCGCCAAACTTTTAAATTGCACTGGAAAACTAGATTGTAATGGTAGTGAGGTAAAAGAGAGTGAAGGCAGAGGTAATTAATATGGATCTTTGGCATGAGTCAGAAAAGCGAACTTTCTCTGTGCGCTTGTTAAAATTTAGTATATAAACTCTGCAGGCCTATTAAATTTGCACCACTTTAATGTCTTCCGTATACATTTAATAATGAATTTAATAATTACTTTGTAGGGGATGTTGATGTTTTGGATAAAGGAGGGTGAACGGTTGAAATTGACGTATATCTACCCTATTTAGATAGTCAAATGTTGACTTTTCCCTCTAAATGAGTGTTTTTCTGCATAATTAGTTCAGTTTTGGGAAATAACAATTTTCTTTAAAATTCAGTCAGATATTCTGGGCAATATATTTAAGCTTTCATGAACCACAAATGATTAGTGTGTTCTGATATAGGATTGAATTTCATTTTAGTTGTATCCTATTACTGAGGCTATGTATTTAACTGTATAATGTTGTATCTGCAGAGGCACAAAAGCCCATTATTAATCAGTTTTTCTACAAAATGTCCAACTGACTGTAATACAACACTCATAATTAAGTTAAGCAATATATACAGGGTGTCTTGGTCAGAATAAGGTGACTGCATCGATTTGGTCGATATTCGGTATCATACTCCATACGTGTTTAAGGCATTGACATCGGTTATATCAGTGGACCATTAGTATGCGAAGTTTATGAGTCACCACACAGAGCAGACATAAACTCTCTAGTGGTAAGGCTAATAATGTAAAAAGAAGAAAATCAGAAAGGAGGATTCAATGGCAAACTTTTTCGTATCTTTGTAATTTGTGATATCTGTTACGGATTAGACACAAAAAAATAAAATTTGAGTAACTGCTCCTTACATTTCTTATAAAAAATGTATCTGGCAGTCTGGTTTGGTTAAAAACCAGATGACAAAAAGAAAATTTTCCCACGATCTCGTAAGAAAGCGACACGTTGAATACAACTAAGTAGACGTGGAAGTTTACAATTGCATCCACCCGTGTGCTATGCTCGTAGAGTAATATTAAAACTGGACGAAGCCGGCAATAAAAATGCGTAGTATACAGTTTTTAGCGTGTTGTTAGATTAAGAACGAATGTCGCTTGTTATTCGTCAGCAAACGAATCTTACGAACAAATCAGCTGGTAAACACACCGCGCAGTTTTAGTTCCTCCCCTGGCCTCTTCCAAATTTTAATGCTGCTGTAGCTGTGCATTATAAATAAAAAACGCACGCGTAAATATTCAAATGTTATAGGTAGCTTTGAAATTCTGACGTTTACTGAATAAATATATCGCGTCGCGTCTCTTTTCAAATTTTGTCATTTTTACCAGAAAAATGCCTTAAATGGTACGGCAGTTAAATATTTTACTTGTTTTTCGATGGAATACCTAAATATGTCAGTTACGAACTTGGCATTTATGAATTGGCGGGCAAGAGAACAAATCAAAGTGTCATTCATAGGTCGGTCGAAATTATACGAATATGCTCAGTAGGCTACTCGGCCCCGGGTCCACACCGACGCGACGCCAACATTGTTAGCTAACACTAATGTTCGTTAACATTTGTAAATTTCAAATGTTTACAAACAATTTATTGTTTAGTCATGATGAACAACACACGTCATGTCTACACCAAAATGAACATTTCCCGAATAAAATAACAATAATTAGATTTACGAATACCTCCCGTTTGTACCATTCTTTCAAAATGTCATCAAGCAGGATGGAAAAACTCAATTTCCACATTGTGTGGAAAAACTTATTGTACTGCAAGCCCCTTTCAATAGTGGTAGTGACTATTACAATTACAAGGGAACATTTAGTATCGTACTGTTAGCTATTGTAAATGCAAAATATAATTTCATCTTCGCAAATGTAGGATGTCAAGGAAGGGTGTCAGATGGAGAAGTGTTCGAAAATACTTCAGTATACAAAAAAATCATAAATAATTCACTGAACCTTCCTGATGAGGAGCCTCTTCCTGGAAGAAATACAGCAATTCCAGACGTATTTGTGGCAGACGACGCTTTTCTACTTCTCGAGAACATTCTCAGACCTTTCAGTGTATATCAAAGAATAGGATCAATTCAGCGAGTTTTTAACTATCGAGTTTCAAGGGCCCGTATTGTTGTTGAAAACGTATTTGGGAGTCTTGCGTCGCGTCGGTTTTTAGGGTTTTTCGAAAACATACGCCGGTGCAGCCAGAAAATGCAACAACGGTGATTTTAGCGTGTATTCACTTGCATAACTTTTTGAGAAGAAACGATTCTGTACAAGCAATATACACACCACCTGGAACTTTTGACAGTTTTGATTGGGACAGCAGCGATTTAATACCGGGGGAGTGGAGAAAGAATGACAATCCAGAAAATTCATTTTTGCCCTTGCGAAACGTGGCCCGAAAATCAACGTTGTTAGCCAAATGAATTTGGAAATTTTTGTGTTACTCCTGAAGGACAAATAATTATGCCTAAGCAAAATACTTATAAATTGAAAATCGATTTGAATTTATATTATTTTTTGCAAAACAATATAATATACTTCCTTGTTTTTCTTGGTCTGTTGATGTCATGCAAAAAAGGATATGTTTATAACCAAACCATTTGGATTTCTTGTGTTCCAAAACCTTTTTCTTTTCTCGACGATATGCAGATAGAATAATTTCATATTTTTTTTCTTGGCGTCCCCGATGCAGTTTTCGAGACACAAAGCAATAGCATTGTAAGCACTTATAAAATATAGTAAACAAATCTGGGGTACTTTATTGGGGTTCGGAGTCGGAGCGTGACATTTAATACCTAAAAACAACCAGTAAAAAGCACCCCTAAAAACTGTCATTAGAAGTTGACTTTTACATGATATTTATCAAGTGTCAAAACTACAATTGTTTGTCTACAGAACGTAAAAGTAAAAGAATGTAAAAGACTTTCTTGAACTCACCGCTTTCAAAATGACATTTTTTGAACTGTGGGATACAAAAATATTGTTTGCGAAATTCTTTTGCATCCTCCAATGTTTTTTTTTGTCACTTTCCGTTACGATTGTATTCTTCTACTGAATGTTGTCGTTGCGAATTCATGGTATTATCATTGAATATTCAATATTCAATGGTATTATTTATTACTGAAATAGTGCGCATCCTCGTACCAGCACTTCGCAAGATTAGAATATCGGCGCTACTGGTAGGTACCGCTTAACTATCTCCGTCCCACTCCATACGTCCGCTCCAGCCTCGCTTAAGGCGGGTACAGATCTGAGCACGTTCGCGTATGAGGCAAGCCGAGGCCGAACCGAATGCCTCGTGCGGCGTAATTTGAATACCCGAATGGTGGACGCACGAGGCACTGTTCGCCACTGATCCAATGAATTCGCGAGCACGCGAGAGTACGTTAAAAGTAGTTCGGTGCGGCTACGTACAATATCCCGCGTCCAGACTGAGCACGCACGGTCTTTGATGTACCGCCAACAAACGGATCGGGGCGAGGCCGCACGACGCACAGAACGAGGCAGTTTGCCGCGCCTCGGGAGCACGTCCACATCTGAATGCTCATGCGTCCTCGGCTTGCCTCATACGCGAGCGTGCTCAGATCTGTACCCGCCTTTAGATCCCCACCTGTAAACGCCACTTTCGGTACATATGTAGTCAGCTCGGTGCAAAACTATCTTAAACTGCGAGCGTTTATCCTGAAAACGGAGCCTATACCACGCTATGGCATACGATAACAGAAGCATTTTCAATGCTAAAATAATAGTTATCGACTTTGCCATGAAAGAATTTCGTCTGATCTAGGTCACGACACGCATGCTTCATACGCTCGTGGTCTAGGTGTAGTCAAAAGATGATTTAGAAGTTTGTATGGAATGCCGTGGTGTATTGCAACCTAAAGCTGTTATGTTCCGCCACATCAAAACATTGCGAAAAATAAAAAAAATATTGGGTTTGAAGTACAGCTGTCAAAATGTTATTTCAATTATTTTTTTTCGGTAAGTTGTTTGGAAGAGAATACTACGAGACTTTATACCATTACATTTTTTGGAAGATCTACATAGAAAAAGTTCTTACGATTGAAAAACACCTATAAATTTAAGTTTTAAGTTTTAATCGCTGTATTTCCAAATCACCGCAATGTGTTTAAAATTACTTGGTCGCTTGGTGTTTTTGAAGTTTAGAAATTAGTATCTGGCACTGATACACTTAGCAGTTGACGATTGCTTAAAGAGTTTATGAACTCAAAATATTAGCTGTTTAAATTTTTAATAGCTTTCACTGCACTTTCTAGTTTATGAAATGGACTTGTATGTTGTTTTACGTTCATCGCGCTGTTCTTGATTAATGTTGAGCGATGTCACAATGCTGGCAAAGGCAAGTTTATCGATAATCGATGTCTAAATATCTCAAATGGACGTTACAAAGCTCCGGGGCACGTGCGTTGGGAAAGTACCGAGAAGAAGCTGAACAGAAGACGGTGGAAAGCTTTTCCCCTGCGGCAAGTCCAGAAATAAATTTCGTTATTTCTCCATTTGCGGAAATACAGGATTCCGTGTCCAGGATACGCGTCGAAAATAAAACCAACGGAATCGCTTCTCATATCCCTTTAATATGAAATTTTTAAGTAAATAATGCAGGGTTCGCCGGTAGAATACTTTGCAAATTTATACTGGAATGTTTTCTTTCGAGAAAACGTTTAGGTTCAAATTCAGAACGACGTTTTTCATTTTACTGAATGTCTTTGAGAGCACTTACTGCTATCGTATTATTACGGGTTCGCAGTAAGTCACTGAAAGTTTGGTAGTGGCTCACAAATTTTAGAATAACTTGAGTTGGCAAAATTTGTTGGTTTCTTCACTATATGTATATAAAGTATATAAGTATATAAGTATATAAAGGGTGTTTTGATTCATAATGGGTACTCAACTGTTGATAGATTGTAAATTGTTGATAGATTGGTAAATAGGATTAGACACAAAAAGGTTTTTAAGGACTCTACGACTTTCTCCATGTCGCATATAGAAAATAAGAAATTATGTTAAGGTTTAGCATGTACCAGAGGCTTGGAATCTATTTTTAAGGCGCAAAATGTATGTTTAGCATACACCGCTAACAATACCATCAAGGAGCTGTTGGAGTATCCTATGGATAAAGTAGAGGACAAACAAGCAGAGGTCCGAAATTTATGAAATAAAATGTAGTATTTTTGGCAAGAGATATATTGGGCAAACAAGGCGTACAATCTTTACTAGTTGTAAGGAACATTTGGCACATTTCAGATATTAGGGTTAAGAAGTCAAGTGTTGCCCAGCATATCTTTGATACCTTTCAGCCTGTGCACAAGAAGGATCTTCGACTTATTAAGTCTGTGTCAGACAATAGGGAATTGTATGCATACGAGAGTATGTGTATTCGTAAATATGATGGTAAACTTACTAATTCAGATTTGGGTCTAATTTATGATTTCGTATTGCTACATGTCGTTGATTTTTAGGCTTGACTCTGGGCAGGAATCTAATTTAACCATTAAAATTGTAAATATACGTAGGTGTCAATAAGGTCTTCTTTATTGCAGTTTATTTGTTATTCCAAGAAAGCCATGGACCTTGGAGGTTATTTGATCACTTGGATTCCTTTTCTTTCTTTTTGTTTATTATTTCAAGATTTCCATTCCAAGTGAATTATTCTAAAGATAGGATGTTTTATCCCGAAACTGTATTCAATATTGAAAATAGGAGCGGAGTAGTGTAAAAATGAGTGTAAAACTTAAATATATTCATTTTCTGTTCTATTGTGAGTCATGCTGACGTCAATGCGACGTCATTTTGGGTACTTATATAAATGGAGTTTGCCACCATAACTCGCTCGTTGGATAATATACTATTATTATTAAATAATAGTCTACAAAATGTTTTAGAACTGCAGTTCTTGTTGGGTAAACACGAGGGGCAAACCGCTGTGGAAGTTTGGTGTACAGGTGTGTGGAAGTTAATGGAAGTTCGTGGAAGTTGGTGGAAGTCAGTGGAAGTTAGTGGAAGTCAGTGGAAGTTAGTGGAAGTTAGTGGAAGTTAGTGGAAGTCAGTGGAAGTCAATGGAAGTTTCTGGGCATTTACGCATGCGCTGTAGTTCTAGATGGTCTGTGGTATCGTCGTATTCGTCGAGAGTCGAGTAGTCTAGACTAGTTTTAGGACCTTTGCTTGCATAGTAACGGTAAATTTACATTAATTTTTATTTTCTATACAGGTGGGCCAATAGTGGGTAGCCGGTCCATATCTCTGATTCTATTCAAGATATCAACATTAAATTTTACGTGTATGTGGAGAACCCCACACGAAGCTTCTGTTAAACTTATTTTGATGTACACAGGATGTTCACGTGCTAAGTACCAAACCGAAGTTACGTTTTTTAAATGAAATGCCCCACATTTGTTTACATATTTGGATTCTTCATAAAATTTCATGAAAGTTAATATGCTGCACGTTGGAGTTTAAAGCAAGCGATGTTAAGATACAGCCATTATAGTACCAGTGTGAACCCAACTTTGTGGAGCTACTGACGTCTGCCGATCAATGCTACCTAAGATTTTGTTATTGGAATAGGTTCACAGGATACGCTAATTGTAAATAAAATCCATTAACACTTTTATCAAAATACTTATTCAAAATACATATTGTACCGAATGGTCAACTTGCGCAAAATTGAGCTTTTCTCTAAAATGCTATGTGGAACACCCCTAATATTATTTGCAGATTTGATAGCCAGTTTATGAAGCTTTTGATTGATGCATATATTGGCAGGTCTGCGACTGATAATTTAGGCAGAAATAAAGATTGAACCTTAAGAAATTAGATTTTTGCCGTAACTTTGTACCCTGATTTTGCCACCCAAAACTCAAAAGAATGCTTTCACTTTGTTTTTACATCAAATTTAGCGAACAGAGTTTACACTGGCACAAGAAATCTCATTGCAAGATTAGGTACTTCTTGAAAAGACTGTTTTTTTTCTTCCATTGCGCTCCTTGTATCAATAATTTATACCTAGGTTTAATAAGTTACCAAGTATTTGAGAATATGACCATGAAGAAACAAACTGATGGCAATGATTTTTTGATCAATGTGAACTCAACTTCCAGAAACAAAATGGAAATCATATTTTGTGTTTTGGATGGTAAAATTTAGGAGAACGGACCTATCAGTCAAATTAATACATTTTAAGGTTGAATTTTCAATTCTACCGAAACCGAGACCGAAACCGTCAGTCGCAGACTTAACAATATCTACATCAATCAAAAGCTTAGTAAACTGGCTATCGAATATGAAAATAACATATCGGGTGTTCCATTTGAAATTTCTGAGAAAAAATGCATATTGCATATTAAGTATTGTGACAAAAGTACTCATGGATTTTACGAATAGAGCAGTCTGTGAACCTAATCCAATAAAGAAATCTCAAGAGAAATCTTAAATAGCTTCGGCACTAAAATGATAATATCTTAGAATCGCTCACTCTATAAACCTAATAGGCCCGGTTTTTCAAAGAAACCAACACCGGATTAAGTCTGACACCGGCTTCGTCGCTACGATACAACCAATCAGAAAGCCGGTATCATAGCAACGAAGCCGGTGTCAGACTTAATCCGGTGTAGGTTTCTTTGAAAAACCGGGCATTAGTGTAGTAGGTAAGGTATATCATCTTTCATACGCTGTCGTAAAATTTTATAAAGAATTCAAATATGTACCTAAACAACCCGAGGGTATTCGATTTAAAAGACATACCATTTGCTTGGTACTCAGAGTGTGAACACCCTGTATACACCAAAATAATTTTATCAGATGCTTCGTGGAGTTCTCAACATACGTGTAAAGTTTTATTTTGATACCTTGAATGGAACCAGAGATATGGACCGACTACACACCATTGGCCCACCCTGTATAATGCGTAGATATATTTTTCCGAGTATTTTTCTATTTATAAGGCATGATCCATAACGAGTGTACAAATTTCTGGAGGTATACCTAGGTCAAAATAAGAAGAAAAGTTGTATGAACATAAAACATAATGCATGTCTTAAAATTACGGTGTTGAGATCAAGGTTTCTCTAAAAAAATGTTACTTTTTGATAGGTAGGTATCTAAGATAATCATTGAATTAAAATTTGTAAAATTGTAAACCTCATTTGTTCCAAACATTTTTGCTTTTGAAATGCAGTTTTAGAACAATCGATTGTTAATTTTTTTGCGATTGTGAGCGGTTAGGCAAAATGCTATTTTATTCAAAACCTAAAGAGTTATACGAAAAAATCATTTTTTTGCTTCCAAATTGAACCAGTGACGTAACATAGGTGCCCTATCGTTTTTATTCCGAATGTCAAGCTCTAACGGATTATTCAGTAATATATTAATAGTATACAGGGTGATTCACGGAAACTGTTAGCTTTAGATGTTTTCTCATACAATACAGTTACAAATCTAAAAAATCATATTCGGGCGTAAATGCCTAGGAACTTTTTATTTAAAATATTTTAAGTCGTGGCCCTTCCGGTCGACTTCCGGTTATACCGGAAATGTTTACTAACTAATTTTTTTAAATGGAAGCCATATTTTTGACAGCATATTTCCATTTTGCTTGTTTTTATATTCAAAAAGTCATCCATTCTCGAAATATCAATTATTTTTCGAACTTTTCCGGCTTTGCATCATACTTCTTAAAAATATATTTTTGCTACGTATTTCAAATTGAATCGTGAATCACCACTTGTACCTTTCCCAGGATGCTTCTAATTTACCCTACAGGGTGTTGTTAATCTGATGTTATGCCAAACAAACTTTAAATTTGTAATAGTCAACTTTCTTAATATATAGAACATCTTCTATATTATTTCACCACCTGAAACAGAATGGAATTCTATTTCAAAAAGTAGGTACCTATAAGCACTCCCGATATCTACCTTTTACCGATTTGTTATGATCGATTTTGATAAATTGCCTTAAAGATAGTTTTAAAAAGTATGAATTTGCCTCGGAATTTACCCATTTAATTCGAATTCAGTCATTTAATAAATATTTACATTATACAGAGACGTTATTTCCATATTCACTTCAGTGAAATACGATTTTTTCCACATTTTTTCTACATTGTTGTCTAATTCGTATTTCGTTAGATTAAATGATTTTTATTAACCTTTTCTTGGTGAAAGGTAGAATACTAAAGAAGGGGAAGTGCATGGAAGTCAGTTGAAGTGCGTGGAAGTCAGTGGAAGTGCGTGGAAGTTAGGGGAAGTTAGTGGAAGTTAGTGGAAGTCAGTGGAAGTCAGTGGAAGTTAGTGGAAGTCAGTGGAAGTTAGTGGAAGTCAGTGGAAGTTAGTGGAAGTCCCATAAAAATGGAAGTTTGGTGTACAAAATTTAGCCTGCGGTTTGCCCCTCGGGTAAACATGCTGCTTTGTCCTATGAGAATTATTTTCTGCACTTGTTTGCGCAAACAAGAACGTCGATAGGTGTTTCTATAGTAAACAAGTTTACATTTGCATTGATAATCAGACAGCTCTAGATGCCCTAAAGGTTATAAGGTAATTCCGTTGGTGGTTTTGTCTTAGAATGTAATAAATGTTTACAAACTCTTTGCAGCAAAGGCTTTGCTGTACGTAAGTAGAGAAAATAGCATGCTGTATCCACCTGCACCCTTGTATTCTGATACGATGTAACACAGAATAACATTTTCTGGAACAATGCAATAGTCATAGTTCCAGAACGCGCAACCACCCACACATACACATCGCATAGTGTACATTCATACATTGCGTAGGAGTAGAACAAACTTCTTCAATAAAATTATGTGTTCTGATCAGCAAATGTAGTAAGACGGAAATTTACACTGGCAGCGTCTGCATTTAGTCCAATCAATCGGTATTCAAAACTGCCGTTTTCGTAACAAAATTGGGGAAGTTTTTTTCTCAACGGTTCTATGTGTTTTTTGGGGTGCTAAATCCGAATTTCAAGTTTGCTGCCTTGTAGGAGGTCGGCTTCACAACGAAAAACGCAAAAAACCTCAAAATTTTCGCACTTTTTTCAGTTTTTCGCTTATATCTCGAAGACTATGTGTTTTTTAGAAGATGACCACTCTATACAAAATTAAAGTAGACATAATTTCCTATAAAATGCACTGGACAACTTTTATTTTCTGATGAGAGGTATCGGCGCTAGAGGGCGCTGAAAAACAGTGATTTTTTGGCTCTTCTGCGAAAACGTCAAAAACGCCCACTCCCACCCCCTACAACTCGAAAATATACATGTTATCAACAAAAACCCTTATACCACGTGAAAGTACATTAAATTTCCTACAAGAGAGTCTCTATCATTCAATTTTCTCATTAGGTGGGAGGGAGCAAAGCGAAAATTACGAAAAATGCCTTCTGCGCTCTACAGCCAAAACGGTCCCTCCCACCTGTCTATCTTTCATCGGCGCTGTACCTTCGATGTATTACGCTTAAAAGAGGTTGTTTTGAATGAACTGATGGCAAAGCATGTTTGATGAAAACATTAACAAATTATATTTACGACACATTAGGTACACGACACTGAATATAAAGTTGAATATGAAATCTGTATGTATTAATGTACATGTGTCATGAAATGAGGGAAAGTCGAACCCAGGATTGGGTCATCACTTCAGGAAAAGAAAGAAGATATTTAGTTTTAGAACATGGTTACAAATAGCAAAAACAGATAAGTTGTATAGTGCACTATCGATGTAGGTATGAAGAAATAACTGATGTCATGTGCGCAGTTATTCTAGTCGTCTCCGTTTGGTTGTTGGTGGCCTAGGCAATGTTTTTTGGGCACTAGAAGGTCCAGGTGAAGGGTCTTGGGCAATAGAAGATCCAGGCAAAGGGTCAGGGGATGTGGAAGGTCCAGGCTGAACAGTTAAGTTGTTGCTGTTCTTCAACTGAAAATTGTAATTGAATGATTAATATTATTATAGAGAAAAATTGATTAGTAAAGATTCATAATGCTGCGAAATTCAGAAGAGGGAGACGTCCTGGACGAGCCCCTTGCAGTACCACTGTCTGAAGCAGCTGAGGCGACAGAAGGTATTAATTCATGTAATATTTTGCGGCATTATGCATCTTTACTAATCAATTTTTCTCTGTATTATTAATCATTCAATTACAATTATTTTACTCGAAGAACTGCAGCAACTCACTGTTCAGCCCGAATTTTTCACAAACCCTGACCCTTTGCCTGGACCTTCCATTGCCCAAGACTCTTCACCTGGACCTTCTAGTGCCCAAAAGACATTGCCTAGGCCACCAACAACCAAACGGGGACGACTAAAATACCTGCGCACATGACATCAGGTATTTTTTCATACATGTAAGCATGTTCTAACAGTAAATGCCTTCTTTCTTTTCTACTTGGATAACCTACGCAAGTGATGACTCAGTCCTGGGCCAAAAAATCGATGCTTTTCAGTGCGCTCTAGCGTCGATACCGGACATCAGAAAATCAAAGTTGACTAGTGCATTTGGTGGGAAATTTTGTGAATTCTGAAACCGGTCAAGTTATGTATAATAATAAATCGTTATATTGGTAGTACGCGTAGTAATTTTTCAATTCATCATGCATTTCTACCAAATAGTAAAATCAGAAAATATTGTCTACTTTAATTTTGTATAGAGTAGTCATCTTCGAAAAATGCATAGTCTTCGACGTACAAGCGAAAAACTGAAAAAGTGCGAACATTTTGAGGTTTCTTGCGTTTTTCGTTGTGAAGCCGACCTGCTACATGGCAGCAAACTTGTTCTTGGCGGTGGCTGAACTATTTTAGCTGCATTTGGTGACCTCCAACTGTAAGTGATTTACTACCGCGGCGTTTTATCAATCGGTTTGACACTGGTATTAACTCGGCGACGGACAAAAAAGAACACGTGCGTAGCCTGAGAAGTTGCGCGGGCTACGCTGCGCGAACTAGAAAATTTAGGGAGAGCTGTTCTGCTGTATTATGCTGTGTGTATGGACAAGAACAACACACATGTGACAACGCCGCTCTGAGTTTACGCTCACTCGGTACGATTTAGTCTTAGTCTAACAGAATTTTTTCAAACTCATTTCTTCAGCATGAAAAAAGTGTTTGGATTTTTATTGTCACCATAGAATGGGCGATCACAAAGTGAACGTCTGGCAGTTGGCCACGGGGGCATTATTAAACGGCGGCTCACCACCAAAGTCAACAGAGAGAACCATACACAGTGGAACCATATTTCCGAAAACGTGTACAAAAGTCTAGAAGTTCCCCAGGTGGCCTGACATTCAAGGGAAAAACGATGGACAAATCGTAGGAAGGAGGATATTTGTGGGGGGCTGAAAATATTTCATCGACAAACAAATTTGAAACGTGTCACTGTAATTAAATTAAAAAAAACTAAAATTTCAGAAATATTCGAAAAATTATAATTTTCAATGATACTTTGAGTTAACTTCAAACATTTAAAAGTCAACTATCATAAATACAATAAGTACCATATATTTTATGACAAAGTTATAATATAGACCACAGAATTTCCAATCTATTCATGTATATTAGCCCTAAAGGCTAATGAATTATCGACTTTATTTAAAATATTCTTTATTATTCTAATATTTCCGAGAAAGGCGTTGGAAAATAACATTTAAGGATGTGGCATTAGCAATAATTATTGTTACTAATGACGGGTTCATTTGCTGGGATCTTGTTTGTTGCGTGTAACATGGTGAATTATTCTTATTCAAGCAGCGACGTTCAAAATTTACTGTAGGCACATTCATGGGGAATGTGGTAGAATTATTAATAGAACATGACGGATTTTTGATGAAAGATTATGACCAATTTAATTGAGTGAAGTTACGCTGAAAAACTTGAAACCACCTACTTTTATTGAAATCGAGCAAAAACCCGTTGCATGACTTACATTCTTTGCTGGGTTTAGTGGTGAGCCGCCGCTTACCGCCCCCGTGACCAACTGCTAGACGTTCAGTTTTGTGCCCGTTCACTATACGTCTAAGGTGACAATAAAGATTGGAAAAAAACCTGCTGAAATGTGTTTCAAAAAAATATCGCCGACTTTAACGCCCACAACGTGAAAGCGTCCCTCTTCGAGGCCGTTTTGTTGTCCAAAGATAGGTAATAAGGTAAATATTATGAATTCTTATTTCTGGTGTCTCTGATGAGTTGCAGAGCAGCGAGTACAAGCGGTTACAGTCTTGAAATTAGATTCATGAAGGTACTGGAAGAAAATGAGCAAAGAAATGAACATCATTTTTAGACATAACAAGATTGTCAGAGATTTGAAGCTATCACGGGCTTACGTAGAAGATACGTGTCTCGTAACGATTAGAGGGGGAATGTCTTTTAAATTTTTTGACATAATATCCTCATACATATTTACAAGCAGTAAAGAAGGATAGGGCGACGGAAAAGAATAATATTCACGCAGAATTTGGCAGGATTTAAATTTGAAATATGCTGAAAAAGCGCCCGGCCATAAGAAATAAATTACAACGGAGTAGAAATTCATGAAAGTCTATACGGGCTGATGGGAATGCGGCTGAATAGGTTGTAACATAAAAAGAGTTAATGCATTTTTATTGGTGTATTATGTTTTACGTGTGTGCCAGTAGCGATTTCAAAGGGTTTTCTGTAATCGTATTTAAACGTTCGTGTAGTATCATCAGCATTTTAATTCTGCATGCATGTAATTCGCTATTACATATTAATTACATGCAGAATAATTAATTTAGAAGTTTTGGATTTAATAGGGAAGAATAATGGTGTATTGAATAATATCAACGTATATTTTACGTTGTGATTAGTGTAACGTATTTCAATTTTTATACACAATTTATTTACAGTGACTTTAATATGCACAAATATTTACAATGATTAACAAAAGTGATCTGAGAACATGGAATTAACAAAATGAACAATAACAGCGAAATATACAGGCAGCAAACAAACAACAACAATTACAATTAAACAACTATCAGAAAACAATTAAACAGTTATTATCTAAACTACACAATCCTCAGTACAGAAATCAAGAGTTCAAACTTCTCTGAAAAGCACTCGTACCCACAACGGTTAATCACGTACGAAGACGCCCCGGTACACTTAAAAACTCGGCAACTACGCACAGACGTACTGACACCAAACGCGTATTGTAAGGCTTATACTCGCACGGAACTATCAAACGCTGTCTATAAATTAATCGCCCGGTTCTTATTATCGCATTCTCATTCGCTTCCAACTTCCAAACTTCAGACTGCAAGACTTCAAAAACTGAACTGAACTGTCGGCTTCTTGCTTTCCAATTTATAGCCGTCTTCGAACATTGTTCTATTTCTCTAAGATTCCAGTATTTAAAAATTCTTCTATTTCTCGAACTTTTCGGAAGCCATAAACAGCGACAAGGTCGTGCCGTAATAAATCAACGGCGGCTCGCCGTCAAACAAAACACGTGAATCATGACCAGAGGCGTCGCTTGCGGGGCAAAAGTTCGTATCATTAGGTATATTCGACGTGCAGTTAATTATGACACTAATTTGAACGCGCTACTGTGGAAATAAATATAATAAATTTTCTTGTATATTGCCCATGATTTGTTCATTAATGATAGCCAATAGCATATCAATTTCTTGAAACATAGAAGTATAGTAATGACATTTTGAAGAGTAATAAATAAAGGGAGTAGGTACTGGGGGGTTTTAAGTCGTTCTCCATACACTATTCTAAGAGACGGACGAAATTAGTCATACCCTGTGGAATAGCATCAGATTCTTGCCTGATAGTTCTTTTGAAGTCCTCGAACACTATTCTCTTTAAATATTCCCATATAATAATAGATACTATGAGCAAATCGTTAAAAAGTGACTGATTTTCATAGTTTTCTTTATCAAAATATATGCGGCCGATAATTCTTGATTATGATATAGCATACCAAATACCTCGCCAAATACATATTTTTGGGGAATGTAAGGGCCTTTCACAGACTGATTTCACACCGACTTTCGGCAGCTCAATTTTGAAAATTCTGTTTAATTAACCTTACCATTTAAAATAAAGTGTGTTCATCGCTCCTGAAAAGATGTTCGATATCGGGTTTCCCATTTTAAACTTCAAAAAACATTGACAAAATCGGGGACAAAATCTAATTCGGCATTTTTTATCACAGGGTTGCTAGCATATATGGACAAGGTTTTAAGAAAATCGGGACACTTGAAAGTTTTTATTGCATTAAAATAAACTTAAAATAAATTTATAAAAAAAACAAAACAAAGGCATTCTCGCAACTTTTAACAAAACAAAGGAAACTATTTTCAACCAACGAAAAGAAAATACATAATAAATTAAGTCCATATTTTAATGCATATTTGTATTGGGATTTGGCCGCTTGTAGCAACTTTTCGTTGGAAGTAACGTATTTGTAAAATTCTTTACAAGAATAGGTGCAATTTAGCTTTATCTGTAGTTCTGCTTTGACGTGTTCTACGGATAAACGATTTCTAGTATCGTTCCAAGTTTGCTCGCACATTGAAAACACGCGTTCAGTAGCTGCATTGGATGTTGGGATTGATGACACAAATTCAAAGAGATTTAACAAATTCTTAAGTGAGTTATTAGCTTTTCTAAACAGCTCTTGTCCTTTTTGTCTATAGCCTTCGATAAGTTCCGTGAATTTCACAATATTCTTCATTGAGAGCATCCATGTCAATTTCAGATAAACTAGCGCCTATTACGCACTGTTGCAAATCCGAAATCGGATTTCCGAATTTAATAAGAAAATCCCAAATTTGGCTAGATGATTTCCCTCGGAGAAGTCAAATCTATCTTCAGTATAATTTAAAATGCCATGAATCTTTCTTTTGCGGTAATCTGTTGTTGTGCAGGAAATTTTTGTAATATATTATTACAATGAAAACCTATGAATTCGTCGCTCAGTCTTTGATTTAGTTTTGACCTTAAGTTGCAAAGAACTTGGTAAACTTCAGGGCACAAGAGAGTGTTTTTTTCTAAAATTAACACTGTATAATGCAAAAGTTTTCATGCATTTTGGAGAAAGAACAAATAACATTCTGTTATATACTTGACCGGATTCTACTTCAACTACCCCGATACCATCGTCAGGGAAAATTTTTCTTATTGCAACAGGACACTGTTCACCCAAGGAGACGAAATAACTAATACTAAGGTATTCGGAATATTCCGAATAGTTCTCAGCTCTGGCTAGAACTTACGGCGGGAGATGAGTTTATCTTGGTGGGCGGTAAAATTTATAGGTTATGAATGTAATTTCTGGTGAATACCTACGCAAGGAATACATGAGAAAACGCAAAGAATTCATGGAAATACTACTGAGTACATGTTAATACAAGTAAATGCATTATGAATACACGTGAAAACTCTGAATACAAGTAAATACATGGTGAAAACCATTGTACACCTGATTACGCTAGTTGTATGCCCTCCGAGACGAGGTACAGTAGACATGAAAAACGCGAAAAGATGTTTTGCCATGTTGAGTGGGCATTGCGTGTTTAACAAATTTACAACTAAACATTACATTTGCGCATATCAATAAATTGTTCCTTGAACGTTGGCACTCTCCCTCCCACGTGTCATTGTAGTTAACGCAAGCATAGGGAACCTACAATTTAAAATACTTAGGTTCCGAACGGAACTATTGATGGGAAGGTGGTTGCCCCGTGATTTCCGTACGAAGGAGAACAGGCGCGAAAATTTCAGTTGGGGTAGGACTGGAATGGAACCCGGCAGCGTAATTCCGAACCCCGGTTAATTTCAGAGCAGCGTTGTTCTGAAATGAACTTTGGTTTGTTATTTAATACGGCCGTTTGTCGTCTTCCAAACACCAGCGCAATACGGACAAGATGCGCTCGGTCTTGCGAGGGGGTTTTGAAAGCCTACTTGATGTTTTCCTTAGGAACAAAATGCAAGCAACCGTTTCTTTATCCAGTTCGCATGGTTTTTTAAGGTTATGTTGTATTACCTGTTGTTTTTAGTAATGTTTGGTGGTAGTTGTTAGTACATAAAATGAAGGAAGAAGAAGTAGTTAAGGTGCTAAATACTTTATGCGATGACTATAAAAAGCTGAAAATAAAAACTGAAAATGATAAATTTGAAGTTCTTGTGCAATGTAAACTTGTGTGTTATGAGACTTTTGATACCAAATGTGACGAATGGATTTAACAGTTTTCACAATTAACAAATACAAATTGGATTACAAAGCGACGCTTTCCTAATCCTGTGCGATTTGAGCTTCGTAAAATATTTTTGTGCCAACATTCAAGTTTAAATAAAAGTAACAAAGCAAACAAAAGTAATATTTCACGAAACTTGATGTGCTGTGCAAATATTGACTTCAAATTTAAGAAAATTAATAGAAACACAGTGAAAAATGACCCTTTGCTAAAAACTGGCCTTAATGTTGTAATTAAAATTGACTATAGACATTCACATCGTCTTAATGTAGCATTCCGTTTACTTCGCTGTAGTGATCACACAAAGCAATAATTTTTATCGTATTTTAAATCGGGAATGACACCAGCTTCTGCAAAAACTTACCACGAAATGCATTTAACAGAGAGTTCCTCTGTCGCACATATAGCAGCTACTCTGGCTAATTCACAAATAAATCCTACCAATAGGCAAATCTATCACTTGTATGAAAACTGGCGCAGAAGCCAGTATGGTAATCGCGATGAAATTAGTGTCATAGAAGTTTTAAAGCAAAAAAACAAGAACTATTCACTTGGGTGTTCAAATATACATTACAGAAAAACCTATGATAGTTGTCATAATTACCCCCATTATGAAGTGAGCATTTCTTGAAGGATACGCCGATGAAATTATCTTTATAGATTCTAGTGGTTCGTGTGATGAGGCAAGTACATGTGTTACTTTTATGTTTGTAGTTACCAACTGGCGCAGTTCCTCTAGCTACAGTCCTACATACTGCTCAGACAGAATCAAATTATACTATGGCCTTTTTAACAGTGAAAAATGCTTTAGAAAATGAACGTAATAAAATTTTGAACCCGAAAGTAATTATGACAGACAACAGTGCTGCTGAAAGAAGAGGCCTTGGTACCGTTTTTCCTGATGCTAGACTGTTACTCTGTATTTTTCATGTTTGCCAAGCAATGTGGAGATGGATCTTGCAAAATGAACATGAAATCCTAAATAAACATAGAAAAGATATAATGAACTTGTTTTGTCGTATACTATATGCACCGTCAAAGGAAGAGGCTGAAGATTTTATAAATGAACTACTTTTAGATGATCGAGTTACTTGCAATAGTCAGCTAATACAACACTTTAAACATTTTTGGGAAAGAAAATCAGAATGGTGTTTATCATACAGGCATGACGTAATAACAAGAGGAAACGACACAAATAACTATTGTGAGGCGTCAATTCGCATTTTTAAAGATGTCGTGTTACAACGGTGTAAAGTTTTTAACGCTTGCGCTTTGGTAGATTTTATAGCAAAGACTTTCGATGAATATCACAAAAGAAGATTGTTAGATTATTCTAATTCTAGACGCCGTAGATTGGAAATAACATACTTAAAGTTTTGTCAAAAATCCCGAAACATATCTAAAATATATCAATTGACTGAAACCGTATTTCAAGTAGAATCTGAATCTGAGGATGCGACACTTTACACAGTATTTGCTGATATTCCTTGTTGCGACTGCCCTTCTGGCAGAGGTGGTCGTTTTTGTAAACATTTATGTGCAATAGAGCAAAACTTTCATATTACATGTTCTTCATCACCGCGTTTATTGAAAAGTGACAGAATAAAACTGGCCGCTTTGGCGTTGGGAGACAATTCTACTCCTGATAATTTTTTGACGATATAGTCGAAGTAGAAGAGGAAAATAGTACTGACAAAAGAAATGAAATAAATGTTACAGAAAAACAAACATTTCTAAATGACAATTTTGAAGATCAAACAAATATAGGAAACAGTATAGAAGTAATTAATGTGAACGAAAATAACACATTCTGCGAAAATGCAGAAACAGTGAAAACAGAATTTATAAGAATTGTTGATATTTTGAAAAAAAATCCTGACCCTACGTCCACTGCTACAATAATGCGTTTCGCTTCAACTCTTAAGAATATCCAAACTCCCACACAGGCATTAAGTTTCATTATTCAAAAGGCGACATCAAAAAAATCCAAAAACATCAAAGTTCAACCCACTTCTATTTCAAGAAGGAAGAATAGAGGTTTTCCAAAAGGTGGCAAACGGATTCAAGCAGGGCGTCCAACTAACTCCGAAAATAATTTAAGTAAGGACAAGAAAGCAAAGAAGAAAAAACGAATGCATAATTTAGCTCAAAATATTGAAGATAACAAACCAAGTGCCAAAATACATTAACCTGTGCAATTTGGTATTAAGAGTGCAATGTTTAAAATTAAAAAAAATCATTAGAACATTATTACGTTACGCTTAAAATGATTAATTTTAGAATATCATTCTAAATAATATTTTGGTATACCTAAGCAATATGTTTCCTTTTCGTTTTTTTTTGCTTTTTGTATCTTTGGGGATTACTTCAGTTTTTCACGCTCTTCTAAAGTATAATAACTATTTTGTTTGTAGACCATTTCAACATAAAATATAATAGTCTTTAATTAATATCTATTGTTTTCCTTTTATGCGATTTTATTAGAGTTTAGAGCAGATAATATGCGCTTATGCCGTTCTGAATTGTACTTGTGTTTGTAGTAACATTCGCCCTTTTAAGTTTTACGAAACACAGTGCGTTGCAGACTAGTACATTTCCTGTAATGCTCTGTATTGTTTGTGGATTTGGAGTAAGTAATTGTCATTTGCGTCTTACGAAGCATAGTTGAGTACAGCATGTTAAACCTTATGTGGCGCTCTGTATTGCACTGGGGTTCGGAATTACGCAACCCGGCATGTTATGTTTAGTAGTCTGACACCTAGCCACTTCAACATAGTCGCGTTGTGATATAAACAGATATATCAAGGTACTTAGGTATCTTGGTTGTGTCAGTACTTTCCTACGTCAAAATGATCCTTGGAAAAATATGGTTTGGACTTCTTACAGTTTCTGACCACTCTCTTATTCTGTTAATGTCGAAAAGCAGATCAAAGATAACCTATGCTCGGTATCTTGTCGTTGACACAGCACACATTGCAAATCTGAACTGCTTTGTACTGATGAATATCCTCACTCTTCATAATGTACTTATCTTAAATTTCAAGCTATTACGACGTTATAGAGGTACCTATATTCTTATTAGTAATTTAGGAATTGGTAGAATATATTTTTTGTTGTTGCCTGTTAAAAATGAATACGTTATTTTTGCTCTCACTATATTTTGGTACTTATATTTTTATTTGTTAAGATGCGAGTTAACGGATTTTCCAATACTTACTATAAATAGTTTACTTTACTCTAGTGTTAGACGAGCGTATTGCATTCCTTTTTTCCTGCAAAGAAATCCTTTCTTCATGTCTTACATGGAACGTCCGATTTTCGTCGCCAGGTATTCTTTTTTTGTCTGGAACAGTGGTCACTTGCTTGTTTTACCCTCTAATCATTCTAACTACACAGTCGTTAGTGCGGAGAACGGTCCTTAGCCGGAATTCTACGTTCACATTTTGTCCAGAATATACGTACTAGGTAGTTGATGTTTTCATTTAACAAACAATAGGTACTGTATTTAAATTTATTTACTTTTTATAAAGTTACATTATGAAATTATTAATGTAAGTAGCTTTTCCTAATAATATGCTGATAATCCATCGAAAGTGTGGATTTTAGTGATAGAATTTTTGTTATTAGAGGTAATAATTTGTAACCAAAACTGAGATTCGTAAATAACTAACAACAAATATAATAACAATCAAATTTTGAATTAATAATAAATGTTGACTCTACGTTTTCCCTTGGTGTGGCGATCCGACTTTACTACGCCTGGGGTAGATTAAAGAAAAATAAATATGTGGGCGTTATGCTGTTTATACTGTGCCCGAGAAAAAATACTTAGACCCCGAATGTACACAAGGAACAGTTATGATATATTTGTGTGCCAACAATTTTATCGGAAACGTAAAGTACTTTGAAAATAGGGTACCTACATACTTGCACTAAGTAGTTAATGAATAATGATAAAAATGTCTTAAACCTATAGCAATTAAAATATTATTCACCTTCCACAGCAACAAATCCACTTTTTTGTCATTTATTGTAAGATAATTGGTAATAATAAATAAGCCGGAATTGTAAAATAGTCCCCCGAGGGGTAAACAACTGAGGAATTATAGTGTACACTTTAAAGGAATTCTGAGGAATTCTGTGGAAATTTTGAGGAATTCTATGGAATTTTGTGGAATTATGAGGAATTCTGGGGAATTCTGAAGAATTCTAAGGAATTCTGAGGAAATCTGAGGAATTATAGAGTATTTTTTGAAAGAATTTTCCAAGATTTCTTGAGGATTTTTCTGGAATATTACGTAATAAAAAGTTGCATTGGGGTTCCTATTTTACAATCATTAGATAGTTCTATATAATAATAATAATATACGGTTTATTAGTTGGAAAAACTACATTAGATCTTAACAATCATTAAACAATAATATCCTACAAGACTACACTAAACCTACTTTTGCCTAAAGAAATCTACCATATTTTGTGAATGAACTTATTACTACTTTCTTAAATTTAATACCCGCACATACTTTAACACATTACATCTAATACTTATTCTAGAATTTTCTTTACTTAATCCTATCAGGTAATCTTATGTCGCTGCCTGTTTAATTGCATATCTAGCACCCCTTTTAAATACCTTTAAACTTTTTGCATTTTTTATTGTATCGGGTAATTCGTTATATAAACGTATACCCTTATAAAATATACTATTCATGGTGGACTTTTTGTTCCTTACTTGTAAGTACATGTCATTGCACTGGCGTGTTACATATGTATGAATATCCTGCACATTCACTAATTTTCTTACCAAATAATTTGGCATTAAATCAGATTTGATTTTGAAAATGAAGATTAAAACTTGTAATTTAATTTGCTCCGTCACACTTAACCAATTCAGGGTATCTAACATATATTTTATTGGTGTATACCTATTGCACTTGAGAATTGCTCTCATTCCTCTATTTTGCAATTTCTGTAGCCGCTCTAAGTCCGTTGCTCGCAACATATACAGAATTGTGGCACAATATGTAAAATGTGGCAATACCACTGTGTTGTAAATTCTAAGTGCTGAAATATTTGAAATACTGTTACTTATTCTTCTTAAAAAACCTATTTTTTGGCCTATTTTCTTTGATATGTATTCGGCATGTTGCTTAAAGGTTAAATGTTCGTCTATAAAAACCCCTAGATACTTAATAACATTAACTCTTTCAATAATCGAATTTCCTATTTTTACATCAAGATTTTGAATCCGAACTTTTGTTCCAGTTATAAACATACATTTTGTTTTACCTATGTTGAGCTTTAGTTTATTGAAGCACAACCAGTCCTGTACTGCATTTAAATCATTATTTAAAACTGTGATCATTGTATCAACATCTTTTCCTGTAGTATAAATCAATGCATCATCAGCAAAGAGTTGCATATTACTTTCTTTAATGGTTTTCATAATATTCAGATAAATAATAAAGAGTAATGGGCCAAGCACACTACCCTGTGGAACACCTGTTTGTATTTCTATGGGAACTGACATTTCTGTGTTGAATTTAGTTTGCTGTTTTCTGCCCTGCAAATAACTACTTAGCCATTTTAGTACTACACCCTGTACTCCATAGCTCTTCAATTTCATTACAAGAAGTTCTCTATTTATTGTTTCAAATGCCCTACTTAGATCCATGAATACTGCTACTATTATTTGATTGCTATCGATTATTTCTTTCCAGTGGGATATAATTAACTGAATAACTGACTCACAGCTATGTTTGGCCCTAAATCCTGACTGTTCCTTTATTATTACATCGTTGTCGAGGAAATGTTTTTCCAATTGCTTATGTACTACCATTTCTAAAATTTTTTCGATTGTTGGTAACATATTTATGGGTCTGAAATCGCTACATTTTCTAGAATTTGTTACTTTCTGTATCGGGGCAATTGTTGAGATTTTCAAATTTTCTGGCATAGTACCTTCCAGCAATGAACTGTTGACGATATGGAGGATTGGCTCCAACAGGTAATTTTCTGTTTGTTGGATAAAATTTTTATTAATTTCATCTGGACTGCCTTTGTCTCCCAATAATTCTATTATTTTACCTAACTCATTCATGGATACAAGACAAAATTTATCTAAAATCTCGATATTAGTTGCTTCAATTTCCCATTTTGAACCGGGAGTTTGTATACTTGAACATATATTTTCAATGCTGCTAACATAATACTCGTTAAACCTTTTTGCAATATCTTCTTCCTGTTCTATGACAGTCCCTTCAAAGTCAATACTACTTTCAGAGTATGGTGTTGCCTTGCCTATCAGTGCTTTTAGGGTCCGCCACATTACCTTCTGATTACTTGAACATTTATCTATTTTATCTTCATAATACTGTTTTTTCTTCTGTCTAATCAGCTTAACAACATTATTTCTAAGGCTTTTATACTGCTGCCAGTCTGTAGTACTTTTTGTTATTTGAAATCTTCCATAATATCTATCCCTTTCATTTATTTTTTCTCTAATCTCCTTATCAAACCATTGTTTATATTTCGAGTTTATTAAAACCATTTTTTTTGGTGCCACACAATTTAGGCATTGATATACACTTTGATAAAATAAGTTGATTTTTATAGTTAAATCTGAATTCCTGTAAAAACAATTCCAGTCGATATTTGCTAGACTTTTGTTCAACACCTGATAATTAATTTTCCCTCTTTTCAAAATGAACTTATTATCTTTTTCTATAACATTAGTTAACAAAATATTGCTTTCTACTATGTGGTGATCTGATATCATTGGTTTATCTAATACATTGCACTGAATTTCTGTATTTGAAATTGCCAAATCTATAATACTGCAGCTAGATTCCGTAATATGTGTTCCACTTCTAACATTTTGTATTAAACCTGCTTCTTCGATAATCCTTTTCAATTTATTGCTATAATACTTATTATCTACCCAATTGATGTTAAAATCCCCCACTATTACAAAACGTTTTCCACAGTCAACCAACTCTTCTATTACTTGTTCAATTACTTCTAAAAATTCTCCGTGGCTACTATTTGGAGAATGATAAATATTTACAATTTTAAAAACATTACCTAATTGTGTCACCTCGATCTGAACTAACCATAAGTTTCTATCAATTTCTATTGTTTTATCTACCAAATATTTAACGTTCTTATTTAAATAGACTACCACACCGCCAGTATGCCTGCTTACTGAATTGACTCTTACCATATTATAATTACTTATTTCTATCTCCTTATCTAATATATCACTAAAGGCATCAGCTCATGTGAAATTTCAGTATACTTGGCAACATTGCATGCACTGCATAATGTATTATGCATTTTGTGATGTTATTTCGCGCGTTAGTAAGGATCTTGGAAATATTTCGATATTATTATTATTTTTTACTAATGTTATTTGAATCAAAATACGTTTTATTTTTACATATAAACAAGGCGTCCCACGACATTTCAGATAGGCGATATCTCATAATCGCTTAGTGGGACGAAAATGGAATTTCGTGGATTTGTTTCTTCACTTCCTGTCACGTGAGCTTAACTCGAGGCTCAACATCAATAAATGTTAAATGTGAGGTTAAATGTGATACCCTGAATGTAAACGCATTTTTGAAAAGGTTATTCAGACGATTTTTATGATACCGCATTTATTGTCATTTTTAGTAAAATAACGAACTTATTCGACAAACAATATCCTAGCAACCGATAAATGAATAACCGAGTGACTAACGCTAAATGTCAAAAGTTGACGTGAGTCAAGTTGTGATTCACATTCAAGTCAACTTTTGACATACATTTAGAGAGTTATTCATTTATCGGTTGCTAGGATATTGTTACTTTGTTTTTCGAAGATATCCGTTGTTTTACTAAAAAAAATAGCAATAAATATGATATCATTGAAATCGTCTTTAAATACCTTTTTCAAAAATGCGTTTACATACAGGATATCCCATTTAACATTTGAAGTTCGGCTTACGTGATGGGAAATGGAGAAGTTTAAAGAAAATTGAATAATACAAAAAGAAGGACAGCTTTCAGATATACAGGATGTACCGGTGAAGGTGGGAAATCTCTCGGGTGCGTATAGATTACATGAAAATAACGCCCCAAGTTCATATAAAGTTTTCTCCTACGACCTTCCCCTGCCGAGATATTCTCCCTTAAATTGGAAAAATAAAAATTGTTTTATTTACATAAAATTCTTATTTTTAATTGTATTTTAATAATTTTCTTGGTGACGTACGTAGTGATTGAATGTCGATAAAATATTGCGACCCTTTTTTTGATAGTGCATTAGGGGAGCAAGGGGTGAACTACCCCTTACCTTCTTAACTTCATATTTTTTAAGGGGCTGGATATTTTTAATTTTTAACCGCATTTTTTGTTTCTCCTGATATTTTGCTAATAAAAAGTTACTCTTGTTAGGTTTCGATAAAATGAAGCGTTTTCGAAAAAAGAAAACTCAACGAGCAAGAGGTACCGTGTCTCTACAATTTTCGTTTTTATTTTTTCTGGCATTATTTGGAAAGATATCAAAAAATCGAAAGCTCTTTCAATAAATTATGTCTTAGGAATTTTTTAAGTATGATTTGACCCTACATTAGCTATATTAAAAAAAAATTGCAAACTACCGCCACCCCACCGCTCCCAAATTGAGAAATCGAGAGAAATTTAGAGAATTTCGAGAGGAATTTTAGAGGAAGTCTGAGGAATTCTGAGGAATTCTGAGGAATTCTGAGGAACTCTGAGGAATTCTGAGGAAGTCTGCGGAAGTCAGGGGAATTATTTGACTCAAATATATATTCCACAATTTTCCACAAGACTATTTGAAATTCCATAATAATTGCAGAATTCTACAACGATTGGCAACACTGGTTTCAATACCGGCTAGCTGAAGTAACATTCTGTGATATCTCGTATTGCAAAAATCTGGCGCCGTTCTATAACTTGATTAGTAAGAGTTGTTCGATCGGTCCAGTACCACTCATTAAACCCCCAATAGGTTTTAGAAAACATTTAATTTAAAAGTGAATGGGTGTGACTATCCGCTTGCATTGTAAGGAAGTATAGAACGAAGGAGCAAGTTGGACGTTGTCGGCGCAAGAAAAATGGTGCGCGAGCCTTCTTAAAAACCGGGATTGAAAACTGTCCAATAAAAAACGACGCTACGTCTTACCAAAACGACTAAAAGATACAGACAGCACTTTATAGTGACTTTCCAGAGAATAAATCTGTCATTTGTAAACCTAAGTTTCAGTTCCTATAGCGTCGCAATACGACCGAGCCCGAAGCGACAGAAAAACCAATAAAAGCATCTGAAGTTGTGTACAACAAAGTCGCCGTTTGTTGCAATTAAGTTGACACGGCACGCTGTAAATTTCATCTTATTTGAACTCAAACAAGTACGATTCGACTAAAAAGGACTGACTGCGAGTCGTATCGCTGGCCTCTGGGAAATCTCTGAAGGTCCCTTGTGTACCGAGAAAACCGTCACTCGATTATGCTTAGATTTTTCCGTGTCCTTCAATATTTTCACCCTCAGACATGTCAGATTGAAGCTCCATCTTTACGGAATAAAATTTCCAGGTCCGATGTTTAATAAACGTTGAAGTAGGCACAAAGTTCCAAAATACGAGTAAGAATAAAAAAAATATTGTATGGGTTGTGCAATATTTTCCGAATTCTTATGGAAACACTGAACTAGGAGCCATCATCACATTAAGGTTGGACGCGTACATCCATCCTTTTCTATCCTGAGCTAACCTACGCATTGTCCCAAAAGAAATTCATCCTGCATTCCCAACTATTTGCGAACAGTAATCTTTAATCTGTGCTCGTCTGTATGTATACAGGATGCCCAAAATTAAGTGCGCATCATTGCTACAAGGTCTGTTAAATGGGCAAAGAATTAGTGTTTTTTATTACGAATAATATGGTGAAAACAAGAAAACAATTGAACATCGCATTTTCGAGATATTCACACAAATAACAATTTTTTAAATGGAACACCCTTTATATTTTTATAAGTGTTAAAAGAGAATAAAATTCTGAATAAAAAAGTGTTAAGGAACAACTCTCCAAAAATGAAAAAAAGCGTGGCTTTTGAAGGATCAAAACTGCCCGCTGATATCACGTTAGGTAGAGTCCATGAAGCAAATTTGGTTGATTCCCATATTTAAAATTAGCAAATGAGTAATAAAAACAACTACAGTAAAATACTCGCCGACAATAATTATGACGCAAAATTAGTTTCATGGCCTACCTGAATGTGATATACTGGGGCATTTTTGATGCTTTAAAAGTCAAGTTATTTTTAATTTTCAAATGGATGTTCATGTACAGAATTTTATACTCTGTTTAAATATGCAAAAATATACAGGTTACTCCATTTAAAAAATTATTGTTTATGTGAATATCTAGAAAATGCGATGTTCCATTGTTTTTGTTTTCACCGTCTTATTTGTCATGAGAAGCACTAATACTTTGCACATTTAACCGACCTTGTACGTCCAATAATAACGAAGTTAGCAATGGCGCACACTTAATTTTGGACACTCTGTATACTACTTTCTATTATCTCCTATGTTATAGGAATCCTATAACATCGTGCTATTGTTTTCTATACATTGTTTTACCTAACTTTTTGTAATACCTCCTTATTTCCAACCTCAGCTATCTTCATTGTGCGTCTGTACTTATAATACCACATTTCAAACGCTTCTGATTTTAACGTTGTTTCTTTTTTTTAAACTGCACTCTGTCATGGTTTTATATTTGTTTTAGGTTCCTATTTTTGCGATCCCTACTTATTATTTTGATGCTATTTTATTGATTTTCATGCTGTAGCACTCTTATTATAGAATAGACTAGGTCATCCCCCTCAACACTGACATCCATTTCTAATTACATCTATTTTCCCACACATAATAAGTTCGTCAAATATTCCTTTCACCTACCTGCTGTTTCCTAGTTTCCGACTCTTATCTATGACTAAGGTGTCTCCCTCCTAAAGAAAACAAAACAATAAAAAGTGAAACTTTCAATATAATCTTTAAATTTCCTCTCAACGCCAACGTCTCGTAAATCCGAATGTTATGCTTTATTATTACTAGGCATATTTATGTGATCATACATGTTCACTTTATTAATGCAAAAAATTATAATCGCATTAAATGGGCGCAACTTTTCGTGGGGAGATGAGAGAAAATCAATCTAACTGTCTAATTGAATACAGCCTGAACATTTTTATGATGTATCTGTAGGGTTGAAACGCTTGAAGTTCTTTCGCAAAATCTAACTTGAATCTAGAGATATAGTTACACATTATTTTCTTTCTTTATATGAAATCGCAGGCAAAAGCTAAACTCGATAAATTTCACGCACAAATTATGTGAAAGAAGGGTCTCTTTACATATCTCAGAAACATTATATACAATGTATACAATTATACAATATTTCTTTTGGGCATACTCCTTCATGTCTCTTCCGATGGTCTCGGTTGGCTGCGACCCTGTGCATTGCCTACCTTCCTGATGTGGATGTTGTTCTTCCATCTAGTTCTAGGTGTAACACTTCTTTTTCTCTGGGTCCCCATTCCGCAGTTTTTTCTTATCCGCCTTCCATTCACTATTCGTGCTAGGTGACCTGCCCATTGTCACTTTGTCTCACTACGCGCCTGTGAGGATAGATATGAAAAAGTGCAAAATTACTAGTTGTGTGTTTCCTCTTCGGAAATTGTCTTTTTCGTATATCACTTGGGAACAGTGGTAGCAAATGAACAGCTCAGATAACAAGTTTATAGCAAAATAGTGTTTTAGCCTCTAAGTTATGCGCATGACTTAATAATTATCACGTTGTTTCATCTTCGAGGCAAAGTGGCGACCAAGGAACGACGAGATCGGCTTTACCCTACTTACCACTTACTTGTGTGTCACACTTGACAGAACAACATAGAAGCTAACGTTTTGTAAATGGAGAAAAAGTTCCCTTACTTTTGCTTTGTTTCCGGATTGACTAATTCTCTCACTGGCCTGGGAATGATCAGCTCAACATATACGCACAAGCTTGATCCTTGGTGTTCGGTGAAACTTATGGCTTCGTAACTCGATGTCTTAAACAAACTCTAGCACGTCATTTAATTTTATTGAGTAATAGGCAAAAGGCACCAAATAATTCAGCGGTGCCCACTTTGCGAGCAGCATTCACTTTGAGATTTAAATTTCGTAAGTTTCCTTTAACGCACATTTGGAAAGACTAGCCGGACAGGAAGGGATATTTCATGGAAAATGAGCTTTGAATATAACCGGGTGAGCAGCTTTCATATGCCGGCGATGTTCCTCGGACCACTCTTGCAAGAGATTAAACCGGCTTCGATTTGAGCCGAGAGATGCAGAGGGAAGTGGTGAGATAGGAATTCCACAACGGCCCAAACGTTTGTATATGCGAACACAACAGACCTGTTATAATAATATCCAGTAATAATGATCGTCAAAAACTTCCAAATGCGAAAACAGATCAGATAAAATGATTTTACCCAGTCTTCAAAATTCTTGGAACCATCTTCGCAGAAATTTTTCTCATTTCTAAATCTTCGGTCATGATCTTTCTTACTGTTTTCGTGTCTAATATCAACTCTTCTGCAATATCCCGTGTAGGCAGTCAGCCGTCAGTCAGATCTCACTAGCTGTAAGTTGTAGTACTTTTTCCACATTTTTACATGTGAACGCGCAGACCTTCCTTCATCCTTCTCGATCAGGCACTGCAGACTTCTTGGCAGCTCCTTTGAAGATTTTTTTGACAGAGGAAGTTCAAATATTAAGTATACCTTCGCGCCGCAGTAATATTTTGATGCGACGAATGACGAAAGCAATATCTAGGAATAACTGCGCGAAAATATTTTACAGGGTATGAGCAATTGCATAACCAAATTAACTCAAATTGTGTGGCTCCATTTAATAAAATAAACATGAGATTTTGAAATTCTTTAAATTTGTCTTGCAGTTGCTCATACCCTGTATAATATTTTCGTAGATTATTTTTTTCATCGTCAAATATAACAAGTGCTATGATTATCATCGACGATATCTACAAGCTGAAGCAAAATTTTACATTCAATGAGTCCGAAGGACGAGTTGAATGTGCTGTTGATTATTAATAATAGCACGAGTTATATTTGAGGAGAGAATTGGATAAGAAACATTAAAAGAATGAAACTTAATTTACATTTGAAATATGGCACAAATCGACTGTCAGATTTGACAAATAAATACTTTCTATGGTCTGAACAATTGATCATTTTAGAATGACGTCACACAATTGACAGCTGGAGGACACACATTTGTTTGTTTTAAAGCTCATTGGAGGGAAGAAGAGGATGAATAACAAAGCAGATGTTTGTGTTACCATTTGGCACCAAAAAAGGGGCGTAACTTAAACTTAGTCGCTTACGCCGAGAATTGAATGAAAATTCTTAAAATGATATGACTGGTTGCACTATTGCAAACGTTGTTTCGTTATTTTGAGTTAAATTACATGAACTCTAAACATCACCACTTTGTTTGGCACCAAATCTGTTCAAATTTTGGTAACACTCACGTGTGTAATGTTGTTTATCCATGCTCAGCCCTCCAACAGAAAATGGCGGCCTGTCAAAATCAGGCCATTCTAAAACAGTCTATATCCTATTCCTAACAACGGAGCACAATAAAGTGATAGATTTTTGAAGTGAAACTTCTTTAGCGGCACCTCGAAAATTGCCCGAGACTTGAGAGTAAAATTTCAAAATCGCGTCACGTTTTCGAGCATTTCGTTACACGAGAGAGACGAAAGATATAACGTTGAGAGACTGAGAAAGAGAGTTATACATGCACGAGTAGCTGAGATACCACGCGTTTAATAATTAATACTTACCACCGTGTTTTGTGATTATTCACGTTTTTTACGTTTGTGTCCTGTGAATATTCGATTATATCCGTGAACAGTTATTATGTAAGTATATTTAAAATATTAAAATTTTAATGATAAAGACGTTTGTATATTGCGTCAAAAAATGACTGAACGTTCCCGTGAAATGCTCTCTCTCTCTATCTCTCACTGTAAATTCCTCTCAGAAGTTTCACTTCAATCACGTATACGGTGCTATACACGCATTTTTTTTTGTTTCTATTGCCGCTTTGTAACCAAACCAAGTAAATTTTTAATTTCTATAGGTGCAAATCGTGTCAAGTGACTTATGAATCTATTATAATTATACCACTGCTACAGCGTTGATATCTAATTTTCAAAATTTCTCTGCATCTGCCAAAATCTGTAAGAAAATGCCGGCGATAATACCAAAAATATTCGGCTTTAGGCAAAAAATATTTTGTACAGTCTCGTAGCAAAATCCAAAAATGCAACCAAACACAGTGTTCCATTTAAAAAACAAAGTTAGGTGCTGTGTAGAGGAATTGGTACAATCTCTACAAGTGAAAATAATTTTATGAGAATCCAAAATCAAGGTATAATTGCTGTGACATTTTTTTATAAAATATATAATAAAGGTGCAATGGAAGAATGGACTCGCCTTGTATACGATTATGAGTTATTCTGGAAATTTAGTTGTATACCTTTCTAATTTTGATATACCTGTATAGTAAGTACAAGTGAATGCTGATGGGATCAGCTTACATTCCCTAATAATATTTTAAATTATGAACAAATCAGATTAAGTATATATGTATATTCTTTCATTATTGGTAAAAATTGTGAGAGAATAGCCTCGAGAATAGCTTAGCTTAATAATAGCCTTTGTCCGAGAGCTAAGAAATCGAAAGAAAACCTTTCAGGAAAAAGCCGAATTGAACCTTCATTCAGTCTCACGCACTTGATTGTAGCTCCAGACGATATCTTTCTCTTGTTCGGTTTTCATTCTTTGTTTACCATTTATTATAAAGTTGGCAGATAAAGGAAACACACATGACAAACTATATTTAGTCAATCATCTAAGGGAAAGCTCTTTGCAGTAAACATAGGGATAAAGGAATTGTTTCTTTGTAAACCAACAAAGAAGATGAACACGTCGACATATTCACGTTATCGACGATTTCTATTCTGTGATTTTGTTTTTATGTTAAAATTTGATTGAATTATCTGAGATTCTTTTTGAAGTTTTCATAAAGTTCATCTCGGAATTTAATAATAAGGTACAAATCTGTAATCTGTCAGGTAGTGGACTGCCTTGTAAATTGAAATTTGCTAATAACAGAAATATCAGAACATTAAAGCAGCCCACGCGATGTACTAAAAATATGTGTTGATTGTATTAACAAGCGAACTCCAGGTAGCAAAATTAACTCTCCAGTTTTGCAAGGCGTTGTTTGTTGGGAGGCTAATAATTATCTTCTGCTATTTATGTTTTTCAGCAGAAAGAAACTTTGTACTGTATTGACAATAACAGTTTCTGGCAGCTACGTCACGAGCATTTATTGCAAAAGCAGACATATTCTTCTTTACCAGTTGTATTTAAGATGCCATTGAGCAAAAAATAATATTTCGCAGTCGTCTGTAGCAAAACTCCAAAATATGTACCTACCTAAACTTAATATCAAGAATGTATGGCAGCACAGGGATGCTGCAATTTGATACCAGTTTTTGATCAATTTTAAAGATTTGTTGTTCGATCTCAAGGACGATTAAAAAGATGGACACCGCGTTCCTATGCAGGGAGCTGTTGATCTGTCAATCGATTATGTTCGTAATAGAGTGGGGTTGCGGTGGTACCATGTTTATTGTTTTTCAGTTGTGACTGGACAACCGGAAAATTTGATATGTCGTTGCTAATGACGCTTTCCCTAAGAATATACCGGGAAATAATGTTACGTTAGGTGTCATCCCACTGAACTTAAGCTTTTGTGTGGGTTAGTTTCGAATTCGCCGGCTATTCTTAGTAAGCCGGGGAAAAAGTTAGATTAGATGACATTTAAAGATAACTACCGTATAACGTAGCTGATTATGGGTCTCATTATTGTTTTGTTTTTGTGTTTATAGATCTGCCACACAATACATTTCTTGATGTGTAATAGGTTCTGTTTGCTGACTTGATTTTTTCTTGGATATCTGCATGATTTTCTCTGTTGTTAGTTATTGTAATTCTAAGTTACTTGAATCTATTCACCTGTTCAAACTTATATTTGAATAACCGTATTGCTGTTTGACCACCAATCTTAATTATTTTTGTCTTTTCTGTGTTTACTTCCAATCCCAATTTTCTTCCTTCTGTTTCTATTTCCTCATTAGTGGATAATTAGAGCTTGCGCAAAGCATTCCCAACTGTCTGACTTAGGGCAACGGGCGTATTTTCTACTTATATACTATTTTCGGAAACGTTGTTGGCATCACACCTTCGTGGCTCAGTGGTCGATGTGTCACCCTCCCAAATCGCAACGTTAGGGGTTCGCACCCCGCCGCAGTTCTTTTTTGTTATGGCGATTTCACATTTTTCTTTTGAACAAAAAATCGGTCAGGTCAAAAAGGGCAGATAGGGGATCGCCGTCAAAGTTAATATTTTTATTAATTTTAATAATAATAACGTTTATTTAGCATACCGCTATACATAAAAACATACAAAATTGCACAACTCAAATCATGAGGTACCTATTTACAGCCACTTTAAATCGGTCAACATTTAATACTTTAATTTCATCTGGTATGTTATTGTATTCAATTACACCTTTAAAAAATATTGAATTTTGTGTCGCCTTCTTATTAAACTGTTTCAGCGTAAAGTTATTTCGTTTTCTGGTATCGTATTTATGGACTTCTGTAAATGGGGTTACTAGATTTGACAAATACACAGGCATTAAGCCCAACTTAATTTTTTGAATAAAAATTAATACATACTTTTTAAGTAGGTTTTCAATATCTAACCACCCTAATCTTAACAACATACTTCTTATGCTTGTGTACCTGTCACATCCGAGAATTGCACGCATACCTTTATTCTGCAATATTTGCAATCGACAGAGATCAGTTTTTGATGATAAATATAGGACGGTAGAAGCAAACATAAAGTGGGGCAGAACTATTGTATTATACACTATTTTTCTAGTATCTGGCGATAAAAATTTTGCAGACCTTTTTAGCACTCCTACCTTCTTTGAAATTTTCTTACAAATATAATCTATATGTTTCTTAAATCTTAAATATCTATCAACTATAATTCGTAAATACTTATATTCATCAACATTTTCTACTTCAAAACCATCTATTCTAATATTCAAGTCTAAATTTACTACTTCCTTATATCTATTTTCGTTTGCTAATAACATATATTTACATTTAGCAACGTTCAGCATCAGTCTATTGTCCTTAAAATATTTACTTAATTCAATTATGTCTCTATCCAGATTTTCCAGCATGACTTTTATATCTTTTCCTACTGTATAAACAATTGTGTCATCTGCGAACATATGTATTTTAGAGGATCTAACAACTACGGGAGTGTCATTTATATATAGACTAAAGAGCAACGGTCCCAAGATACTACCCTGTGGAACACCTACATTTATTTATCTTTCTTGTGATAGAATATGTTCACACTGGACCAACTGCTTTCTATTGGTCAAATAGCTTTTAAACCAACTCAGTGCTACTCCCCCTAGCCCAGAGTCTTTTAACTTAACCCTTAAATGCCCAAACGGGGTCCTCCAGGTACCCCAGTCATACACTTACTCTTTTAACTTTGTTACTTGCGCATGTTGGCAATATTGCGTCTAGCTATGTGTCAGTTGATGTTTAAGGTTATGTTACATAGTGTAAAATAACGGTTGGTTGTTTTACTTTTTAAGTTCTTACATAATTAGGTAAGTGGGGTCCTCTAAGTACCCCGATTGGGTGTTTACGTATCCAACTTTTTTCTTGTCATTAAAACTTTTCTTTTAGATTACGCAAACAATGAGTAGGCGAAACAAGAATCGACCTCTAACTGAAAAGGAACTTGCTGATATTGCGGAAAAATTTGGGGAATTCACTGATTCCGAGGCAGAATACGATAATGACACATTTGACGGTGACGCAGACTACCTCGAAGAAACAATTTCCGAGTCGGAGGATGACCACGTAGAAATACAATCTGAAGAAGTTCCAGAAGAACCACCTGGAGGTTTTGAGCTCTGTGACGAAGCACCTTCAGGTAATCAATACATTGCAAAATCTGGCTTAGAGTGGTATAGTAAACCGTACCCTTCAACTAAGCGGCTGCATAGGAATATGCGCCATGAATTCTTTTGTGTTGTATATAGAAAAGAACCCAGACTGGAAGAAGCAAAGTCCTAGTCGAAGGCGAATGTTTCTCTTACAACTTGCGGACGATCTTGCTCTCAGCAACATGAAGGTCCGTTCTATGTACAAACAACATCATTCGTATGTGAAGGCTGCTCTAAGGGACCTTGGAATAGAGCCACCCTGTTCTTCAGAAGATGCGGACAAGCCAGCGACCGCAACGAGAAAACGGGGCAGGTGTCACAAGTGCCCAAGAAAAGAGGACAAAAAAGTGAACATATCCTGTGGTCAGTGCAAGAAGTTTGTGTGTGAACAGCATAGAAGAAAGCTGATATCAGTGGTTTGCATCGAATGCGCTTCGATAGAATAAATAAAGCCTTATTTAGTTTTCAAATTAATTAAGTTTTTTTGAATATACTTTTCTCCTATGACTTTTTCAACAAAAATAAAAATTTCGAATTCTGAAAGCTACTTTTATTAATTATTATGGTATAACTCATGTTCTAGAACCTACAGCAATCTGAAACTTGCAATAAATTAGGGGGTCCTTGGGAGACCCCACTTGGGCACTTACGTCGATTTTAATCACTTGGGCGTTCAAGGGTTAAATAATAATTTATCGACGTCAACCGTTTCGAATGCCCGTTTCAAATCAAGAAATACTACTACAACTACTTTATTTTCATCTGTTGCCATTTTCCAATCATTTAGTACATACTGGAAAGCTGTTTCGACATATAATTTTTCCTGAATACAGACTGAAAACATGTTAAGAGCGAATTTTTATTTACATATTCTAATAGTTGCCCAAATACTACTCTTTCCAAAATCTTTTCAATTGCTGGCAACACACTAATCGGTCTGTATTCTTCAACTTTACTTGTATTGTTAATTTTTCTAATAGGAACTATTGTAGCTATTTTTAATCTATCTGGTACTATTCCAGTCTCAAGAGATGTGTTTACGAAGTTAATCATTATATTGCATAATTCGTCGAAAAACTGTTTTATTATTATGAAGTTCAAATCTTCTGAACCGGTTTTACTCTGAAATGAGAAGACTACCTTCTTAAGCTCTAACTTATCAATTAATGAGAAATTTACTAACTCAGGTACATTATTCCTGTGGTAACTTAAATTAGTTCTTAGTGTAGTACTACTGCTATCTATAAACGAGACTAGACTTTTGATACTGTCAATGTAAAATTTGTTAAAGGCTTCTGCAATTTCTTTAACGTCTGTTATAATATTCCCATCCACAACTAAGTTATTATAATTAACAGCTTTTGGTTTAGATATAATATTTTTCAGAGTTTTCCACATTAGTTTAGCATCATTTTTGCAGTTGTCGACACTTTGTTCAAAAAAAATCATTTTCTCTATTTTTATTGTTTGTACTACCCTATTCCTATATAATTTGTACACATTCCAGTCTTCTTTGGATTTAGTAAACAGGTACTTTTTATATTGCATGTCCCTTAGTTTTATTGCACCAAGTATTTCTGCATTAAGGGCGGCGCATTCCAGAGTGAGAGGCACGCTTCCTGAGAGACAAATGCAAGCATGCCGAGACATGCTGCCATTTGTGCCTAAAGTTATGCACGTTTTGCTATTAGTAGCATTGACACGTGATTCGAATTACAGATACCGTTGTTACCGTGTGCGATTTCGTGTTTTGGAATGTGCAATTGTCACGGTGGAAGCGGGACGCGGCGGGTACTGTCTGCAGCTGCGGCGAAATAATTTCCAAGGAAAATTTATATTTGTCTAAAGACGTTCGTAAGACAGGGTCGGCTGAAGCGGGCTGGCAAGATTTAGGGGTGGCCAGTTAAAATCAACCCTGGAAAACTTATTGTTTACTTTAACACGTTTATTTATAAGAGGTATTTCTTTTTATTATGTCACTTTTTGGCAAAATTCGGCGCAATTAAATATAAGTAGTAGATCCAGACAACTTCTGTTCGTAAAATTTTGAGGAAACAATTAATAATAATTCATTCATTCATAATAACAGGTTAAAAATTATCACAGTTCTGTAAACCAAGGGCCGGGAAAATCATAATTTTGCCCGAGGAGCAAAATAGCTAGGGCCGGTCCTATGATATGAGATGAACGTTCCCGCGTTCTGCTAGCCCGCCAGCTCGCACTCGCACTTCGTTTTTGCACGAAGTCTAGTCTGGAGTCATTCCATATTCTATTACTTGCAGTACTATTTGTTCAATTTTGCATTAAAAATTGCTTTGTCAAGACGGGCACTTTCATCGCGTTAGTCGTGTTGATAGTTATTTAGTGGTCATATTTCATAGTCACTGGCAATAATTTGTCCAATTTTGCATCAAAAAATTGTCTTTTTCAAGACAGAAAATGGTTTTTATTTCGCTTCAGAAAGGTAAATGTTCAAAGATTTATGTTTTAAAAGTTGTTATATACATATATAATTTGGTTTTAGCCTAAAAATGGGAAAATCTAAGAAAACTTTCTTATCCAAACCAAGAAAAAAGACTATGCGAGCTAAGAACATTAGTAAGTCTATGTTATGTATGTATCGACACAGAGTTGCAGAACATTTTGTCAATGAAATACTTGAGGGACTGTTAGAACCTGTAGAATATTCGACGACTTGTTCTAGTCAGATTTGCAGAGTCAATCGTGATGATGTTCTTAATGATGTATTGTCAAATAGGCATGAGCCCAATATTTTGGAACCAACTACATCAACATCAACAAATAATTATGACTTCACTTGGGGTTCTTTACAGGAATATGAAGAGTTAAGTATCCAGGCCACTGCCGTTGTCAATGTCCTCAATTTTTAAAATTGGTTTTGTAAAATATTGACATTGCAACACTAATAGCTTAAATTTCATTTTGTAGAGTATATGCCTACAGTTTGGAAATTGAAACTGAAAAACGTCAACCAAAAATAAGCGGATATCGTGTCGTAGAAATTGATTATTTCTTGGAAAGGGCTTTAAATCTCCAAAATGACCATAACAAAAAATGTACTGGTGGCCGATTGGAACTTACAGAGGAAAAACGATCTGGCTTAGTCAGTACTTTTGTGTTTAAATGCAGTTCATGCGATAAGGATGTATCTTTTCCATCTGAGAAACCTAAACAACAATGCTGCTTCAGGCGTTGTACGTAATTATCAGTTTTCCATTATAACTTTACTTATTTCATGTTTCTTTTAGGCTGTCATAATTGGACGAAGAACAGGAAAATTACTTTTTATAGGCGTTCGAAATAAATACTGCTTGATTTGTGCTAAAGCTGAGAGCAAATGTATAAGCCCAGATGAACATGTGTGTTTTAAAAATTGGGAAGGTGCCTCAACATCAATGGAGGCAGACATTTTCGTCTATGTGGATGAAATAAAAGTATATTTCTAATCAGCTTCATTTTTGTACCAACAAATTTAATGCAGAATCGGTGATCATGGATAATAATTTATCTGTAACGTACTTGTACACTGTAGTCAAACAGTCTAAAAGCGAAATTATTATTTACAAAATGTGTATCAATTTTAAGTGAAACTGATTCAATAAATTCAATAAACAATTATTCCAATCATGCCGTTTTTCTCTGAGCAAACCTCCTTTTTTACTTTTTCAGTAATAATGTAGGTACTTCTAAAACTTTCCACAGTATGCAACAATTGTTTGGCACATATTCTTTCTATTAAAATTGAATTTGCTTTTCGTTTGCCTTTTCCGTTGTTTTTTGAATGCAGCACATAACCTTACAAATCTGTGGCAACAAATACGTCGCAGTGTAACATGGACATTCTACTTTGAGAGGAATCTAAACATAGAGCTTCTCAGAATGAGCAACCATAAACGTAGATTTTGAAAGCGATATCAATCTTTGCAAACGAAGTGTCAATGTGTCGCACAATGGCACAATCAGGTTGTTTTCTCTGCAATCAGCTGACAACTTTTTGTTTATTCATTTTTGTCAAGGCAGCCATGACAGTTACGTGCGCCATCTAATAAGCAGACGCTGAACTAAAATAGGCACGTCCTGAATACAAATTAACAGGTTTCCTTACATACATCAACAACAGCTGTGTTGGAAAATGGAAGTACCGTGATTTGTGCATCAACTTCTAATTTCTAGTTTATCTGATCAGCCTGTTTATCAAATTGCTTTAACTTAGTCAAACTTTGAAGCTAATACATTAAATTACAACGTGTGCATGAGTTTTTTGTGCGAGTTTTTACACAACGGCTTTATTGACGTTTCAAAACAACGTGAAACATGACCAATGTTTAATAACAATAATAACAATAACCGTTTAGTTTATGGGCTGCAAAATATAGAGAAATTGTAGATTCAACTTTATACTTCAATTAATATATAAAACTTTTTTGTGTAGAAAGTGCCGCTTGGCCTGTAAACTAGAAATAGCAACGCCATGTTCATGTTGTTTTTAGCATAGGCAACATGCCCCCCTTAAACCACGGCTTGGGATTGGAACGAACAGTTATTTCTTTCTTGGGATTTACAATATTTAGTGTTTCAATGAAATTTGAGTAAAAGCTATCGTATTTTTTGTTTAAATCGGGTTCCCTGAAATTAAAGTTCAATTTGTTTAAATGATGCCTAAAGGTTTCAATATCAAAATGTTTGGGTCTGATAAAACGTTTTTCAGCAGTTTGAGCATAATCATTATTAAGTTTAATTTGTAAGATATTGTGATCAGTTATATTTGGTTAATTCAACACATCACAGTCAAATTCCTTATTATATGTACTTTGGATAATTACTAAATCTATTATTGTGTTACTTTCGTGTGTTATGTGAGTAGGTTTTGTTACCAATTGTTTTAGCCCATTATCGTTACTGATTTTTTTAAATTTATTAGCATAACAGCAGTTTTTGTTTTTCCAATTTATATTGAAATCACCTATTATAATTACTCTAAATTGACTTTCATATACATTGTTTTCGACCCACTCCTCAAAAAAGTTTAGAAATTCAGCATGTGAACCATTAGGAGAGTGATATAGTTCTTTTCAGATATCTTGGCGTGTGTGTGCAATAATCTGCGCATTACGTTCATATGTCTTTCTCCCTTTTGTAAAATGGATTTGTTGAATTTTAATTGCTGCCGTAAGATGACTTGAGAATTTTCTCACGTTTCCGTATTTGATCTCACTCTTTCTTACTATGGTAGTGTGAAACAAAACTGTTTCAGTACTAATATGCTTATTTTGCAATATCCAGTGGTCACCAAGCAATTTATTAAAAATTATTGCCTTTCAAGTATAACTGTCAGTTTGTTTGTCAGGTGAAAAGGTGCCGAAATGTTTTTACCAAACAGTGACGAGAAGTTTTACGAAATATTTTTGAATGCTTTAGTTGAGAGAAGGAAAATAATGGTCCCCTATTGCCTTTAACTTGTGACCACAGGAGCGATTGGCCGATGCATCAAAAGTAAGTCTACGCAGCGTGTCGCGCATAGTTGGAGAGGAAAAACGAGGTTTGCCTGCTGCAACGCCCGGAAAAAGGCACAGCAAATCAAAATTAAAAAGTGAAGATGTAACTGACAGCATTAAAACCGAAGTAAGGAATGCTATTTATTCCATGAAAGAAAAGAAATAACACATTAGATTAAAAATTTTAAATAACAAATTAAAAACAAAACAAATAGTGGATATTTCTGACACAAGTTTGTGGCGTTTATAACCAATAGCAGATTTAAGTACAAACTAGAAAATAACCGGTGTCTTTTGTGTGAAAGGGCTAATGTTGTGGTTAAAATAATACATTTTTGAGGGAAAACGTCAAAATGCTCATTGTCGTGCGCCGTGTCCACAGTCGCAGCGCATACGCTTGTCGCGGTTCCTAGCAACAACAAAATTTTGGAAACTACTGAACTGCTGGCGGTTGCTTGGATAATCGGATATGGCGGCGCAAACGCCAACAAATCTGAAAAATACTATATATATACAACCTATAACAAACCTGTCATTATAAATCATCCCTTCCACGACCAGAAACCAGTAGTTCATTTGCACAACATGTTCTGCTCTCACTTTAAAACTGATATCCGCACGCACATACACTAATACACCTCCAGTGAATCTACTGATCGAATCACACCTGGCAACGTTGTAACCCTTTACAGCAATTTCAAATTCTTCCATGTCTTCTGTAACTCTAGTTTCTGTCAGGCACATTATTAGTGGTTCATTTTTCAACATGAATTCGATAATTTCATCTTTGTTTGCATAGAAACTTCTGGCGTTCACGCAGTAGATGTAACCTTGCTTTCCTTTTAATGGCTATATCCGCTCTCCCTGTAGAAACTTACTTCTGTACTTCTCCACATGCATCTTATATACTAAACATGTCCGGTCCCATGCAGCATGCTTGCCGTCTCGCTGTGTCCCATATTTCTCATTCGCGTTAGTACAATTGATACAGTTTTTAGTAGTGCTGCATTCACCTTCGTGTTTTTCATTACCACAACTTCCACATATGGCCGTTTTCATGCAAGCACTAGCTTTGTGGTTGTATCCAAAGCATTTAAAACATTGTAACACACTTGTATGTTCAACAGCTTTACATATGTTCCATCCAATTTTTAACAAGTCCAAGCTGAGTATTGCATCTGCAATTTCCTCATCAGTTTCAATTATTGCTATTGTACTATATACTGACTGCTTCATGTATACGACATTCAATTTATCACCATAGCTTCTTAGGCTAGCATTCTGTTGGATTATTTTATTTACTAAATCTTCTTTCCCTGTGACTTCCTTAATGCCCATGATCTTAACCTTGTATTTATGTTTTTTAGGTACCTGCGTGCTGTACTGGTTGCCTAACTTTGTCTCAACTTCAATTTGTAACTTTTCCCGTTCGGGCACAGATTCGCAAGTTATTGCAACACCGTCTCTCAAATTTCTAATACTACTGATGCCAATACCTAGAGTTGCAGGATCAATCACCCTTTTTAAGTCTTCTTTTACTTTATTACTCCCTTCTGTACCTTGCTTTGCTTTAATAACCACCGTCTCTTCAGTCTTATTACGCACTACTGCTGCGTATGTTTTCGCTTCTTTTGGGCTGTCGTCACTTACTTTTTGTAATTCAGACCTTGGTGATAGGAGCTTTGTTATCATCTTCTTAAGTTCAGCTACTTCATCTAGAACACAGTCGTATTCTTGTTTCTTCCTAACCTCACATTTTTTGACACAAAACTTGCACAGCCAAAGAATCCCTTCACAACTGCTTATCAGCTTATACTGCTGTTCATTAATGTTAACACATTTTACATGAAACCACCCTCCGCAAGTTCCATCGCATCCGATTATTTTGTCATTATCAAATTCAATATCACACTTAGCACAAAACTTTTCAGCGTCTACACCCTCCGCCATCTTCGACAGGCGGATCGCCATCACGCCGGAATAAAAAAAGCACGCACATGCGTATTAAAGTGGGAATAATTATCGCAAGCTCTGGCTATCCGCTTGTTATTTCCTCTAGGAGCCCTTTCATTATTTTCCTTTGCTTTGATATAGTAACCGAGTTGTCGGCATATGCAGCAATGTGTCCACCTCTTGATCTTAGTGTACCACTTTTTGACTACTTTTCTAAGTATACTCGCATGCTATTATTACTAGATTAAAAATAGTGTCTAACACCTCTGTGAACAGTTCTTGTTATTTTCATTTTCGGTCTGTACAGTAGCATTTGGCTCATTTATTGTCATTCGTAATAGTCTTCCGAATTTATATATATTTCATTCTTTTAGAGCTGTCATCAACTGATTTCTCTTTATTGAAACGAATGCGTATTTGAAGTCCGCAAATAAAGTTTCAACTTTAATGTCCTTTTCAGCTATGTTTCACAGTGTGTATCGTATCTACTGTTGACTGCGTCTCTTTTCTGGATTGCTGACAGTATTATATATGCATTGTTTAAAAGTGCCATACCTCTGTAATTTTTACACAATGGTTTGTCTATCTTTTTGTGACTTGCTATGATTGTGCCATTTTCCTATTCCTTCGGTATTTCATTCTTATTTTATTAACTCATATAATTCGTCTTTCAACTTTTCTCTTCCTCTAATATTGGTTCTTCTATGTTTTCTTTAGATACTTTTGTTTCCTCACCATATCTTGGGTCTTTTTGTATGTTAATAATTCCTTGAAATACTCTTCTCATGTTAAAATAGCTTCTTCCTCGCTTTCTACTATTTTTCCATTTTCAATTTATTCTGTTCCCCAATGGTTTCCTTTGCTTATTTAAGTTGAGGTTTGGGTTGTCGTTTTCTAACTCTTGCATTTTACCTTGTAGCCATCTTTGATTTGTTTGTTTTATAATTCTGTCGTTTTTTTCCTTTCTCGTCGTAATCTACTTTGTCTTCTTGCTTTTTGGTTTGCAGCCATTTTCTTCTTGTGTACGCCTTTTTCTGTACTACCAGTTATTTACATTCTTTGTTCGACCATTCATTTCGACGGTGTGAACTATTCCTAGGTGTGTTTCAGCATCTTGGTTTAAATGCATTTTTATTTTTCCCATTTTTGTCTTTCTTTTTCGTGGTTCAGTTTTTCTATATTCCCTTTTTTAGTTTCCATTGCTTCTTGGTTTTAATAACTTTTTGCTTCATTGTCGCAGTGACCGTCAAATGATCAGTGTCAGCATTCGTACCTTTATACGATTTAATGGTGGGCGGAACTTGATTTTTTTAAAATTTTTCGAATTGACCATACTGATAAACGACGAATATCCCTAGATATGTACGTAAAGTCTGACGAGGAATAAATTCTAGCGCAGCAAATACCTACATCAAGAAACATTTTCTCCATTTCCCGTAATTGTCTTCTGACGAACCTATTTTCGAGGGAATGCACCTGACCTGTTGTTAAGAGCCAAGTCTCCCTGCTGCATTTTCGAGCGATTCAGACGTTCCCGCCTTTACAAACTGTACGGTTATTTATTAATATTTTGCTTTCTAATTTTGCAGGCATATACAGAAAACATTTCTTAAGAGTCGTCTCATCGGCGATTTCTGAAAAAAAATAATAGAAGTTTGTCTTTTTGGGCTCCAAATATACCCTAATTTTGTGTACTTATAACTTACTAAAAAAATACTCTTTTAAAAATCCGAGATGAGAGGCCGATTTCCACAAGTTTCTTCTTTCAAATAAAACGAACAATTTCAAAATCGGTTCATAAATAAGGAAGTAATTTGTAAAGAGCGCTGCCCTTGCAAACGCGATTTAATGCCCTGCGTTGTAACGCCCTCTGCTTGTTCATCGCGCAACACTTGGTAAACTGCTAGTACGAACTCAGTGATTTTTGTATGGGGCCCACTTCAATAATTGTATAGCCATACATTACATATTTTAATCGTATATACGCGAACATAGAATTTTGGTCTTGCGAATTAATGTATTTGTGCTTAATTGCAGTGCTCTGCCATATCCCACTTTTTATTATAATTTTGTTCAATTTAGAGTCGATTTTATCTGAAAGTAAATTTACACAATTTGAACACGTTTGTTATTGAAAGTAATGAACATATAGCATACGATGTTTCATCCGTGCAAAGGTTTTGCTCGAAGAATGAGTGCGATTCGGTTACCTTTGTCGGTACACTCCCGCCGCCGTTTTGGCTTGCCGATTACAGTCGCCCAAAACAATAAGCTTGTCGAATGCATCTCTATTTGTGTAGAAGGGCATTTCAGCAAAAGAAGGTAACTAACTACTGATCCACGAAAATTACTTGTCACTGTCACTGGTGTCAGAGACAAACAATAAGACATGCAACTAGGTTGTTGTACAGCAACAACGGGGGAATTTTAAATATACGATTAATAAATTACAAAAATTCATCAATATTATATTATATTATAGTGTGGTCCAAAAAGCGCGCCGGTTTTAATATATCAAAAAAGGAACTTTATTTTTAAAAAACACATTTACAAAGGACATAAACCTGTTAATCAGAGCTTCTCATTTCAGATATGGAAAATAACATCAGGCATATATGGCCCCCTCTACTTTGCTGGCATGCTAAAACTGTCTTCCTGAAATATTGTTGATTACTGCTTCATAAACTTGCATTTCGATTTCGCCGATAAATCGTCGAATTTCTTCCTTTAACTCGCGGATGTTTCGACGTCTGTTGACGTAAACCAATGATTTGACAAAACCTAAAAATATCACACGGGGTTAAATCACACGACCATTGCTGGTCACCACGAAGCCGATCCGGGAATTTCTCATGGAGCAACGCAATTGTTTCGCCGGGAGTGTGACACGTGGCGCCGTTTTGCTGAAACCATAACTGCTGAATGTCCATTGCATCGAAATGAGACCACAAAAAATCTCTTATCCATCGTACGGTATCGGTCTCCAGTCACAGCTTCTCCTGCCTCATTTTCACAAAAATAAGGGCCGATGACACATCCCGTCCAAAATGATGACACACAAATGAAATCGGAATGTTAGCAGATGTCAACTTTATACAAAACAGTGTTGCTAAGCAACAAACAACACAATGGCGAGCGATTCAAAACCGATGATCTTTTTGAACCACCCGTTATTAGGTATTTCAGGCGGAAATAAAATTAATGCTTAAAATACATGTTTATTAAAACCCATTTTACACAGATGTTCTAAGATATCGAGTTTTCATATTAGACTAACGGCAAATCAAAATCATATTATTACGTACAGGTCATGGATATGACGCTGCGTTTACATAAATAATTGTTTAGGTAGGTACATATATCATTTCTGCGATTTTATTTATACCTTTCAGTTTTTTGACAAATTACGATAGCATCTATTTATTCATATTGCACTTTTATTATACTAAACAAAGTGAAAAACACACACGAGAACATAACACCCAAATTAATTTGAGGTTAGATAATTTCTTTGACATTTTTCAACCAAGTATGCCAGAGCCTACTAAGCGCAATTCCGAACGCCATAATATCCAATTTTTAACCCCCTACAAAAAAGAGGGGTGTTATAAGTTTGACGTGGCTGTGTGTCTGTCTGTGGCATCGTAGCTCCTAAACGAATGGACCGATTTTGATGCGTTTTTTTTTGTTTGAAAGCTGACGTGATCGAGATGGTTCTTAGCTATAATTTATATGCTTATTTTGCAATATCCAGTGGTCACCAAGCAATTTATTAAAAATTATTGCCTTTCAAGTATAACTGTTAGTGATTTTGCATAGTTAAGAACGGTGGGGAAACCTAGCAACACCGTCATCTAATAGAATGTTATAAAGATACCTATGTCAACGAGTATTTGATCTCGTAATTAATTGTGATGTTAAGTTTTCAAGTTATTATCCTATACACGTTTTTAATTAACCCGTAGCTCCTAAACGAATGGACCGATTTTGATGCGTTTTTTTTTGTTTGAAAGCTGAGGTGATCGAAATGGTTCTTAGCTATAATTTATGAAGATCTGTTCATGCTTTTGATGATGTGTAGGGGGTTATTTACAATTTTTAATTTTGATTATAAACGAAAATGCTGTCGTGCTGAAATCCTAATATAAAACAAGGATGGATAATTTAGTAAAAGTAGGCCATATTTCAATACAGGCTCGCAGGTCTCATAAGTTGTCTCTGCTGACGTTCAAAACTCTTATGCTATTCCTTGGTAACTCTAGGGATGCCACCTTGAAAAGTCACTTGACCCGGAGATTTAATGACGACCAAAAAAAAAATTGAATAGAACTAATCTTTATTCCCTTTAATTAAAATACAATTGCAACTTCCTTAAACGATATTCATTTATTGCTTTATTTAAACTTAAAGCAATATTTGGTTTTACTTTGGCATGTTTTTAATAAAGCATTTTGTTCGCCTTTCTCTAAGTATCTGACTTAAAGCAATTGAAAACTGCCACGTAATTCAAACACAAAACAAACAAGTAAATGAAGTAAAAAACGAGGATTTGGGATTCCCCGACGAGTTAACTTCACCCAACTGACATCTGACGTCTGCTGATTGGTGCTGTGTTGGCGATTGCCGCTAAACATTGTACAACAGTAGATTTCAGAGTGAAAATAGGAGAACAGTAGATTGAGGGTAAAAGCAGCAGATCTACTGTTAAAACAGTAGATCTGGCAACACTGAACGCGATATGCGTACATAAACTCGCAACGAAATTGCGCGATTGCAAGCTGCTCGGGAACGTGCTGAAATTGCTGCGCCAAATATTTATTTTTTCTGGCATAAGAATTACCTACATTGTTTTTGTTTTATTTTGGTAATTTTGTTTTATTTTGTTAAATGCAGTTTTACCCGGAGAAAATATCTAGTAACCCGGAGACCGGAGACCATATGTCAAAACCCGGAGTCTCCGGGCCAAACCCGGAGAGGTGGCAACCCTAGGTAACTCGGACTTTTTTACTGTTTAAACTTTCAACTTATCAATAAAATCCCAAGGGCAAAGTTTTACAATTTTTAACGCATTTTCTGTTTCTGTAGTAAGTACCAACCTTTGCCATTTAAAAGCCGACCAGCCCCCTCCAAACACCCTTTGATATACCCGAACAAATATCCAATATCAGAAATACATTCAACAAGGAAGATAAAATTGAGTATTTCTTTCCTTAAAGAATTTGATCGTTCCTTCCCTGAGAAACAAGCGGATTGAAAATAGCACATTTTTCAAAAATTAATGAAGTGCTAACTTTCTTTGTTTAAAAATAGCGCCTCTATTATAATTATGATTTCTTAATATGCCAGTAAAAATTTTCAGTTGAATTTAGCTATTCAGTGTGTTGCAAGTAGTACAACCTGTAGGTACTATAGTATTCAGAAAACTGACAATAGACCTTTTCATTTTGTTAGTGCGCGTGCGTAGAAGTACACCGACAATCAGCTGTTCTTAGTTTTTCGGAAAAGTGTCACTGACAGGCCTTGAACTTCTTGCAAAATATTCCAAACAGTAGAATATCAAATAAGGAGGGTGTCTGAAAGACGAAAAATTACAAAACTGTCAGTTTGAAGTGATATCACTCAAAAAATTGTGTGGCTGATTCCCGAAGATGTGCCCGGTTCTTGTTTGAAATACGGGAATGTTAACCAACATACTTCAATTACGCATGTTTTTAATATGAAGGGGTGAAAATCAATCAAAATTTTTAAAGAAAAAATCTATTAGACAGGTACATATTTTTCTGCAATGTATAAGTACCGTAACTATAAATAATATTTATTTTAAAGGCCCAACCATTGACGTAACCTAGAAAACGTTTTCACCCTCGTAACACATTTTATACAGGTAGAACAAGTTCTTACATGGTCATCGACCCAGTTATTGACTTCGATTTTCCCCAGTGTTAGGCTGGGTACGAGAAATGGATAAAATTCTAGTCCCAAGCTATAACCTGATATCGTCGTTGTAGTCACCAAAAGCACAATGTTTGGTTGCTCCATACGTTTTTATTTACGAACCACTATTTATTTGGCACGTTTGCAGTAAAGTATTAGTATATAGACCAAAGAATTTATACAGGGTAGTCCACTACGCGCGCGTCGGTCAATAGTCAAACCGTTGAACTTATGGGAAATTTTTTTAAATAAAACTTGTAAGGTTCCATCTTTGCTGCAACTGAAAATTATTTAAAAGGTTCGAGATAAAGAAAAATGACTTACATGTCCCTATCTTAGTTTTTAATCCTCTATCTAATGGGGTGCGAAAATACTGCTTACTGATAGGTCACTTTTTGCCATTTTTTGACCAATCAGGTAGCACCATTTTCCAGCCCCATGAGATAGAGGATTAAAAACTAAGATAGGGACACGTAAGTCATTTTTCTTTATTTTGAACCTTTTAAAAGTTATAAATGGCGAAACTTGAAAAATGACGATTTCTAACATCAAATAACGTTGAAACTGTGGGACTTAGACCCAATGTACGGTTAACAAAGTGGCACTTAAATTCAACAAAGAACTCCAAAATGCGATCAAATACAGGGTGTTCCATTTAAAAAAACTGAGTTAGGCACTGCGCAGAAGAAATGGGACAACCTGTATAATTGAAAATAATTTTCAGTTGCAGCAAAGATGGAACCTTACAAGTTTTATTTAAAAAAATTTCCCATAAGTCCAACGGTTTAGCGACTATTGACCGACGCGCGCGTAGTGGACTACCCTGTATAAACACATGGAAACAAAATATCATGGTCCGAAACTGCCACGGCGCGGTCGCGCATGTGCCTCAGCAATTTACTAACCAAAAACTAATCCAAATTAATCAAAATAAAAAATTATATAAAAGCTTTGAAGTTATAGCAAAGCTGATAGGGCGATATTTCTGTGAGTTATTTAAGGCATGATTTATGTTGTTCTTTGGTTATCTAACTTTGTAGTCTCCAAGTTACGCTCTTATATTTTGTTTTGTACAATTCCCACGTGCCCCATTGCTTCTATTGTCACTGGGCATTGGGTCGTGTGTCTACAAGGGACGCTCCCTTCGGTGAGGGATAATCTAAATGCGTGATTTCTCTTAAGGGAAAATATATATGAGGCGAATACTAAAAACGTAGCTTCCAAATGTTTCTTTTGTACTTTTCCAGCTGTGTTTTGTGTTGAAGATATCGGTCGTGAAAGTTAAAAAAAATAATGCATGTAATTGATTGCAAGCGGTTACTTGTATTGAATACTTCTTCGAACTTAACGAATATCCATCATAGGAAAATATATTTTACTATTCGAATAGGTAGGTACATACTCTAATATGCAGCATTTTTTGTGTATGTATAACAGTAATTTCAAAGGGGGTTGTTTTTACCAAATGAAGTTGATTGTTTCGTACAAAATATTGTTTACACTGTTTTGTCAGTTTTACGATAGCCGGTGCTTTATTGAGATGACTAGTGCTCTTGAGAATTTCGTCGATATTAGTTGATGTTTTGCACTTTTCCGCCCCTAATTCTAATCTAAGATTTATGAGGTATGTGTGTAGTGTGATTGAGGGGAAACTTATCGTTTATTACTACAAGTAATGAATGCGCCGAGTTGGAGTAAACACTTACAGAAGCAATATGTGTTTCTGTAATGTGCAGCGCCTGTAGGTATAGCCGTCAAACTAGGTAAAGTGCCGCTCAACAGTAGCTTTCATTCGTCTTTCAGAACGAGAATTTGTTAATTCAACTGATTAAATTATCGAATTTCTTAGTTCTTAGTTTCGATGTAGAGTATATGCAAGAGACAAGTTTGAAATCTTTTTAGGGCTCCTTCTTGGAGGGTTGTGCTAAGGCAGAGCGTTAAACCGGCGAATATAAAGGGATACGTGTAATTGGGGGTGCTAGCAATGTCAACATTGAATTTTTGGTGGTTTTCATACATACATACCTATTTATAGCCTCGATCTGAAACTAGAACAAGAACCCTCGGACACTAAATTTTATTCAAAAATGTTCATTTTAGTCATAAATCTGAAATGGTATTCGACGTAAGAGTCGTTTTATACATTACCAAAATGCCGCCAACGACGTCGTATTAAATATCATCAACGATTTCGGCACAATCGTTTTCCGGGGCACTCTTTTCGTTTTGACCAATTGGGTTTGAATTGAGGTGAATTTCGATACAGACAGTATTCGCAAAAGGAATTTGGCTCTCAAAAATTCAGTTTTGAATGAGAATGGTGCATTTCTTCACCCAATCACGTGGAACATCAACAAAACATTTAAAGCAATTTGTTGTAAACGCTTCGCGTATGTGAAGAGCTATGAGCTACTATAGCTCCGGTATGCGGTTGCGGTACACGACAGTTATACTTGCTTCTACGTAAATTTCGTTGTTAAACAGCCATCGGGTAATAAATGCTGCAGAAGAAACTAACAAGTCGGTTATTGGAGAGCATGTCGATCTAATGATAATATTGACGGTGTTAACCCTTTTTGAACTAAGGAAGGGAAGCGGCAGATTGCTCATTTATTCTTCAACCAATTTCGAGAACGATGTTGAGTGATAAACAAACGTAATATTTTTCCATGCGATTAGTTTCTTCGAAGAAAAAAACACTGTTGCAACGTACAACGACCCAAATATCTCTCGTGATGCTGTAACGCGTGCCGCGGAACCTTTCATGCTTACTGTATGGTGCACCCAAGGGTAAGAAATCCATCAGTGTATAGCTACATGTTCAGGATCATTTCATAAGGGAGGACGCTGGTCAAAAATAGAACAACCGCACCGATTACAGAAGGGTTACCACAACACTGTTTTCTTATCGTATATTCCATCAAATTCAGGAATGCCGTAGTTACAAGTTACTTGCCAAATATTGAAGATGGAACATGGAAACCTGACACCGACCATTGCTGTCTGTAGTTCTTGTGATCTGAAGTGAAACTGTGTGTATATGCTGCTGGATCTTCAGATTTCTCTTTCAGGCCAGGCTTGAAAGAGTTGAGAGATTTCCTTCAGATTTCGGACATTTATCAAAATGAGTGACAGCACTGTGTTGTTTGTGACACAATAATTCATCGAAATTTATCACCACCACAGAGCGCAACTATCGTTACAGTTAAAAAAAAAGAACAGAAAATGGCAAAATTGCCCGAAAGCTTCGAATAATCTAAGCGAACATTTTTGGAATAATTGTACCAAAAATATTTTAGCCCTGTCAGAATTTTCACTTAACAATAATAACACTATCAGTAGCATACATAATTTTTTGTTGCTAAATAACGCCATTTCTAAGAGAGTGTTGGCACTGAAACCGCTACTTGGGAAATTTTCCTGCTTTCGATTGTGAAGTCACACGCCTAGTTCCACTTTACACTCCAACCTGAACTGTGAGTGGTTCTGTAGTAGGCTATGCCATTGGCTGTGGCGAATCACAGACCCATGAATCCTTCCTTTAATTTACAAACATCAATATGTCATGACGCATGGTTTAGTATAAAGGGTGGTTGGCCATTACGCAGCTTTTGGGGGCCACTGGTATGGAACATACTGACGTCAGTATGTGGAACTCTGGGGTGTTTTGTCGCGAACTACTGTATTTTTCTAAAATCGCCGGTTACCGTCAGCCGTCAACGATACTACGAGCATTATTTGTTCGTAGCAACGGCATAGTAGGAATTTGCTGTCAAACTTTGTGGAAGATTAAAATTTTTGGTTGAATTTGAATGTTGTTTTGCTCCAATGTGAAAATAAATTATGGGAAAATCAAAAGAATATCATATACCTGAAAGCGTAAATTACAATTTAAATAGTATTTGGAATGGAAATTGAAAATTTGTGACCAGATCATGAACTTTGAAATTGAAACTTCAAGAAATCTGGAAATCTGATCTGGAAATTAGCCGTTTTGCAGTTGACACGTATTTAGGCATTACGCAAAAACCAAAATAGTTCATGCAAGAACACTTTCGTGTTCAAACACTTTATATTAACGAAAAACTTGGGAATTAAATCCTAAAATTTATTTAATGGCAATTAACTGACGTTGCTAAATGGACATATTGGCAGTGTCACAAAGCGAAAAGAATCCGACACTCCTGACTACAGAGATTCCCAAAAAGTTTGTCCGCATGCGCAGAAGGCGACGAAAATCGGTTCTCGGAGTGTCGAACCATTATCTATACTAAACCAAGGTCATGACGATATGATGTTACTGTCAAAAGCGAAAATGCATGAAATTAACGATACCTAGTGGATAAAACGTCGGAACGTACGTATTTAAAATGTTGATGGGGTTCGCTGGGAACACAGGAAGTGAAATATAAAATAAACAATAACCATTGACGCCTGCAACCATGTTTATGCTTACAAGTGTTTAAAACGAAGAATTTTTCATTGTACTTGTAGTAAACAATATTTTGCCTTACTTAATGATTATTCATCGAGTTTTTTCGAAATTCAGCGTGTTTACAGTTTACAAAGCACAAAAAGCTCGTTTGCTACACAAAGTGATAACATCCAAGTGCATAATTGCTTTTCTCTCTGTTCAATTACATAAATAACAGACGCTTGGTTAATTTAATCAAATTTTGTTTTCGTATAATTTTATGCGAGCCGTATTTAATAATTGTTAAATTGAAATGAATTCAGACCAGAGAAGCAATTTAGTGTTTTCCGTTGTAACCGGCAAGCTTTTATTTTAACGATGAAATGCAAACGCTTTTAAGAACAAAAAAAAAACCTTGAATCCTTAAGAAGGTAGATCAAAGAAACATTTAATGAAGTCTTTGTTTCTTGTTCCGAGAAGAATGCGTCGGGTAAACATTAATTACCATTGATCGCTTCAAAGGATGGAAACAAATTTTATAAGGCGAGTATTTCAGGGAAGAGATAAAGATGCTGCGCAAAAATTTGTTATGCGTTTCCCTTGGCGTAAGATGGAAATTTAAATAAATACCTACCTACTGATTATAACCAAATTTTAAATATCTGAAATTCCGGAAAAAGTAAAGTAATTTTAAATTTCTTACCTAAATGTTGATGCAAAACGTATTTTAAAATACGAAAAGAAAACACCTAACTACAAAATATTTTTTTACATATTATTTCAAATGCGGTGACTCTCAGTCACATAAACTGTATGCATAAGAATCGACATTTTAGAACAAAAAAATTGTAAGAACAACAATCCAAATTAGTTGCTCTACGTTTACCTTAAATCATGACGTCACAAGAACGCGACTCGGATCGTTACCAGATAATGCATTGCATCGCCTAGAGATAACCACCTTGTCTCATAGTTAAATGTAAACCGATCGAGTGATGGGGAGCAGTGGGGGATCTTGCGCGCACTGACCCCCACCGCTGGCCATCACTCGATCGGTTTACTGTAGTAACCCTGAATAAATGTTCGGCATCCATGTCCTTACAAAATTGTTAACAATATATTTAGACCACGGCTTACTTCTTGAAAATTTTTAAACAATCCAAACGTTGTTTGAGAAATTGTCTGTTTAAATACAAAGTATTTAAGTTTAGTCTTACAACACGGACAGCCTGATCAGGTTTGAGTATCGGGTAGTTAAGTCTAATTTAGACATGAACGAACGCCAACACACTATAGAGATTTGTGAATATTGTTACTAACTGATGCACTGGCCGGCGAATACAAGTGGGTCACAAAAGATAATGGGGTGGTATAGTTGACCTAAACTATGAGTTAATATAATATGTGTACATGAAATGTGGTGAAATTGAATTCACCAATCTATATCCAACATCGTTTTGGGACAATCGGTATATTTTTAATATTTTATTTTCGATTTTCTTTCAATTTCCATTTTCACCTCCCTTAGATGCACTGGAGGTCAAAATCAAGCTAGTCTACGTCGGATTCAAGCTTATTCAGACTTCTATACCGGGTGGGGATTTAGTGTGTCGGCTCATATCTCTGGAACTATTTAAGATATCAAAATGAAGTTTTGCACGAATGTGGGGAACCACATGGAGCATTTCCCAAAATTTGTTAGGTATTTTTTAGGTACCAGTCCAAAGTTCTATTTCTTTAAATGGAAACCCTACGTGTCCTTGCATAATATGGATTCCCCATAAAATTCCATGAAAATTGATATACTGCATGATGTGGTTTTGACTAAGGAATGGTGAGATACTGACATTTTTGTGACATTATGGACCCAAATTTATGACGCTACTGACGCATACCATCCAAAGCCACCTAAAATTTCTTTATTGAAATAGGTTCACACACTGCCGTGTTTTTGAAATGTATAAATAATTTTATCATAGTACTTGAGATTATACAGGGTGGTTAAGTTATGCAAAACTGAATTTTTCTCAAAAATTTCAAATGGAACACACTGTATATTATTTGTACAATTTATGGTCATTGTACTATCGTTGTACTGAGCTTTTTATTGATGTGGATATTGTCAAGTCTACCAGTAAAATTTTCGACAGAATGTACAATTGAATTATAAAAATCTAGTTTCGTTAGTAATTTACATTATTTTTGACGATCTCCTCTATTTTGTCACCCAAAACTCCAAAAAAGGTCTGCATCTTGTTTCTATAAAATATTTAGCAAATGAAGTTTACATTAACACAAAAAATCCCATTGCAAGATTATTTCTTAAGGCTAGACTCCCGGGTAGACCAGAGTTGGATTTGAAATGGGCGTTGCGCTACTTGTCCTGATTATTTAGCCTAAACATACGTCTATGATCTGGCTGTATTTTTATATGCAATAAAAGAGAATAGAGAAAAGAACTCTCACCAAAACTTTTACCTTGCAATTTATGACTCTTTCATCGCCAAAGACTATTGCGGATTGGTTCGCAGGTGCACTGACAGACACTTATCAAGTCCACGTGGACTGGCGGTACCGCACATCAAAGATTTCTTTGTCGGTATTTCTCATGATCATCAAATGGACGGTGTTACTAGAAAAGGAACCAAGCGCCATTTACCAAATTGTGGGAAAATTAACTCAAAGTATCCATTTATTATAAATCACATTCGAAAATTTTTTAATGTTTTTTTACTAGTTTCGAAGTATTATTTTCTAGGTTTATCTACCAGTCACATATTACTTTTAAATTAAAAAAAAAATAATTTAGTCCTTGGCACTTGGTTCCATTTCTAGTAACACCCTCCAAATAGAGTACTGGAGCTTGGATATGGATACATGTAAAGAAAGCTAGAACTTACGGGAGTAATTTTAAATCTGAACACATTGGGATCTCCTAAACTATCTCAGACACAAGCTTGATTTAATTAAACAAAATTTCTATCAGTACGGGGTGAACACATAGCAATTTTAAACCAACAAAATATTTCATGATATACAGGATACGTACCTATCTATGTACCCGGTGTCCAAATAAGAAAGGATGCCGGCCGTATCTAAGAAACCCTTCATGGTACAGCTATGGGAAAGAAAAAATAATAAAAGTGGCCAAGAGAAATCGCTAGAAATTATTTTCAAGTTTCTAAGTTTGCTGCTAGGTGGCGTAATAGTCATAGTCGACAAAAAAACATGGTTTTCTCTAAAATATTCCTAGATAAAGTAGATCAAAAATACGAATATTGCAATCTTGAATTTTATTTTTATTTAATCTAAAAACCCTTGTACCGTTAAGTGTTGGGTGATAACAAATTACATATATTAACATGATACGTTTTACATCCTTTCACATATCTTCCCTTTCCAAATCTTCCTGTCTTGGGCTGTCTGCCTAACTTCGCTCCATTTGATTCCCCTCTTTTCTGCTGCGTGTCGCACTTGTTCTTCCCACTTCAGTCTTGGGCGTCCTACTTTATTTTTTGCCTGCACTCTAACTTCATACATTTGTTTTGCAACCCTGTCTTCACTCATTCTGTGGAGGTGTCCCAGCCATCCCAGCTGTCTCTCCTCTATTGCTTTTGTCTGGTTTCATGCCCAGCCGATCCATAACTGTCGAATTTCTTATTCTATCTCTTCTCGTAATTCCCTCTATTTTCCTTAGAAATCTCATTTTTGTAGCTGTAATTTTGCTTTTATCTTTCTGTGAGACCGTCCAAGATTCGCAGCCATATGTGAGCGTGGGTCTTACTACTTTTTTATAAACCTGCATCTTTATCGTTTTAGGAATCTCTTTTTTTCCTAGAAATGTCGTTCGCAACGTATTATAGATTCTTCCAACCTTTCCTATTCTCTCGTTTATTTCTTTATCTATTTTACCGTTATCTTCAATAACTGTACCTAAATAATTATAACTTTTAACTTGTTCCAATACTGTTTCTTCTAATCTTATATTCTTATTTTTCTCCTTGATTGCTAATATCATTGACTTTGTTTTATCGGTATTTATTTCCATATTTATTTTTCTCAGTTCTTCGTGGTAGATTTCTAGATTTTTTTGGAGTTTTTCTTCCGAGTCTGCTATCAATATCATGTCATCAGCGAACATTAATTCTTGAAGTGCTATTTTTTTCATCTTCCAGTTTCCTACTTTCATTACACTTCCTTTTGATTTACTTATCTTTATGGCATCATCTATAATTATAGAGAACAATAGGGGGCTCAGTACACAACCCTGTTTCAAACCTATCTTCGACTCAAATACAGCAGATTCATTATTGTGAGATCTTACTACGTTCCTGTTATTTCTGTATAGTGCTTTTATCATTTCTATCATACCTTTTTCAATTCCCCTCTTGTGTAAGCTTTCCCAAACGTCCTTTCTCACTACTCTGTCAAAAGCTTTCTTGAGGTCAATAAAACAGATATGCATTTCTTTTCCCTTTCTCAGCATCTTTTCTGCTAGTTGTCTTATTATAAATATCAAATCTTGCGTACTTCTTCCTCTTCTAAACCCGTGCTGTGTTTCCTCTAGCGATGTTTCTAGTTCTTCTCTTAGTCTATATTCTAATATTCTTGTAAAAACTTTCCCCGGTATACTTGTTAACGTAATCCCTCTATAGTTGGTGCAATCCTTAATGTCTCCTTTCTTATACATTGGGAGTATTATTCCTGTATTCCAGTCATGAGGTATCTCTTTCTCCTGTAAGATGTTCATTAAATTGCATAGCCTCTCCTTTCCTGCAATTCCCATATATTTCAACATTTCCGCCGTGACTTCGTGAATATATTTTGTATAATTTTGGTTTACCACTTCTTGCTCTAGCTCATCAAATAGCAACGGAGGGGAAGGGGGAGCATCTGGTTGTGGAGATGCTTGTAACTTCGGTTTGATTTAACCGAATTTAGCAAACTTAGTCTCGTTGAAAAGAGCCATCTTCCTTTAGAGGACAAAATAACGAAAGAAACAGTGAAAACCGCACTTTCATATCTTTTTTCTAACCGGAGATATGGACAAAAGAGTTTTATGGGCGGGAGGACGGGTTAATTACTAACCTTTATACGTGCCACCGAATATAAAAGACATTTTGAAAATATCATAATCATTAAAATTATATGTTGCATCTTTGTGGCCGTTTTAAATGTGGAAATGACCATTTTTTAAAGCAAAAACCCATGTTTTGGGTATTAAAATATATTCTTGTAAATTGCAATGTTTATTACGAATTCTTAAGAAGATAACCCCACACAGTCATTAAACTCGACACATATTTCGCTGTCAAAGTCGGCGTCCTCAGGGGTGTGCTGTGTAACTGTCTTTTGGCGTGTGAGGCTAACTTATTAAGAATTCATAGTGAATTTACGCCAAAGTTACTGATCCAACCACTGTGTGCCCAATATATTTATAAAATAAGTTGGCTTTCCAGCGATTTCTCTTGGCCACTTTTATTATTATTTTTTCTTTCCCATAGCTGTACCATGAACGGTTCCTTAGATATGGAAGGCATTCTTTCTTATTTGGACACCCGGTACAACAGAAGTGTCGAATTTGACAGCTCCATGATATTAAATTTGTAAAGTTTCTTGCTATATAAAAAATGTCAATAAATTCGATTTCTATTTAGGTACTCAAAGAGACAGGCATAGATCTGATTTTGTATTTTATAGCAAATTTATGAAGAACTAAAACGCCCATTTTACACAATTTCTTGTGTCATAATCTCACCTTTTCATTTTCTGACGAACACTTCTTTCTATACCTCTTTCGTCGTTTCGTTGGGATGTCACATGTCACACATAGTATCTAATAATTATTTATACTTTGCTAACGTGCAATGTATCTATAAGTGACACAGGAAATAACAAGAAATATGTAGATAAACGTAAAGGTACAGAACAAGTAGGTAAGTGTTTTACCTACCTATGCGGACAACAAAATATGTACTGGAACTGCACAATCTGAAAAAATAATTCCCCGGGGTGGTGGCTTTATCATATAAGATTTCCAAAGAATAAAAATTATGAATCCTGAACTTTTATTACCCAAGCGGCTCTACAAAGAAATATTTACAAACACCCGGCTGACAAGTATAAGATGGGCGGAGCTACATATTTCGATCCGTCCCGTCGTACCACATACCACAATTGATTTCAGCGAATTTTGCTGGAATATTTGAAATTTGTTTTCAATTTTTTGACCTTATTTTCAGAGATTTTTGAAAAAATTAGCCGGTTTATTATTGCTGAACGCTGGGAAATTTGATCTAAACCCCATAGTTTCCAATTTTTTAAAATTTATGTTTTTATTTAAGGTCTTACAAACAATTTCAAAAAAATATAACTTTGTCCATCTAGATATATTCTTTTCAAGAATTTTCACGCAAATTTGGAAGGTTTTTGATGGAAAATAAAGTTTAAAAATTGAGAAAACGATTTCGTGACCGGGCATCTAGCCTTAAGAGCCAAGTATCCGACCGCCAACATCAAGATTTTTTAGGGACGTAAGACGAGGTATGCTCCGAAGGCGGAGCCACGGACAAAAACACGAGGCTCGGAAGCTCTTCCAGGGTCGCACTCTGGCTTCGCTTAGCAAAGCTTTAATTTCAATTTGTATTGCAGCTTGTATAGGTCCGAATCTGGTTCGGTTTGACGTTTGAAGGGACTATGCAATTGGATTTTTGTCTGTACAGGGTGTCTTATTTTCGTTGTGATTTGGGGGTTTCTCATAGAAGCAGCAGAGATAGAGCCTTGGGATTTTCTCAAACATGAGCTATTTTCTTGAGTATAATACAATGCCCAAACCAGAATTTGGATATCGTTTTTAGTTTTCGAGAAAAAAAATAATACTTATTGATTTTTATCGATTTTCAAAAATTCTCTCCAATTCATTTTGTGCTAAGCAGACTAAAACTGTTAAGATTGATTCCTATAGAACTTTTTCCAAGGAATTCAGTGGCCTACGTAGTTTTTTTCTAGGGAGCGTATTTTTTGAGTTATGATATAAAGTTCAATTTTTTAAATGTAAATCGCAGCATTCTTTGGTAAAGTACAAAAGGTCTTTTTTTAAGCTATCAAAATGTACCTACCTATCTTATATTTTCTAAAGTTACAACTTAAAAGGTACCAAAATCGTTGCCGTTTTTTGAAATAACAATATAAAAGTATATATATTTTGATAGCTTAAAAAAGACCTTTCGAACTAGACCAAAGCGTACCTACTATGATTTCCATTTTAAAAATTCAACTTTATGTCATAACTCAAAAAATACGCTCCCTAGAAAACTACGTATGCTACTGAATTCCTTGGAAAAAGTTCTATAGTATTCTGCTTAGTACAAAAAGAATTGGAGAGATAAAGATCAACATTATTTTCGAGAAAAACGGTATCCAAATTCTGGTTTCAGCTTTGTGTTTGTGTAATTTTGATTAAAAAATTAATGCGCGAACGTAGGAAAGGGGGGGTTGTAATACCCACTGACCCCCCAACTTTTCTCTGCGCACGTGTATGGTTCAAAGGTATTGATTTGATACCAAGCGTTCATTTCTTTTATTTTTTCCCTCTTGTTTGGGGGTCAATGGGTATTACAACGCCCCTTTCCTCCGTTCGCGTATCGATTTTTTTTGATCAAAGTTACGCAAACATTTTATCGGTATATGAGAAAATGTTGTACAAAATTTCAACGGAATATCTTAAAAAGCAAAGGAGTTATTCATAAAAATAGTTTTTTAAATTTTAACTTTAACACCCTGTATCTTGAAAGAAAGAAGCCTAAATGAAAAATGGCATAAGGAAAGTCCCATTATTTTCGGTCAGATAACCTGTGGTTAACGGCTTGACCTACTTTTTTGTAACACCCTGTACCTATATGCTACGGGCATAGTGGGAAAGTGGGGCAATGCTGACGGTGCCCGGGCAATGCAAAGAATGACCGTTCATGCTGTCCGGTCAGGTCTTGTAAGGTCAGGGCGCTAACATCGCCCGATTCGACACTATGCCCGTAACATATACAGGGTGATTTATACCAGGGGGCGAAAAATTAAAATTAGGGTTCAGAGCCACAAATTAAGTAAAAAATGTCATACGAAGGTGTGTCCGGAAATGATTCGTTTAAAATTTATGCTCGTCCAAATATAATAGACTCCATGTTTGGACGAGCATAAATTAGGTTGAAACGATAAGGGATGATTAAAAAATATCTCTTCGAAGCTTCCCTATTAGTATAACAGGTGTACCAAAATTCATTTTTATGTCTTTCTCAAAAGTTGAGAATAATTAGAAACCTAATTTAATAGCCTCCATCTATGGACGAGCATAACTATTATACGAAGTATTTCCGGACATACCTTCATATGACATTTTTTACTTCATTTGTGGCTCTGAACCCTAATTTTAATTTTTCGCCCCCCGGTATAAATCACCCTGTATATGTATAATAAAGCGAAAGAATATTTCAGGAACTGAGCATTCCGTATTTGTCAAAAACTCCGGACGGTCTTATAAGAGATCAAGGTGTTGTTGACGTTTATGCCCAAAGTTCTTGTAATCTAACCCCGGAAGAAGGTATCGAAAAAAGGAAAATCATATTTTGGAATCGAAACTGGAAGATAAATAAGAATCACAACTACTTTTACCAAATTCAGGGACAAACGCAGATTACACAAAGAGGGTATTGTATCTTTACAGTCTGGACGCCCAAAGGCATAAAATATGAAACGACAGAGACAGAGACAATGAATTTTGGAAAATGAAAATGGAAAATCAACTTGTAAACTTTTATACGAATGTGTTACCAGAATTAAATGATAGTAGAAAAAGTAGGAATACGCCTCTACGATGAATGTTGAAAGCCACGCTATTAGAACTCTGGGCGAAATTAGCATTTTTAGTTTGTTCAGAGTTACATTACCTAAATACTTGTTATTCATGAGGATCATTCCATTATAACCCGGAATTACTATATTGCAGATAAATTACTTGCAATCTTGAAAATATTTGCTCAGGTCTACTTTTGGATCAATTTACAAATAAATTATAATAAAATCCCCGCTCATGTCAGAACAACCCTCGTATCGTCGTATCGGAAAAAATTTACTGGGTTTTCATTCAGAGATTTTAAGTTGTTGTTATTTGGTTATAAAGAGAACATTATTTAAGGTGAAATTTGAATTATTTTATATCTTGCTATATGTTCATTACTTTCAATAACAAACGTGTTCAAATTGTGTAAATTTACTTTCAGATAAAATCGACTCTAAATTGAACAAAATTATAATAAAAATGTGGGATATGGCAGAGCGCTGCAATTAAGCACAAATGCATTAATTCGCAAAGTAGATAAGCTATGAGACTTCACGGACACATTTAACATTGATTCTCCCATAAGAGCTAAAAAACTACTTTTTTTTGCCCCCCCCCAATCGGTTCTTATAGCAGAACCCATGTTAGACGTAAAGCTGTATGCCTTACTTTATCGGAGCGTGTATAATCGGACGGGCTTTTCGTCCACCAACCAGCGTAGTACAAGGGCCTTTATGGCCGCGATTACTATTGGTTGTGCCGTAAGAGCCGTAATTGAGAGTCAGCTGTCAGCTGATGCCCCCGTCGGCCCTAATGTTCGTGCCAAATAGGCATTAACTGACGTAAGTGTGGGATTTTCGTCCACCAAGCAGCGTGGGCCCTTATGGCCGCGATTACTATTGGTTGTGCCGTAAGAGCTGTAATCACCGGCCGATCCTAACGTTAGCGTTAACGCTAGCGCCAGCGCCAGCGCTAACGCGGCCCTAACGCGGCCCTAACGCTTGTGTCAAATGGGCATTAACTGACGTAATTACTATTGGTTGTGCCATAAGAGCTGTCAAACACAGACAGCCGGCGCACCCAAGCCACTGCTACGTCATCCAAGATGGCCGCCACCGAGCAGTCAAGATGTAACGTACAATGCACCGCGATTACTATTGTTTGTGCCATAAGAACTGTTAAACGCAGACAGCCGGCTCCTACGTCAGAGCTGTAGTCCCCCTCAACCCCCCTGCCTACACCCACGATGATTTGAGTATGGCGTAACCGAGATGGCGGCGCAGCCCTGATGTTAGCATCCAACTCGCGGGTGCTTTCGCGATGCACACCCAAGCCACTGCTACGTCACCCAAGATGGCCGCCACCGAGCAGCCAAGATGTAACATACAATGCACCGCGATTACTATTGGTTGTGCCATAAGAGCTGTCAAACGCAGACAGTCGGCCCCTACGTCAGAGCTCTAGCTCCCCTCAACCCCCCTGCCTACATCTACGATGATTTGAGTATGGCGTAACCAAGATGGCGGCGCAGCCCTGACGTCAGCATCCAACTTAAGGCTCACGCGGACACCCAAGTCACTGCTACGTCACCCAAGATGGCGCCAACGTTTAGCCATACGCCGGCGCCAGCGTTCAGCATTTGTGCATGTGAGAAGGTTAAATGAAACACTGTTGCGTATTATCTTTATTGGAACATATTACACAACAGACCCTGTATGTCCTGACATGATGAAATTATATAGAAAATGTTTACGGGAATATAACACCCTGTATGTACTTACACAACGATGAAATTTTATCGAACAAAGTGTTAATGGACTATAATTAAATAATACCCTGTATGTTAGTTAGACGACTAGCCAACTTGCGGGGGTGAATCTGTTGGCGATAATTTACAGATTAACGATGGCGGACAGCGCTCAGTCTGCAACACATAAATATAAATTTTAAAAAATTAAAAAAAAAAATAAAAAACACTTTCCGAGAGGCGAAGAAATATTTAGCATCATACTAGAGTCGGAAATTGGAATAAAAAAGGTATAGGTAGGCCCGGATTAGACTAATGCTTGGGGATGTACGATGTTCTACTTGCAAATTAACGATAGCGTGACAAAATAAAAGTACATACCAGAATTCCGAGCCTGAAACTCTTCCAAAAACATTTGCTTCACCATGGGATAAATAAGTTTATGTTTCAAAGTTGGTGAATTAACATAAGTACCTGAGGATCCGTGCGGGAGCGGCATAGAAAATTTCCACAATGCATTTTCCCTACAAAATAACTTCTATTAGTTAATTGCAATGCGTAGAAATGAATAAAAAAAATACATCTTCAGTTAGTAAGACTAGGAGAGAAACATATCAATAAACCCTCGTATTTAATAAATGTAAATTATATTTTTCACCAAATTCATTCGGATATACGTCGTGTAAACATTTGACAATCCCCACTGTCCAAAAATTATTACAATCGTGTATAACATATGTAAATAGGAACTTACCTGTGTAAAGGCGTCATCTAATTATTTCGGGGATCACTCATGCGAAATTTGGGGCACAACATTTGCCATGTTCTACTTGCAGATTAACGATGTCGTAACAAATTCCAAAAACATTTGCTTCGCGATGGGATAAATACGTTTCTGTTTCAAAGTTGGTGAATTAACGTAAGTACCTGAGGATCCGTGCGGGGCGGCATAGAAAATTTCCACAATGCATTTTCCCTACAAAATAACCTCTGTTAGTTAATTGCAATATGTAGAAATGAATAAAAAAATACAACTTAAATTAGTAAGACTAGGTGAGAAACATATCAATAAACCCTGGTATTTAATAAATGTAAATTATATTTTCCACCAATTAGTTAATTGCAATATGTAGATATGAATCAAAAAATACAACTTCAATTAGTAAGACTAGGTGGGAAACATATCAGCAAACCCTGGTATTCCATAAATGTAAATTATAATTTATTATTTTCCACCAAATTCATTCGGATATACGTACAACAAATATTTGACAATCCTCACTATCCAAAAATTATTATGATCGTGTATAATATTTATAAATAGGAACTTACCTGTGTCTAATTATTTCGGGGATCACTCATGTAAAATTTTGGGCACGATATATTGCCATGTTCTACTTGTACGAGTAGATTAACGATGACGTAACAAAATAAAAGTAAATAAAAAAAAACTTTCCGAGACACGAAGGAATATTTTGTCACTATAGATTGCCTCATGTAACCACTGACCACCACTAGATCGAATCTCGTGAGTTACTCTCCGAATATTCATATTAGCACATCAGTTGGTATCATTTATGAAAACTAGGTGCAGAATGTTAAAAATTTACTAATCTGGACGTTCTTTTATAACGTATTCTTGCGCAAGTTCGGCGTCTGCAAACCCATAAATTACACATGGGAATGCTATTCTTTGATATAGGTACATGATGCAATGTGGCCAAATTAGTAGAATCGACGCGTTATTATTTTAATGAAACATAAACAATAATAAATTCATGTCCGAATTGAAAGTCTTATCAAAACAAATCATTATTTAGATTACCGAAGACACCCTGTGGGTAATAAAAATGACAATTTATAATGCTGACTCAATAAATAATTTCTGTTTAGGTATTTTATGTATGTCAGATCGAAAATTAATTCTGGAACATCATGAATCAAGTAATGTTAAAATACGACAAGATCGTGTACTTAAATTAGGTGCGAAATAATAATAAGAAATTTCCAGAAAGTTATTAATATATGGAAGGAATGGGGTGCGAGGAGTTAAACGATTATTATAAATACTACAAGACGTGTACTTAAATTCGGAGGGAATGGGGTGCGAGGGGTTAAACGATTATCTATATGACAAGACCGTGTACTTAAATTCAATTAAGTTCTTCCATAGTGGGCGAACATATTTCTCTGTTCATGTAAGGACACGGGCAAGTACGGAGATACTAATAGATACTTCTATAAATAAAGTGTGTCCTTGTTGGAAGTCGGTACGTAAAACATGTGGCTAGCTTATAGACAACAAAACTGGCCCCATTCTGTGGACCTGAGTAGCGCCATACAACGATTAGAATGCCAGCCTACCGATTTATCCTTCGAGGCGAGTCACGAAGCAGTGTATGGAAAAGGTGATCTCAGATCTGTATTCGGAACAAGATCTAAAAGAGCTGGCTGAACAGTATGAATACTCCCTCGATACATTTTTAAATACCATGGTCACTGAGGGCAACGAGCATTTCTTAGAAGACATTGTCAAATATCTGCCGGACGAAGTTATCGTAAAACATAATTTGATCCGTTTGCTGAAGCCGTAGGTATTTTATGTATGTCAGACCGAAAATTAATTCTGGAACATCAAAAGCGGTTATGCGGAATAATAATAATAATAAGAAATTTCCAGAAAGTTATTAATAGGTATATGGAAGGAATGGGGTGCGAGGGGTTAAAGACTATTACTATAAATACAACAGGACCGGTGCATACACATATACACAACTAAATATTCCCGCTTTACTTCTGATACCCGAGGTACGAAGGCATAAATATTTCACAACATACTAGAGAACCTCTATTAGTTCATTGCAAATACATACATGTAGATATGAGTCAAAAATGCAACTTCAATTTATTAGTAGGACTAGGTAAGAAACATGTCAGAAAACCCTGGTATTCAATAAATGTATTTTATTTCCATCAAATTCATTCGGATATACGTTCTATACAAACATTCGACAATCCTCACTGCCCTATGACGTAACAACATTTCTTAGAAGACATTGTCAAATATCTGACGGGTGAAGTTATTGTAAAACATAATTTGATCCGTTTGCTGAAGCCGCAGGAATAATCTTATGTAAATAAAATATATGTATACCTGCTGTATGTTTGTAACAAATAAAAGTAACTGCTAGTAAGTACCTACCGTGTATAATATTTTATTTTGCATTTTTAAATTGACCCCAAGAGATTAGTATAATAACCACTATACACACATACACATCCCACGCAATGCTCTAAAGTAAAGTAAATAAATAAGGACGCCGAACTTGTATCTGTAGGTACCTACCTTAAGTATGTCAACTTAAAAGAACCGCATAAAAATTAATTGTGTATAAACAGATCTGGAAATGCATAGTCTTATGTGTATATACAACTAAATATTCCCGCTTTATCTATGTTACTTAATGAAGTCTGCGAAAATCTAAACAGAAAAATTCTTACGTTCACGTACCTCTATCTACTTACCTTAGCATCAAACCCAGAGAGATACTTGAAGATTGTGTTGAATAGTCTCCATGCTTGCTAAAGGGATATCTATTTATTCCAAAGACTGGTTCGACGTACCCCACACTTTTTTTAGGTGGGTACATAGTTTTATAAACCGAAATTGCATTTTTTCTACTTACTAATAACTGAATATGAGTGTGCTTTTCTTCTTCTTATACAGGTAAATTCTAGGGAGCCGTCAAAGAAGTCGCTCGCATGTGCGTGGGAAGTTTTAAAATTTGTGATTAGGACCCAATGAACTATACAGTTTCATAATATTATTCCTTTGCGAACTAATGTTTGTTTTGATAAAAATCGCCAAATACAAACATGGTTAGGTATACTAATATAATTATTCTGTAACATCTGCCCATATATGGTAATTTAAAGAACTCGCGGACATTTCGCTTGACCACGCACGAAGTGGAATTAACATTCATTTACCACCGTGGGCTATGGTAATTACTAAATAGCGCTATTCTTGTGTTTTCAATTTTATGAGTTATAGCACATGGACAGACTTACGTGTTGGGCTTTAGGTGATCTGGGATTCACCCTTCCATATAATAATGCCTATTTAGATATATTTATGCATTTCAAATCAAAAATTCTAGAACATTATAATAATTTTAAAAAGTTTTCGTATGAGACAAAGTAGGGAGCGCCGAAATAATATATTAGAGTTGTCACCAACAGCAGACGCCACCGTCGCGTCGGGATGAACGTTCATGCTAAATGGGCTTTAACCCATAAGAGTAGTAAAATTATGTCATGTGTCATGGACGCCCACCCGTAAGCCCTGTTTCGGTCAAACGTAGATCATCATCATACCGCTCCGCCACTCTTATTCCCTTATGGTCGAGTGACGTCATGGGTTGAGATGTCACTTCCAGCCAAACCGGATCTGCGGTTTTGCCAATGCACTTTACTTGCGGTTCCCAGCTAGGTTTTACCAATTACTTTCAGATCCCAACTAGGTTTTGCCATTACGCTGAGAGGGCTCTTGCCCTGTGTACTAGAATCTGCAGTATTACCAAGCGGACTTTTGTAACACATTGTATGTGTATACAGGTGTATACACCTGTATGTACTAACAGATGTAACACAAAGGCCTTGTATATACGAGCAGATAAAACACAAGGGTCCTATATGTACCATGCTATGTGCCCCTCCGGAATCACATTACATGATTGACACAACTTTTGTTCCCAACCGCTGGACCAATCAGAAGACAGGAACAAGATGGCCGCCATTGCAACGTGACGTCAGCGCCCGACGTCAACGTCCACGCGGGCTTTAAGCCTTGTCTAAACTTGTCGCTGCACTGAACGCCCCGCGGATGTTGACGTCGGGCGCTGACGTCACGTTGCAATGGCGGCCATCTTGTTCCTGTCTTCTGATTGGTCCAGCGGTTGGGAACAAAAGTTGTGTCAATCATGTAATGTGATTCCGGAGGGGCACATAGCATGGTACATATAGGACCCTTGTGTTTTATCTGCTCGTATATACAAGGCCTTTGTGTTACATCTGTTAGTACATACAGGTGTATACACCTGTATACACATACAATGTGTTACAAAAGTCCGCTTGGTAATACTGCAGATTCTAGTACACAGGGCAAGAGCCCTCTCAGCGTAATGGCAAAACCTAGTTGGGATCTGAAAGTAATTGGTAAAACCTAGCTGGGAACCGCAAGTAAAGTGCATTGGCAAAACCGCAGATCCGGTTTGGCTGGAAGTGACATCTCAACCCATGACGTCACTCGACCATAAGGGAATAAGAGTGGCGGAGCGGTATGATGATGATCTACGTTTGACCGAAACAGGGCTTACGGGTGGGCGTCCATGACACATGACATAATTTTACTACTCTTATGGGTTAAAGCCCATTTAGCATGAACGTTCATCCCGACGCGACGGTGGCGTCTGCTGTTGGTGACAACTCTAATATATTATTTCGGCGCTCCCTACTTTGTCTCATACGAAAACTTTTTAAAATTATTATAATGTTCTAGAATTTTTGATTTGAAATGCATAAATATATCTAAATAGGCATTATTATATGGAAGGGTGAATCCCAGATCACCTAAAGCCCAACACGTAAGTCTGTCCATGTGCTATAACTCATAAAATTGAAAACACAAGAATAGCGCTATTTAGTAATTACCATAGCCCACGGTGGTAAATGAATGTTAATTCCACTTCGTGCGTGGTCAAGCGAAATGTCCGCGAGTTCTTTAAATTACCATATATGGGCAGATGTTACAGAATAATTATATTAGTATACCTAACCATGTTTGTATTTGGCGATTTTTATCAAAACAAACATTAGTTCGCAAAGGAATAATATTATGAAACTGTATAGTTCATTGGGTCCTAATCACAAATTTTAAAACTTCCCACGCACATGCGAGCGACTTCTTTGACGGCTCCCTAGAATTTACCTGTATAAGAAGAAGAAAAGCACACTCATATTCAGTTATTAGTAAGTAGAAAAAATGCAATTTCGGTTTATAAAACTATGTACCCACCTAAAAAAAGTGTGGGGTACGTCGAACCAGTCTTTGGAATAAATAGATATCCCTTTAGCAAGCATGGAGACTATTCAACACAATCTTCAAGTATCTCTCTGGGTTTGATGCTAAGGTAAGTAGATAGAGGTACGTGAACGTAAGAATTTTTCTGTTTAGATTTTCGCAGACTTCATTAAGTAACATAGATAAAGCGGGAATATTTAGTTGTATATACACATAAGACTATGCATTTCCAGATCTGTTTATACACAATTAATTTTTATGCGGTTCTTTTAAGTTGACATACTTAAGGTAGGTACCTACAGATACAAGTTCGGCGTCCTTATTTATTTACTTTACTTTAGAGCATTGCGTGGGATGTGTATGTGTGTATAGTGGTTATTATACTAATCTCTTGGGGTCAATTTAAAAATGCAAAATAAAATATTATACACGGTAGGTACTTACTAGCAGTTACTTTTATTTGTTACAAACATACAGCAGGTATACATATATTTTATTTACATAAGATTATTCCTGCGGCTTCAGCAAACGGATCAAATTATGTTTTACAATAACTTCACCCGTCAGATATTTGACAATGTCTTCTAAGAAATGTTGTTACGTCATAGGGCAGTGAGGATTGTCGAATGTTTGTATAGAACGTATATCCGAATGAATTTGATGGAAATAAAATACATTTATTGAATACCAGGGTTTTCTGACATGTTTCTTACCTAGTCCTACTAATAAATTGAAGTTGCATTTTTGACTCATATCTACATGTATGTATTTGCAATGAACTAATAGAGGTTCTCTAGTATGTTGTGAAATATTTATGCCTTCGTACCTCGGGTATCAGAAGTAAAGCGGGAATATTTAGTTGTGTATATGTGTATGCACCGGTCCTGTTGTATTTATAGTAATAGTCTTTAACCCCTCGCACCCCATTCCTTCCATATACCTATTAATAACTTTCTGGAAATTTCTTATTATTATTATTATTCCGCATAACCGCTTTTGATGTTCCAGAATTAATTTTCGGTCTGACATACATAAAATACCTACGGCTTCAGCAAACGGATCAAATTATGTTTTACGATAACTTCGTCCGGCAGATATTTGACAATGTCTTCTAAGAAATGCTCGTTGCCCTCAGTGACCATGGTATTTAAAAATGTATCGAGGGAGTATTCATACTGTTCAGCCAGCTCTTTTAGATCTTGTTCCGAATACAGATCTGAGATCACCTTTTCCATACACTGCTTCGTGACTCGCCTCGAAGGATAAATCGGTAGGCTGGCATTCTAATCGTTGTATGGCGCTACTCAGGTCCACAGAATGGGGCCAGTTTTGTTGTCTATAAGCTAACCACATGTTTTACGTACCGACTTCCAACAAGGACACACTTTATTTATAGAAGTATCTATTAGTATCTCCGTACTTGCCCGTGTCCTTACATGAACAGAGAAATATGTTCGCCCACTATGGAAGAACTTAATTGAATTTAAGTACACGGTCTTGTCATATAGATAATCGTTTAACCCCTCGCACCCCATTCCCTCCGAATTTAAGTACACGTCTTGTAGTATTTATAATAATCGTTTAACTCCTCGCACCCCATTCCTTCCATATATTAATAACTTTCTGGAAATTTCTTATTATTATTTCGCACCTAATTTAAGTACACGATCTTGTCGTATTTTAACATTACTTGATTCATGATGTTCCAGAATTAATTTTCGATCTGACATACATAAAATACCTAAACAGAAATTATTTATTGAGTCAGCATTATAAATTGTCATTTTTATTACCCACAGGGTGTCTTCGGTAATCTAAATAATGATTTGTTTTGATAAGACTTTCAATTCGGACATGAATTTATTATTGTTTATGTTTCATTAAAATAATAACGCGTCGATTCTACTAATTTGGCCACATTGCATCATGTACCTATATCAAAGAATAGCATTCCCATGTGTAATTTATGGGTTTGCAGACGCCGAACTTGCGCAAGAATACGTTATAAAAGAACGTCCAGATTAGTAAATTTTTAACATTCTGCACCTAGTTTTCATAAATGATACCAACTGATGTGCTAATATGAATATTCGGAGAGTAACTCACGAGATTCGATCTAGTGGTGGTCAGTGGTTACATGAGGCAATCTATAGTGACAAAATATTCCTTCGTGTCTCGGAAAGTTTTTTTTTATTTACTTTTATTTTGTTACGTCATCGTTAATCTACTCGTACAAGTAGAACATGGCAATATATCGTGCCCAAAATTTTACATGAGTGATCCCCGAAATAATTAGACACAGGTAAGTTCCTATTTATAAATATTATACACGATCATAATAATTTTTGGATAGTGAGGATTGTCAAATGTTTGTTGTACGTATATCCGAATGAATTTGGTGGAAAATAATAAATTATAATTTACATTTATGGAATACCAGGGTTTGCTGATATGTTTCCCACCTAGTCTTACTAATTGAAGTTGTATTTTTTGATTCATATCTACATATTGCAATTAACTAATTGGTGGAAAATATAATTTACATTTATTAAATACCAGGGTTTATTGATATGTTTCTCACCTAGTCTTACTAATTTAAGTTGTATTTTTTTATTCATTTCTACATATTGCAATTAACTAACAGAGGTTATTTTGTAGGGAAAATGCATTGTGGAAATTTTCTATGCCGCCCCGCACGGATCCTCAGGTACTTACGTTAATTCACCAACTTTGAAACAGAAACGTATTTATCCCATCGCGAAGCAAATGTTTTTGGAATTTGTTACGACATCGTTAATCTGCAAGTAGAACATGGCAAATGTTGTGCCCCAAATTTCGCATGAGTGATCCCCGAAATAATTAGATGACGCCTTTACACAGGTAAGTTCCTATTTACATATGTTATACACGATTGTAATAATTTTTGGACAGTGGGGATTGTCAAATGTTTACACGACGTATATCCGAATGAATTTGGTGAAAAATATAATTTACATTTATTAAATACGAGGGTTTATTGATATGTTTCTCTCCTAGTCTTACTAACTGAAGATGTATTTTTTTTATTCATTTCTACGCATTGCAATTAACTAATAGAAGTTATTTTGTAGGGAAAATGCATTGTGGAAATTTTCTATGCCGCTCCCGCACGGATCCTCAGGTACTTATGTTAATTCACCAACTTTGAAACATAAACTTATTTATCCCATGGTGAAGCAAATGTTTTTGGAAGAGTTTCAGGCTCGGAATTCTGGTATGTACTTTTATTTTGTCACGCTATCGTTAATTTGCAAGTAGAACATCGTACATCCCCAAGCATTAGTCTAATCCGGGCCTACCTATACCTTTTTTATTCCAATTTCCGACTCTAGTATGATGCTAAATATTTCTTCGCCTCTCGGAAAGTGTTTTTTATTTTTTTTTTTAATTTTTTAAAATTTATATTTATGTGTTGCAGACTGAGCGCTGTCCGCCATCGTTAATCTGTAAATTATCGCCAACAGATTCACCCCCGCAAGTTGGCTAGTCGTCTAACTAACATACAGGGTATTATTTAATTATAGTCCATTAACACTTTGTTCGATAAAATTTCATCGTTGTGTAAGTACATACAGGGTGTTATATTCCCGTAAACATTTTCTATATAATTTCATCATGTCAGGACATACAGGGTCTGTTGTGTAATATGTTCCAATAAAGATAATACGCAACAGTGTTTCATTTAACCTTCTCACATGCACAAATGCTGAACGCTGGCGCCGGCGTATGGCTAAACGTTGGCGCCATCTTGGGTGACGTAGCAGTGACTTGGGTGTCCGCGTGAGCCTTAAGTTGGATGCTGACGTCAGGGCTGCGCCGCCATCTTGGTTACGCCATACTCAAATCATCGTAGATGTAGGCAGGGGGGTTGAGGGGAGCTAGAGCTCTGACGTAGGGGCCGACTGTCTGCGTTTGACAGCTCTTATGGCACAACCAATAGTAATCGCGGTGCATTGTATGTTACATCTTGGCTGCTCGGTGGCGGCCATCTTGGGTGACGTAGCAGTGGCTTGGGTGTGCATCGCGAAAGCACCCGCGAGTTGGATGCTAACATCAGGGCTGCGCCGCCATCTCGGTTACGCCATACTCAAATCATCGTGGGTGTAGGCAGGGGGGTTGAGTCGGACTAGAGCTCTGACGTAGGAGCCGGCTGTCTGCGTTTAACAGTTCTTATGGCACAAACAATAGTATAATCGCGGTGCATTGTATGTTACATCTTGACTGCTCGGTGGCGGCCATCTTGGATGACGTAGCAGTGGCTTGGGTGTGCCGGCTGTCTGTGTTTGACAGTTCTTATTGCACAACCAATAGTAATCGCGGCGCAACAGCAGCGATTCCCCTCGCCGAGCTGCTTAATTTGATACCCCACATGCCGTACTTACGTTCCTTATGAGTTAATGCCTATTTGACACTAACGTTAGGGCCGGTATAACAATGTATACGAAACTATACTTTATTCACGTTCGCGCTAGCGTTTGCGCCAGCGCGAACGCTAACGTCAGGATTGCGCGCAAGTAGAGGTCCATGATTAACGTTGGTTGTGCTATAAGAGCAGCTCTTATGGCACAATCAATAGTAATTACGTCAGTTAATGCCCATTTGACACAAGCGTTAGGGCCGCGTCAGCGCTGGCGCTGGCGCTAGCGTTAACGCTAACGTTAGGATCGGCCGGTGATTACAGCTCTTACGGCACAACCAATAGTAATCGCGGCCATAAAGGCCCACGCTGCTTGGTGGACGAAAATCCCACACTTACGTCAGTTAATGCCTATTTGGCACGAACATTAGGGCCGACGGGGGCATCAGCTGACAGCTGACTCTCAATTACGGCTCTTACGGCACAACCAATAGTAATCGCGGCCATAAAGGGCCTTGTACTACGCTGGTTGGTGGACGAAAAGCCCGTCCGATTATACACGCTCCGATAAAGTAAGGCATACAGCTTTACGTCTAACATGGGTTCTGCTATAAGAACCGATTGGGGGGGGCAAAAAAAAAGTAGTTTTTTAGCTCTTATGGGAGAATCAATGTTAAATGTGTCCGTGAAGTCTCATAGCTTATCTACTTCGCAAGACCAAAATTCTATGTTCGCCTATATACGATTAAAATATGTAATGTATGGCGATACAATTATTGAAGTGGGCCCCATACAAAAATCACTGAGTTCGTACTAGCAGTTTACCAAGTGTTGCGTGATGAACAAGCAGAGGGCGTTACAACGCAGGGCATTAAATCGCGTTTGCAAGGGCAGCTCTCTTTACAAATTACTTCCTTATTTATGAACCGATTTTGAAATTGTTTGTTTTATTTGAAAGAAGAAACTTGTGGAAATCGGCCTCTCGGATTTTTGAAAAAGTAATTTTTTAGTAAGTTATAAGTACACAAATTTAGGGTATATTTGGAGCCGAAAAAGACAAACTTCTATTATTTTTTTTAGAAATCGCCGATGAGACGACTCTTAAGAAATGTTTTCTGTATATGCTTGCAAAATTAGAAAGCAAAATATTAATAAATAACCGTACAGTTTGTAAAGTCGGGAACGTCTGCATCGCTCGAAAATGCAGCAGGGAGACTTGGCTCTTAAAGATAATATTTTCTTCCATGGCACTCCTTGTTTGAACATTATACCCGACTTTAAAACGACATTATACATTTAAGAATATAACCATCAAGAAACACTTTTACAATAAGCTTTATTGTCTTTATATTGATACCAATTTGCAAATACAAAATATAAACATTATTGTGAGTTTTGACGTTTTGAGCAACAGAATAGGGGGAATTAGCCAAAAAGAGTATAAACTAATAATGAAATTCAAACATTTTGATGTTCACTCGTAATATCTGCCGAAACTATCAGTAGTAGACCTGGCAATATTTACATCAATTAAAAGCTTAGTTAACTGACTGTCAGTTAAGGAAATAATATACACTAGATGACCCGTGGGCTACGCTCCACGACTTTTACGTAGTGGTGAATCGGTGTAGTAATTATACTTAAAACGTAGGTGCATCCAAGGTGCACCACAAAATATTCCCATAGAATATTCTTAAATACTTAATTGCGTTTAATTTATAATAAGGCAAAAGACCATTCTGCGAACAGCGCTGAGCAGATCCAAGCGTTCATCGGAATGATGCCGATGCAATTTTCTTTCAGTAGACACCAGTAGCGTCATAAATTTGGGACCATAATGACACAAAAATGTCAATATCTTCACAGTCCTTACTCAAAACTACATCATGTGGTATATCAATTTTCATGAAATTTTATGGGGAATCGAAATCACGCAAATACTTGTGGGGTTTCCATTTAAAGAAGTAGAACTTTGGTCTGGTACTCAGAATGTGAGCAACCTGTATATACAAAATAATTTTACGAAATGCTCCATGTCGTTCCCCACATATGTACAAAATTTCATTTTGATATCTTAAGCAGTACCAGAGATCTGAACCGATTACACACTAAATCCCCACCCGGTATAGGTTTAAAATAAAAAGTTACTTTTTCAATGAAATTTTAATGGTTTATTCCATCTAATGCAGTCTAAATAGGGGTATAAATTGAAAATTTTCGAACTAATGGGGTTACTAAAAGTGATTTAGTATTCGAATATATACCTATGTGCTTTGCACCAAATTAAACCCATTAATTGTGGTTGCGGACTCTATTACCATGTTGTGCTTTACGATTGTATTAATTTGACTAAAAGGTGGCCAAAAACGTTTCTGAAATAGTTCTATAACAAAATAAGTTCAGAAAAAATGTGCATAGGAGATAAAGCCCAGCCCAAATTCATTCAAATTTATTTCATTGAGCTGAATCGAGTTTTAACTTTATAAAAGTGTTTTAAAATTTATATTAAGCGGAAATAAAACTGTCACTTAGCCAAAATTGTTTCCGGCGTTTATTTCGCTTCACCCTGATTTTGCTGTTAATTGCGGTCGGAAAATGGATTATAGATTTTTTTTGTGATAAATTCTAAATGCAAATTTTCTATTTTTAATGAACTTTTTTTCCTGAAGGGTGCAGTGGGAAAATGGGCAGGTTCCTCGACTAAATTAAACGGTCCTCTGTAAGTTCAATTCTACTTTTTTGTATTTGAAAGGTTAACAACTTATCTCGGTTTATCTGTCAGATTCTAGTACATAAATCTGGAACTTGCGAAATTTAATTTACTGACTAAGAGACAACGGCAGCTACTTTTTATATAAATGAGAGATAAGGTTTTTTATACAGACTGCTTCATCTGTGTGGGAGTGGAAGATACCTTCTTATTTACACAAGTTATTAAAATTTGGCTCGTACTTTGGCAAGTTACTTCATATGGTAGGTAGTTCATATTATTATTTTTGCATTACCTGCACTTAAATTACCTACTCACTAGATTTTGGGGGCTACGTCTTTCAATTGCAAAAATTTATGAGAACTATTATATGTGCCTCAATATTAACCCAGTTACAGTGCAAAAATACTATCTCGCAAAGGACGTTACATTTAAAACAATTTAAAATTTCGAAGATGTCGGATTGGCCAAACAACCAAAAACGAAAAAACTTTAATATAACTCAACTATATTTTTGACTGTGTATAGTTAGATGTACGAACTAACCTTTCATGTAACTGGTTTAACCCTTCCCTTCTCGCAATTTCTTGGAAGCAAATTGCGTACTATTATCGAAGTAATATTTAGGGAATCTTACCAAGGAAATCCATCTGACTTCCACGTCCTGTTTTCAGAGGTATCAAAAATCAAAGTTATCCTCTACCTAGAAATCGGTTAAGACTAGACCCCTTTCAAACGGGCGACTTTTTTCATCGAAGTCGGCCACAAACAAGAAAGGCAGAAACATTTTGACGCTAGTACATAACAAAATGTCGATTCCGTGAGTCTCACTTAAATATTATCGCATTTATAGCAATTTACTTTTCCTTAATTACATTCAAATTTGTAATATGTGGTAGTGTTACGTCATTACTCGTGATCACGTGACATAATGATTATGTAACTGTAGACGTTGTTGTACGTTCATTCGAATTTGCAACTCTTCATGTGCGTGGTATATTGTTGAAAACATTTTTTATATTCATAATGTTGCAAAATGGTCTAAAAAATTTTATAACACACCTGCAAAATTGGAATTAATGCTAGTACTTATACAGTTTTTAGTCGGCCGGTAAATTTGCAGTCAATAGGAAGTTGAGGAACATATGATAAAGGAAGTGAGAAATCGAATAATGCATATTTTCTTATATGGGGCATTCCACGTCAAGTGATCAGGCATTTACCATCGATGTCTCAAAAATGCTTCAAACTTTGGGGGTCCAAAAATGGACCAAATCTATTGCAAAATCTATTTGGAAAATTAAAACTACACAAAGTTATATTTAGGTACTGGAAGCATTTTTGGGGAAAGATTACAGCCGTAGTATTAACTAAAACAAACTGTTTTATTAATATTAAAAGATATTTCCAAGTTAAAAAAATTACATAAGTCGTGTTCTACGGTATGGCAATTCACTCAAGCATCTTTCGGCGTTCGATGAAGTTTCTTCGTATCTTCCTGTGACTTCAGATTCTGCATCTTGTATATCAGCATAAGTCTCTTCTTCATCAGCCTGGGACAGCTCATCCTCTTCGTTATCATTTAAATTACAGTCCAGAGGTTGACCTTTTTTGTGGCTTTGAGTAGGTAAGCTAACGTTCCATTTCGAGTTCTGGTTCGGCATTTTCAATGAACACGATTTTTTCTTGTATTTTCACATGACTGTACGATGTACGTGGGAAAAGTAGCATGGTTTGGAGCAATACAGGGTGATCTATAATGAGTGTAACAAATTTCTAGGGTAGATAGAATACTTAAAAATAATGCGAAAAACTTTAATCAACGTATGTCCAAAAATGCCGGCTAAGCGAGATACAAGGTGTTGAAATTTCTTTAAAAAATGTTATTTTTTTTAAATATCTGAAATTTAAATATTTGGAATTTTGCACATAATGCTTTATTGAAGTTATTTACTAATTTATAAATTTTGAGTTTTGTACTCTCACCAGTGGCGTCACTACGAGGTGGGGAGACCACATTTATTACCGAAACTATGTTACGCTACTGACTTACACAGATATGTTGCAAAATATTTGAATCTTTGTTTTATTTACAAGAAAAAATATATCTTTTGTTTTTTGCGTACGAGGCCTAGTTTCAGAGAGAAATAATTTTGTGTAACATGGTGCATAGTCCGCGATTTTAAAAACGAAATCATCAGTCATCTTTGTAACAGTAAAGCGTTGTTAATATTGAAGTGGCGTGTAAATACTGTGAAAATATTGTGAAAATCCTTAATGAATATGTGCCCAAAAATGGATACAAAAATAGATACAAGGTGTTAAAATTTCTTACAAAAATTTAATATTTTCTTGTATTGTTACCTACTATTTTCAGCTGTTTTGTGCTATTTTTGAGTATTTACAGGCCAATTCGATATTAACAACGCTTTACTGTTACAGAGAATGGTTGACAATTTCATTTTTAAAATCTCGGACTAATGCACCATGTTACACATAATTATTTCTCTCTGAAACTATGCTTCGTACGCAAAAAACAAAAGATAAATTTTTTCTTGTAAATAAAACAAAGATTCAAATATCTTGCAACATGTCTGTGTAAGTCAGTAGCATAACATACTTTCAATAATAAATGTGGTCTCCCCACCTCGTAGTGACGCCACTGGTGAGAGTACAGAACTCAAAATTTATAAATTAGTAAATAACTTCAATGAATTGTTAAACCCCAAATTTCAAATAAATGCCTCTGATAGTTTTCCAGATATTAAAAAAGATACAATTTTTTAAAGAAATTTCAACACCTTGTATCTCGCTTAGCCGGCATTTTTGGACCTACGTTGAGTAAGGTTTTTCGCATTATTTTTAAGTGTTCTATCTACCCTAGAAGTTTGTTACACTCATTATAGATCACCCTGTATACCATTCACATGAAGAATTGCAAATTCGAATAAACGTTCAGCAACGACTACAGAGTTCAATATAAAATTTGCAGTGATGTTAATTTTATTTTGATAGTAAAAATTTTATTGCAAATTTTATCAGTCTGCCGACGTCGGGGATTGCAATCCACCTCTACACATGTTACTATTTTTCCGAATATTTTTTACACATGCTACTATTTTTTCGAATCTTTTTTAGGTAAATAATAAGTGGCTTAGTAAATTGCAAAAAAAGCACCATGCCGTCATCGGATAGAGTTGCAAATTTACAGAGCCATGCAAGATGATTTTAGCAAGGACAGTATAGTTTTGCAAGCATGTTAATATCTTGTTTGCAAAATTAGATGCAAAATTGTTAATTGATGAGAATTAATTATTATGCCTAAGTCATAAGTTGCTGTAGGTTTAGCTTTATACTTTCAATATTGTAATTATACAATTTCTATCAAATTTGCAGCGATGTTACAATTTTGTTCGTCGAGATATTGCTTAATTTAAATTTCGCCATTTTAACAATGTTGCCGACCTTGAATCGAGTTGCAAAATTTTATAGTTTTTCGTTTTGGTTGGTACTTCGTCATACAATAAAGTTTCAAAAATTTTAGAATTAATGTTAAATTTTTCGCCTACTCACTGGCTTAATAAACGTGTCTGTATCGATGGTTTCGGCATGTTTATGTTTGTATGACAGATAAAGAAGTAAAGGATTAACATTTTTAGCCACAGCTACCTACAATCAAATTAATAAGTGAAAAGTTTCGACCGTAGCCACCCGAGTTATTTGTAGCTGGCTGTGGCTGATGTTTTCCCACGTAGGTATGGCCGTCTATCAAAATGAAACTGTGCTGCCAAAATGTGGTCGGTGAATGGTTCGTGTGACAAAGAAAAACGCTGCAGTCGGTCTGTGGTCAGCACGGGTCCGCCGACAGCGTCCGACAACAATGTGTATGTGGTCGACTAATCGCCCGTCTGAAAAGGGAACGTGCTCTACCGATTGCATTAAATGGGAACCACAAGCAGGCGACGGTCGACTACAGATGAACCACTTTTTGTAGTCGACTTTAGTGACACGGGTGACTTTTTGTTGCCGAAGTCGACCACAAAAGTCGCTCACTTTCTGTGGTCTGCTCTTCGTCGACAAAAAGTCGGAAGTGTAAAAGTGGTCAGGTCAGAAAAAGAAAACTGAAACATGAAAATCATGTTCGAGAACAAGGTATATCATTTGGGAGATCGAGTTTATGTTCGCACTTATTCAGCCTTATGCTGTATCACTTACGTTAAATATAACGTACTGTTTATCTTCGCTGTTATGTTATTTTCTCAAAACCGGTATGCTGTATCACAGTTAACGTTACTGCTCGTAACGTGTGATGTCACTACTTTACGTTATTTGTCAACTTAACGTACCAGATTTAACTTCCAGACTTAACATGCAGTTATGAGATAACCTATGCGATTTCGGTTGTTAGGTGCTAATAAATTGTTCCTTACGTTCGGAAACATGGAATTCTAGAATATTTTGCGTCTTATTGTTGTTGGGGCAACTGGGAAACGTAAACAAAAGATTATTTTTCGCTGTGTGATGTGAAAAAATGAGGTTAGGTATGAAACGTTTTATAGAAACCAGGAAAAGAATATTTCATGATGGGGACTGCTACAGCAATCTTTTCCAGAAGAATTTTTCTGTCCCTTTTTATATTTACTTTCTATTTCATTAGAAATCTAAAACTGATTGTAAAAAAGGAAGAAAAATTACATATTTGCCTTCAGCCTCTGTAAGAACTGTTATTTACAATTACCATTTTGGTTTGGAAGAACTCATCATGAATGATTTTTTTAAAGTCCTCGGGTTTTGTTTTCTCCGTAATGGAAACATGGCTTTATTTTAAAAAAATAATAAAGTCCTCGTATTGTTTCACCGCTTAGTTTTCTTTGTGTTGAGCCATTTTGAGCCGACACGAACTATGTATATACGTACCTACGTCAAACTACCAAACAAAAAAATATAATTTTCATTGCAAATAAAATTTGCCCAATGCTAATACGGGGTTTTAGAAATAATGATAATAATAATAGATTTATTGACACCATTATTGCTAAAACAAAAACAAAAATAATCACAACAATTGCACTGGTGTCAAATGACAAAGTCTGTCAGCTGTTTTAAAGTGGGCGCACGCGGGAGCTTCCATCGGTTCATTTCTCTCTGACTCATTCTAATTTCGTATAGCTTTGTCTCCCTTCACAGAAACTAAACTTCCTTCCCTTTTAACACCTCGGGCATAACGTACGCTGTAACGTATACGTTAAAAGACAGATATAGCATACCGGGTTTTAGACGTTACGTTATCTGTTATGTTATTTCCATACGTTAAATTTAGATAACGTACAAGTGTTAAATATAACGTATGTGATACAACATAGGGCTGATTAACTGAAAATTAATAAGGACGTTTGTGGCACAAATTCATACCGTCTGGTGAGATAATAATAGAGGTGCCCATAAGGTATCCAATTTAAAGAGTTTAACGTATTAGCTTATGGACTCAACTGCTTCTTGGGTTGAATATAATCAATTTTCTTTTTTATTTCTTTATTTATTTTTCAATTTGAATTTTGGGCGCGTGCTACGTGGTAGCTGCAACAACCGCTCGCAGGTGACGATGACGACGAATGGCGCAAACCGCTCGCTTCATTGTAGGGTGATTCAGAACGGGCGTGCTAAATTAAAATGGGTGCTAGAAGAACTCCAAATAAGACGAAAAGTTTATATGAACATATGTTCTAAAGTGACTACTAACAAAGATACAGGGTGTAGAAGTTTTAATATTTTTTTTTAATATCGTACTGTAATAATTGATGTGTTTTCTCGTTCTTCTTGTTAGTTTTGTTAGTGTTATTCTTAATAACTATTTTTTTCAATTTTCATTTTCCTTGCATATCGGTGAAGCCATTATTGCATCATGGAAAATTTCAGTGCATGTGCACGATTTCACAAAAAGCTATTCCATCCAAAAACTAAGCATTTTACGAAAAATTTTGAAGATACCAATTTCTTCCCAAATTGAACGTAGATTTCAAATACATTAATATCACCTGCATTCGCCAGTGGCGTAACATTGGATTGGGGAAATAAATAAACGGCCTACCCCGTAGCAACGCTACTGATGGGGCTAGCAGAGCAAATTTTTTTGGAAAATTAGAACTTGGCAAATGAAAACGACATTTTAAATTTCAACTCAAGAACTTTCCTAGTTACTAAGATAATAAAAAAATATTAAAACTTTTACACCCTGTATCTTTGTTAGTAGTCACTTTAGAACACATATTCATATAAACTTTTCTTCTTATTTGGAGTTCCTCTAGCACCCATTTTAATTTGACACGCCCGTTCTGAATTACCCTGTAGAGCTATCATTTTCTTTTCTGCTAATTCAGCCCATGTTTGGTGTTCTGTTGTCTCAATTCATGTATTTGTTTTGTAACAATAGAAAACAAGGTAATCAGCACTAGACGAACTCTGTTCCTTTTTAATAATATTGATGATGGACACAATTATTTAGTATTCTTAATATGAGTAGGTATGAAAAATACCGGCCATTTATTTGTAGCATTATTCGTATACCAACCTAGGATATACTTTATTGTGAAGGTAACCACAATCGACTGAAGGGCAACTTGTAGGTATGCCATGCGCAGTATATTTAATTTAACTTTAGTATTCTGTGATCAAAGCCTTATTAAATAATATCCTCGACGGCCATTTTATTCTCTTTTGATAAATATTAATTGCACAAAATCTCTCCATAATATTCATTAAACTGGCCTCTGAACCTACAAAGATATTTGATGTTACAGTATAATTAATTCATAAAATGTTATTTCCAATTACCTACGTTGTATATACGGACGGGTCAGTGTTTTAACGCAAATATTTGGTTAACACATAATATATATGAAGGTGCAGTGTGCCGTATGTAACGAACGTTGGCAGTCCTTTTATTTAAACCTCGGCCGACATACTTAATTAAAAAAGATAATTAACCGCACTAAAATCGCTGCAAGAAAAATTACATCAGTCGTCACTTTTAAGCTTCAATGTGTTTTGTGTTTATTCCGAATAACTATATAGTGGATAATGCATAAATACATAAACAAAAGAGGAGGTGGAATTTCTATTTTTCTTTTTATTTCATGCTTGTATCAGCATAATCACCATAAAATTTTCAGTCCAAAGATTGGTTGAACTTGCTTCTCCATCATTTTCTATCCTGATCCATCTTACGCATTTCCCCGAAAGTGGAACGGTTTACATCCCCAAATAGTTGCGAATAGTAATGTAATCTGACCTCCTCTAAACCCTTGTCGCCAACTCTTTTTATTCCTGTCTATGACCCTAGTATGTCACGAACTGATCTACTGGTCAACTGTTTCAAAAGGTGTCCTATCATTCTATCATCCTATTTCCTCTATTATTTATTATCTTCCACTTTTTCTCGTACGCTTTTTGATACCTCTCCATTGCTAACATACGTGGGCAATTCAAGTATTATTATCCCTGACATAGAAGGCGTTGATTTAAATATTTGTCACTAATGTTACTTATTTGTGATAAGTCCCATAAACTTTTGTTGGTGTATGTTATTGCGTTAATAAGTTAGAGAGCCGATTCTTGCATGGTGTTGCCCATATTTACGAAACGGACGAATCTGAGAACCGAGCGGTTAACAAATACCTCTGCAAGAAAGGTTTGTCACCACAAGAAATTCATATTGATATGGTATAATCTGCACCTTCATATCGCGTGGTAAAAAACTGGACCAGAAATTTTAAACTTGACAGAGAGACATGCTAACAATCTCCAGGTGCTGACAGCGGCGGCTCTTTAATAAGTGCGCTCCTGCGCGCGCACTGCCTACAAAAATATGGTTTTAACATTTTTTGATAAAAGGTTCAAACCTTATAATTATAAACTAATAAGTTTAAAACTTTTTGAATCTCTGCCGCAATATATATTAATTATTATGCGAGATAATAAATAGTACGCGCTCTAAGCATTCCGCGTAGTCTTTCAAAACGCCTACCACACACGCATCCAGCCGTCCGAGTACTGAGGTGTGGCACTCTAAGGCAAATGCATATTCGATATGGGAGCGAGATCGGCGCGACTCGGGAAAATTTCGTCGTATGTGCTTTTAGGTGGAAGAATTATAGTTCGTCTGGGAGCGCTGTTTGAGCACGCACACTGTTGGGCGAAGCACGGGACGCGGGAGTGTACTTCTGCGGCAGTGTTTATTGTTTTTGTTTACCATATTTAGGTCTGAGATAGCTCGTTGCTTTGCTTATAACGTGAGTAATTAGCTGCATTATCGTGTTTATTTGTAAATATTGAAATTTACAATACTTAGCATGGCTAAAGCTAGCGGTTTGGTTAAAGTCAACACTTAAACATTGTGGAGTGAACTTTAACAAAGTGATCGCCTGATTTTTGCAATTTTCAAAATTATTATTGTGTTGTAATACTCCATTCAGTTAAGGGTGGGATACGCAACGAAAGGACAGGAGATCGGCAGTACATGTGTAAGACAGAAATAGACATAGCTTTAGCAACCGCTTGGTACAGTCAGTCCAGCAGAAAATTGAAACAACGTAATTAGGCAAATATAGTTTTAAAATAAAGCTAAAAGATCGGTGAATATGCTCATATATTTTATTTGGCTGTTAACTACAATCCGAATGTACAATTTGTGTGTGAATAATGCTAAGTTTTCCGTTAAAATTTGCCAGTTTTCAACTTCGTTTATTTTAACAACAGTGGAAATATGGCAAATAAAATAGTTATAAGCGTATTCTACCAACCCTCATATTTCTTTTAAACCATAATTCATGTCTATAAGTAATACAGTTTTTGAGCTGGACTGTCTGTATTAACACCGTCTCAGAAGCGAGGAGAACGCTTCTCGGGTATTCGAGTATCCCAGCCTTAAAAATGCATATTTTATCTAAATACATATAGACTTTTGACGAAAAACTTGAAATAAAATGAAATGGACGTCTTAAGCCTGTGCGAAGTATAAAATGCTTTTCGAAAGGTCGCGGTAAAAGTTGTGTGCGAAAGTTTAACCTTTTGGATTTGGGATTTTCGTTAAATATTGCGGCGAGTGAAATTTCTTGTTTGAAAATGGCTTCTAAAGCACTTCATAAAAAACTACGGGAGAGAAACCGCCAGACCCCCCCCCCAAGCCCTGAGCGGTGATTTCATTCTAGAGCACTGCCAAGTTCTAAAGTCAGGAGCCGCCACTGGGTGCTGAAGGTCAGAAAACTCTTGTTTCCACAGGAAACATTAATTTGTTCCATGACGTGGTCCTGCAAGACAGAAAAATCACTGAAATTTATAGCTCGAACTTGCACCTTTTCAGTGGACTGCGTTGAAACGATTTTACACCAAGAACTAGGTCTCAAAAGGTGGCTGTACGATGGATACCGAAAATGTTGCAACCAGAACAAAAGCGCATTCGACAGGTCACTTCAGAGACGGACTTGGCCATCATAATTCGAGATCCTGAAAACTTCCTGGCAAAATTCCTGAGCCAAAAAGGCAGAGCATGGAATGGAGGCACAAGGGTTAACCACCACCTAGAAAGTTTCGTGTAACAGCATCTGCGGGAAAGACCATGATCACAATTTTCTAGGATGTCGAGGGAGTTATCCTTGTAGATTCTTTCTGACAATATTATGCTGCTCCAATTTCAAAATTGCGCGATTCCTTCAATGAAAAAGTCAGGGAAAAACTCACACGTGGTGGGCTGTTTCATTAAGATAACACTCCTGTCCACAAGAGCTAGGTATCGATGGCCGCAATTCATAATGCAAGCTTCTAAATTCCCCAAGAACTTCCCTATTTTCCAGACTTATCCCCTAATGACTACCACTTATTCCCCATACAAACTCAAAGAGCATCTTCGTAGGACTTACTTTCAGGACGATGAGACGGCAATGATGGAGGAAGCGAACGAGTGATTTGCAGCCCAAGACAAAAATGTTTTTCTTCTGGTGTTAAAGTTCTTGACCATCGTTGTACCAAGTGTATCAACGTCTTAAGTGTAACTGTGTTGAAAAATAAAAAAAACTCCACACTTTTCTTCTATGTCAGGGACAATAATACCTATTTGAATCGCCTACGATCATTGAGACAGCACGTCGGCGTCGGTTTGCCTATTAATTGTTAAGACCGTTGTGACCGGTGCTTTAAACCGCCCAAAAAGTTTTGTTAATTTATTTTATCTGAAACAGTGGGTTTCTACATTTGTGTCGGGCTGCTACAATACATCTCGATTAGGTGTCGGCACGATAAGTACATCCACTTGTCAAAGTGCTTTACTCAGCGGACCTTCAATGTATTCTGTGTTGATACGGGTCTGCCACTTTACGTTTCATTGGGCTTTGATACACTGGGTAGAAAATCGAGTATACTTTATCCATTTATTCGGTTAAATGTTTAAGTTATTCCGTACTTTAGACTATTTGTTATTTTTGAACACGTTGTGGAACTAGGATTATCTTCATGTAGGTATAGTGTATGTTGTAAGTAATAGAAAGCTACTGCAGTTTTTTATGTAAGTGTAATAAATATTTGTAAACGTGAGTTATTTTCTAGAAAGTTAAAAAAAACGGTAAAATTGGATCCACCTAATTTAATCAAGTATGATACCTGTTTGACAACTTTCTCATCTTTGGATTGATTTTAATGTCTCTTCCCGTTATTTAATGAATACCTGCTTTACAATTTGCAGAAGTATGTCAAAATATACATAGAGAAATATCCCGAGAAATATATAGGTAGTTTTTCGTTTCATGAATCAGCGTGAAGTTACTGTCGATAAATTAAATACATAGAGTATAAAAAATACACTTAAGAAGTCGCTTGTGTAGGTTGTACACATCACTTATCCTATTACGGAATTGCGCTAACTCAAACGCTCACCTCATTCGACATATTTTTCGAAGACGATCTAAGACAGAATTTAGCCTCATCAGAAAATAAGTTTTGAAGTTTCAAAATAACGTTTTACCGTTCTCAGAATCCTATGTATCTTGCAACCATGCAACTCCTGGTTCTCCTCTAGCCGTGTAATGCCTGAGACCTTTCGCCCTACATCGGTTTCAGAAAGAACAAAAATTTGGACCTGTTTGCTATAAACAATGAACTTCAAACACTACAAAAGAACTCGTAGAATTCTCTAAACGAATGATTGAAAGCACTATGTTATTGACAGGACTACTTTATTGTTGCTTTTCGTTCCCCCAATAGTTAGTTAGCTTACATGTTTCTGCCAAGTTTAAATAATTGAACTTCCTCAAAAGAAGTCTAGAGATATTTATATGTAACCAGTATAAGGCAAAGAATAAGGACAATGTTTTGCAAATGAAAAAGGAAATAGTTGATGGTTTCCGCCTTTACTTGATGATGTTTTTTTATTGTCAGTTCTATTAAAAAGGAAATAGTTTATTGTAAAATAGAAGCTACGTTATTCTACCTGATCTGAAATAACTAGTACCTACCTAAGTTTTGTTCATTATGCTCCACAAAAATCGTTTTTATATTTGTATGTTACGCTTGCAGAATATTATTCGGCAAATAAAATGAATGTGCTATGGTGATACTGGAACAGTGTCACTCAACCTAATTAGGTACTAGAAAGAGTGTTTTGAATTAGCAGGAAAATGTAAGGACTACTTCCTCTGAAAGAACGTGTTTTTTTTGAAAATGGGAAAATCGCATAATCTTCAAGAATTTGTTATTCAACTTGCGCAAAAATCCTTAATAAATGGGTCCATGTTATCAAACTTAATGAAAAATTTTTATTAGACTGATCTTTTCGGCAATAGAAAATTCGAGAGAAAATTCGTTTGCCGGTAATTTTTCCTCAAGTAGTGGTAAAGTAGCGAACATTAATGTCAACTAACTTGTAGCAATACTACTTTTCTTGTCTAAATTATGTACGAGTGTATACACCAGGTACGTAAACATGAAACTAATGGCCTGGCTACAAATCGGTTCGATTTAACAGTAAAACCACTTAAGGGTACTATTTGTATATACTTTCACATTCGTATTCAATTATTTCAACGAGACAATAAACAACGATAATTTTACTACATCAAGAAATCAAAATAGTATCACGGAAGTTGTAGTCACATTTGGATGTAAATGTTGAAGGCAGGAGAAATAAAAACAAACATTAGTTATACACACCATACTGTTTTGTTAAAATAAAAATATCTTCTAGCATTATAATTTCCTTTTACCGTGATACAAAGTTACATTTATCTCACGTGAATGGTAGCTGCCTTCATTTTCCCAAAAGGACGAGGGTGATAAAATTAGACAGTCGCGAGAGAAACGCCTTTAAGATTAACAGAGGGAGATTCCAGAAATACTGTTACGTAAAAATTCGAATAAAGGGAAGATCTAAAGAATGTGCGTACTCGTGATAATGCTTACTTACAACCATAACACGAAATTAATTTTTGTTGTAGTCTCACTTGCGTTTATCTCTCATAATGGATGGTATGTCAAATAAACGTGTTAATAACGAAGCAGTAACAAGGAAACAAACAAAAGCAGCTCTTTTTTAGTATGTAGAAAAAGTAGATATTAAACTTAATTAAGCAGAAAGATCCTACTTTGATAACTGCTACTACACCTACAGCATTGTATGGTTGCGAAACGTGGACGATAAGAGAAATGGATAGGAAAAAATTAGAAGCTTTTGAGATGTGGTGATACATGATGAGAATAAGGTACCTGACCAAAATAAGGCCCTTCCAATTTTTGGTTTCAAATTTCCGTTAGTAAAAACAAAGAAAAGCTTCGGGTGCGGGTATCAAATGAAAGTTTATTCTTTTCTTAACGTAACTACATAAAATATATAATCAAGAAAAACAATAACAAAAAGTTACTCATTTTTTCAATAAAACATTGGTTGTAGGCCTTATTGCGTGCAGGGAGCCTAATAAGGCCCGCCCATAAAGTTCACAAGAAAAGTTAACTAAAGCCTCTATTCCAGAAAAATACATAAAACAGCATAGGTACTTTTAGTCGAATGAACTGCACACGTAATCCAAATCATCATGTTCAGTCAGGCCTAGACTTTCTTCATGGTACCAAACACTTTCGCATGCTTAGCATATCACAGGTGTCACATAAGAAACAATACCAACTGTCACTATTGGACTTTCTGCGTTTTTTATTATTTTGGGCATCGGAGCACATTGAATGTGTTTATCTAGATTATTATTATTCAAATCATCATGTTCAGTCAGGCCTAGACTTGCTTCGTGGTACCAAACACTTTCGCATGCTTAGCATATCACAGGTGTCACATAAGAAACAATACCAACTGTCACTATTGGACTTTCTGCGTTTTTTATTATTTTGGGCATCGGAGCACATTGAATGTGTTTATCTAGATTTGGACGGTCTAGCATTATTCGAAAATCGAAACTCTTTGTTGGGCCTTATTAAAACTAGCATACATTTTAGGTTGAGATGCGATACGGAAAGGAGGCAGTAACAAAATTAAATAAATACATGCGACGAGAAAGAACATGCTAGGGAATACTGCAATACTATTTTCAAACATAAATTTTTAGTAATTACCCTAAAATTTTCTACTTACTTTTAGCGCTTTTAACAACACTGCTACGCGAGACTGACACTTAAGTTTGAAGAACAAGAAATGAGAACGTATCTGGTACCGCCATCTACAGAAATTATGTGCACTCATAACAAACTATCTCTGCATGGGGTCATATATTTGCAGATTTCTTTAACTATGCGAATACCATTAGTGAGCCTTATTTTAGAGCGGGCCTTATTTCACACAGGTACCTTAATATAGCAACAGTTCCATTTTCGTACCATCTGACGCCAATATGCTTGTAAGTTTGCTTGATTAATTTGGTCGCGAAATGCAGAAATATACATGCATTCCAGCAACTAGCAGTTTAGCACATTCGTTCAGTTTTAGATCGCGACACATTTCAGGAGGAGGTAGAAATAAGAAGTAGAGGTAGGCTCAGTTTGGACCATTTTTCGCAAATAGTTGAGGATGTAGAATATTTTACTTTCGGGAAAAATGTATAGGTTATAGTTCATAACAGAAAAAGATGTAAGTGCACTGCTAATCAGTCTTCGGATTAAAAACTGTCGCAAATAAGCCCTAAATTTGAATAGAATATCGCGAATAAAATTGGTGTTGGTAAGCCAGTTTTAAGCAGCTTGACTGAAGAAGGGCGGTCTGTCATTACGTTTTAGTGGTTGTTATAATGTCAGTAGGTATTTTTGACTGTCAACTCAGAAAACTTGCACTAATTCTTGCATAATCATAAAGGTGTTAGTCCAAACCATTGCCATATATAGATGGAATATCAAACTGAACCCAGGGAATCTATTGGATGTCCTCCTTGGCGAACTTAGATTCCCGCGAGAAGCCACACGAATCTGTCTTTTGCTGCCTGCTCTATTCGCAGACGATGCTGGTAGATTTGCATTTGTCTAGCTGACGTGCCAATAAATAAGTAGGTACATACATATACATATTATGTTAATACCTTTTTAACATCTTTATATCATGAGAAAGGGGCAGACAGGAGGAGTGGTGATAGGAAGGAAGAAGTACTGGACAATGGCATATGCAGATGATGTGGTGCTACTGGCAAAGGAAGAAAAAGACCTAAAGGAGATGTTGAAAAGGTTAGAACGCTATTTAGACAAGAAAGAATTGATGCTGAACGTAGACAAAACAAAAATAATGAGATTTCGAAAAGGAGGTGGAAGAAAATGGATGAGTGTCTATTCTTATAATATTATATCAGGTAACTAAGAATTCTTCCCCTTTTGTGTTATAACCTAGCTGACGAAAACCCGACAGATATTTTGTTCCAAAAGATGAACTGGAAAACGCAATAAGAAACAACACACGGGAGCATAGAACCCAAGCCCGTTTTGTATAATGCTTATTTATATTTGTTGTTTTATGTAGCTCTTGGTCGGTCTGATGATGGGGTGTTAGTTGAAGACCCCGAAACCGGTCACCAATAAAATACAGAGTGTCGAAGATACTCGGACTTTCAATTACACCTTTATTGTTTAAATATCTTTGATTATGGAACATTTCAACAATTTTGCAGTAAGTACCTAATAGGATATTGTTCTCTGCAAATGACGATCATCTTGATTGCTGGCGATGTTTCTTTGCGTCATGTTTTATATTTTTATTAATATCGTCATTATACCTATAGGTATGTGTTCCCGACGCACCAAAAATCCAAACCTCCCCGGAGAAATTCGGACGGTTATTAGTACCTAACTCGAGGATCAACCACTCCGCTAGTTCGCTGTAAACTTGTAGATTTAGTCCACTTAGTCTATGTTAGTCCAACTTAGCCACTCTTAATCGTATTAATCCATCTTAATTCGACTGAATCTGGTTTTAGTCCGTATTAGTCCAAATTAATCCGACCCTATGCTGACCTTAGTCAGACTTAGTGCGTTTTAATCCAATTAAACCATCTCAATCCGGTATTAGTTCGTCTTAGCCTAACTTAATCCGACCTTATTTGAATCTTAGTCCGAATTACTCTGTCTTAATCCATCTAGATCCGATTTACTGCATCTTAGTTCATCTTAATCTGTTTTAGTCCATATTAATCCGATTTAATCTTACCCAATCCCATTTAATCCGACTTAATCCGATTTTAGTCCGCCTTTATGCGACTTAGTCCTTAATCTGGTGTAGACTTTTATGTAGGTGGTTAACCGCTCGATATAATCCTACTTAAATGATTTTTTTAGTTTTACTGTTATTGTGTATTCTGCATCGGTTGCACTAATAAAAATATGCTTTGAAGTAGCTGCAGATTGATTTAGTTGTTTCATACCAGCAAAATATGTTGCACGATATTTTATAAACAAAGGGTAGTAACTTTCCTGCTAATGAGTCAACTCACTGGTGTTCCATTTGTTGCGGTTTTGACCTACAACCCAAGACGATTTAAGGTTGATTACAAAGGTTTTCAGGTAAAATAACTAAGCAGAAAATGACATCTTTTGTCGTGACAAGTATACTGCAACACGTAACTAATAAAATTTCCATCTTTTCAGATGCTCGCTTTATAAACCTGCATAAATTATTAGAGAGTGTTTCTAAATGGCCATTAAAACATTCAAATTAGCACATTCAACTTGCAACTGCTGCGTCTGTAGAGAGATATAAATCACTAGTTTGAAACTGCATCTTAAATTTATTGCATATTTTAAGGCAGTATTTTATATTCCCAACGTTAAACTGAAGATTTGTGAGGAAGATGCTGCTGCAAACATGATTTCTTTTCTACTTGATCTTCTGTAAGTATATAGAGTGCTCTATTTTTCTGAGACACTTTAATAATATGGAGATTTTGTTCATGCTATAGTTTTTGCATTCGTCGAAGATTTACAGTTCCTTGCCAGGAAACATGCATTTCATTATCCGTCATTTTAATCCTTTATAAATATAGTCTACTTGCATTTTGAAATATTGATAGTGGATCGCGTGAATTGAATGCGCTAATAACGCTATACAGTGTGTCCACTATTGCTATCTCCATTATAATAAAGGATTTAGAGGCGTTTAAATAAAGACATTAAATAAACAAATTTCCTTAAATATGTACTTTCTGTTAATTTATTTTTAAAGTTGATGATTTATCAAAAGTAGGTTACCCCATAGTTTGATCCATAAAGGTGAAAAAATGTTGAATTTGAGGAATGTATTTTTATTCTTCCGAACAATTTTATTAATAGAAAACGTTCCACATTTTCAAGAAGAAAACAAGGTTTTATAACCAAATTTATAAATATATGTAGAATTTCCCAGACAGAAATTATTTTGGGGCGTATTTTTTGAACAATAACAGGCCCGGTGCGACAAATCGATTTCCTTTGTGGCTTTACCAACCAATCGTGTAGCGCTCTATTTACCTAAAATTAATGAAAATATAACACAAATGCTAATGGAAACCACAAAATTGAGCCAGTTCAATAAACAATACGCCGAGTAATCAACCCGGCTGGTATGGATAATGATAGGCCAGCTCTGCTGCATTATTCATTTAACAAAAGTCTATTGCTTATATAGGTGCACCATAATGGGGGTGAACTACAAAGGCTGTTGTGTTTTGTGAATTAGAATGGGACTTCCTTGGAGAGAACGATGTTCGCTCTTGTACAAGGTGTCCCAAACTGGACGCGTTCTTATGGAAACACCCCTTATTTGAAGAGATAGAAAAAAATTAACCAAGGTGTCCGGAGCTCAAATTTAATGAGAAAACCACTGGCGCAAACAAAACTTTGCTATCTCTTATCGTTTGGCCGCTAGAGGGCGATTCTCAAATTTCGTCGATTTCTTTTATGTCCTATAACTTGTTTATTAATAAAGATAATTAATTTTGGTAAAAACTTTCTTAAGGCACTTTTTTCCGTAGAATCCATTGCAATAGGCAGTTTTTTTACAGGGTGTTTAGATTTTCGTGCACCACCCCAAACTCATTTTTTTTATATAGACCACCCTATATATTATGAGATTTTTGAAAAGCTCGTAAAATTTCTTACATTTTGATGTATCACTTGTCATGTTTATCTTAAAAACCATTAGCAACATTTAAAGAATTATTAATTTAATATAATAACTATGAGTAATCTTATCGTGAAACTTTAGATCTGTGGTTTTAATCATAACATGTTAGCATCCTATGTCATTTTATTAGTCATGGCAATCTTGATTTCTGTAGGCACAATATTTTAATTTTTAAATCGTAATGTTGCTAATGGTTTTTAAGATAAACATGACAAGTGATACATCAAAATTTAGGAAATTTTACGAGTTTTTCAAAAATCTCATAATATATAGGGTGGTCTATATAAAAAAAATGAGTTTGGGGTGGTGCACGAAAATCTAAACGCCCTGTAAAAAAACTGCCTATTGCAATGGATTTTACGGAAAAAAGTGCCTTAAGAAAGTTTTTACCAAAATTAATTATCTTTATTAATAAACAAGTTATAGGACATAAAAGAAATCGACGAAATTTGAGAATCGCCCTCTAGCGGCCAAACGATAAGAGATAGCAAAGTTTTATTTGCGCCAGTGGTTTTCTCATTAAATTTGAGCTCCGGACACCTTGGTTAATTTTTTTCTATCTCTTCAAATAAGGGGTGTTCCCATAAGAACGCGTCCAGTTTGGGACACCTTGTACATTAACCTGAATTGTTATTATTCCTTAGTTTATGGTATGCAGTTCAGTCTTGTTAAATTGTGAGACAGGGGGGACTCTCTTTTGTTGGTTCGTCATTACTAAGAAACTATTGTGATTTTACATTTTATTTTTCAGCTACCCCAATTAGTTTTCTACTGTATAATATGAGAGCCTCGCTGCTACAATATTAGTAGTAGGGAAATGACAGCCTCAGATACGAACCCGTTCGGAGCACATAGCGCCATCGAGTTCTCCAGGTGCCATCGAGTTCTTCGGCAGTGACCTTGAAAGAGACCAGAGGCTGCTGAAGGAGTCGTTGAGTCATCCGAAGAAGTGTCTTCAGCAGCGGCAGCAGCCTCTGGTTCTGTTGCCAACTCCAAAACATAAAAACCCCTGGTAATGTCTTCAGCAACGACATCTGCCATTGGTTGTGGCTCAGGCGCCTGCGCCGGGGCTTAAAAAGTGCGCGTGTTGCTCATTGTTGCGCAATGGAAGAATGTTCTGGAAAATGCTGATGCAATAGTACGCAGATGTTGCAGAATTAATGTTTTTTCCCCTTCTACGCTGAAGGAGTCCTCGAGTAATGTCTTCAGCAACGACTTCTGCCTCTGGTGTCTTTGGGGCCTTTGGTTGTGGCTCAGGCGCCTGCGCCGGGGCTCTATGAGAGTGGGCGGGGCAACAGCCAATGATAGAGGTTGTGGGCGGCATCCAATGGGTGTGGTTGTGGGTGGTAAGGTTCAACTACTGCTAGATGCCTTTGGATGTGACACAGGCGCCTGCGCCGGGGTTTTCGCAAACGTTTTGGAAATGACGCCGACCGGGATTCGAACCCGGGTCCCCGCGCACCGGAGCCCTCGCTCCAACCAACTGAGCTAATCGGATGCCTACATGCCCGTCTTTTAAATCATCCATATATACTTAGGATTGTAAACAGAAGTTTCTCGGAAATTCCAATGGTTGCAATTGTTTATACTAAATAAATATAATATCAAAGTTTAAGAAAAAAGCACGTTCGCCGCCGATAAGAGATGTTATAATTGTTTTTATTATGGGTAAAAAACCTTTCAACTCGCCGACAGGATTATGTTTGTTTAGGTTTGCTCCCACGTTCTGTATATGCACATACTACGTTGTAGACACTACACGGTGACCCGTTTATTTGTTTGTAGTATTACAATAAAATAACATTCTAGAACATTCGTCAGTTTGTTTATTTTGATACGTACTATGTTTTGAAATTACTTGTTATCTTAATGCGTTTCGGACACGTGTGGGAACCATCTGGTGAGTGCTGGAAGTACTAATTGAGTGTCGGTAATATAGAACACATGTAGATTTCTGTTACACTTACTGGAAAGTGCAAATTGAATGTCGGTAATATAGAACGCATGTAGATTAGGGCCCACTGCACACACCACTTGCCCCGCCCACTTAGGTCATGGAGGGTATCAAATTAACCAGCTCGATGAGACAAATAGGAATCTATAGTTATTCTCCTACTTCAGAATTCTCATCAGATGTCTGTCTGTCTGTCTGTCTGTCTGTCTGTCTGTCTGTCTGTCTGTCTGTCTGTCTGTCTGTCTGTCTGTCTGTCTGTCTGTCTGTCTGTCTGTCTGTCTGTCTGTCTGTCTGTGTCTGTCTGTCTGTCTGTGTCTGTCTGTCTGTCTGCCTGCCTGCCTGCCTGTCTGTCTATCTGTCTGTCTGTTACATCAGCCGTTCGTGTCAACAACAACATTCAATGCCAATGACGAAATTCGCATACCAATCCACCAACAAGACGTTTACGTACTGCCGCATCTAAGCTGCATCTACATAGAGGGGTTTTTCCTCTTTCTATTCTTGCTTGTGTCATCAGCCATGGTGTTTGCGGATAGAGCTGTCTGGGTCAACAGCTGTCTGGTGTCAACAGACAGCTTGTCATTCGCATACCAATCCACCAACAAGACGTTTACGTACTGCCGCATCTAAGCTGCATCTACATAGAGGGGTTTTTCCTCTTTCTATTCTTGCTTGTGTCATCAGCCATGGTGTTTGCGAATAGAGCTGTCTGTGTCAACAGACAGCTGCGTCAACAGCTGTCTGGGTCAACAGCTGTCTGGTGTCAACAGACAGCTTGTCAAAAAAAATCACGCTTCTAGCATACATTTATTGGAAAGCACACAACAAATATTTCTAACATAATGGGGAGTATTATTCAGTAATCAATTCATTAGTTTAGTTAGTTCCCATGGAATACGGTAAATTATATAATATAATTTATTATATTAAAATACATTTTGTCAATTAAAATAATATAATACTGTTCATAATATGATATTATTATATTAAAATACATTTTATTCATTAAAATAATATAACAGTGTAATCAAACTCGTTACGATTAAAATACATTTTGTCAATTAAAATAATATAATACTGTTCATAATATGATTTGATAATATTATATTAAAATACATTTTATTCATTAAAATAATAAAATAGTGTAATCAAACTCGTGACGCTGCTTATACATCGTTGGCTGCAACAAGAGAAAAATCATAGTTACGAAATTATACTAGTAAACAAACAGACAAACAAACAAACAAACAAACAAACAAACAAACAAACAAACAAACGGACAAACAAACGAACAAACAAACGGAGGGACAAACAAAGAAATAACTTCATTCATTATAAACAAACAAACAAACAAACAAACAAACAAACAAACAAACAAACAAACAAACAGACAAACAAACAAACAAACGGACAAACAAACGGACAGACAAACAAACAAACAAACAAACAAACGGGCGGACAAACAAAGAAATAACTTCATTCATTATAAAAACAATTAATTTTCCACTACTAAAATTGTGAATCACAAAATCGGCAATTTTCCACTACTAAAATTGGGAAGTCCAAAATCCACACTTATCTACTATCACTGCATATTAAAAAATCTAAATACTTTACTTACGATTTACAATATTGACCCAAATGACCACAAGTTCACTGCACGATTCCAACAAAATTATCTTGGTTTCTTTCTCCATGAATAGTCCAGAAAATAAAACATTTTCGGTTTCCGTTGCCATGTGCGATACATTTCCGCACATAATCATTTTGGGTTGGTTCTAAAGATATAAAATAGTTTACAATTATGGAACAGATACGTGAGCTTTTTAACTACATATAATGAAATTATTATGAATGAGTTTTATTAACAGAATGCTTGAAGAATAAAAGAAATGATTACTGCAAATGGACTTACTTTTAAATTTTCCGGTAAATTTTGGAGGATAAAATGGTACAATAAAATATCTCCAACATCATCTTGGCCAATTACAACATCCATATTGGGAAACTAACTTTTACCGCACCTATTCCGTGGGAACCAACTGAACTATTGAAGTGATTACTAAATAATAATTCTGGCAATTATATTCGTTCTATTTATCTCCCAGCTTTTGCCGAGCTTGCAAAATTTTGGTAACATGCAGAAGTTATCAAAAACAACAATCAATCGAGTGTTTATGTTTCTGGCGGTGGCCTTCAAACTTTTTATGTTCTAGAATGATTTTATTATAATAATACAAACAACAGGGTATAAAATAATCTCGATCATCTTGTAGAGTTTGCGACATATTAAGTGCACATGTACTTATTAGCATGCAGAATGTGGGAGTCAAACCAAACAAATATACATTTCCTGTCGGCAAAGTTGAAAGGTTTTTCTAGAACGTTCTTAGCTATTAATATTTCATCATAATAAAAACAATAAATCATAACATCTCTTATCGACTTCGAATCTATTGTTTCTTTCTCAAACTTTGATAACAATATTTATTTAGTGTAAACAATTACAAACGTTGGAATTTCCGAGAAAAAACATTAATTCTGCAACATCTGCGTACTATTGCATCAGCATTTTCCAGAACATTCTTCCATTGCGCAACAATGAGCAACACGCGCACTTTTTAAGCCCCGGCGCAGGCGCCTGAGCCACAACCAATGGCAGATGTCGTTGCTGAAGACATTACCAGGGATTTTTGCGTTTTGGAGTTGGCAACAGAACCAGAGGCTGCTGCCGCTGCTGAAGACACTTCTTCGGATGACTCAACGACTCCTTCAGCAGCCTCTGGTCTCTTTCAAGGTCACTGCCGAAGAACTCGATGGCACCTGGAGAACTCGATGGCGCTATGTGCTCCGAACGGGTTCGTATCTGAGGCTGTCATTTCCCTACTACTAATATTATATTTCAAACTCGCCAATTCGGCTTATCTTGGCCAAAAATTTTATCGGGTGGATGAGAAGAGGTAGTAAATAGGACAGATGGTCTAGCTGTGGTCGATGGCAAAGAATCAGAATATCTTTCAAACCATAAAAGCTCTGAGAGAGAGAGAGATAGAGAGAGAGACAGACAGATTCCATTTTTAATTTGTTATTTAATATTAGACCTAGGCTGTCCTATAATGAGAGAAGAGTTTGAGCTAGCATTAGAAAGTTTAAAAAACAATAAAGCACCAGGAGTAGACGGATTGCAGGCAGAAATTATAAAGTGTGTAGGTCAAGAGGTAAGAGAGCGTGTATTTATACTAGTTAGCCGTTTAACAAAAGTGACAGTTAATTTTTCTTTTCTCTGTCAAATGTAGAATATTTTTGTAAAGTAAACTCAAGACTGACTAGTTACAGAATGTGCATTTCGTTTAATTCTTGCAATGAAACCTATACATATACATACCTATCTATAAGTTCGAGAAATAGAGCTTTTTAAGTGGGAAAGAATAATCATGGGCGAAATGCATTTTATATAAACATGAGTGAATTATTTTTTGGTGCACTAAACCTGGAAGCAATTTAGCATACTTTACCCAATAATTAGTGCATTTTTAGTAAATCGGACTCCCTTGAGCAATCTTAATTCAAGTTTTTTTCTTATGCGGTTGACTCTTTCTGTCGGGTTAAACGCATATGAAACAATACATAATGCACTGCAGTTAATGCTGTGAGAGCGTCAGCTCGTGAGTAATCTTTGAACATGATGGGTAAATTAATATAGGCAGATAGTGTATAAAAACGTATCTGTGTTAATGGCTTTATGCAAAGAAGTCAGTACATTTATAATGGAGCCAACTCAGTGTTACATTGTATTAAAGAAAATTGTCGGGGGTAATAATATCGTTTTCTTAGAGTTCTTCAATTGTTTACATTTACTTACATTTATATTTGTTATTGTTAATTTTGGTAAAGTGGTTAGGGTAGGTATTTAATATTTTAATACAGAATTGGGTACCTACTTGCATGAATTTGGGATTTTGCGAAATTATAATCTTTGGGAGGTCATAAATACATTCCTAAAGTAATTTTTCCCTGAGCTCTGTAAAATTCAAATTATTGGAGAAAAAACATTTCCCGCTGAATATGCTTATGGCGCCATGTGTGATTTATTGAAACTATACGGTGACGTCAATATGATGCAGCCTGTGAATTCCTAAATCGAAATGGCCGCTTCCGGTTCAGTTGACAGCTGTCTTGTAAGTCTTGAAATTGTTGCGTGTGTACGTTCATGGTGTTTAATGGGAAAATGGAACTATGGTGGAGCTCAGCAGCAATTTGTTGTTAAAAACCATTATATTTTATAGTTCGCAACTGTAAATAAGTAGAAGAAAAACACCTCTAAACTCTTCTATCATTAACGTGGCTATTTTAGGTTGATTAATAGGATTCTGCTTGTAAGAACCTTCTGCGGGACCTTTACAGATGGATTTGTGATATTTATACCAGTTGTGAAATAACAACAACGTGTACACAAATGAGTGAAACGAAAATTCTGTGCTTGCCTAACCTATAACTGTCACTGTATGACAGAGCTCAGGACAACCACGGTGAAAAATTAAAATGTACTAATGATACTGAAATACACGAATAATTAGTTTATTCTTCTTCTTAATTTATTTCTAGTGTTTAAATGTGCATTAATAAAAGATTGATACTCCTCAGTAAAGTAGGTAATAAACATCAAATTGAAGCGCTGATAACAAGCAATACAGTGAGGCGAGTAGGGACAACAGACGCGAAATGTTGGCAATAGGCAAAAGTAGCACGTCAGGCTGTGACGTCAGCTAGATTATGTGACGTCAGCTAGATTATGTGACGTCAATACGACTGCTCAAGGCCTAATGGCCTACTATGGCGTGCTCCGCGATTTGAAACTAAAAATGGAATTATATTCTTATTACTACACAAAATAATCTCATTTTATACGGACACGATAAACTTAACCCATATTTTCAAAATATGATAAAAAAAGTGTGAGTTACAATTTATGCATTGTTGTATTATAGTTTGCTCATTGTTAACTCGCAGCTTTGTGTGAATGCTACTCTATACTGAATAAAATTAAGGTTGTGCTAAAGATTAAACCTATTTCTTTTGATGTTTGGCTCGAGCCAATGATTCGAGCGGTTTTGTTTTAATCTTAATTAATCAATATAATAATGAATTAGTTATAATTCATTAGTGGATAAATGTTTATATTGTATTGTAAATTACAACATCAATTACAGAAAAATACAGAAACGAGCAGTGCCTCTCTTGTGTTCACTTTTGTTGCATAAACTAATGATTTAAACCATTCCCAAAGGCCTGAATCGGCATCAATGTTGGTATGATTAATTCACTTGGGCAAGGACTATTTTCAATAATATCTCAGTAATGGTTGATATTTGACTATGTATTTATTAGTCGTTTACTGCTCCTTTTGGTCTCCTAAACACCTTCTCCAAATATTGGGTGATCCTCCCCAGTCATCCTGTATACATACCTATACATATATTATATTCTTCTTTTAAATAATACGGTGCTTAAAAATTAGAGTGGGTAAAAATAATGATATTTATTTGGTCATAGAACTGGCCCTCTCGGAGGAATTACTCGGTTAATTCAATTGGACACTTCAAAATCAAATTTATTGTTTAAATCTCTATTAATTTAAATTAATGAAAACTGGTGTATCTTAAAATACACATTATTTTTGTTGATGTAAGAAAACAACCCACGCATTAAAATAATCGTTTGTATTTGCAGCTGTAACCTTCGGAGTTCAGTTTGTTTTGTTTTTGGTTATGAAATGTAAACTGCCCAATAAAGGCACCGCTGTATGTTCTCTGCTTGCTTTTTAACAATAAAGTTAGTTTTATACTCAACAGGTTCCGGGCCCAGTAGCAATTTGTTGTTAAAAACCCACTATGTACCTATATTTTATAGTTCGCAACTGTAAATAAGTAGAACAAAAACACCTCTAAAGTACTATCATGAACACGACTATTTTAGGTTGATTATAGGATTCTGCTTGCAAGAACCTTCTGCGGGCATTTTACAGATGGATTTGTGATATTCCTACTTCCTACTAGTTGTGAAATAACAACGTGGACACAAATGAGTGAAACGAAAATTCTGTGCTTGCCTAACCTATAACTGTCACTGAATGACAGAGCAGCCAAGGTGAAAAATTAAAATGTACTAATCATCCTGAAATACACTAATAATTAGTTTATTCTTCTTCTTAACTTATTTCTAGTGTTTAACTGTGCATTAATGAAAAATTGATACTCCTCAGTAAAGTAATAAACATCAAATTGAAGTGCTGATAACAGATGGCAAGTGATACAGTTAGGCGAGCAGGGACAACAGACGCGAAATGTTGCCAACAGGCAAAAGCGCAAAAGTAGCACGTCAGGCTGTGACGTCAGCTAGATTATGTGACGTCAATTCGACTGCTCAAGGCCAAATAATGGCCTACTAGCGCGTGCTCCGCGATTTGAAACTAAAAATGATATTATATTCTTATTACTACACAAAATAATCTCATTTTATACGGCCACGATAAACTTGACAAAGATTTTCAAAATACATTTATGATAAAAAAGTGCGAGTTTCAATTTATGCAAGTACCCAATTCAGTAAAAGCATGAGTAAATGAATCTTCGCTACTGACAACATTTCTCGCAATTTTTTCTTAAATTAACTCCTTCATTACTCAACTCAGTTTCACCTAAAGGAATGAGTAATGTGCAATCCGTGTGTCAGTGCTTTAGTAAAGTGTTCACGATGAAATATATTCACACATTTAATGAAATTAAGTAATTATAATCAACTCAATTTAAAATGTGCTAACACAGCATGGAGAAATAAAATGTTAACTCAAACAGAAAGTGGACTCGTTTTTACTCTTATTTTGAGAATATTTTCACTCACTTTTTCCCGTGTATAGGCTACTCTCCTAATATGAGAAACACGCGGGCCCTGTGTTTAGTTGTTCCTCGCCTAACATTGTTTTTAGAGGATCTGCTTTCCCATTATTCTGGTGAATGTGTATTTGCAGAAACCGATAGGCCACTTTAAATTCTGTGTTAACAGGGAATCTCAGCATCTATAATCACATTATTTGCAAAGAAATAGTCCACTGCTTCGTGTCCCTAACATTAAAATAAAATTGATGGAATCGAATCTGACGAAAACAAGGCTGCCCGGTATAATAAAAACATAAATGCACTTACACTCCTCGTAAAAACGTTTAGAAAAAGCTAACAGCCTGGAAATATATTTCTTGCTTTCAGCAGTTTCAGCAAGGCCGGTAAGATAAGTTGACAAGCTAGCAGACTGTATCCAATCAAATTATTCGTTCCGACTTTATATCGTTCGTTCCTACATGGGGAACTGGATAAAGAAACCCATCGATTTGATTATTTTTAGACACTTAAATATGGTTAATGGTGATTATTTATTACATGAATGCAGGGAAATTATAATATTTTTCCTTACAACCATAAACGCATCCTTTAGTTATTAGTACAGTTAAATGAACTCTGGCAAAGACCTGTCAGGAGCTTTCCTCCAGAAACGAGGAGTCCGACAGGGCTGTATCCTGAGAACCATACTTTTTAACCTCTGTGGTAAATGTGTAATAAGGAAGACCGTTTTGTTTAGGAAAATATTGGTACAAATATGTCGTCGAGAGGGACCCGAATCCCAAAGTATGCCATTCGTGTTCAGATCATTTTCCTGATGTATCTGTTCATATTGCATTGAATACACTAAAATTACAAGTACAAAAGGACTCATGATCGACGTAAGCATTTGAAGCAAACCGAATGAACAAATAATAGTCTAAGATCAAAACCGAAAGACCTATAACTTGAGGATACGTAGCCTAAAGTAATATATAAGATTAATGGAGTAGTTTGAATACAACGAGCATAATTTGGACTAGGCTTGAAAGTGAAGCGAAGTATTTAATACCTTACAAAAGTGTCTGGGTCAAACAAATGATACGTATGATGCTCAGGAAGAGCGCCTTAATCAGGGTTCACTGAAAATATTTACGTGTGCAGAACATTATACGAAGTCTTGGTTCAATGACGTAATGAGAATCATTTGGGGCAGATAACACGCTGGACGGCCGAACTTTTGGAGCCGCTGATGAAGCGAGACGACGTGAAGCCTGCAACTAAAACAAGAAATTATTAAGGTTGCATCTAATATATTACTTTTATAATTGTTGATCTTTAATATAACCCAGTTCTTAAAACCAAACCAAGCCAAATCATTCATGTGAAAGAGGTAAATAATATTTTATAGGGATTCGATAGCCGTTCAGAGATGCAGACAAAGTAAGTCGAATATTTCCTTTTTTGAAATGTATTTAACTCGGAGCATGCACAGGTGTGCAGGAAGCCCATCCATTTAGCGTTTCATAAACACTCGTCAGAACGTGTCTACGTCGCACACGGGTGGGTTTGTTATAAAGTTTAAAAGCACGTCAGCATTAGAGTACGGAAGTACCAAAAAAACTACCTTCTAGGTAGTGTCTAGTGAGACATGGTTTATAAGCAATAGAATAAGTTTAATAGGATATCCCAGTGTCCTAGGATCTAGGATTCGCTTTTCGGAGCCAATTAAGAGCCCGACACACCAATTTACTAAGAATCGGGGGCTTCAGGGGTACGGTGAACCAATTACAGCTTGAAAAATACTTCACGTAGTAGAGCGCAATGCGGCAAAAATGATCTGGAAAAGCAGGGAACTAGTAGGCCAAACTAATACTGAGAATGAACTTGTTGCGCGCACTCCCTATTTCTCGATTGACTGACTTAGCTCCATAGCTGAACGAATTTGATCAGTAGCCGAAAGACAGGCGAGAGCACGAGCTACGACGAAAAACTTCGAATGCAACGATACCGCTGTTTACTCATAACTTTTTTGTTTTTCGGTCGAAATTGAAAATTTTACGTCTTCTTACAAGTCAGAGGTTTAGTATACTACTGCCGTTAACCAGATTCTGAGATTTTCCTTCCAGGAAAGTGTTATTAGGTTCTATAAAAAGCAGTTTTTCGCCACTTGTAACATGCAACTTCGTTTATTGTCGTCATATTTTTTAGCAAATTTCAAAACAGCAATAGTAGATTTGTATTTTAAGAACTGTTTGCAAACAAAAACAATTTAATATCATTCATAGTTTTGAAATATTCACAAACAGGCAACCGTGCTCCAAAAATTCCTGTGTTTCGGGTCCTTAACCACCAGAACGTTACATCTCGGTGAACGCTAGTGCAATAAGGATATGTACTTCAGTTTGAGATTTACAATCTATTGTGGACGAGGACTGGTAGAATTCAATACGGCGACGCAGAATTGAATAGAAACGTTGAAATTTCAATCTAAAATTATAAAAAATGTGTCAAGATTTGACTTAAATCTATGAATTCTGATTTTGTAATTATAACATCTTTCTAAATAGTATGCGTGTACCGTGCCTGAGGTTTATTAGGTATTATAATGCAGTGTTGCTTGGTATGAGAGCAAATTTTGGCTCGTAATTGGTGCAAACGCAAGACAGACGCGCACTCTCCAATGTCATCTTATTAATCAAACCGTCCAAAACGATTGTTGTTTAATCAAAATTAAGGAATTCGTAATAAAATGGCATGCCGACTGGAAAATTTTATTTAAAAACTTAATTTGTGATGGATGTTAAATACAAGAAGCGGAATTAATTAATATCTATTTGAATACGCGTTGATGTGACAGACGGCTGACGTATAATTCTAGAAATGTTTTAGTATTGCAACTTTTTAAAATTCGCGTCTACAGACATCGATTTTCACTTTGGCTCCCTGACTCTCCGTGTGCAATAGTTGAGAGGCAATAGCATCTGCCTTTTCTACGTTAATTCGAAGATGTCGGGCAACTTCCTCAGTGTTCGAATGGCTAATGCGTTGGTTGTGTGATGGGGATATACGCGGATCAAACCTAGCTTGTTGCCGTTTTTTACCTACGTTAACTCCGATTTTGTTTTTAAAGTTTCACGGATAATTTTGTGTGTGTCCGTTACCCCATCAGATAAGGGAATCGCATTCCATGTTTGTAGACGTCAGTCTCCTTTAATGAAATGTCAAGTTATGTTAAAATATCTTTATTGTGAAGTTTATCACGGCTGATGTGCTGCTGAAGTGGATGTGGATGATGCAGAAAATGTTCCACCGATCATGAAGAAGACATATCATAATAGTATATTATACACGAGTTTATAATGAATGCTATTATGACCGAGGATGAAGTTTACAACACGAGCGAGTGAAACGAGCGAGTTTTGTAATCATCCGAGGCAATAATAGCATCATTATAACGAGTTGTATACTTTGTCCACGACTATCAAAACAGATTCCCAGAAAGAATTTACCTTCATTTCCCTTCTCCAGTGTAAGAAAGATTCATACATACGCTCTCAGGTATAATTTTCTTGGTTTTTTGGGCAATGAATCTAATGAGGCAAGTTCTGCAGCTTCTTTTATTGCTGGTGCTGTTAAAGAAACCTCGTTATCACTCTCACTACTCATTATATCTTCTTTTTTAGAATATGCATTTCAAATTAAAAGCAAACCATGCTGATTTGACGTTTCAATTTGAACTGACACATCTCGATCGCGGCCTACTAAATAAATGTAAAAAAGGGTCAAAGCGATGTTCCTATTGGTGTAGTGAATAATATTCATTATTCACTGCAGTGATTAATGTATCTAATTATGATTGAAGAAACACAAGTATAAAGAGTATATTATAAGATAGTCGTGGACAAAGTAATTTTTGTTTTACATATTTTAGTGTAAAATGTTTACAATTAAAACAAATTGAGTTTCATCTTTACTTTATTCAGTTTTTATATACCTGCTAGCTTATATTAATTATAGAACACTTTAGAACGTTGCAGTATTATTGTTTGCAACTAAATAAAATATAATGCAAATATCCTCAATGAAATTGTGCCAAAAAACATCTTATTATTTATTTTTGAGTAGTCTATGTACATATTTTAGCTTTTACACACTTTATGCTTCGTACCAATTGCCTATTAATTCATAACTTCCTAGTCGATATAAAATTCTTCTGATAGTGAGTGAATTATGCTATCCTCGATGCTGTCTTTAACTCAGAGAATGCAACAGTTCAAGATCGCAGTTTTTCCGGTTTCCACAATTACCTACTTAAAAGAATTTAGTAGTTTTCAAAATATAATAAAATCTCTGGGTACCTTCATGAGTATCATATTCCAGCACCAAATCACAGCTCTCACAACAAAACAATATCTTTTTAGGAATCATCTGAGTGGTTTTTACTTTACCATAAAATTCGCTATCTCTAGCCTCGCCTCGTCAATCTTTCGATTTCATGACTCCAAACTTCACTCGTTTAAATATATTAAAACGCAAACAGAACAGGCATGTGATGTGTAGTCTACTAACAAATTAAATATACTTTTTTATTTTGTTTGCAATTTCTGTGTCAGTGTGGGAACACTGGAGTGTTTTGGGCCGCGAATTAACTGAAGTTGATGTAGAGAGAATAGATACAGTATGCACGAAATACGAGTAGAACGTTAACTGAAATAATTACTCTTATTATATTTCTATTATATACTGCTCTTATATATGTACCCTTTGTTGTGATAAAAACGAAACATTTTATTATATATACATATATATTATATCTCATAAGTCCAGTGAAAGTAGCCGCGGTTGACATTCATTTCACACAGTCCTCTGATTGTATAACAAAAATTAACTTTTTCGCCATCATAATTTCCTTTACCTACGATTTGCTCCAATAGTACACACTATTATCCCCAGATATTTGCAAACAGTGAACTAAATAAACTGAGCCTACTTCTCCTCTTTCGATTCTAGTGTCAGCCTCAAAAATGTGGCGAACTAATCCTTCGCGTCGCAAAAGGGTGTACTGCCATCCTATTTCCCCTATTCTTTACGCCGTTCCCACATATTCTTCCTTTCCCAACTCCCTTCAGTAGGTACATCTATATCCATATTTCTGACTTCTGAGCATTTCGAACATCTTTTTCCATTTTATATTGCCCAAGGCATTTTCTAATGCACAAATCCTATATAGGCGCTTCTTCACTTTTGGTACTCATAAAGCCTTGCGGGTTCTCTTGTTTCGTCTAAGCCCGAATTGACTTTCTCCTAATAGTCCTTCCGCTCTTTTCTCCATCATTCTTTGCACAATTCTATTGAAAATTTTTGATCTATTCTCTTTTTTTTCTAAATTTACACATCTATCCGCTCTCCTCCTTTTTGCCAGCGACATTTTGATGGTCTGTTTACAGTCCTCTGGATATGATCTGTCTTTGTATACATAAATCTAATTTTTTTTCATTTTCCAAATATTGCTTCTATCTATCTGCCTTTTTCTAGTTTCCATTTAGGGTGTCTCCCACCTGGTATTGCCACTTTATCTACACATATACGTATTTTCCTATTTTTGCTGCTTCCCTGTTAAACTCACAATAACTTTTGACTTTATATAAAGTTTTTTTTCTTTTAATTTGTTCATGACCCAAATATTCCTAGCCGCGGAATATTTTTGGGGTTTTAACGTCAATTACGAGGTTACGCGGCACTTACAACAGTTTACTTTGGGCCTGGGAACCTTCCAAATCAACACCAAATCACACTAAGTCCCACCCGAATTCGAACTCTTCACGACTTGGCGCACCTGTCACGCGATTGGTAGCCTCTACGCCCTAACCTTTACCTGGGTCTTTTAGTAAGGTCATTGTCTTGTTCGTGAACTTACGGCGCGTATTCATTATACAGTCCCGTTTTTTCTATATTATCAATTTAAGATCAGCTTTCATAACCACTGCGTTATGATCACTATATACATCTATTAAGTTAACTATGTAATTAGGTATACTTATACATTTTAGGGCAGGCTAAAATTGTATAATACAATAATATTTACAGAAAATTAATATTGAGCTTCTCTGACAGTAGAATCTGGTAAACGAACATTTTGCCACGAATCGGGTTTCGCAGGCAGTCGCTGGTCGCTTCGTCGGATGATTTAGAGGTTTAGACTGTGTATGCGGTCTTTAAATTTGTCGTCTTAGTACAAATGTGCAATGCATTCTGGGTCTTGGTCTGGGATGCATGTTGGAGTACGTATAGTCGCCCTTCAACCCAACCGTGCTCGTTGTTAACTTCAATCACTCATTGCACCAAAAAAGACAAATGTGCGAATAATTATCGAATAAAACAATACACTGCAGTGATCGAGTGATCGGGTTGTGTTGATAACCTCGCAGCAGCAATACTTAACCACCGGCACTTACTTCTTGTAGTCTTCGGTCGGTATCGATGTATACCACGTAACAAGTTGCATTTACTCATCAGGTACTTTCAGCAGTTAGAAAAGTCTAAGAAATCGGATTGGGTAAGGAAGTTCTTATAGTAGTTGCTAGGATCGGATGTGGTAAAGAAGCTCTTGTCATCGGCTCGACGTTTTGTTTTATGTCTTTGCAGCGGTACTCTTCGGATCCATGTGACCACCACTTGTGTCCTTCCCGTCAACCCGGAAATTTTATTAAAGAGCAGCGTTATGCTATCTCTAACTTCACCACTGTTTGTTTACGTGTATCACGTCTTCCTTTATAGCTTCTTCTCGCTTTTTATGATCTCGCGATCTTCTCTGTGACGCGGCGAGTAGGTAAAAACAAAATAAATAATACCTGTATAAGTTTATTAAATCTATCTGGGTTTATAATAATAAATTATGCTCTGTTGCAACACATTAGTTCTTGTAGAAGTTTCCATGGTTTTCTCGATGACTGGAATTCCATTTAATGTTATGGGCATGATATGTAAAAGCAGCCTTGGGGTCTTAAAACGGTTTCAAAAGTCTAACTTATTCAGAAGTATAGACCTCGCAATTGTTGACAAGTACACCTTAACATTTTCAACTAAGTAATCTGAAATAATTTGGCTAATTAGATATCTGAGATCGAGCATTGCTGTTCTTCGCTGTATGAGTGTAAAGAGAAAACGCTTTTTAAATATTGTTTGAATTGTTCGTATTGAGGTTTTGCCAAATTTAGTTAATTATGGCCAACTTTTCTTTTCAGAAGAACTCGCCCGTTTCTGTAATTTGATGTTTGTTAGGTAGCAAACTGCTTTGGGAGTAAAATCTCTAAATGGAGGTTAAAATTAGGAAAATGTAAATACACTCAGGATTCGTAAAACCTTCTTTCTAAATTGCTTAAATGTAAATGTGGGAGTGGTATTGGGATGTAGAGAGTAATACATAAACACGGGAAGCAAGCAAATGACAAACTCGACATTCATTTTATACTACCTAAACCTAAATCAAAAGTATCTTAGACTCCGTGTAGAACCTTAATGTATTTTTTATGTGATGGCGTTATACGAGGGTTACATTTCTGAGAATCAGACGCCTCACATGAATTATCTGTTTGCATTATAAAGCAGCTTAAAAAGCAAAGATAATAATTAACAATTGATGTAATTTTCCGTTGTTTTAGAGTTTATGTAACATAGCGATGTCATTGTCCTATCGATTTTATCAGATGGAACATCTTTAAAAACAAATTTAATAATTAATTGCCTGTAAATATACCTATAGGTTAATGTTCTTAGAAATATATTATATAGGTACACATTATTTGATATTTTATAGTATAATGCGCAATAAAACCTACCACTGTGATATCCAATTTTTATATGTTGTGTTAAAGCTGTTAATTCAGAACTTGAATTCTATTTCCCATTTCTCTTCTTTCAAAATTGGTAAAATTGCGCACGTATTTTATAATACAGAAAATTATTCGTTGACGTTCTTTCTGAGAAAATGATGCTGTAAAGTGTGGCGGTACTTATTTCATTTCCAATATTTTAATTGTCTTTAAATTGCACTCATTTTCTATACATTTTTACAAAATCGATAAACCGGTTTTACAGGTTCTGCCGTTTTTTTTTAAAATTATGTGGTGAATAACCGACTCCTTAAAACGCTGTACTGCACTACATAACAATAAGTAAAAAATCAGTGAAATAAGGAAACACGATTATCTGTCAATAAATATATGGGCAATTACAAGTTGGTATCCAACCGTCGTCCGTCGGTCCGATGGTCAGGAAAGGTTTTATTTTTGCACTTACTTAACCGTCCGTCGCGTCGGACAAAAAGCGAGTATAAAATTATTGTTCGACGGGACTCTAATCAGAAACGTCCTTTACATGAGAGATTATTGGAATTTATCCCAAAAATATGTTTTACATGACCCCAACCTAAGAAAATGACGGGTGGATTAAACTACCCGTCGAAAATTATATTACTCTACCCCATTAGCGGTTTATTTTATGAAACTACCGACCAACTTCGGGAATGTCGTCACCGCTGTGCTAGAATCAAGCCATGAAATCTGTCCGTCCGATGACCACATAAGGATCATTCGATAGAGGCGTTGAAAATATATCAATATATATCCTTCTATATCAAATGAATATTAGATAAATTCGTTACGGTATATCTGTGGTAATCAAAACGAAAAATTAGCCAACAATTAATTTGTTATGTTAAATCCGATTGGACACTTGGTATAATAAGCAATTACTTAGTACTCAATTAAGAGTAATTCAACAAATTAGGAATACATAATTCAGTTGCCGGCGCTAGGCGATTTATACGAAAATCAGGAACATAACGTGTGTATAATATTTCAGACAAGACTTCATAAAAATTCATAATTTAGCCGCAGTGATAAATCTGCACTGAACTCTGACGAGATTAAAAAACAGCGTAAGCAGATCCCGGCAGAATTTTACAGACAACCATAAAGTGAAGCATTATTATGGCCATTTGTCTAGCGCAGAAGAGGGTCAATTGGTAAAATAAATCCCTTGAAAAAGGTGCTATCAGCAAAATACACGAAACGATTTCAACGTCACTAACTCCAAAGGAGAACATAAAAGAACAGCTCTATACCTATTTTCCGCAAAAAAGTATGGAGTCATTTATTCCTCTTAAGTGTTCCACTTTCAGTCTTGTGAGTACCAGCTTGTGATTATTTCCGATTACGATTACCAGCGGGATTTGCTTTTTTGTTAGTTGCTTCTTTGTTTTTGTAACACAGTTCGACTTATAATACAAAATTAAAAATTGGTCGATGAGTCTTAAGATATATGTTTGCCCAAACGTGTATGGACAGAGAAGCGTTTCGAACATTACGTGCGTTGATGTTTTCTTTAAAAATACAAACTGACGTTGAAACATTTATGACGTGATACATTATTTGTTGGAGCTGCACCGAAAGCATCTGATCGGAAATCGGGAGGTTGTCGAATCGGATTTGAGGAATACCTAGCAGTTTAACATGAGATGTTAAATATTGGCAAGTTTGACGACTCACAAATATTTAGGGTGCTCTCAAAATTGAAAGAACACAGAAAAAGTACTATGCAGATAACAGTGGGCGGATTGAAATAATGTACGTAGAGACACGTTATGAATGTTTCAGTACCAGTTGGAGCAGTATTCTGTGATAACTTGTAGTACAAATAGATGGATTTGTTCTCTAATTTAATGCCTGGCGGGGTATTTGCTCGAGAAAAGTTATTCGAACGATCCAGTACCACTCATTACATACATACTTGTTTTAAAATGTACGTATGACTTTTTTAAATACATCTGCCTCATTTTTGATACCTTTTTAGACGTAATTAATATTATTGTAGAAAATGTAGAACAGGATTAAAATACATAGTAATAAAGTAATATTGAATTATTCTTTATACAGTTTATATGAAAAAGTGAAATATTTTTCAGAAACATCCCTACAAAATTTTAAATTTTTTGCTGAATATTTAGTCTTCATTTTTTTACGGGAACAAAAGCAAATTATACAATCTAGAAAGAATTGCAGTAAAATTTTGGTTAATCTTATTAATACATATCACTATTTTGTCTTATAGTTCATAAGCGAAAGAAAAGAAGCGACTTCGTGTTGGAAGAACAAGAGATTTTATACTTAATAATTTGCTGTGAACACCTAAAGAAAACAGAGGATAGTGCTATAGGAGCAAGTAAGAAGAAGCAGGATATTAAATAAAGTGATACGGTTGCCTAAACGTTGTTGTTGCTGTTGTTATAGTGTTTATAAACATCGCGAAAATATTCTAGTACTTGACTAAAAGGCTCATAAAGCATATGAGGAATTTATAAAAAGTTATTTATAAGGGTAGTAGTTGTACATACATATCTCTATAACTTGTTATAAAACTTATAAGGTTGCTGAATGATCCTGACGGTAACTGAAAAGTTGCCATCAACAGTTTATATTACCAAAGGTTTTATAATTTGTTGTTGGTACTATAGTATAGAGAACCTATAAAATAAAAATTGTTTATTGGGTGAGAACGTCACAATACCTTTAAAAGCGCGCACTTGTTCGCATGGGACGCACTCATCGGACGAACGAATCGGACGGAAATGATTATTTCCATTATTTTAAACGGAACAAAGCACACTGATTCCCATCGGACGCATCGGATGAGCGGAATTCCGCTGAGGATTCTTTGACGAGAATCAAATCCGTCTATACGATGCGTGCTGATGACGTCTTTTCGTAAATCCGCGCAAATTGGCGATCTGTTGCAACAGGAATCGGTTCGAATTTAGTACAAACTACAGAAGCTATATTTTTTCACTTATCTTATACAGGAGATTACCATGAATGACGGTTTACAATTTTTTTTTCATATTTATATTATGAACCCAAAACCTTCATTTTTTCTTTTCTTTCTCCTTTCTTCGTCTTCTAACGCTCATGCAATTGCTTGCAAATAACTCTTCTTCTGAACTGCTCATATCGTCCAAAACCAATGTCCAAGAGCCGAAACACAAATCTGAGCTTGCGGCGTGATGCTTGAAATGGCTGTAGTCCGTAAATACGTAACGGAAATCCGAAGTAATGTGCGATGTTGGCAAAAATAATGCGATTCGTCCGATCCGTCCGATACGTCCGATGCGAACTAGTGCGCGCTTACCTTAGACTGTATTGAGTTCTCCTGTAGCGGCAGCGAACGGAGGGAGACTGCCGAAGGTATCTTAAGTTCGACTGTCTAACGGGCTGAAGTACTTACTCTACATACAAAAATTCTTAAGTATACTTTATTTAATGTGTTACCAATTATGTAGCGTTATTTAAATACCAGGTATGTTCATTTGTAGCAACTCTATGTAGCATTTATAAATTTGTGCAGTACTTTTCTTGTCCCGTGTTGTTTATTTTGGTCATTCATAATTTTTATGTTCCTATTCATGAGTTTGGGGTTGTTTTAACTTAAATTTATGCATGATAATGAGAAAAATTTAGAATGATCAGTTTAACTTCCAACGCATCAAAAATTTTAATTAGAATTGTTTAAAGAAGGAAGGAGAAAACTATGCGGAAGAAATATTAGAAGATCAGTTGGGATTTAGACGAAGTAGAGAAATGCACCAGGTCATTCTAACTTTACGAATAATTATAGAAAGAACAATAAAAAAAAAGGAGAGATCACCTATATGGGATTTTGTATAACAGGAGAATAAAAGTCCGTTTATATACAAAATCATACCTCGATAATATGGAGCAGTTCAGAAGATTCATGTATAGGATTTGCAGATTTAGAAAAAGCCTTCGACAACGAACAATGGGGGAAGTGCTCAGAAAGGTAGGGATGCAATATAGGAACATAAGAATAATACACAATCTATACAAAGAGCAAACGGCAGTTGTAGAATTCGAGCAGGAACTAAGAGAAGTAGATATCCGAAAGAGAGTGAAGCAGGATTGTGCCTTTTCACCTCTAGTTTTCAACTTATATATTCATATATCGAAGATGCGATTAATATTGTTGAGGCAAAACAGCTTCAGGGATTAATATATAGGTCCAAACTATTAACATGCTTAGACTCGCGATTGCTATAGCAGTTTTGGCAGAGGGCTACTGCATGACGATCAATAAAAAGAAAACTAAAATTTTGGTATGTAGGGGGCGTGAAAATAGAACTAAAACTAAAATACAAATAGGAAACTAGAAGATAGAGGAAGTCGCGGATTTCTGCTATTCAGGAAGTCAAAATAACTCGCGATGGTAGGAGCAGTAGAGATATAAAACAGAGAATAGCGCAGGGCAGAGGGTTGCGTTTAACAAAAAGAAACAACTGGCATGCTCGAGAACGGTTAATGTAGAAAATCAGAAAAGACTCTTAAAGTCGTATGTATGGAGTACGGCACTGTACGGGTGCGAAACTTGGATAATAGGAGAAGCGGATCGAAATAGAATAGAAGCGTTTGAAATGTGAAGCATGATGGAGATACCGTGGATAGATAAGTTTAGCAATAGGTATTAGAAAGAGTTGAGAGAAAGCGCAAGGTATGAAAGAAAATAAAGAATAGGAGAGATAGGATGGTAGGACACTTTCTCAGACACGAATGAATAGTTTGCGACGTACTGCAGTCAGAGATAGGAATTAAAAGAGCTAAGGGTAGGCCGAGATCAGACTACTGCTCTCAAACAGTTAGGGATGTAGGATGTAGGGATGTAGGATGTTCTGCTTTTAGGGAACCGCGTAGGTTAGCTCAGGATAGGAAAGGATGGAGGTACTCGTCCAACCAGTCTTCGGACTGAGAACTTTATGATGATGACTTATTTAATGGGAAGTAATTATTTGGGCGGTTGTTTTAACATCCAGGCAGTTTCATCGGGCGGTTAAAAATTCACGCGGGCGGTATTAAACTTTTTTGGCGGTAACTAACTTAATGTGGCAGTAGAACGTGGCCAGCAATATAAAAGAATTTAGTCGGTTATTTAATCCCACAACGGCAGTTCAAAATTTACTGGAGCGGCAGATTAAATAAATGTCCAGTGCAATTATTATTTGAGCTGTAAAATGATTGAATGGGCAGTTAGATAAATAGTTCGCCAGTTCTCGACGTTTGGCAAAGTCGAACGTCATTTTCATTGAAAATAGCGGCACACTTCCGTTAAAAGGGGCGCAGCTTATGCGACCAATCGGAAGAGATTTGCCTATAAATATTAGGTCTTTTCGCTCATTACCTTATCACTGAGTTGCGAGTGCTTGGATCTATTACACTAGCATTGCCCCATTAAATTTATTCAACGCACCCCTCCCCGTTTTCCCATAGAAATGTTTAAAATACTGAACTCAGCCCCTCGCAGGTAAAATATTAATTTTGCTTTATCCCTTTGCGCCTTTCTATTGCACCGCATTGCACCACAAAGCATTTTTGTAAGGCTGCATCGAATAATGCATCATTTGGATGCTAACGACTGAGACTTACAACGCTTCACTCGCTTCGCTTCGCTCCGCTTGACCTTAACCTGACAGACTTTTATATTAAAAAGTGTCAGTTGTTAGCGTTTATATTATTCTTTTCAAATATTATTTGCATGAAAATGCGCACCTTTGAAGAGAATAACATTATAAACGCTTACAACTGACACTTTTTGTCCAAAAATCTGTCAGGTTAAGGCCAAGCGGAGCGAAGCGAAGCGAGCGGAGCGTTGTAAGTCTCAGTCGTTAGCCTTGAATAATTTTAATGGTGCAATAAATTTCATTTTTCTCTTAATATCTACATTATTGTTAATTGAATTGTTATTTTTTATTTTGCTGCCTAACTTAAATAAACATTATATGTATGTATCATTTAACAAGCCGATCATATTTTGTACTGCCTAAGTATTTATAGAACTACTTGTCCCACGATTTCTAACAGACCCATTCTGATTTCATGACTGCACACGCGTTACTGCCCCTTTATTCATTTTACTGCCCAATTGGATTTTCACGCATTCAAATATTTATTGAGCTACTCATTTGAAGATATGTTACTCCTCGTTTTCACTTTTTTTACTGCTCATATTTTACCACTCAATCTGTTATTGAACATACAATTTGTATTTTCACACTGACCAAAACTGTAATATAGTACCGCCCCTTTAAATAATAGCCTTATTTAATGTGTCATAGGATGTATTTTTGGTAACTTACTCGTCTTATTCAAAGCCACCTGGGCTGTAGTGAAAAGTTTTGAAACGCACAACGTAGATGAAAAACGATTACGTGGAAACTTTTAAAGATTTATAGGGGCAGCAGTACATTAAACCTTTCGCCACCAATTATGCGACGCAATCGCACAGTTTTTAACTTTACCAGTTTACTTTTTAAAAAGAAATAGACTATTTAATTTTGGATGAAAAAATATTAGTTTGGAATTATCTAAAACTTCTCTAAAACTTCTCTAAAAATTATTTTAGTATGACAATATGAAAATGTTATCACAGAGTGGATCAAGTGACAAAAGTATTTTTGGTTAAGTGTGAAAGATTCACTCATTATAAGATTTGTGTAAGTTGAAGCACTCTTAAGTTAAGCAAAAATGCCACCGTGGCAATGAAAGTGTTACAATGTTTGCTAAATCCTCTTGCAAGTATCTGCAGATTATAACCAGTTTGAAATATTCTTACTTATAGATTTAGCCAATAAAGAATTTTTTACGCGTTCCAGTTCACAGCTCAAGACTAGCGTTATTAATTTAACAAAAAGTTTTGAAGAAGCTTTATTATTGAAATCGCCTATTTTTGATTTGTTTATTCTTAAAAACCCCCTAAAATTTTCGGAGCATCAATCATGTTTATGTACATGGAACTGCACAGTAATAGAAATAATCCGGCAGTTTTACTTAGTGAACAACAAATAAAAGCTTAAAATAATATTAATTTGATTTACCTGCTGTTTATAATAAATTAAGGATATAGCGACCATAACTTTCGTAATTTATTGTTATCATAACCACATTGTTTTGTGGGTTACTCTAAAACTCGAATTACAATGAGGCTGTAGCTCCTATTAATCACGTTTTTTAATATATTCCAACGCATCCTAGATTTTCAGCTCGCAAAGATTAATATGCATGTAGGTACATAACAAACGATAATTTATGCAAATACTGTTCTTGTTCGTCGGCAGTGCTTTTATCGATAAATTGCAAATTCTAACTTCAAGACCCGGGGGTCGTCGACTTCCTGCTGATGCAATTTCAATGTTGATACTACACACTTTCTAGTGACAATCTGTCTTGGATGTGACTCGGTCGTAAAAGGGGATTGGAGATATTGGTAGGTTTTGATAGCTCTCAATCACGGCGGGAGATGACACGTTCGTCTTTCTTAAAAGAAATAGACGTCACGCTATCGTTCAATTTTTATTAGAGCTTGGCGTACTGAGAATGTGTAGCATTAAGTACCCACTGAATACTTATCAGTTTTCTTATGCACGTACCGAAAACAGAACGCCACAGATAGGTTGGTAACCAAATTTAATCTACCTATGCCAAGTTTATAAATGACAGTCGAAATCATTGAAATTTGAATGTCACGTACCTAACCAACAAAGTAGTGTACCTACAACAGTTACACGTAACTGTCATTACCGCGCTTGCTATAAATAATATTATAAAAGAAAATCGCCATGTGTGTCCTAGTACAGTTGCAGAGTTAAGAATATAATTTGTGCACGTCTGCCTATTATAATTTTTAAAACATGCCAGTCTTTCCTACTCTGTTCATAAGCAGCGTGTCTTATTTAATATACATAATTATTTATCTACTATCAATACAACATATTATTATTATAATTTTTACGACATTCATTTGAAGGTTATAATGACATGTTTTTGCGCCCTTATGCTTTAAAGATGTCAAATTGACATTTATTTTGAGTAACAAAAAAATTAAAAATGTCATTCTGACGTTTGTTGAAAATTGCTAATTATTTTGAATTCTTAACCTATTTTCAACGTTTGAAGAAAAAATAGCCTGTTTTATTCGGAGGAAAACTGTTTTTAGTAATTCGTCATCACTAAAAAGTGACACTTTTCCTCCTTATAAAGCAATATACTATTTACTAAGCTAGATACTAGTATATTCTTCTTTCTTTGTTATAGATTATATTCTTTCAGTAGTGCTTTAAGAAATTGTCTCTTGCACTTGTACTTTCACGAATATAATATGTCCAGATGAATTAATTTTTGTTATTTATTACAGGTAAGAACTTGATCTACCAAGGCAGTTTCTTCATTGTTTTGTGGTACCGGTAAAAACGATTTCTGGTGAGTACCGAAATTTATAAAATACCCAAACCTTGAATACCTATATATGATTTACGTAATTCTATATAATTCTTTAGTTTCGAATTTGATCACAAATTACAATGCGTGCATAAATGATTATTAATACATAGAGTCTGTAAAGCGATCGGCGCGGCGCAACAAACCTGTTTGCGTCTAAAGGCGATCGCAGGCAATCTGGTGGCGTGTAGTTTAACCTTGAAATATACACTGCTGGACAATTGAAATGGACCACTACGATTTTTGAAAGTAAATTATGTGTAGCTATTTTGCTTTTGTAGTTTTGTATAATAAATAGATTATTTTATTGTTTATTGTCGATTTCAGTTTGCATTAGTCATTATAGGGTTGTAAAATCATACCAAATTCTGCAGATATTCAACAAAATTTTTTATTAACGAAAAAGTGATAACAATTTTAGGATATTCCAAAGATGGAAAAGTGAATGAGAACAAGACAACTAAGTAACATCTAAATGTTAGTATTTTGTAGGCCCTCCGCGAGCTTCCAGAAGTACTCTGCATCTTCGAGGCATACTCCTAATCACTTCATTGATAAATTCCTGTGGTATCAATTCCCATTCTTCCAATAAAGCGACAGACAGCTCTTGTAGTGTAGAAGGATAACGCTGGCGTTGGTTTAATTGCTTCTGCAACTTGTCCCAGACATGCTCTATTGGATTTATGTCTGGACTTCTTTCAGGCCAATTCATTCTAACGATTTCGTGTTCTTGTAGGGAGTTGGTAATAATTCTTGCACGGTGGGGGCGAGCATTATCGTCGACCAATAAAAAATCTCGTCCAAAATTTTCAGCAAATGGAACAATAATTGGTAGAATACATCTGTCCCTATAGATGTGAGCATTCTTGGTTTCATTAATCAAAACAATCAGGTCAGTGCGGCTGTTCATAATTATGCCTCCCCAGGCTGTGACACCCCCACCACCAAAAGCTACACGGGGCGACATATTACGGTCTAGATAACGCTCACCTGGTCTTCTTCACACGAACACTCTTCGATCTGAAGGGTGTAGATGAAATTTTGATTCATCGGTGAATAAGCATCGGCTCCATACGTACATTGCCCCAGTTTATATGTTCTTCAGCCCAAATTCTTCGGGCAACGCGATGCTGCCTAGTAAGCAAGCAACATGTCGCATGCCTTCTAGCTCTTAAATTGGACTCATTCAACCTTCTTCTGATGGTTCGAGTGGAAACATCAATTCCAGCAGCATCGTGAAGCTCATTATTAATTTGAGTTGACGTATGAGTGGGATTTCGCCTAGCGGTTAAGCGCACATAATGTGCCTGCGCTGGTGTAAGACTTCTTTGACGACCTCCGCCATGCCGGAAAGCAACACTTCCAGTAGTTTGAAGTCGTTGATGAGCTCTGCTTAGTACGCTATGCGAAACATTAAAAAATCTAGCAATTTCTCTTTGTGAAGCGCCATTTTGGATAAGACGCAAAGCTGTATTCAAATTATCTACGCTTAAACGATTGTAAGGCATTATTTTCTTAATTTGCTTAAACCAGAAATCTGAAACAACTGTAAACAACCTCGTATTCTTAGTAAATTATTTTATTTTTACAATGGGTTATACCTTACATTTTAATTTTTTTGCAACTTTATCAAAAATAAACACCTTTCAGGAACTTTGACACTTATGTGAAACAAACGCAAAATCTTAAGTAAACTTTAATCAACGCACTCTTAGAGAAATTTTATTATTGTAGCTTAAAATCAATTTATTTGAGGTGGTCCATTTCAATTGTCCAGCAGTGTATATTAGCGCTACAGGTCCTCACGACCCTTGGCTTAGAGTCTCAACACTATTTTCTGCCATTTCTACCTATTCAATGCACTTGTTTGCCAGTCCTTCACCACGATCTCTCTTAGATCCGCTTTCACCGCTGCTAGCCATCCTTTCCTAGGGCGACCTCTTCTCCTCTTCCCACCGTCTACTCCCATTAAGACTCTCTTAACTCCTCTAGTTTCGGGCATTCTTGCTATATGTCCCAACCACCTAGCTCTCTGGGTTTTAACAACTTGTGAGATTCCTGGTCTCCCATACAGATCGGTAATCTCTGCATTTGTTCTCCGCCTCCATTCTTGCTGGTTTACTCTTATTCCTCCATAAATTTTTCTGAGAATCTTACGCTCCCATCTTCCAAGCATAGCCTCCTCTTTCAAGTTCATTATCCAGCTTTCGCAGCCGTAAAGTACCGTTGGTCCAATGATAGTTTGATAGACCCAAATTTTAGCAGCTCTTGATATATTTCTAGCTCTTAGTACTGTTGTTAGGGATCCGGCAGCTTTGCTTCCTCTGGTCAACCTCTTGGCGATTTCGTTCTCTTCGACTCCTTTACTGGTCAGCGTTACTCCCAAGTAATTAAATTGCTCGACTCTCTTCAATAAGTAGTTTTTATTTCCTCTACATTCTACTTCTAAATACAATCTCTCGCCTTTGTCATTGTTCCTCATTACCATATATTTCGTCTTTTGTTCGTTGATAACTAAACCATACTCCTTGGCTTTCCCCTCCAGCAATCCAAATACATTTCGCAACTATTTTTTTGTCCTTGACATGAGTACTATGTCATCTGCATACGCCAGACACCTATGCCTATTATTATAGATGGTTCCCCCTGTACGTATCCCACTTTCCCTCAATATAACCTCCAACACCGAATTAAACAGTGTTGTGGACAACGGATCGCCCTGTCTCAATCCCTTCTTAACTTGGAATAGTTCTGACAGACTTCCCTCCAGCGTGATTTTATTGGGAACCTTGAAATACTCGTATTTATTTATTGTTTGACGTATTTGAATTCCTCAGAAGGTTTCTTTTCATGTTACTTTACACCCTCATCTCAAATCGCAGAATAGAAGCGGCTTAAATAATTTTATCGCTGTGGCTAGTCGACCGGTAACGGCTGGCTATACTTACATAGACAGATGTAGATAACTTGCAAATGCAGATGCTGTCATCAGCAAAGACATTCTATACTAATAGACACCAAGATCCCAATGTATTCAGCATTATGTACTTTATTTCTAACATAAAAGACGTGCCTTTTTCTCTCTTTTTCTACCTAATCTTTTTGGCGCTATTCAAGTTTTGCCTTTCTGTTAATAATAATTTACTTTAACAGCTACTTGACTAAAGAAATTACACGTACATATCTTAAAATATTCCTAAGAATATTTTAACTTGCCTACTCGATGCTCACTCTCCTAAAAGATTTAATTTTCTCATCTCTAATTTTACAACTGACAACTCTGAAACTTGTGAAATCAATGTCAGATTTGACTTTTTGTGTCAAAATAGATGCAAAATCCATTTTTGCGTGCTTCAAACTAGGACGGAAAATATTTTCTTGTTGCAAGCATGTTGTCAGCGATATTAAAGTGTATCTTGGAATCAGAAGGGAGTGCGGTCGCTTAGTAATCGAAAGGTTTTGGGTTCAGTGCTCATGTGAGATCAAACTTTTTGCATTTTGCTTTCAGGTTCCCTGTCAGTTAAGGGATCACCATAACACCAGAGCGGTTCCAGTCATCATCAGTTGTCACATCTTAGCAACAGTTGTCCCGGTTGTCTATTAATTGCCTGCCGTTACCGGTCGACTAGTCGCGGCATAGTTTCTTTATACCCGTCCATTTATATTACTTGTATTATTTTTAGCTTCCTAGCTGAGGCTAGGTAGCTATTGTGATAGTCGTTTTTTGACCATGGTGATATTTCATCAAATGTGGACGTTTCAGGTCATTCTAAGCCTTTTTGGCAAAGGGGCACATTTCCGTCCGTCCGTATGTATGTATGTGTGTGTATGTCTGTTGACAATTTTGCACGATAACGGCTTGACAGATTTTGCCGAGTTCTTGCATACGTATATCAGAGATGGTCCGTAGGAAACTTACAGGGCGGTTTTTTTAAAAACACTTTTGAGCCGAGATATGACGTCATCGAAAAATTTTTTCAATGAGACCATGTATATTTGTGTATTGCATCAAATAGAGGGTATTTTTCGCTACACGATGTGCGAAAATCGTAATAGGTTGTATAAGGAAAAAATTGAGAAAAAAATTGGGAAAGGTAGACCGGCGAGATTCCATTCGCAACTCCGCCTGGAACTGAATGCATGCGCGCGCATTGTGCAGTGCGAGTGTGAGGCGCTGCGATCTACGGGCTAGTAAAATAAACAGGATGCGATGCGCTATGAATGCACCTTGCCTCATGTCATCGTTGGCCAGTGAGCAGTGTATTAATTATTGTAATCCCAGATGTTTTCATGACATGCTGGCCGTTTATGAAGTGCCTAGTCTTTTCATGAAATGACGAATTTCACTATGAGACTACGACAAGTTCGCCCTTCAGTTTAGTTGTGGCTAAGAAGCTGTAAATTCTGTCAATGCGTATCAAGGGATACTTCAAAAATTGCTGTTTTTATTGATAGGCGTTTATGGCCACGATTTCTGTGGTGATAATATTGAGCATCAATTTCCAATCATTGTGTACGTATATCGTTCAGTACACTTATTTAAGATGAATTTATCCGGCGGATGGTAGGTGTTATCGTTTATTTTGTCTGCCACACCTTCAGTATAATTTTCTAAGCGGGGCTGGTAAAGTTGCTTATCTCTTTTCAATAAAATTGTTTTCCCTTTCCATTTTAGCTACCCGGTATGAGTCGACGAGTAAATGAGTTGTTTAATAAAGCTCTCGTTTAAATTTATATCCAGCGCAAATCTTGGAATTTATAAGTTAGTGCTTCGGGAGAATAAAGTTTTTAATTTCTGTAATTCCGAGACTAATGGGGTGATTTTTAATATGCATTAGGCTCTTCAAGATTTAAGGAGAAATACTAAGGCATTTAAAAAAGCAATTACGTATTGATTTTGCTTCAGAATATAACCCTAATTCTTTTTGAAGCAGCCGTGTTACGTGTTAGTCCAATTCTGTTACGAATGTATCTTTCAGTCGCAACTTCATAACACAGACAGGTATGCTAGTAATTAAATATTTTGTAAAATAAATAACAAGCAAGCCATTGTTGTAAAAGGCAAGAACTCCTCGAAATGGAATTGAAAACGACAGTCAAACTCTGAAATATTTCTCATATCATGGCTTGAAAACATTATCTAATAAATAATAAAGCAGTAGAAAATCCAAAAATGTACGAAGGCTCTTATAAGTTGAAATCTTTCGAGAGATATAAAATATGCATGTGCAAAGAGAATGCCACAAAACAGATGCAAAATCTCATTTCATATTCGGAACAAGGATCGATTTGCTGGATAGGGTTTCTGGCCTCGTTTTTACAGGAAGATGAACAAAGACAAAGTACTGGGTGTAAATGTAAATATGAGCAAAAAAGGAAGAGCATACGTAAAGTCATAAAATGCAAGATTTGCTACTCTTCATTTCGAGATAGCAGGAATGTCATCGTACGATGTGCAGCGTAGAACTTCCTGCATTTCCGTGTTTTATGGGTTACCATCTTTTGCTAGATTGATGTAAGGATGTAATATACATATACTGTCTGGTGCTAAATTATAACATAAAGAAACTCGTTACGAATTTTAAGAGCACACATACATGTCTCACGTATTAATTGATTTATTCTATAATTTAATTATAGAACATTCGGGACGAAGGTCATCCAGAAATTTACAACGAATTTAAATACTTCGCGCCATCTGTTATAAACTCCCCCTTTTGGTATCTACCACTACGTGCGTGGTGTGGTGTAAGGTGGGATCATATAACTGTCGAAAACGAAATCACAAAATTGTGTAATAAATCGAGAGATACCATTTCTACTATCACTAGATGAACCTCTCTCCCGCTCTTTCCCTTCGTGTGTTCCAACCCCAGAGTTGCTTATATACAAATAAAAGGATAATGCCTCCTACCTGCGCGTTGAAAAATGACCCAACTACGGAGAAATAATTTTGCCAGTTGCGGGGTAGGGGAGCATGCGCTCTGAATTTGTTTGGTCTGTCACTTGTCATCCAAATGAACTAAACTAAATGTCATTTGTCACACCTCGTTTGCTATTTTTTGTACGAACGTTTGATTTGCGGTGAAATTGTTGAAATTTATCATACATTGATTGATTCTTTGAATTATTGTTATACGTACATTGCTACAAAAAGTAAATAAAGTTGGAGATTCCACGTATATGTATGGTACCTCTTTGTAGCAGTCTACCACCAGCGCCAGTTGGTTCGGTAAGTATACAGTTTGTTATAATTATTTTGAAGTAATTGCATGATATGTAAAACTAGGATAACTGTCTAATGTTGCTTTCACTGCTTTAAGGCTCATTACTGCAAGACGAGAGTCGTGGTTAGCTGCTATAGGAAGGAACACCGATTAACCCTTGAGTGAACAGAATGCAGTTTGTTCCCGTAACTTTGCAGTGGATGCCTTCTTGAATAATGGAGAACTGAAAAAGGACGCAATTTCAACATTGAGATTGAAACCAAAAAAAACAATATTAATCTCTAGTAAAAGTCGTGTACGTCTTGAGTATGTTTTTTAGATACCTACTTATATATATCGGGATCTGTTACACATGCATTTTTGCAGCTTTGAAATGAATGAACTTCTTCCGCTATCTGGGAAACAAGTCTCACAGCCCTCAACTTCCAGTGATGCGTATGTTTATTGTTAATGCCTGTATAATTACTTAACAATAATTGTTTACTGACTATTATATGCCTTCAACATCTGAAATGAATTTAGAGACTGAGGATGCAGACACGTATTGTAGTTTGTATTTGCAGATCGTCACTTGCAAGTACCATATCACTTAAAACATCCCGTGCTATGTCAAGTGGTGATATGAAAAGGGGAAGAGAATAGGGTGAAGTGCATACTTCTACTAGTGATTCTATAGGTTTGCGAGGATCTGCGAAGAAAAGAAGGCGATTGGTTAGGCTGGATCATATGTATTAGTAAGCACTGTATTTTTGTATTAACCAGTAAATAATAAGTACCTAATTTATAGTTGGAGTCCAAGGAAAATGAAATCTACAGTAATTGAAGCTCACTACCCAAAAGTTGTTACGGCAGAAAGAAAGGACACCAAGACGAAGAATTAAAAGATTTGTAGAGAAAGTGAAGGGTCTTAAGTCACTTACTGCTCATTTGTGGAGCAAAAAATTTATTAATGATGAATCACACTCCATTATTAAAAAGTCCTGCTCTGGTGTACTGAAAGTTGTAACTAGGAGTAAGGGATTATTGGTGGCATAATGAGGCAATAATTATTGTATATCAAGGGCATTCTCTCCCGAAAAATGTATCGATAGTAATCGAGAGTCAAACGCAGAATCTTCTGTTTGCCGGGTGGAGTTCTGCCTGTTGGAATTTGTGATAGCTCAATTTGTAGGGCACCTAACCAACGGAAGCTCCTGGGTTCCACTCCTGATCAGCTATCCATAAATTTTTCACGATTGAATACCAAAAATGCCAATAAAAATGCATTAACTGTATATGTAGGTATATACATTGTTTGTTTCGTTATCATTACCAATATTTATTTATTTATTGTGTTATTCTGCCCACAGGTAAATAGTGTGGGTTGTGTTCAGGTTGAATATGTTCCTAATTATCTTTGTATCAAAATAAAAATAATTTCGTTTTCTTTCTAAGTAACTGAATTTGTTTTAATTATTTACTTTTGTCATCTATTATATCATTATATGCTTCCTACTCACTTTCTTTTTTCTAAGAAAAATTAAATCCTGGCTTGTCTTAACAACTTGAAGTAATTCAATTCAAGTTTTATTCAAACCCATTTAAATTCAGCCTAGAATCTTTGCATTATTGTCTCATCTCCGAAATAATTATCTTGAGGTGAACTGACATTCTCTCTAAATAGAATGCAAGCAATATTTTACAAAGTTAGTACTTTATTTAATGAACTACTTATAAGTGGCTTTTGCGATATGTGAAAGGGCCTGAAAATTTTATAAGCCGCGCCTGTGCGTTGAATACAATTTTCTGGTACCTGCTCTCTGTTTGCACTACGCGCATGCTCCTCTACCCCTTGCGCAGTTTCAATCTGGGTCAACTTCTCAACACGGCATTAAGAGTCCGGCAAAGCAGATCAAAAGTTACACCAGCGGGGCATCGGGTCGGTGAGGTATCCGTTAGAAATCGGAGCAAACTATCAGCTGTGTTGCAACACCGTCGCGCTAAACACATTTATGGACACAAGAACAACGCGCATTCAAAGCCCGCGCGTTCGTTACCTAGTAAATGAGACAATGCCGCTCTGAGTTTACGCTCAGTCGACACCGGGCGGCAGCACATACCAAGCCATATTTTGCGTTTGCAGCGCTCTCGCTCTACCATGATTACACCTTCATCCTAGTAAATTTAGCAACACGAAAGCCTGATTATGGTAGAAGAAGGTATACTTTATGTCGCCATTGAAACAATTTTTCGAAAACTGTAAATCTCTTGGCGCTATGCACGCGTGAAGTTGGTCAATTTCATGAGTGAACTGACACTTTCTAAGATAAAATTTTTAAATTTTCTTTCAATGGAAATATAAAATAAAGTTTCGTTTATAAACTGTCAAAAATTCAACACTTCAATTTTCACCGTTTAGAAATGAGCATAGCACTACGAAGTCAGTTTTCGGGTTCATTTTAAAGGGGTTTGCCGGACTCTTAACCCTCTATTTGTATATAAGCAACTCTGTGGTTCCAGCAGCCCAAAATCAAACGCAGCTGAATCAGTTTCAGTTGCTACCTGTCCCTTTCGGCCCCTAGAATTTGTACGCTCGTAGTGTAAGCTGAACGGCCTCAAAGAGAAACATTTTTGAGTTAAATAATAAATATAATAAAGAAATGCAACAAAACCACCTTGTGTTTTTTTGTCCCGTTTATTAACTTAAGACCAAAAAATTGACTTAAATTTAAAATCGTACATTTGTGTTCAAACTTATAATCTACCGGTCGGACTCAACCTTTTCAGAATTATTTATTTCCAATATTATTAATCATTACTATGAATAATTAAATGAAACAAACTGTGCAAAAGTTGATAGGGAATTTTTGATTTTTTCCAATTTACTTAAAAATCAAAAAAGGTACTGAATTTATCATCTATGTTGAGCAACATTTTTTCATTTGAGCAAACTTGTTTGTTACGAGTCAAGTGGGGCACACGGTATATTCAAATGTAACATTTTTAATATTTTCCTGCTTGTTTTGCTTCTGTACATTTACAATACGCATGTATTATTTTCCACTGTATTCTAAATTACTACCAACATGCCTACTGTAAACCATGAACTGTAATTGGTGATTTTAACCTAAAACAATATATAATTATAAGTTTTGTTTGTACTAGCAAGTTCCTTAACCATATTTTCGGAGAAATTTCATAATTTATATTTACTCGTATTCCCCAGCGCTTGGGGTAGTTTACCTTAACGAATTTACATTATTCGGTGTTTAACAAAAAGTGTACTAAAATGTGCCTAAATAAGGAAAAATTTCGTGCCACCTTGTTGATTAAAATTATACTATAAATTTCTCAACTACGTTTTGTTTAGCCACAAAATAATACTGCTATCTCACTTTAAGTCTATGTAGTTTGGTCTTACCATTCTTTGTTTTTATGTGTTCCATTTACGTTATGGTTTGCTCCCTGCGTAGCATTTGGTTTTTGAGGTCATTCTTAACGGTTTTCCACTATGCTGATGACGGTCGTGCCAGTCCTTTGCTTCCTAAATTGGTGTCTAGTTATTTTTAGTCTTAAAATTGAAGTAGCATAAATCTACTTGGGTCTGCAAGCAAATTATTTCTTGCTTTAAATATATATAGTAGAAGTAGTCAGAAATACAAATACGAATGATTTTATCTTTAAATATTGAATGTTTCAGCGGTTTAGCTCATATTAGATACTAATTTTTCTTTCATCAAACAACCTCAGAACCTCGCTCAGGACTAACAAAGTTTGTGACCAATGACCTCTAAAAACTATGAACAGACTGGTTTTTCACGAACCTTTTTTACGATCCTACCGACTGTGCCAGTTAATTGTGAACAAGACTTTCTTATTTTAAAATATATGTTTCCAAAAATCAAATTGATAAAAGATGTTCACAATTCGAAAGCAAAAACAGTAATATTATAATGTACATCCTAGATGTATTTTAATTTAAGTAATTGAGAAACAAAATATAAATTTATTCCTCTGGAATTCATAGGCAGCTTATATAACTCGCGCTATAAAGTTATATGTTACCTAATCATAATGTAATATTCTACAATCATCATCATCATAATATTAAAAGCGAAGTGGCACAACACTTTACGGGTGGGGATGGATATCGGTCGCTCGATCTCTTTTCAACTGGCGGAGATCGTATGGGTGAGGTCGTGCACTCGATCAGGTGTTTCTTTAAGGCAAATAAGAAAATTGCATCGGCATCATTCCGATGGACGCTTGGATCTGCTCAGCGTAGATAGAATTAAACCTTAAACGCAATTAATTATTTAAGAATATTCTATGGGAATATTTTGTGGTGAACCTGGGATGCACCTACGTTTTAAGTATAATTACTACACTGATTCACCACTACGTAAAAGTCGTGGAGCGTAGCCCACGGGTTCATCTAGTAACATTTAAGAACGAATTGCACGAATTGTTACAGTCGAAAAAACAAAAATTTCAATTTCAAATAAAGAACTTTTGCTCTTAGTTTTTCTGTCATCACTTGTGCTGCACAAAAGTAAACATCAGGTTACTTCATATTTAACTATGTTTACAAAGCCACCCTTAAATAAATACAAATTCTGAAGCACCCTTGCATGCGCTTGTGCATGCTATAATGCATAGAACGAAATATCCGAATACGCTCTGTTGCCTCAACAGAGTAAAAGCAGCTCTGATTACGTCGTATTACCTTTATATTAAATAGTCGTTAGTTCCAAAATTGTCGGAACCAGCAATTCACAAAATTTCATAGTATGAGCTAACCCACCGTCTTGTGCTAGTTTTATTGTATTAAGGGCCTTATATTAGCGATACAAACAGGGGCATGCAATTTAAATCAGCTATTATTTCTTATTTGCACCTAAAGCTTTTGTGAACACCAGTGGCACTATATGCTGGTAAAACAGAGCCTGTTTCTCCAAAAGATTTAGTATCACACAGATCGACGGTGGCGGTGTTTGAATTTTGAAAATTTAATGTCAGTTTTAAAGTGTCCCGTCATTTTTGTAGATTTGTGTTTTGTTTTATGTTTTGCGATATGCCAAGAGTAAAAAAGTGTTGTGTAAAAGACTGTGAAGACATAATCAGTGTGCGACATAGATTTCCAATCAAAGATATGAACATTTTCAACATTTAGGTGAAAACAATACAAAATTTATAAATCCGATAAATAACGTTTAGACGCAGTGAAGGTCTCGGCATATGAAAAATTTCTAAAAAGTGACGAAACACGAAACCTCTGAGCAGACAAAATTTAAATATTATTGATTTCAATATATTTGGAACCGTTTTTATAACAACCGCGTTTATTTCACTTTTTTGATAATACACTGCAGTCAAAATTCTTTATTATGGAAAAACATTCATTTTATAAGACAACGAAGGTATTTGTAAAAATTATAGCATTTATGTTTAACACATAATATTCATTATTATGCATAATTACAAATTCATTATTTCCATTATATTTGAACATGTTTTTTGTATAAGTAACAATATGTAGGTATTAACTAATAAACAATTTTATAACTGATCTCTTATTTTATAGTTTTATTTGAAATTTGGAAGCTGAAGTTAAATCAATTTGAAATCTCCCGCCGCACCGGCTGCGGCTTGCGATCGCGCCACCTGCTGTCTGTTCACATAACTACCACCTGGCTGTCACTGTAGTGCCAATAGTTTTAGTATAGGAGTTTCCAATCTTTAAGGTATATTTTGTCTCTGGATACAAACAAAAAACAAATGTGAATATAAATCTTGTAACGAGAGGAGAAAGACTTAAGTAGGCATTTGCTCTGGCTATAGTCTAGGTACTTGGTATACCAGCAGTTCGGCAGGCGCAGTCTGGGTTCGCCTCCCAGTGGCGTTCGTTACAAAGTTTTCTTGAGTGAAGACCTGCTGTCGTGTAATTAGCTGCTATACTCACGAACATCCCTCATTAGTAAATCTTAAATCAGTGCTGTACTGTCTCGATAACTTATTTAGAGATTCATTTCAAGAACGAACGGAATTAATGTTGAAAATGAACCGAGCTTGCGACCTTCAAATATTTTATGTTTAATATTAATGCTATATTTAAATGTAAAACAGCGGGACACTTGAGCAATTTTCCACTTCAAAGATATAGAAACATAAACTTATTTAAACTTGTTCTGTGGGTATGTCTCGTTCATTTTAAATTAAGAACTACCTAAACGTTGAAGCAATCCGCGATTGCTTATTTCTTCGATGGAGTCTAAATAACAATATTCCAGAGAAATAATTTTCACGTTACATATTGACAAAAATATAATAATAACTTACTGTATACGTAAGGAAGGGATGAATTCCTGTCAACGTATAAAATACGTAAAGAATTTCTCTGTGTTATGTGAGGGCACATAAAACTTAAAAAGCAGCGAGCGGAAGAATAAACCTTTCATGAAAGTAAAAGAAAATAGCTGAAGTGGACACCTTGTTATAAAAGTTGGTCAACAGCTAGGCCATCTCACCGGTGTTTTCATGCAGTAAACACGTATTCGATCCTCATCCCTAAGAAGACCTAAGTTTCCCAACTTCGTAGATCCCATTTCCCCTGTTCTGCTGTGTTTGGAATTCCAAATATCTGCCGCGATTTCTTTCTCGGACGAGAAAAGAACAACTCGTATCATACAATTGCAAACTCTCTGCATTAAACACAAGATCCTTTCTTTATGTCAGCACCGTACTCAACTACTTCAAATAAGTGCGATGTGCAAGCACTGCGAGAAAACTCTTTGATGCTTTCAGGAAGGAACTGGCATTTTAAAGTTCATTTATTAGGGTGGTGTACGTACATACGTAAATTTGCGTATATTTTTCATTGAAATGCATTTCTGGGGCGCGCATTATTATAAATGCCGTGGATATGTTCCAAGTCTAATATATTGTAACTTTTGCCTTGCACTTTTTTATTTAGATCAAAACGAGTATGTAGTTAAAAATAGTGCACTAAAGTCTGTAATGTATTACTCGTAGAATGCAGTAGAAATGCGCGAGCAATTTCACGACCGTTTTGTGAGGGCCGCTCACTCGATGCACGACCTACGACCAGCTTGGACCTGGATTGGGGTCGTTTATTATTTTCTGGAAACCGACTTAAATAAAAGATTTTGTCATGTTTTTTTTGCAGTTTCTCGTTATTATTATTATATCCGTTTGTGACGTAATATAGGGACAAATATATCGATTCTCGTTTTTCTTATGGATATCGAGTAACTCGGAATCATTGAACGTACGTCTGAGCTATGTCCAATACAACGCGAATACCGACAATACCTACTGTCGTGGAATAAATGTCAAGATATTTGTTAACCTAAATTGGGTTTGTGAGTTTATACTTCTTTTTGGTTTAAAGCAACGATTATAACTGTTTCTCCAAGTATTTTTAGGTTTAAATGTAAATGTTTTGTGGATTAAACTGTTGTTTTCTTGTGTTCAGCTCTTAAACTTATTGTGTTCCGTTTCATTTATTAGTTGGGTTGTTGTTTGTGTTTTAAAGCCTAGAATGGTGTTATACCTTTTAAGTTATATTCAGAAAACAAGTTATGGATTCTCATCTACTTTTAACAGTCAAATAAATAAACAAAAACACGAAAATCCCAAATTATAACCCCAAAATTTGAGAATCAATATTTTGTGTGAGGGAATCCTGAATCAAGCAACCACGGTGATTAATCACCGTGCAAGCAACTAACCAACGCACTGGTCACGCGCATTTTGCTCCACCAATGGGTGTGGAGCATACTCAAGGGAACTATTTTATTGGTAGTTCCCCTTAACATGTCACAGGCGGATTACATTTAAAATGTAACTACCCTAAAATTAATATAATTCTGTAACACTGAACGACCCCATAGTCTGAGAAACACTACATATAATTAAAATAATCGAAACTGCAGCGATAAGAATAGCACGCAAAACATATTATAATCATAAAATATAAAATTGCCTTTCTTTAGTTTTTCGTATCTTCAGTAATTTTTATGGAAAATCTAAAAAAAATTTTCCTTCAAGTGCGCAAAAATGCCAATATCTAATAGTAATAATTAACATACTTTTGTATTGTATTGGAATATTCATATTCCGAACGCAAAGTTTCAAGAAAATTTAAATAGTGATATACCTGTTAATGAATACATACATATATTTTCTGCAGTTTCTAGTATTGTATTCAAAGGAATATAGAAGCATGAAAAAATTATATCTAAATATCAAAATTCTTGTTTGATTTGTGCCAGTTTAAATTTGTAATATTTTTATATAAATTTTGTGAATTTCTGGAAATAAATAACTGTACGAGTATATACTATCCCAAAGGACTTGTACCTTGACGCAGTTCTAGTAATACTGGGACGGGTGGGATGGCTTGCGCGCTTCAATGATATAAAGAGCCGAACCATAGGTTTAACCATATTGGAGGGGTTTTTATTTGAGAAGCCAGACTAAATCAAGTCCCTGGAAGGGGGCAGCAGCTCTTTCAGTAATCATAGTGGCAGAGATCGTGAGGGTTGGTATGGCACTGTGATACACACTACTGCGATGTGGAAGGCAACGGGAAACCACCACATTATTTTATCCCTAGTACAGCGTACTTTAATTTATGATGATGGCACCTTCTGGAGTAAAATATTCCGGAGGTAAAATAGTCCCACATTCGGATCTCCGGGCGGGGACTGCTTCGGGGGGAGTCATCAGAAATGATAAGTGTAACATCTCACGAGTCGGAGCGTGGAATGTTAGAAGCATGAAACAAGTAGGGAAGTTAGAGAATTTGAAAATTGAGATGGATAGGTTAGCATTAGACGTAGTAGGTATCGGTGAAGTGCGATGGCCAGAAGCTGGAGACTTCTGGAGCGGAGATTTTAGAGTAATACACACAGGATCTGTAGGAGGAAATTCGGGAGTAGGAATTGTTATGCGGAAAAAAGTAGGACAGAGTGTAGAAAATTTCTTACAGCAAAGTGACAGGGTAGTTATGGTTAGGTTAGATTCGAAACCTGTAAAAACAGTAATAATACAGGTATATATGCCCACTTCTAACTACAGTGATGAGGCCGTAGAGGCAGTTTATAGTGATATTGAATATGTGCTAGATTTTGTGAGAGGGCACGAAAATTTAATAATTACAGGAGATTTCAATGCAGTCGTAGGCACAGGGCGAGAGGGCGGAATAGTTGGCCCCTTTGGATTAGGCAATAGGAACGATAGGGGAGTTAGACTGATAGAGTTCTGCGATAAACATAACTTAACGGTCGCGAACACTCTATTTCACCATCATGTTAGGAGATGCTATACGTGGAAGATGCCAGGAGACTTAGGGAGATATCAAATAGATTACATTCTCGTTAGGCAAAGATTTAGAAATCAAGTTAGGGATTGTAGAAGTTATCCAGGAGCAGATATAGATAGTGATCACAACATAGTCGTTATGAAAGCCAATCTTAAATTTAAGATTTTGAAAAAAGAAGCGGAAGAAGGTATCTTGACCCAGAGAAACTAAAAGATGATGATATGCGCAATAAGTTCGAGAAAAAGACAAACGAAGCACTAAAGGGCACGGGTGGAAATATTGTTAGGGACATAGAGGCAGAATGGAATTGCATTAAAAATAGTTTAGTTTCCTCAGCTAGGGATATTTTGGGTCATAAACAGAATGAAAGTAGGAAACCCTGGATAACAAAACATATTGTGAGTCTAATAGAGGAAAGGCGAAAATATAAAAATAGGTTAGATGAAACAGGGAAACAAAGATATAAGGCGATCAAGTGGGAAATTATTCGGGAATGTAGGAAAGCGAAAGAGCAATGGATCGATAATAAATGCAAAGAAGTGGAAGATAAATTCGAAGTAGGAAAGACTGATGAAGCATATAAAATAATTAGGAGAAATTTTAGAGAAATTGGATCTAGTACCAAAAACATTAGAAATGAGGCAGGAGATATCCTAATCGGAAGTGGGGAGAAGGCAGATAGGTGGAAAGAATATTTAGGAAACTTATATGCGGGACAGGAAGTGCAAGATATATTAGAAAGCGAAAGCAGTGTAGAGGGGGATAACCTAGGGAGTCCTATAATGAGAGAAGAGTTTGAGATAGCACTAAAAAGTTTAAGGAATAATAAAGCACCAGGTATAGATGGCTTGCAGGCAGAAATCTTAAAGTGCGCAGGTCAAGAGGTAATAGATCGTTTATTTAAACTAGTTAGTCGCATATACCTGACAGGCGAGATTCCAGAAGATTACAAACGGAACATCATAGTAGCTTTGCCAAAAAGAAAAGGCGCGGATAGATGCGAAAATTTTAGAACTATCAGTTTAACTTCCCATGCGTCAAAAATTTTAACTAGAATTGTGCAAAGAAGGATGGAGAAAAAGGCGGAAGAAATATTAGGAGAAGATCAGTTCGGATTTAGACGAAATAGAGGAACGCGCGAGGCCATTCTAGCTTTACGAGTAATTATAGAAAAAACGATAGAAAAGAGAAAGAGCGTCTATATAGGATTTGTAGATTTAGAAAAAGCCTTCGACAACGTAAAATGGGGGAAGATGTTCGAAGTGCTGAGAAAGGTAGGGATGAAATACAGGGACAGAAGAATAATACATAATCTCTACAAAGAGCAAAAGGCAGTTATAGAATGTGAGCAGGAACAAAGGGAAGTAGATATCCGGAAGGGAGTGAGACAGGGATGTGCATTATCACCTCTAGTTTTCAACTTATATATCGAAGATGCGATTAATATTGTTAAGGAAAGAACAGCCTCAGGGATCAATGTACAGGGCCAAACTATTAACATGCTCAGATTTGCGGATGATATAGCAGTGTTAGCATCTAGCAAAGAAGAATTAGGAGCGGCTCTGAATGAAATGGAAGCAGTTTTGACACAGGGCTTCGGCATGAAAATCAATAAAAAGAAAACTAAAATTTTGGTATGTAGGGGATGTGAAAATAGAACTAAAATGGAAATACAAATTGGAAATGAGAAGATAGAGGAGGTCACGGATTTCTGCTACTTAGGAAGTAAAATAACTCAAGACGGTAGGAGCACTAAAGATATAAAACAAAGAATGGCGCAGGGCCGAGTTGCGTTTAACAAAAAGAAACAACTGTTATGCTCGAGAACGGTTAATATAGAGATTAGGAAGAGACTCTTAACGTCGTATGTATGGAGTACGGCATTATACGGGTGCGAAACTTGGACAATAGGAGAAGCGGATAGAAAAAGAGTAGAAGCGTTTGAAATGTGGTGCTACAGACGCATGATGAAAATATCGTGGATAGATAAGGTTAGCAATAGGGAAGTATTAGAAAGAGTTGGGGAAAAGCGAAAGGTATGGAAAACAATAAAGAGTAGGAGAGATAGGATGGTAGGACACCTTCTAAGACACGAAGGAATAGTTCGTGACATACTAGAGTCAGAGATAGGAATAAAAAGAGGTAGGGGTAGGCCTAGATTAGACTACTGCTCTCAAATAGTTAGGGATGTAGGATGTTCTACTTTTAGGGAAATGCGTAGGTTAGCTCAGGATAGAAAAGAATGGAGGTACGCGTCCAACCAGTCTTCGGACTGAGAACCTTATGATGACGAGTATATAATATATCTACGTTTTGCTAAAGTTTTATTTTTATATCATAGTTACCATATAATTTTTGATTGTTTTGAAAGAAAAACTTTGTCAAATATTTTATTATATCTTTTTACACGTTTCTTTTCAATAAATCTTGACAAAGCCACCGAATGGGGTCGAAACGTCGATATATAAAATATAATATACCTACTTGTACAGTTATTTATTGCCAGAAATTCACAAAATTTATACAGGGTGAGTCAGGAGGAGAGGGAAATATTTTGGCAGGTGATAGTATCGACCATTTCGAATAAAAAAGTTTATATGAACATGGTTATTATTCTTAGTAGTTTCGGAGAGCAGGTGTTTGAATTTTGTTAAATAAAAATTAATGAATTGTTACGCTTGCTGCAAATGGTCAAAAATTAAACCTTGAACTTCAACACACTTGTCAACTCGCTTCCTAAGATTGCTTGTTGATCCTTTGAGTGCAACTTGCGTCGGGCTTATACGAGTAGCAGCATCCAAGATGCATGCAATCAATTCTTCTCGTGTATTTGGCTTTGTTTTGTAAACTTCCATTTTCAACCATCCTCATAAACAATCATCTAAGGGCCTTAAGTCCGGAGATCGTGGGGGCCACAGAATCGGACCACCACGACCAATCCATCGCCCAGGGAAGGTTTCGTTGAAGTACTAAGTCACTACACGAGCAGTATGTGGCGGAGCTCCACATGCTGATAGTACACAAACACCATGTCGGCATGTGTAAAGATTTCTAGCTTTGCTAATGCACCATAAAACACACACTTGTCACCACACCTGTCAGTCGCTAACTACAAAAAATAAACAAAAAATGGCACCGGAAGCAACTTGATCAGTTATTATTCTCAAGTGGCTGTATCTCCAATGCTATTAAGAATAATAACCCTGTTCACATAAACTTTTTTATTCGGAATTGTCGATACTATCACCTGTCAAAATATTTCCCTCTCCTCCTGACTCACCCTGTATAAAAATACTAAATATCAAAGTACTACCTTACATTACTACCTACTGCTTTACCATTCCAAGCACAAAACCGTCAGAAAGTACTTATACATTTCGTTCCATCTTGAATTGAAATAATATTGTCATTCTTCGATTCTTCACATGAAATTCTAAAAAACTTTATAGGTGAAAAGCACCGCTCAACCCCAAGAGAGAGACTTCAATGTATGGCTTTGAATTTAAAAAATATCAGAAACGTATTTATTATTTTCTCTTTTACTTTCTGGCTAGGAAATCGCAATGGTAAATTATTGCTGTATATTCTACCATGCCGGACATTATTAACCTTACAAGGAGAACAAGAATATGGTTATAAAAAAGTTGCATCCGAGTCGCACTGCAGATAGCTCTCTTCAGAAAAGTTTCGGATCGTCTGGCACCCACTCGAGACTATCTAATGTGTCTGGCAGTGATATTTTGGTATTCTTCATGATACAAAAAGTCAGTAAATGGAATATCTGTTAGTAGAAAATATGTTACGTGGTGCTCCCGCTCAAGATAAGTTTGGGGTCCTCTGGCACCCACTCGCGACTTGTAATATATCTGGCAGTGTTATTTTGTCATTCCTCACGATGCAAAAAATCTGTTGGCAGAAAATATGTCAGTAGCAACTTTCAATTTAACCGTTAACTTTGAAAGAGCGCCATCTTAACTGCGACTCAGATGCAACTTTGTTATAGCTATATTCTTGTTCCTCGTGATGCTTACATTAAGATTAATAATGTCTGGCATGGTAGAAAATACAGCAATAATTTACCGTGGCGGCTCTCTAAGTATTTGAAAAATACTAGGTACCAAGGATTTGGATTCTAAGAAAAACGTACTCTGAGTGAACCCATTCTCATTTTTCTGCTCTTATTCGCTATTTCTAGAAAACATAGGTACTTTGCTGAACGTGTTATTTCGTGAATTTTGAAGAACTTTTGAAGAACAGTCGGAGATTGTAGGACACGCCACCATTTTTCATCATTTTGTGCCACAAAAATATCCTTAAATCAGGTTGGAAGATGCTTTCACGACAGAACAACTTGTTTAAATTAAACTGAGAATTAAACACACATTTGTGGATCATTTTATTATTTGTGTGTGTCGCTTGAAATATGTAGCACTTTTACGTATTATTTATGCGAATGAATGTTTGTGCATTATTTACTAGCTTAATGCCTATTTGCACACGTATTATAGCCATATTCAAGCACGACATGTTAAATTTGCCCCCCACTCAACTAATATTTGACATCACACAGTACAAATAGCGATTTAGTAAATGGATAGAAAGGGTTGTAGCGTGGATTTACATCCGGACACAAATGACCCCCGAAGTTAATATTCAATCAGCAAAGCCATCAGTGCGTGTGAACCCGCGGGCGTTCAATTATTTATTAATTTCCTCTGTTCCGGTTTCGTGGAATTTAGTCTGCAACAAACAACAAAACAACGGTCTTTATGCAACACGAGCTCTCTAATCCCGCTGTCCCACTTGTCTGCATTTACAGACGAGCTGTTGCCGGCGTATCTATGGAACAATAAGACCAAGTCTACTCCCACTTGGGACCGGTACAGAGACACGACAAAGCAGTAATTCGGGGAACGATTCAGATTTCAAGCACCCAGTATATTGAGTAAAAGAGCTAAAAAACGACGAGTATAGAGGATTGTTTATAAATCAATAATTGCAGTGAACAGCATTAGCGAGCAGCGAAATTGAAATCGAATTATTAGTTCAAGTGGTGAATGCATGAAATCCGGTTCTCAGAAAATCTCCAAGAAACTGGTTTTAACATTAAACAGGTTACCATATTAGTGCTGAAACCCCAACTTTTGCTGTCACCAACGTAGTTTTCCTAGCTCTCCTGATGCCGTCATTCTCCGAGATTTCTTGTTTTAAACTAAAACTTTCTAAAAATTTCTGTGGAGTTTTCAGCGAGAAAAATCGCAAAATCATGGATTACATGTTATGTAGGTACTTTTCCGCCGTTCAAGTCAGAAATCTTAAATAAGTTACGGATCTGTATCGAAGCTTTCTGTATTTGTTAATCAGGTACATTTGTCAGTATATGAATAATTAGACCAAGCAAAATTTCTCTATTCAGAGCGCGTTTTGTATTAAAAAGTCGCACGAAAAGTTTTAGCACAAATCACCTTAAGACGAATATGTATGACTTCGATTATGCAATAGACATGCCGAACTAAAGACAAATTAAATTCAATTCAAGGCCGAATCCATAAAATACTGGGGAATCATTCAAATATAAAAACGAAAGTGCTAGGTTTAATATTCTCTGCGCGTCGTATTAATTATGAATATTGTCAACAAGAGTATCAGAGAGCAATAACAGTTTTACACAGTGCGTGCCATAATATTTTCGTATTTTTGTATTAAAATGTTGAAGAAAAATATTTCGGCAATCACTCAGACATCTTTAAAAACTGAAATTTATTTTAATATAATATATGCCACATAACCAATAGTATAGCGGTAAGAATCGAAAAAAAAAACGAAATTAAATAGCGAGAAATGTGGTTAATTTACAAAATGTTGGAAGAAGTTATTAGGAAAAAGTGTTCCAGAATTAAATCCAAGTACCTGCCACATGCAAAAGATAAAAAATATCTTCTCAAAAATATATCTTCTCAAAAATATAAAAATATAATTATTTAATTAAATCGGTTATTACAGAAACGACACATGTGACATTTTTGTCGGTTTTGAGTTAAACACAGATTCTTGTACAAAATTCGTAAACGCGTTGTTTAGTGCAGAAAAAACTTATGTGCAATATTCCGTTCCCTGTTATACAGAACCATAAAATTTGAGTTTAGCGCAGAAACGACATTATGTGGAAGCACTTGTGTTGTTTTTGCAGTACATGAAAATTTGGTCAGTGCAGTTGGTAGTCGTGTTTAAATCAGCTGTTTTTTTAACAATTACCCTTATTGTCTTATCCCATGTTAGTTATCTATCTGTATTGTTGATAGTCAGTTGCGGTGTTATTTCTGAGTAGTACCATATATTTACAGACGATATAACAATGTCAAGTGATTCTGATCAAGACAGAGTTCCGATAAAAAAAGAAAAGGTGTTGTTAATGAGGATAAGTGCCAGAGAAACGTGATCAAAAATGCAAGAGTGAAAGGTATCGCTTATAAATCGTATGTAGGCAAAGAAATATCCGCAACAATTCACGAAATATATCAGTGCAAATGTGCTAAGAAATGTTATGGGAATGTATCAGAGGAAGCAAAAAACGATTTGTGGAGCTATTTTCATTCCTTAGACAGTAAGGACATTCAAGATACATACTTGCAGTCTTATTGAGAAGAGGGAACCAATAAGGAGGCGCGGAAAGAAGGTAAACCAAACACAAAGTAATGAAACGGGAGAAGATCAAGATGAAGAGGAAGTAGAAGATAATCAAGATGAATGGCCTAGCAGCAGCACGCCAGGGTTAAAACATAAAAGCAAGAACCACTTCTTTACTTATAACGTTATAACTTAAAAATTAATGGGCGGATCCAGGCAGTGTGCAAAAACACGTTTATGAAACTGCTTGGTGTAACTGCAGGTCGAGTTCGTCGAATTTGTAATCTTTTATTTGCTGGAAAAAGCCCTCATGATCTTAGAGGCATAAATCGAAGTGGCAATGCCATCAGCGGTGAAATCTGCGCAATTATTCACAACCAACATTTCCAAATTTGAAGTAAAAGAGACACACTATGGTGGGAAACCAAAAAAGTATTTAGATGCCAGGCTCAATATTAAGATCATGCACGAAATGTTTGTAAAAGAGCATCCCGATGCCGCAAGCAAAGTAAAATATTATTTCTTTCGGAAATACTTCCTAGAAAACTTTGATTACTCTTTTGGAAGACCACAAGTGGATGTGTGCTCTAAGTGTGAAAGTTTTTCTGTGAAAATGAAAGATGGCAACCTAAGCGAAAACGCTAAACGGAATATTGCAGCAGAACAAATGATACACAAAAGGCGTGCTAAAAAAGTTAAAATAAGAAGCATCTCTAAATCAAGATGGATGACACTGTAGCATTGGCCTTCGATTATATGCAAAACCAACCGCTTCCCCTGATTCCAGTGCAGGAGGTGTTTTATCTACGCCAATTGTGGGTAAATATCTTCGGTATTCACAATCTTAAAGGTAATGAAGCAAAATTATATAGGTAGGTACATACCACGAGGGGAAAGCCAATAAGTCATCTGCAGCTTTTTATGGCACTACATTCAAACTTTACCTTCCACAGTGAAGAAACTTTTACTATTTATTGATGGTGCTGCAGGACAAAACAAAAACCATACAATTGCGCGGTTTTTGCTTAACTTGTGCGACGGAGGAAGATTTGAAAGCATCATAGGGATTTTGACTCGGATTTTGGTTGTACAAAACGAGTGATCAGAAAAACAGATCGTATCTATTATACACCTAAGCAGTATGGTGAACTCTTCAAAAGTGCTGGTAAAACAGGCAGAATTACTATTCATCAGGTATCAACCGATGAAATCTTGTCATTCAAAACTTGGTGGCCTACCTACTACAAGAAAACAATATTCTCTGACAATACTGCAGGCCGTGGGATTCCTAAAGAAAAAAGGGAATCTTTCATGATATCGACTTACAATGAGATCAACTACAAAAATGAGAAGAAAGGAAAAGTTGTCACCAAGACGTTTATTGGAGGATTGTCTGAAAGTTCCGTTAGCTTAGCAAAAACTGAAAGCGTTCCTCCTCTACCAACTAAAAAAGCCTACCCTGAAGGACTAGTATTGATAAATGCAAAGAAGATTGAAGATCTTAAGAAGTTGAGGGAGTATGTATAAGAGGTTATGATGACTTTTATGATGAGATTTTCAATGTTGGGGAAGGCGAGAATGAAGAAATTGTTTGAACATTTTTATTGAAATTTCTAAAACTTCTCGGTGTTTTTTCAACAAATAAAGTATATTTTTCAATTAGTCTTGATTTTTTAGTGAAAAGATTACCAAAATATAGTATTTATTGCAGAATCGACACATGCGTTTTTTTTCCTAACACATTTGACGGGAGTTTTATTAATCAGGTAGCCAGTATAATGTATAAAACTTCGAATTAAAACATAGATTTTTTGCCGATTTTTAGAACCAAAGCTGGAGCGGTAGATCAGTTTTTTGCGTTTTTCCCAGAACTTGAAAATCGTCTCATATTATGTCGTTTCTGAAATAACCGATTCAATTATTTCTCTATAAATAGTCGCATTAAAGTGAAAGTCATCAAAACAGGAACCAAATGAATAATTAATATCTTTGTAGCCAATAGAAAAACTAGATTAGAAAAATTTAGTCTATTAAGTTAGCCGACTTTTGCAATGCACAGGCTCGGGTTTAAATTTTGTCATAATTACGAAGTTTACAAGTATCCACTATTTTGCTGTCGTCATTTAATAGTATACCTATTACTAAACGAGCGAGTTCTGGTGGCCATCATTAACGAGGATTAAAGGCGAGTGTTTTATTTCAACTCACGGGTGGAATATTTTACTTTATCTGCAAAAACGCACGATACGTTGCACCTTTGCGGCCACATTAGACCTCTTAGTTTAGATAAGTTAGTATATAAAACAAGTACCCCTGGAAGAAACATTGCCATAGAAACGTATAATATATACATGATTTCTTAACGAAATAAATATGTATAAATTTGACGATTTTCTGCGTCAAAGCGTTACGGTCAAATCTTGACAAAGCCCCTGAACAGGGGCGAAACGTCGATTAATTGCAAAAAGTTATTTATTTCTTGCCAATTAATTCACTAAATTTGATAAATTATTGTTGTTATTACTATTATGGACACATTTAGCTCATTTTTATACATGTAACTTTTCCATAAGTTTCGTAAGCAGCCTAATTATTGATTGCTGCAATAGATTTTTCTAAATTAATTAACAATTATTTTGTCAATAATCTTCGATCGTTTTGAATTATGGCGTTCGTAGGCTGTCAGCAAATGTTTAAAGTTAATAATTTGTAGTTCAATACATATTATAATAATACCACAAAATTGATGTTCGTAAGTGTGTATACTGAACGCTAAAGCTTTAGTTTGGAGTTGGCGTATAATCACGAACTCACTATTACCTTTAAAGGATGAAGCCTGAAACGATCCGTTTAATTTCAGATTTGTTTATTTGCACCTCTCTTAATCTCTTAATTGCAAAAATCTGGCACAGACGCTTCACAAACTTTCTGTCGTTAGCAAAGTATTAAACGAGCTTTTCGACATTAAAGTTAAATCAACGGGGAGTGTGTTCTGTAGAGAGCAGTTTTGGGGTTATGATTGCTCTTTAAGTATTCGTCAGATTGAATCTTTGAAGTAGACGATATAGCGCCATTCATCCATATTTTATTATGCCTCTTGCTCTGATCTGTTTCTCCCTGCTTGCGTATAATAATCTGAGAAGATTGTGCAGCCAGACAGAATGTGGGAAGGGGAGAAATGGATCTCGAAAGTTTAACAAGAAGTTTGTAATTTACCGTGAATTTTGATGCACTATTCAAACACACGTATATTGAGAATGTTCATAATCATTCAGAATAATTTATAAGCTGGTCTAAAATATAATCATAAAGCCGTAAGTGGGATGTAATTAAGCGGAGCCTGTTTCAAGTTACTTTACAGCGTTAGTTTATCTTCGGAATTTTAGATAAACGCAATTTACTTCTCATAATCAACAGTAGCTCCCAATTTTCAGTTGAATACAGTGGCGGTTTGTTCATATACGTGCTCTGGTTCTCGCGCAGCAGGTACTCAAAAATGGTAAACCGTAAACGAAGTATTATTTCCATCGTACAATAAGATTTAATTTACATAATCAAGTACTTATAATAATCAACTCAATTGATTTGTGTTTAATAACGTTTTGAAATCCGGAAAATACGTCACCGACTAAATAAAGATGGAACGACGTCACCAGGGTTTGTAAATAATAGCGGGAAATAGTACGATCCAGAAACTGACTGCCGATTCGAGCACATAAAAGAAGACGATCCGAACCGAAATAGCCAGTATTCGTTCATCCGTCCCTCAGCTGGGAAACAGACTTTGAGATGAGACTGGCCGGTTGAACAACTGACCTGACCTGATCTGTCTGACCGATATAACCAGAAACCCATCTGTTTCTACCGCACCGCCGCGCCGCAAATATTTCGGTAAATAGATGAATTCCTATCCTGCATACGATCGTAGATGGACTTGGAAACCTGATCGAATGTTTATCGTTGCGTTGAATACTGTATACTTTTTCCAACCACTGCATTATTCCCACGAATTCCAAATCCTTCTCGTAGTGAGGCTACCAATAATTACGCCTAACCTGATTGGAGATAATCTATCCCTAAGCAGAGATGTAACCTGCCTACTCAGGCCTGATTCAACCATCAGCATAGGTGCTGTGGAGGGTCTGACCTAACAATCCGCATATTTGCAATACTCGTATATTGGTTCCAGTCTAACAACTCGCAAAGGTGTCCTGTGAGGTCTGCTCAGCAATCAACATAGATTGGTGGGGCGGAGGGTCAGTTTATATAGCTGTGCGCATGTCAGGATTGCATCCATGTGTTCCGACGTATGTACTTACCTATATCTCAGACCGAGATCCAGATTGGATTTCGTCCAGGTGATTTAACTACCTACCCTATGAATACAAGGTTAAATATAATCCTTTTTATTTATTTCCGCTTTAGTAGGAGTATTTTCGCCGTTTAGCAATAAAGGATCCGCGGCCTTCTAATTCTTTGTCGCTAAGGGTATACTTTAAAATCTTAAATGGCACCATATTACTTGTGACACCTCATTTTAAAGGAAATCAAATGAGGAATACAGCAGTGATGTTTATTTTTTAATTATTCCTTATACCTAGATATATTCCTGCTAGATTTTTTCTTTTGGGGCTAGTTTAAATCAGCAGTGTGTCAATCCGACCCAGAAAATTTAATTGCTTGGAGCCGCACAAATCCGAAACATGCCAAAATATTCCCTTCCAAACATTCCTGAATGTAAGCAGGCAATAAATTCGAGAATATGGTCTTTATTATTGTCTTGCAAATAATGGGGTCCATTTTGAGTATCTAAGATAGATTTTCCTTAATTATTCTACAAGTTATATTTTCCTGTTTTAAATTCCAAAGCTTCTTTTTTGTATGAAATGTTTATTAATTGATATCTACAAGGTTTAACTTTCTTTTTGTTTCAAATTTAACTCACTATAAAAAACGTTTTTCTTATTTACTGAAAGGTTGAAATGACCTTATTTTAGCTTTTAAAACTCAAAATAAGGAATAATTAAAAAATAAATATAGCTCCTGTATTCCTCGTTCGATTTCCTTTAAAATGAGATGTCACAAGTGATATGATGCCATTTGAGATTTTAAAGTAAGGGTACTTACTGTGGGTTAGGGGGTTGTAGGTTTTACAGACGTCAACTATACATCAATATCTATCAATTTACGTGTCCCTGCGTTTTTTCATAATACTATTTGTTTCTTAGATATGTATTTGAGGTGGTTCGTTTTTAAATGATCACACTGTATAGTGCAACCCAGGAAGCAGTAGAGAGTAGTGAAAATGGTGTTGATGTAGAAACTGACTATTTATGTATTATGTAATTTCCTTTTTCACTTCCGCGGTTCCGAAGTATTGGGAAGAAAGTAGTAAACATATCTTTTAGCTTCCTAGCTGAGGGTAGGTAGCTGTTGTGATAGTCGTTTTTTGTCCTTGGTGATATTTCATCAAATGTCGACGTCTCAGGTGTACATTTCCGCTCGGTACATAACTGCAGATTCGAACCACTGCAATCAGCACAAAGAGGCTAGTTTTGATTTTTAGTTAATAGACTGTTGAGTCTACCATTATCCATTGACAGATACCGCAAGGAAGTAAACACAATTAAAGATATAGCGAGATGTAACGGTTGCGATCCAGAAATTGTCAATAGGTTAATTAGGAAACGTAAATTTAAAATGCTATTGCGAAATTCCACCACTTTAAATGGTGATAACAAAATTACTATATTTATAAAAATACCATATGTACCGCAGATAACTAGAGGTATGAATTCTATTTTCGGGAAAGCAGGCTTCAAAGTGGCTCACACTTCGAGCAACAATTTACAAAATCTACTTGGAAATGCGAAAGACAAAACGGAACCCATTCATAAAGCGGGAATTTACGAAATAGCATGCGGAAATTGCGAGAAAAAATATATCGGGCAGTCACCTCGGTCTATTTTAACCCGCTTCAAGGAGCATCAAGCCCATTACAAATACGGCCGTCCTGATAAGTCTAGCATCGCGCCACACGCGTTGGAAGCGGGCCATAAATTCAATGTCAATAATCTCAAACTCATAAAACCAGGAAATAATAAATTTGATTTAAACGCCTTGGAAAGTATAGCGATATATAAAAATAAACGTAGCTGTCTTAACAATAATTATGGTCCGATTCCGAACTCGGCACTGTATAGATTTATCAGGTAGATAGAATTAAGACCAGCCATAAATACGTACCTTCCAGTTCTAGGACACCAATTTTATTGCACTTATGTTCAAAATAGTTCCAAGAAACCCTGTAGTTATGCCGATCCCTTTCGCTTGGGAGACCAATTTTGTTGCTCTCGTGTTCGAAATGGTTCTAGAATTTCATGGAACTATTTTGAACATGGGGGTGAGATGGAGTTGGTTTCTTGAGTGAAAGGAGCTGATGAAGAAACCCTATAGGTTTATCGATCCTCTTCACTTTAGGAGTGGGGGTTGCGTATTTATAGCGACGTAATTTAAGTTTAGAGTTAGATTAATCTTCAACTACTGAAAATGCTGACGTTGTCAGCGAAACACGTGTCGAATTTAATTACTATGTCACTGTCTGTTGGCGTGTGGAGTTAACTTATTAAGAATTCATAGTGAATTTACGTCAAAGTTCTTGATCCATCTACTGTGTGTACCTTTAATGTAGTTTACTACAAAAAATCCATTTCTGTCACAATTAAAACAAATAACTAGTACCTAGTTAATCGATCTGGCTTCCAGTGAATTTGAGAGAAATTTTCAAACGTTTCCATTGTTTGTCGTGTCAAGCCGAATATTCTAAATGCTCTCTTGATATTAATGCTATAGATTCAATTACTTAGACTCACCATCAGTTATTTGTCCATTCTGTGAATCAGTTATAAACTGTAATATGCACGCTATTATTGCATTAACCCACTTTTGCTGAAGTTCGTACCTAGGAGATAACTTCACCAACGAGAATTCGCTTACATTTTGTGACATCCTGTTATTACCAATTTTAACTTTTAGTCGTAGTTTTAGAGTGTCTTTCGTGCATACACAAATGTTAGCGGTCAGGACGTGTGTGTACAATGTTCACCGGAGGTAAATGTATTTGCTAATGTTGAAAGCTTGTATTTTACTGGGCGTGTAAATGTGACGTGTTCAACTGAATGCCTTTAATGGAGTAGTATTTCAGAATAAAAGGCCTTCCGTCCTGTTCGCGATACGATTTTCTAGACCAAAACATTGCATCTTTTGAGCTGATTTGGTACCAACTCAATTATTTGGTTGTTCCATTTTGTTGATCAAGAATGATAATTGAAATGATCCATAAGACTGTATTATTTCGAAGAAACCTTTTTTTTTGCCAATCGAGAATCGAGTTGTGAACAATCAAACATTTCACGTACCTAAATGATCTATCGTTACATACAAGGTTGATGCATAAGTCGATATCAGTTTCCAGTTGCAAGAATTTCTTAATAAAAGAGGGCGATAAATAATGCGTTTCATTCAACTATAGTTCATAATTTGCAGTGTTGATTTATGACATTAAATTCTACACATACGTCTGTCTTGTCAATAAAACCAGATTAACATTAATTTTAATCAATCACTTTTCCTTGTCTTCTATGTCATATGTGGCAAGATGTGGGTTTAGACGTTGATGAGATTCGGTGTCTTATTTAATCCTGCTGTCATAATTGTAAAACCCATCTTAATAGTTTTGATTTCATAACGAACTTACATTAATATGTATAATACCTACTACTTTTCCTTAAATTTATCATTCTAAAGTTTAGTTCTTCCATTGTTCCAAATGTATTTGTTTTGACTTACAGAATAGAATAGGTCGTATTCGAATACTTTCAACAATCGAATGAGTTTGTGTCGGTTAAGTTTCCCATTTTATCGACCTTGAAATTGCCACCTTACATGGGACTTACGTTGATAGATGAGAGGTGCATTGATGGTAGAGGGTGGGGGTTGTTCTTAGTTTTTCAATTTTTAATTACAAATATTTAAAGCCTTTCCTTTTAGTTAACTGCATAAATGTAAGTTTAAATTTCAGTACTGGCAATCAGGCAACATTTTAATATTTTATGAATCGTTCCTTTGTTAAATATAACAAAAATATTAACGTTTATGATTTTGTAGTTCTTTTTCATTGTCGTATCATAATATTAAAAGCGAACTGGCACAACGCTTTACGGGTGGGGATGGATATCGGTTGCTCGGTCTCTTTTCAACTGGCGGAGATCGTATGGGTGCGGTCGTGCACTCGATCAGGTGATTCTTTAACGCAAACAAGAAAATTGCATCGACATCATTCCGATGGACGTTTGGATCTACTCAGCGCTTTTCGCAGTCGTAGATCGTAGTTTAACCTGGGGGAGTTTAACGTCGCACCCGTTAGGTAGAATGGTTTTTGTCGTATTAAATTAAACGCAATTAATTATTTAAGAATATTCTATGGGAATATTTTGTGGTGCACCTAGGATGCACCTACGTTTTAAGTATAATTACTACACCGATTCACCACTACGTAAAAGTCGTGGAGCGTAGCCCACGGGTTCATCTAGTTTAATATAAACGTATACGGACGCGGAATTCAAATAATGTGATATTCGGGTGTGTATTCAGTATTGAATACCGGTTTCCAAATATACAGGGTGGCCCATTAGTGCGGGGACGGTCTATATCTCTTGAACCATTCAAGGCATCAAAATGAAATTATGCAAGTGCTTAGGAAATCCCATGCTGCATCTTATAAAATTATGTTGGTGTATACAGGGTCTTCACATTTTGCGTAACAAACCAAAGTTACACTTTTTTAAATGGAAACCCTCAATTTTTTTTAATATTCACATTCCCCACAAAATTGCATGGAAAACCACATTAATGGGTTTCGAGCAGGGGATGTTAAGATATTACCATTTTAGTGTCGATCTGGACCCATCTTTGTGGCAGTACTGACGCCTACTTACAGAAGCTGTCAAAGATTTCTTTATTCCGATAATACCTTTGTCACAGTGCTTTACATTATACAGGGTGGTAAACATACGCATAATTGAATTTTTGACAAGAATTTCAAATGGAATACCCTGTATATTAATTGCACATTTAATAGCAAGTTTACTAAGCTTCTGATTGATACAGGCACTGGCAGGTCTGCGACTGACAGTTTCTACAGAAATTAAGATTGAAACTTACAAATTTCCAATTTCACCGTTATTTTTTAAAATTTTAGTCGGATTTCACCTATTTTTTCACCCAAAACCAATAAAAAATGTTTAAATTTGGTTTCTGCGCAAAACTAAGCCAGCAGAATTTACACTGACACAAAAAGTCCCATTGCAAAATTACTTCTTGAAGGTAAAATCGATTTAATTTTTATTAAGTCTACCCGCGTATGCCTAAAACGGGTAATTTTCAAGATATTCTTACCGAGAATTAGTATTATTGTGAACAAATATAGCAAAAAGAATAAAAATAGCTCGAAATCGCAATGTCTACCAGAACCAAGAAAACTTAAATTTAAGCCACTCACTCTCTAAATAAATTTAGTTATGTACTTTTGTTGTGTGCTTTAAATTTCTTCTTCTCAAATTTGGAGTTGTTGGGGAAGTCAGAACAGATAAATATTTTAAAGTCAGTAGAAATTATTAATGAGATAAATTTGGCTTTTATCATTAATGGGAAATGTTGTAATTTAAACAAAAAACTACAGCGAGAACAAGTTTATTGAAATTAAATAAATAAATAAAAATTAAATAAAAAAATTAACAAAACGCAGAAAATCCTTCAAACTATGACAGATGCGAGTTGGAGCTGTTTTGTTTATCACAGGTAACATGATTCCAACGCGATTTGCATTTTGACTACAAAATTTATGATTCTTCTATATAAAGTGAGAATAAAACAGTTATCTCTGGAAAGCAATGTTTTCGAATTACTTTCCATAAAAGTGGCACTGTTAATAAACATTATTTACATTATAAATTTGTTCTCCGTCCAGCTTTTCGTTTAAATTACATTTCCTCTACAAAGTCATATTTAGCTTATTAATAATTTGTATCTACTTTTAACCATTTATCTGTCCTGAAGCAACTCGAAATTTTAAAACAAGGAATTCAAAATACGCAACAAAGTTACTTAACTAAATCGATTTAAAACGGGACAGGTCCGAATTTAAGTTAAATGGGGAAATCCGAATAAAATTGTAAAAAATAACAGTGAAATTGAAAATTTTTAAGTTTCAATTTTAATTTCCGTAGAAACTGTCAGCCGCAGACCTGGCAATGCCTGCATCAATTAAGAGTTTAGTAAACTGGCTATTAAACGTGCAATTAATATACAAGTTGTTCCATTTGAAATTCCAGAGAAAAATTCAATTATGCGTATGTTGACCACCCTGTATAACACAAAACACTGTAGCAAAGTTATTAACAGAATTTGCAAATGAAATAGAATAGTCTGTGAATCTAGTTCGATAAAGAAATCGTAGACAGCTTCGGTAAGTAGGCGTCAGTAGTGCCACAAATATGGGTCCAGTTTGGCACTAAAATGGCAATATCTTAACATCTTCTGCTGGAAACCCCATAATGTGATATATCGTTTTCCATCAAATTTTGTGGGGAACGTGAATATGTAAACAAAATTGGGGGTTTCCATTTAAAAAAATATAACTTTGGTTTGTTACGCAAAATGTGAAGACCCTGTATACACCAAAATTATTTTACTATATGCGGCATAGGGTTTCCTAAGCACTTGCAAAATTTCATTCTGATGCCTTGAATGGTTCAAGAGATATAGACCGTCCCCCCACTAATGGGCCACCCTGTATATGCTTGCTTCAGAATCTGATTAATTCGAATTCTTGCTAGGATCGAATACTTTCGCATTTTGTATTCGAATAGCCCCATCTCCATACGAGATTGTTCAGTTTATTGTGCGATTTCTCTTGTGTTGGAGTCAATGAAAATATTATGTGCTGGACCACAGATAATATTTTAAAGTTAATTGAAGATTTACATTTTTACGTTCTACACTTTGCTTGTGAGATGCACTGATTACAAAAAAATGATGCTCTAGAATATTTAGCAAAAAAATATGAAGTTACAGCGGCAGGAATCTCCATTGGCAAGAAAACGAAGAGTTACAGCTAATCTTATTGATGGAGGAATTGACTGTCTAAATGTAGTATCTTTCCGCGATCATAATTTGGAACTCAGCTGGGGACATTCTCGCAAAATTTCTAAATCCTGCTCCATCTTCCAATTTAAATCTGCCATAAGGCTGTTCCTATAACTCGTACCTTGCATAAGTATGTATCGCATCCACAAACGTTTCTTTCGTCTTTGCTTTTGACGAGTACGAAGCAAGAGATATAAATTGGCCGCACAATGTATAATAACTGCACGCACACTGCCCAACTTACGTATACTCTCCAGAAATGTTATTCGGAAACATTGTAAACAGGATGAATCTTTTAAAGCGCGCATTAGAAAATTTTCGACTTCTACTTATGCTAGAGTTATGAAACTTGGAACCTAGCCATAATCGACGATTCCGAGACGAAATTAAATATTTACAGGATGACGTCACTCTTAAAAATGGCGGAAGCAGACGCCATATTTGTTTTTTAAATGACAATCGGCCATTTTGATTTCATATTTGAATTCGGCATTTAATTCCGAATTGTCACTACTTGTCACTACTTATCTGTCATAAATAATACATACCAATTTACTCAAAAACTGAAAATAGCTCCAAAACAATTCGAGTTAGCACATGCTAACATAACTCCCCTTAGAATTATATTTTACATCCAACGGTGACATAAAATTTGACACGTGCCATTTGAAAAAATTGAGTTTTTGACATTTTGCGATACCCGTATTCAAAAAATTGTAGCAACCGCTGGCAAACTCGTTATGACTTCGGTTATCAATCAAAACATTCCTTGGAGCTTAGGAAATCGAAGTAAAAAAAAATCATCGACTTATCTTCAGCGGTTCAAGAGATATCAATTTTTTAATGAACCCTTGCATCTGAAAATTTGAGGAGAAAATGTGGCTTATGTCAAAAAGTATGACAGATAAGTAGTGACAATTTGGTTAGTTGTACTCGGAATTAAATGCCGAATTCAAATATGAAATCAAAATGGCCGATTGTCATTTAAAAAAACAAAGATGGCGTCTACTTTCGCCATTTTTAATAGTGACGTCATTCTGTAAATATTTAATTAAGTCTCGGAATCGTCGATTATGGCTAGGTTCCAAGTTTCATAGCTCTAGCATAAGTAGAAGTCGAAAATTTTCTAATGTGCGCTTTAAAAGAATCACCCTGTATATAATCTGAACTAGCCTTTACTTTATAAAGGGATTCTGTATACCAAACCATTATTTTTCTGCAAACGAGATTGTAGTAGCCTACCTATCTATCTCTCTATCCTTGCCAACTGGGTTTGCCTCAATAACAACATTCAGGAATTCCTTTTAGACGTGAATCCTTTGAAATGCAGTATTAAAGATATAAATTTTCATTTGATCGCAGATATTACGAGATTCTTGTTAGATACCTACTCCTATTAAATCTATTCTCTTTGCATGGTGCGAGTTAAACTTTGATTACATGTGCACGAGACAGAATATTTAAATCGATAAAACTGTTTACGGAATCTCAAGAATTTAATTTGTTCAGTGTTAAGCGGACATTGTCTGCGGGAGGATAGCGTAGTATTTAGTTAGTTCGTATGCAGGAGACTCCCTAGTTCTTCGCATTTTGCATAATGAATGTAAAAAGGGAAATACTGCCGTTTTCAGTTTAATCCAACAGCAAAGAAAAAATAATAAAAATCATCCCTTAAATATTTTTATACAGAAGAATTGACTGCTTAAGCAGATACTTAAGGCAGAATGGACGTTTGATGAAGGATAAAATGAACATAGGATGAGTGTTAACACGACACAGAATATTTATTGGGAGTAGCTTAGACCCATGTCTTCGATTTTTACAGGGTTTATTTATCTGATGGAACTGCCATGTATAAAGGAAGCTTGTAAGATAAGTCCGGGAGAGTTTTGCCCCTTTTTGCAATAATTTGCACGCAACTTTTCTCCTATAAAATACACAACTGAAAAATAAAGAAACATTCTTACAGCATTGAAGTTTGTAACGAGAAATGCAAGAAACATAAATTCTGTTATAAATTTAAAAAAATAAACAAAACTCGAATTTATAAAAAACTATCTTGCACCCAAATGGTGAAATTGAGGTAGCGCAAACATACACATTGCATACTTAGGATATAGTCAACCTTTTCACCACAGGCTGCGCAACAGTCTTCGTCTGACCCCTAAAACGAAACGCACAGGTAAACATTGATATTGTCTGTCTGATATTGGGAAAGTTTCTTCTCTTCTTTTAGTATTACCGCAGTCTTTTACATCTGTATTTCGGTTTTTGTAACTCCCGGCTCTAGTAGGTACATGTTCCACTTCATGTAAATCCTCAACCAAACATGTTACTTATCCATGAAACGATAAGTTATTACCTGGCTGCTGGACGCTTTTACAGTCGTGAGCAACGCAATATATCACTATTGTAAACAAAAAATTGCTACCGGGAGAAAAATACCTGATCACTTCTTCGCGTTAGAAAAAGATGGAGATACGTAAGTGGTACGGGCTGCATACACAACAAGTAACAGTGTCCCGTAAATAGTTCTATTGTGGGATTGTCCCCTAATATGAACATTCTTGATTGCTTCAGTTCAGGAGTCCCCATTCGGTAAGAGGTATGTTTATGTATAGCAAGTGGTCCCATCCTGTTCTTTCGATTTTTATTCATTTCGCTGCACGTTGTCTATCGGTATGGTTACCCGATAAGGTTTGTGGATGATTAGGTTTGAGGTGGTTCTGTCCCACCGCATGCTAGGATGTCAAAACAGATTGACCGAAAATACTTCATCTGGGCGTATGATTCTCTCCCTGGTTTGGGTATGATAGCCACCTTTAACATATCGCCAATCATACGGCATGTAACTGAGGGCCAAACTGGCCTAGAATCGTGTGCGTACCGGTGAAGGTAGTGATTCAATCAAAGGCTTCGAGAGGGGACTTAGGTATTTACATTTACGACTGAAGCATCTGGGATACTCACAGTCTTAGCGTTTGTTTGTGGAAAAGGAAAATAAAGCAACCGACCAGTTGTGTAGTAAACAGGTACCGCTGCGGAAACGGAATATCGCGGAACATTGGTCTTGTCGATTGTTTTGTTGGTCACTATATTGCGTAGTTTGTTTTTGTGCTGGTTACTACAAAATATTGTGTTAATAGTTTCTTAACATTTTATATTATACAAGGACCTGTAGGTAAGTGTTTTGGTAAGCCTGTAGGAAGTATCTCATTTCATTTGAGGTTAACTTCATAAGCGCGTATGATTGTTTTCATTATATGTCTTAAAAAATAATGTAATTAAATCTTGTAGGCATATAAGAGGATGTGAAATGTCATTATTGCTCGTATCATTTTGATCTTGTTTGTATAAAAATAACTATTCAAATTTTTCATAATTTGTATTAATTATGCAAGGAAAGTAATTTAAAGCGCAAGTCCAATAATTGCGAGAACTTTTATAACAGTCACTTATGCAAAATAGGAGACATGTCAGCTGGATCATAACATGACAAATTTTTTGGACAGCCTAATGGAATACCATCACTTTAGTACACACTTCACCAAAGCCATTCAAGTGCGTTCCACTTTTATTGATTAATTATATTTGAAGACTCCTAATAACATGTTTATACGAAGCAGCACAAATTTCATATAGATTACGGAATAATTTTCTATATAATCCGTTTATTATAACAAGCGGCTGCATTTGAATAGATAGACGATTATTAGATTCTGCACAGACTGTAGATTTGTTTACGATGTAATGCAAAGTGATTCGAAATAAGTCAAGACATTTTTCAGAACGTGAAAAATTGGCAGGCTTATGATCATGAATACCGTTAGGCCTTTTGCAGACGGTGCGATTGCGATGCGATTTTCCGTTTACGGCATGTCGCAGCGATATCGCGAACAATCATCATTACATGAAATTTTATGAGTAATTTTCACATTATGCGGAAGCGTCAAAAAAGAACGGAAGCTGATTGCGGCATTGTATCGCATCGCAGTACAGTACGTTGGCCGGTCAAATATCGTCCGTTATTTTTTCGTGCGGTATTCGACCAACCATGAAAATAAATGCACATTTTCAGACATGTCGCTGCTTGTCTCGAGATTTATCGGTGAATAAAATTTCAGGGTTGCAATTTTAGCATTTTATTTTGAGCTTCTCAGTGTAATAGGTTGTTCCTTCGCAATGAAATTGAAATTCAAATACGAAATAATGGATTTAATAGAATCCGTGGAATGCAAGCCTTGTATATGCGTATATGGGACAAAACAAGTGAAGAATATAAAAATATAAACTAAGTAACGGCAACATCGCGTACTTATTTATTATATTCAATCCTTCGAAACTAAATTTTATCGCCCCGTGTGAAAGCTTTCTGCGAATGCGACACGACATCCCGCAAACGGAAAATCGCATCGCAATCGCACCGTCTGCAAAAGGCCTTACGATAGTGGACTATTTAGGATGCTTTTACATTGAGCGATAAGTTTCGATATTATCGTAACGATTTTTGAAAACTAATCTTTTTTGTCGCAGCGGTATTCATGATCGTACCGCTCTAGTGTATAAATGGACCGTCAATTTTAACAACTCACGACGATATTTACTTCATTCAACTTTTGCGAATTTTCTATCTGGTAGGGCTACATGCGTTTTCGGATTACCGAGGCGTTAAATGGCAACGACAATAGTTGCCGTTACAATTTTTTAAAACTATGCAGTGTACCATTGTAACGATATTTATGGTCATGTCGCCTCAGTGTGCCTATAAACGGACCATTTGAAATATAATTTTAAAAAGTCTGAAATAACAAGCCTAACCTTCCAATATGAAAACCGCTAATCTATCTACCCTGATGAAAAAAAAAATCGTCATGGTTATACAGGGTGGCCCGAAATTAGCGTGCAATATTTTACCAGTGTGTTCTGTAGTCAAAAATAAGACAAAATGATCCTATAAGCGTATACCGAAATATGCTTCCCAAGGGAGCTATTAGCTTTCTAAAAGAGAAAACCTGAGGACGTTTTCTTCTAAATATCTTCGAAACAAGTCCAGTTAAAATCATGAAATTTAATGGAATGTGCAAGAACCAAATGCTGAATCTTTCGCTGTAAATATACTTTTTAAAATTTAACAGGGGCGTCTCAAAGCTGGGGGTGGCGTAGGTAATATTTTCCCCAACTTTTTTTAGAGCATGTCGTTTTAAATTTTTCCGTAAAAATTTGCAACTTCGGGGTTTTTTAAGTATACAAACGAAGTTCTCCACTTCTTGTAGGAATTTTTTGGGCATGCAGCGAAACAGGAGCACATTTTTTTGAAAAACTATGAAAAATTGAAAATTACATGCTCTGAAAAAAGGAAATCTTACCTCTGCTACCCCCAGCTTTGAGACGCCCCTGTTAAATTTTAAAAATTATGTTTGCATCAAAATATTCAGCATTTGGTACTTACACATTCCATCAAATTGCATAATTTTAACTGGACTTGTTTCGAAGATACTTAGAAGAAAACGTCTTCAGGCCTTCTCTTTTAGAAAGCTATAGCTCCCTTGGGAAGCATATTTCGGTATACGCTTATAGGAATTCCTTGTCTTAATTTTGACCACAGAACACGCTGGTAAAATATTGCACGCTAATTTCGGGCCACCTTGTATATAAAAAAGTGCAAGAACATTTCGAGCGATTAATATAATCAAATGCGATTTGTGTGTGCCGTATAAACCTAAATTATTTCAGCATTGCCTAGGTTTTTTATTTATGGTGTTGGACAGGTTTACCCCTAGTATTCTCCCGGCGTGGACGGCGTTTGTTATACCTACAAGGCATGATTGAATGCTATTTTTACAAAAAATCCACATAAGAACTCTCATCCCACAGAGGGAACTCGCGCAGGAGGTAAATAAAGTCCAAACCACCCTCCAGTTTAGAAACCGGTGGTTAGAGACTGTAGTTTGGGTGTCAGCAAACGGAGTGAACCCAGGATGCCGCCTTCTGAATTCGTCCTGTTAGCAATTGCGCATATGTCTTGCAGTATGGATCTTTTTAAGTTCCTGCAGAAACGTTTGGTGCATGCCTCCCAGCGCTCTTATCACCTGGCCAATTATGAACAGAATGTTCCTCGGAATGTTCCGAATACAACTACTGTTTTAGCTCGAATTGTAGAGGCCGATATTTTGTCCGCTTATCTTCTTCTTTTCGGCGAACGTTGTCATCGAAAGTAGTCTAAAACTTGATGAAATAATTACATCGATCGAGATTCTTTGTTAAGGTTGACTAGCAGGCTCTAGCAGATTCTCCATCTCTCGTTGTCATGGCCTCAATGTCCCCAGGAACGTACGGCAGCGTTGGAGAAATGCATATTGATTTTGGCTATATTCAAGCATTCGCTTTCACGAACTTTCCGACCATGTATAATAATTCACATATAAAACTTCAGTTACTATTAGTAGGGGAAAGTGGACAGTTCTGGATAACCACTCAACCTTGGGTTTGACCTCCTGATACATTGGCCGTTTTCTCAACCATTATCCTAGTCAAATATTTTCCAGGGTCTACAATATTCAAAAATCCATATATTATAAAAGACAGAAGAAATTTTCCAAGGCACTATTTTAAATGTTATTCGAGACGAACCCAGTGACATGCGCATATTTTTCTCATCACTCCAGCACTTTCCACCAATCCATCAAGTTCCATCATTCAATCAAGTTTCACATTCCCCCAAGTTTTACCATTACACCGATTTTAACATTAGAAGAGTTCAAAGCTCGGGGTTCGCCCAGCCACATATATTTAGTAACAGCAGACGCGCTACTTGAATCGGGCAGGTACTTTCGTGAATTACGGCAGATATCTATTCTAAACGTGTTTTTAAACATTTTTTTCTTTTATTGTGTTGCTTCGTTTTATTTTTTAAATATAAAATCTGCCAGACTAGAGTCAGCGATAGGAATAAAAAGAGGTAGGGGTAGGCCTAGATTAGACTACAGCTCTCAAATAGTTAGGGATGTAGGATGTTCTTCTTTTAGGGGAATGCGTAGGTTAGCTCAGGATAGAAAAGGACGGAGGTACGCGTCCAACCCGTCTTCGGACTGAGAACCTTATGATGATGATAAATGTTTCTGTGGCTGCTAAAAGCTATAGCAGCCGTCCTAGCTCTACCCCGTCTGCTGTTTACATTTCTACTGGAGTAAAGGACCTAACGCTATCCGAATTGTTTAGCATGTCCGCTGTTACTGAATATGCCGCCCAGTATACGTCACGTTTCTAAATATAATCTTTAAGCTATGGTTACACACAAATTAATCCTAGTCATGACTTTTTTCCCATTTTTTATGGGAAATGTACTAACTAATAAGGCTCAAGGCGGTCTCATAAATCGACAAACAAGACCACCGCAGGTGAATGCAACACTGAATGGATCAGTTCATTTTTTCTTTAGCAGAAATCGAATGCGCTACTGTTGATACACCCTAAATAGTCTCCCGACTCATGCCGACGAGCCGTTTCTTTTTAATGAGTGGTACTGGACCGTTCGAACAACTACTCCTCGAAGGTCCAGTACCACTCATTAGGTACATCCAAAGTGGATAGGACAAGTGTAGCGACTCCCATGCATACAGTAGAGGAAAAGGTGAATAGTAATTTGTCCGAGCTTATTGGCAAGAGAAGGGAAGTGTGAGAGCGAAATCGGTCCGATTTTCCATATTTCGCGCGTAGGAATTGCGGCGCGCTCAAAATGTATCATGTCATAATTCCCTCAAAAATTGTCTTGTCGAGTTGCACTTTAAAAAAAAATTATTTCTTTAACTTTCAGGATGCTCACGAAATCCATCAAATTGCAATTACATAATTACTTTTCATTCCGCTTTGGGATTTTTGAGTTTGGTGCAGGGGAATTTTCACCTATCGAGGAACTATGCTCATTTTTAGAATTTGGACAAACTTCCGGTGGAAAAGTTACAGAGAAAGGATTGAATTTTATTTTACATTAAGATTCAATTCATTATCTCGCATAGAAAAAAAGTTATGACGATTTGAACACGATAATCGTTCTGAGCGCGTAACTCTTGAAATCGTATACCTGTCAGTGGCAACCTTTTCCAGTTGCATAACTCAAAACACAATTAAGCACTACACATTTTCGTCCCATTTTCATAATTTCATCACACGGCGAATACTTATAAAATAAAACCAAATACGTCTGCACACATGTACAGTCTTCTAAAGATTGATGCTGTAACCGTTTCGTTAACACACGCTAGTGGACTTCAAGAGTTACGCGTTCAGAGCGATTATCGTGTTCAAATCGCCATAACTTTTTTTCTATGCGAGATAATGAATTGAATCTTAGTGTAAAATAAAATTCAATCATTTCTCTACAACTTTCCCGTTTGTCCAAATTCTAAAAATGAGCATAGTTCCTCGATAGGTGAAAATTCCACTGCACCAAAAAGACAACGTTTCGAAAATCGCAAAGCGGAATGAAACGTAATTATGTAATTGCAATTTTAAAGATTTCGTGAGCATCCTGAAAGTTTAACAAATAATTTTAAAAAAATGCAACTCGATAAGACAATTTTTGATATGACATGACATGATACATTTTGAGCGCGCCGCATTTCCTACGCGCGAAATATGGAAAATCTGCACGATTCCCCTCTCGCACTTCTCTTCTCTTGCCTATAAGCTCGGACTCACCTTTTAGCGGCAAGTCGGTACACTTGTCTTATCTGCTTTGGGTACTACTAATAAACATCGACGTATGTTAGCACATAAGCAAGTTATTTGCGTATAAATTCTTGCTTAATTTGTGCCAGTTCAAATTTTGAATTCTTTTTTAAATTTTGTGAATTTCTGGCATTTACTTAGTAAAAAAACTGTATTATATCGACGTTTCGCCCCCCATTCGTGGGCTTTGTCAAGATTTATTAAAGAAAAACGTTTTAAAAGATATAAAATATTTAACAAATTTTTTTCCTAAGTAAATGCCAGAAATTCACAAAATTTAAAAAAGAATTTGCGTATAAAATGAATGCAGAAAGCACTGCACTGACGAGTCCCACAAGGACGAAACCAGTGGTCTGCAGTTTTCTGTAATCATTTTGAATGCAACATATTTAATTGTTTTTTTTTTAAGTTTAACACCTTGTGTTACCTATTTTGTTGCATGGACCTAATGTCTAAGTTTTTATTTCTTATCCCTATTAAACTTTGAAATGGCACCGATGCGTGAAATCAATTTATAAAATATAGTGCAAAACTGCTCTTTAACGTTGCAACGAATACGTTTTAGCTAAAATGTTGATTGTTATGTTCTTGATAATTTTTGATATTTGACATTCGCCGATGAAATTCGAAATGAATTTAAATATAAATTAAGAGTATTTTTAATCACTTCATGTAGTTATTTGAGGTATAAAGTATTTGCAGCGAGTATTTTTGTATCGAATGCAAATGTAAATTTACATGTGTTATTATAAACCAAAATGTGCTTCATATTGATACGCTATTTTTCGAATTATTCATTCGTACCTTTGAACTAACGTGTCAACATACCAAAGTTAAACATTTGCCCGGATTATCTCTACTGTTATATAACTGCAAAACTATTTGCACGACGCACTTATTAAAAAGTTTAGCTTTTAAGTGTGTCAGAGTGATTTACACTAATTATACAGAAACATTCCAGGAGACTAAAACTTCCCGTATAAACTGCATTACGATCTAAATTATGACATTAACGAACGTTTAGTGCAGGTAAAACTGGATTAGCGGGACAAAATTTAATGGATAATACAAGATAATGAGAATTACGAGTTGCCATTACTGGTTAGCACTTCGGTTGCTTTGCAAATAAGAATGTTTTTGCCACTTTTATTGGATAACCTCCAGCAGTTTTAATTATGACCGACAGAGATGTTTACTGTGTTTTTATTAGCTCTTGTGTTGAATTAGTTCGGTGGTATAAAAACTGCTTTACAAGTAATCATCACATCCGAAGACACTTCGTGGCAATTAGATGCTAATACCTAAATTCTAATAGTGGGAGCAGAAGCTTCATAACATAAGGAGCGAGGAGGGATATTGTAATACGGGACATATTGTTACAGTGAAAGTAGTATACATAATATGTCTTATGTGCGTACCTTTCATCAACTTCTTATTTGCCATAAGTATACTGTGAGTTAAGAGTTTAGACACACTTTTAACAAAACTTTTGCTCGTGGCAATTGTTATTTATTTTCCCATTTTAGCGAATTTGGTGAATTTTAGTCACGGGGCGGTTACTTTTGGCGTTTTCAGAAAGTAAATGAATACATGTGTGCTTCATTTAAATGCTACATCTAGTTTATGCGAAAGGAATGTACGAGATATTGCCAATGTAAATTATAGTGTGGAGGCTATAGAGCAGTACACACGGCGTAACAACTTGCGGTTTTTCGGAGTGAAGGAGTTAGAACATGAAGATACTGACGCGGTAATTTTGGGGGTTTTAAAGGAAAAACTTAATTTAAATAATATTTCTATAAGTGACATTGAGCGGTCGCATCGGGTGGGCAAGAGGGGCTCCGACCAGAGAAGTCGACCTATCATAGTAAGATTTGTCTCATACAGGGTGAGAGCAGAAGTTTTTAGGCAGAAAAAAATGCTCAAAGGGTCAGCCATATTCTTACATGAGGACCTTACAAAACACAGGTTCGAGCTGCTGCGTCGTGGCAAGAAAATTCTAGGTCCTCAGAACATCTGGACTAGTGACGGGAATTTTTTTAGGGTGATTTCTGTTGATGGTAAATCTGTGCGTCGTTCTTTCATCATGGAAGAGTTGGAGTCACTAGTATCTGCACAAGTTACTGAAGTAAAGTAGTAAATTAAATAATTTTGATTTTGGTTATTTCTAATGTTTAATCTCTTGATTAATTTTGGTTTATTCTGCGTAAATTTTATTTGTATTGGGAATTGTTGAGACTTTATTATAATTCACGGGATGCACGGCAGACGAGCCTTCTGTGAAGCACATTGCTGTTTTTTTCCTTCTTTTTTGTTTCTCTAAACTTTATTGTATTTATCACATATTCCTTACTCATATTTCTTTCTCTCTTTCCTTTCCTCTGTCTCTAACGCTAACAACAGTCTGCTCCTTCATTTTCAGTGAACTATTTTGCAATCTTTGTTGTTTATATCTTTTACGCTCTATTGTTTGTTGTTGCATATTTGTCACATTGCTTTCTTAAAATTTCTTCTCTTGGTCATGTTTCTTATTCGGATTAATCTTTAATCTGTTTACCTACTCTTCTTCTTTCCTTTGGTATTATGACATTGTGCATTGCCCACATTAATGTGAGATCCCTAATGGCCTCATTTCATCGTCTTGCTGATCATGTCAGCCATAATGACTATGATGTGTTATGTTTGACTGAGACTTGGCTGCATGATGGTATAGGCGGTGCTGCTGTGTCGCTTGATGGTTATGTGCTGGTTAGATCTGATCGTGCTAGTAGAGGTGGGGGCGTTGCCATGTATATTAGAAATACCCTGCAATTTAAAGTAATTTCAAGAATTTGTAATGTTAACTTTGAATATTTAGTTGTTGCTGTGACATCTGGTGGAAGTGATCATGCGATTGGCGCTGTGTACAGACCCCCTGGCGGTGAGTACAACGAATTTCTGAACTGTTTTGAAGACTTGCTTGTTACTGTCGCTTCCAAGTTTAACAGCGTTCTCTTTGTGGGTGATTTTAATGTTAATTTGTTACATTTCACCAGCATGTCTGATAATTTGTTGACTTTGGCCGAAACTTTTAATTTAGCTCAAATTATTGACCAGCCCACTCGAGTTACTGACTCTTCCGTTTCGTTAATTGATTTAATTTTTGCAGTTAAGTCTGAGGTGTGCAGTGCCTCGGTGATTGATGCGCAGATTTCGGATCATTTTCTTATCTACTGTAAAATTAACTGTGTCCCTGTACCTTGTGAAATTGCTAGTTTTGTGTATCGCTCGCTTAGATATACAGGGTGTCTCTAAAATGCCTGTACAAAAAGCTACCACATATTGTTTAGACCAAAATAAGTCTATTTAACCAAATTTACCTATATCCAAAATTCCTTCGTTTAGGCGCTAGAGGGTGTCAAAGTTCTTAAAAAATTTTTAACTTTTCATAATAACAAAAAAAGTCTTTTAGTTATATGAATTAATTTTGGCCTGCGAGTTTGTACTTCAAAAGACTATTTTTGGTACTGATTCTTTGTTCTCTGTTGTTACGTTAATTGTCAATAGTGGGTCATCCACATCTTAAGACGTTCATATTTTTTTTTAAGTTTTGTTAATGTTCACCGAAATTTTGTGGCTTATAGCCACTTTTATTCTGATCATTTTTTGTCTCTTATTCGATTTCGCTATCTATCATAGTTTAGGCAGCAGAAATTGTTTTATTTTCCAATGCGTCGTACAGTGTAGCTATGATGCTAAACGTAGTAGGCTCATCTAACGTTATCACAATTTGACTAATAAAAACTAGACAAGTATTGTAATAATTATTGCAACTAAATCTAAAATTTGAAGAAACAAAACATTACAATGAGACAAAATACTACAATAAATGTTCAAAATGTCTACCATTTTCACGCATACAGAGATCAATGCGACGTAAAAAATTAAATTGTACTCTTTGCATAACGTCAATGTCATTTTTCAGTGTATCTATGGCATTTTGTATGCACCTCCACAATTCTTGTACTGTATTTATAGGCCTGGAGTACACCGTTGTTTTTAGGGCTCCCCATAAAAAATAATCTAATGGCGTTATGTCGGGAGAACGTGGTGGCCAGTTTATCGGAGCATCATTCCCTCTGCCTATCCACCTATTTGGATAATGTGCATTTAAGAAATTGCGAACATTTAAGGTGAAATGTGGTGGTGCCCCATCGTGCATAAACCACATTTCTCGACGAAGTTCCAATGGCAGATCTTCTAATAAATCTGGCAATGTATTCTGAAGATGCTCCAAATAAGTTTCACCATTTAATCGCTCCGGCAACATGACGGGTCCAATAATATGATTGTCGATTATTCCTGTCCAAACATTAATTTTAAATGCGTGCTGATAATGCGTTACTTTAATGGCATGTGGATTGTCATCTGCGTAGACATGTTCGTTGTGTAAATTAGTTACACCCCTTCTTGTAAAACAAGCCTCGTCTGTGAATAAAATGGTTCTGGTAAAATTAATATTGTGTGCTCTTCGCTCGTTAATGAACTGACAGAATCCGAGCCGTAAATCAGGATCAAGCTCTAAGAGATCTTGCACTGGTTGAAGATGATACGGATGGAGTAGTTGCTCTTTCAGAACTCTGTGGACGACATCCTTGGATACTCCTACTTCAAGACCCAAGCGTCTGGTACTTAATGTTGGATCTTCTGCAACCCTTTCCAAAATCTCGTCTTCAGTATCAGCAGTTCTTACTGTTCGCTCACGTCCGTGGTCCACAGTTGAAGGTGCAAAACTACCTGTTTCCCGAAGACGTCTCTCAATAGCGGCAAAAGTTTGATGGTTCGGCACCCGACGATTTGGAAATTTTTCTCGGTACACTCTGACAGATTCGCGCCCATTCCCTTGACAAAATCCATATACCATTAACATATCCGTAAGTTCTCCATTAGTGTATTTTCCGGCCATAATAAAGAAAATTACAAAATTCAACAACGATTTACACAGCGCCTGCTGTTGGAACTGACAGTTTGATTAGATTTTGAAAGGTGGCAAAGCCCTCTTACTTAATTGCGATTTTTGTGTTGACAATCCAATGCCACTGTGATAACATTGGATGAGCCTACTACGTTTAGCATCATAGCTACACTGGACGACGCATTGGAAAATAAAACAATTTCTGCTGCCTAAACTATGATCGATAGCGAAATCAAATAAGAGACAAAAAAAGATCAGAATAAAAGTGGCTATAGGCCACAAAATTTCGGTGAACATTAACAAAACTTAAAAAAAAATATGAACGTCTTAAGATGTGGATGACCCACCATTGACAATTAACGTAACAACAGAGAACAAAGAATCAGTACCAAAAATAGTCTTTTGAAGTACAAACTCGCATGCCAAAATTTATCCATATAACTAAAATACTTTTTTTGTTATTGTGAAAAGTTGAAAAATTCTTAAGAACTTTGACACCCTCTAGCGCCTAAACGAGGGAATTTTGGATATAGGTAAATTTGGTTAAAAAGACTTATTTTAGTCTAAACAATATATGGTAGCTTTTTGTACAGACATTTTAGAGACACCCTGTATAGATACTATTCGCTTCAGTTCTGATCTAGCTTCTTTGCCGTGGCACTCCATACTTCGGACGGATAGCATTGATGGTAAGATTGATATCTTAAATTCTTTTATTCTCCACCTATCTAATCTTCATGCCCCCCTTCGCGTTTTTAAAAAACGTAAAACTAACTGCTATACCCCCTGGATAACAGATAACATTAAGTTTATGATGAGGTTACGGGACAGGGCGCTGATTAAGTTCAAGAGGACTAGGCTCCCTGTCCATTGGTCTTATTATAAGCTACTGAGAAATACCGCGACCTCTGCCTTGCGCTCGGAGAAGAAGGCATATCTGAATTTTAAATTCCAGAACTGCTCTGTCAAGGAGAAGTGGGCGGAGCTTAGTAAGCTAAATATTCTGAAACGTAAGTCACATGATCTACCTCTAAACTTGAGCAATATCGATAATCTTAATAAGTACTTCGTTGATTCAAGTAAAGCTGCCACTGTGCCTGCTCCAGATTTGCTCTCCTCCTATTCCTCTTCTATAATGCCCGGCGTTTCAGAGTCTCTGTCCTTCCAACTTGTCGATGAACAGAGTGTCAGCGACCTCATCCTGTCTGTCAAGTCCAGGGCGTATGGCAGTGACGATCTCAGCATTTCGCTTATTCTTCTGTGCTGTCCGTTTATTGTTCCTTTCCTCACTCACATTTTCAATGAATGCATACGCAGCTCATATTTTCCGAGAGTCTGGAAGTGTGCACATGTAATTCCTCTTCCAAAGATTACCCCACCTGTGGACTTTAGTGATCTTCGATCAATAAGTATTCTTCCAGTCCTTTCGAAAGTTTTTGAAAAGATTCTTGAGCTTCAGCTGCGTGTGCATTTAAACTCTTTTAATGTGCTGCCTCTGAGGCAGTCGGGTTTTCGTCAGGGTCATAGTTGCGCTTCGGCATTTTCGGAGGTTACGGATGATATTTTTCGTGCTCTCGATCAAAACAAACTTACTGTTCTGGTCCTAATTGACTTTTCCAAGGCCTTCGACATGCTGAACCACGATATCATGGTCTCTATTTTGCATCATATCGGTCTAGCCCCTGACTCTGTAAAACTTATGGCTTCATTCTTATCCAATAGAAGTCAGTGTGTCGCTTACAACAACCGGCTATCCTTGCCGTACAGTCTCACATCCGGCGTGCCTCAGGGTAGTATTCTTGGTCCAATCTTGTATACTATTTATACGTCTTCTTTCCATAAATCGTTTCATCACTGTAACTATCACTTTTATGCAGATGATACTCAGCTTTACTATTCTTTTGACGCTGCAGATGTTCACAATGCATGTTCCTTTATAAATAGCGATCTGGAAAAGCTATCTATTATGTCCGAACAACACCTATTAAAAATTAATCAAAAAAAATCTTGTGCCATTTTGTTCGGCGATGAAGGGTTCAGAAATACCTCAGCAAATGACATTGTTTTAAAAATTAATGACGCCGTGGTACCGTTTACGAGTTGTGTTAAGAATTTGGGATTACACATCGATTCTAATTTGCGATTTACTCAGCATGTTAACTCTATGTTGCAGAAGGCTTACCTCGCTCTGAAACTAGTATACGGACAAAGGCATTATCTTAATTTGAATACCAAGAGGACGCTGTGTGACTCGCTTGTCCTTTCCCATTTCAACTTCTGTGACACTGTCTATGGTCCTTGTCTCTCATTTCGGGATAAATTTCGTGTTCAGAAAGTTCAGAATTCGTGTCTTCGTTTGATGTTTGGGATTAGAGCACGTTCGCGCATTTCTCATAAACTGAAAGACGCGAACTGGTTGAATATGTTCAACAGGCGTCGCCTTCACATGGTCTGCTTCTTCCTCAAGATTGTTCAGTTCCGTTTACCTCTCTATTTGTATTATAAACTTGTTTTCCGTGCTGATGTGCATGGCGTTGCCACCCGTCGAAAGTCCCTAATGCTCACGATTCCGCGGCATCGCAAGGAAATATTTAAGAGGTCTTTCTCTTACAATGTCGTGTCCTATTTAAATCAGTTTCACTTCGTTTCTAACTCTCCCTTGTGATGCCGTGAAACATAAATTATTCAAAATTTTCTTTGACCAGCAATAACTATTTTTTTTTTTTTTTTTTTTTTGGTCTGCTTAGCATTACGTGGGTTGCACATGACTGTGTTCTTCTTCTACATCTTCATAGTCTTTCCTCTCTTTCTTCTCTTTCCCTTTCCTTCCTTTTCTCTTCTTTTCTTCTTCGTCCCCCGTTTTATCGTTTTATCGTTATCGCTTCAAGTAGCTAATTTTTGGTTTTAGTTTATTTATGAATAGGCCCGCATGGAAGATCAGGCTCTGGGAATACTGCGTTATTTTCAGATGCCTGAATGCCCGCCTTTTAGCACCAGTGTTATTATTTACATTTTTTTGTCTATTATGTATCGAATTGGGTGTTAATAAATTTATTATTATTATTATTATTATTATTATTATTATTTTGTCTAGAAAATGATAGAGTATGCTTGAGCAATAATTAATAATTTGTTCACTTGAATAGTATTTTTCAGAAATTGTTTAGAATTTTATCCAACAGCAATCTTTGACGCAACATTCTAGAGTTTTGAAGGGGTTCACTAATAATGTGAGGTCATAATTGGCTGAGAATTTAGCCGAAGACTCGTAGACTACTGGCAACTCCGTTTTCATTCTATTAAGTTTGTTTTAATTTGTTAACAGGTATTTTATTAGACAAGTAACATGTCAAAATATTTGCTAAAAGAGAAATAGTTAATCAAATGAAATTACTACGCCGGTAGATACATTTTTTAAGGTTAATTTTAGATGCAGTTTTCTAGCTTTCTTCAAAATTTAAAAAAATACTTACATGCCATCTGTTGGAGGGCAAATTATTATATAAGCACGATGAAAGAAAGAACTACGAACAAAAAGAATAAAAGACTAGAGATTTTCTAAGAAAATTAAGGATGGCTGAAAGATTCAGGGATTCTTCCAAAAGATAGCCACATGATGAATCCTGTGATGGAAATTTAAAAATAAATAAAACTCGACGGACACATGTTGCTATTTAAATTTTCTATTGTGTAACCATCATTTTGAGAACAAAGTTTCATGAATGATAATCCTCAATTTATGTGCTTCTTTAGTAAAATTGACCCTCTCTCTAAGGGTTTTTCATAAAACTGAGGTAGAAGTCTATACTTAAGTTTTCTTTCGGAAGTGATAGTTGTGGGCACTTTATTTTGTGACTAACTCAAACCTACTATGAACTTTATTAAACATTTGCATTTTTCAAAATTGTGATTTGATACCAGAATTCTAACATCAAATAATATAGTAAGTAATATTCATATGTCAACAAGATTAGTACCTAAACTACTATTGATGAAAATTGGAAAAAACATTGCTAACGCCGCTGTACTCTAATACTTTTACCTTAAATGTCTTAATGCTGTTTTAAAAAATTTGTAATTTAATTTCTCAAAAATTCTTTATTGTTAGTAGACACTAAGTACGACCATTATAAGGTTTATTGATCTGAAGACGGCCTTAAATGCAGTATGGTTTTTAATTGCTAATTAATGGTTTTGTTATAACTTTTATGCGCAGTTTTAAAGGGTCCTTCTGGTGACCTTTATCACTTTTATTTTCTCCTGGTTTTAATAATACTCTTTGCTCTGAGGGAAGTATTTCATAAATTTTTATGACACAAGGTCTTCAACTTGCTTTTAACAATACCAAAACAGGTTCCTTATAAATCAAAGTATTCCTAGAAGATCATTCACAAAACTGAATTGCTATTTGAAAGAACAATTTAGAACATTTTGATTATTTTGACAGAAGTTTTCTTGTTTGTGTCGGTGGATGTGTACAAATTTGTGTAGACTTCCCCTTCTTCTATTGTTTGTACAATTTTGAACGACATTGTAGTCTCCTAAATTCACAAGAATAGGTATAATAGTATAGAGTGAAAGCAGAAAACAATGTACTATACACATATGAATCACAAAAATAACTTTACACTTTGACAGGCAGGAACTCCGTTTTTTGAGGTTATGCATAGTAAGCGCATGCGCAAAATGTACCATAAAACCGATTGGTTTTATAATACACTTATGTAAGATCAAAAGATTCTGGTAAAGTACAAAATTCATTGAATAAGATTAAATGTTCTTAGGCAATGTTAATAAATTTTAAGAAGGTCTGTCTTACAGCAGTAATAATTAAAATGAGTTTAAGAGGGGCCATTCATTTGGATGACCTTGAAGTCGGTTGATTTCTAAGCTGACCTACGACCCTAGTTTCGCTTGTTGGTAATAGATGGCGAAAGCACTATAGTTTTAGGGAAGGCGCCCGTCTCGGTCATTTTCGGTCATATTCGGTTAATTGGAATTTGATCAGATGTTCTTGCACGTGTTCTGGCTCTAGCGGCAAGTGGCAAGTTGTCTGTTTGTGTTGCGAAATGCGAAGTGACGTGAAGTAGGTATACCGAGTGTATCAAGATCGCGACGGTCTGAACCGGAGTAACAAACCCAACATATATATGATGGGAAGAAAGAGTAGTTACACTAATCCAAATAAAAGCAAACGAAATAAAAGGTATACAGCAGCTAAACTACGCTGGTCAAAACTAAAGACACATTCCCAGAATGTGGAAGGAATGCTTTTCGACTCCGACTGTCCTAATTCTGAAAAGGAAGAAATGTCAATGTCAACGGCGTTTGATTGTGTTGGGTAGGTACAGCTAACTGAAAAACATTTTTAAAAAATATCCGTTTTGTGTTGATTTGGCAATAAATTGTTTCTTTTTCAGAGTTATTGAGGGCAGTGGCAAAAATGAATTGGTTCCTGAAAGCAAAGAGGTTGAAACTGGACTTGTAATTGCACGGTACATGAAATTGTAGCAAATAACTTGTACATGGTTTAATTATGCATTTTTGTAGAAGTCCAAATTGGTGTTCCCGGCAATATGAACCACATTACTTTAAAAGGAAGAGAGAGTTTGGTGTTATCTCATCTGATGAGTGTGAAAGGTAGTAAATAAAGGAAGAATATGTGTTTGACATTTAAGCATTTGCATTTTGTAGAATTGAAATGAATCCTTTGACAGTTGAGAAGTCACCCCGTGCATCTTCGCCTATTAGTGGTAACAGGATTGTTGAACTGGGCTATGTTCTTGATCAGGTATTACAACTGCAGTATGAACATTGCTGAATTTGTACTGGAGGAAGGCTGTGTGTGCAGAAAGAGAATTGTCGAGGAATGGGTTTGAGCAGCAGTGTTACATTACAGTGTAGGCAGTGTAATGAGGAGTTTGAATTTCATACAGAAAATCCCAAACACCCTGTTTCACCTATTAACATCGGTGCAGTCTGGGGAGTCCTGGCTACAGGAAGCACCTATTCCCATCTAGAAGAGTTCCTTAGTTGACTGAATGTACCATCTATGCCTGAAAAAACCTCTTATGCCCTTGAAGAAGATTTGGGAAAGGAGTGGAAAGCATCCTTAATTCGATCAATGAATGCTGCAGGTGCAGCAGAAAAGGAATATGCAATTGGCCAGAAGCAACTTTCCCCAGACAACGTCCCCTGGATAACAGTCTACCTCGATGGCTCTTGGAGTAATCGCTCTTATGGTTCTAACTTTGCTTCGTTGTCTGGCATGGTTGTTATTATTGGCCAGCATACCGATGAGATACTGTTTATTGCAGTACGGAATAGATTTTGCTCGATATGTGCACGTGCTGAAATGAAAGGTGAAGAAGCAAGTCCACATACTTGCTAGAAAAATTGGGCCAAATCAGCTCCAGCTACGGAAGCGGACATGATTGTGGAAGGTTTCAATGCAAGTCAAAAACGCATGGTGTAAAATATGGCAAATTTATCGGAGACGGGGATTCGAGTGTCTTTGCCAAAATTAAAGAAAATGTTTCATATGGCCGGGAAGTCAGGAAGATTGAGTGCACTAACCATGCCTTGAAAAATTATGGAAAACACCTTCGTAAAATAAAGGCCGATACACAAATTAGTTTAAACGGAAGGAAATTGGTAACTCTAAAAATTATTGACAAACTTGTGAAGAGAGCTAAATGCTCTATTTACGAACATGCCAAAGGTGACAGAAATATTACACTTCTTCGAGAAGATTTGGCAAATGGAATACATCATGTCTTTGGAGAGCATTCCAAATGCACAGATGGTATTTGCAATGATGTTGGTAATCAGGCAAACAGCCAGATTTCAGAACTGAAATCTACAACTATGTATCATCATGTACAGGTAATTTGCAGTGTGGATTTGTGTTCATAATTTTACTGTTATTTCTCTAGGTGCTCTCAATTTGTTGCTTAGGAAGGCAGACCTTGTGGAAAATGAGAATAACAATAGGCAGAGAGATTCATGAATATTGTAGCCCGTTTTAACTCTGGCAAAAGATTGAATTTGGTCCAAAGAGGCTCTTATGAGAGGAGAGTTTATCTTTCTGGGTTGAGATACAATAAATCTACAAAATGGTACTCCAGTCCTTGGAAAAATGTCACTCAAAGAAGTCCTGGTGCTCATTTTAAAACGTATATGAAGAAGTGTGATTCAATTCACAAGAAGAAGACCCAGTGGCGACTTTTTCCAGAAGAGAAAATAAAACCACAACGAAAATCAACATCAACAGGTGCATCAAATACTGATTATGGAGTAAATGCAGAGCAACCTCCAGAAGACACAGACACTATTTTGATGGAATGTAATCGTTTGTTGAAGGGATTGCAAGTAAATTTGAACTGTTGCCTGTGCCATCTCATTTGCTTGTAAATTTTAACAGGTTACCGAGGAAGACCGAAATAAAATTTAGGAGCTCTCAGTTGGACAGTTTGGAAACGAGTATTATGAGACAGAAAGGAGCTGACGTTTAACAGCTTCTCTATTTGGAAAAGTAGTCAAAAGAAGGGCATGTACGCCATGCTATGGGATCGTCAAGTCCTGCTTGAGAGCAAAACACTTCTATTCTGAAGCCTGTGAATATGGAATTGCCAAAGAGGGAGTAGCCAGCAATCTGTTTGAGAAAAAAAAACAAATTTGAAGGTTTGCAGCAGTTGTTTGTGGGTAGATCTAGACTACGGATTTCTTGGTGCATCACCTGATGGTAAATCGACAAAGTAAGCATCAGCCTCCAATAAATGTCCAAGTAACTGTTTTAGGGCTGATATTAGACGACTCCATTCTAGAGGTGAAGTGTCTGTACTTAGATTCCACAGTAAAAGTGTCAAATATCAGTGAAGTTATAGATTTAAAAAAGAAACTGAAAAAAAACATTTGCCTGGAAAAAAAAGATAATCTAATATGTCTGAAACGAAATCATGAGTACTACTACCAGGTTACTGCCTTAGCCTAATTAAGTTTGTATTTTAATAGAATTAATATTCCAGGTCCAAGGACAGTTAAATTAAATTTCAAATATATTCCGGCATGTTTGACTTTATAATTCTTGTTTTTGATCGCACTGCTCTTATTTTAGTAATTACCTGCCATGCACAATTCTATTGTCACTCTAAATTTCGCACTAAACTCTGTGCACGCTGAATTGTATTGAATTTTGGCTACGTTTCGATACGTATAATTAAATCAACTGCTAATATTGCTTGATTAAAATAGGATCCTGACAATGGCCCATATATTATCTAAGTAAACATTACGTTTCATAACAGATATAACTGATGTAACGAATGTAATTTACATTTTACGAAGGCTCTGCATTCCGCCGAGCGCGCCATCTATTGGTATACTTGTTTCGCTGGCCCCTCTTAAAATTCGATAAGTTTGCGTGCGAGTAACTTTGATTTTATTGTGTCATCGTTTTTGGCCTAATGGATTTACATGGAGTTATGAGAAAAGCAACCATTTTTTATATAAAAAGGAAGGAGAAATGACGTCGGCCATTTAGTTGCCAAAATAAATTATTTCTGCATTTCTACCATGCCAAACGTTATTAATCTTAATGTATGAAACACGAAGAACAAGAATATGGCTATAAAAAAGTTGCATCTGAGTCGTACTGCAGATGGCTCTTTTCAGAAAAGTTTGGGATCGTCTGGAACGCATTCGCGACCATCTAATGTGCTGGCAGTGATATTTTGGCACTCTTCATAATTCAAAGAATCAGTAAAAGAAAAATCTGTTGGTAGAATTTTATGTCACCTGACGCTCCCCCTTAAGACTAGCTTGGGGTTCTCTGCCACCCACTCGCGACTTGTAATTTATTTGGCAGTGTTATTATTATATTATTATTATTATTATTATATTATTATTATTATTTAATCGGAAGAAAAAAATAGTTTTAAGAAAAGCTTTCAAATAGATTTTTATAGCTACCTGGTGGACAATAAAGAAACTTAAATTGTTGCTTGGGTATTAAGGTAGCATAATAGGAAGTTTAAAAATGAGTGCATAGTTTTTCACTGAATTCAAAAATACAATAAATAAAAAAAATAAGTTTTATTTTTAAAAATGGAAAGTTGTACGATGTTTAGACTAATGGGATAACCTGTATCTTTCATATAAATTACTTATGACGAAAGTCCTGCATTCTGAGGTTTTCAATGAGTTATTGAGAGCGCATCTTTTTCTTGTTACTTTTCACTTGTATGTGGTTATACTCGTAAGACAAATTCAAACTAACCACATTGTTACATTGTGGTCGCGAAACAAAAATACGACAAAAAGAAAAGCATACCACCACATCTAATTTTATGAAAAGCTAATTTTTTGATTGTCCAATCTTATTAAGAGTGGCATAACTGCATCAGCTCCACTGAATTATTCAGAGCAACTATATTATGGATAGGTAGGTACTGAATATAATTTTTGTGGTGATAGTGAACATCCTACGGAGAGACAGCACATAAAGCAGTAGAGGTTTTTCCACCACCAGGCTTAATATTAGAAAGTGCACACTCCAAAAAAACCGTACTTGTTAGAATCACCTTCTATCGATCGAGAAGCACTCTAAGTAATAAAAATATTTCTGAGAAAATGCGCTGAGAAATTGCGCTGGGAAATTTAAAACACCGACTAAAATACGTATTTGTTTTCTATTATTAAAAATGTTTACGTACATGCTTTAAAATACCATACAGGGTTAGGGTCTTTTAGAAAGACGTGCAGAGTATTTTCCAATCAAGAGTTGTAAAGCCGTGATTGCAACTAACACCGACTGTCAAGAGAATTCCGTACACCAAAAGCGAACGTGATGGTAAATCTGTATATGTTTTTTGCATGAGAACAGCAGAGTGTTAGATCTGCCTCTGCTGTTTACTCGGTTGATCTGAATGTTTCGGCGCTCAGTGCTAAGACGGTCTTAGTAAGACCGTTTCAAATGAGTGGCCATGGCTAAAATGGCTATGTCAAAGAAATTTGTGCTTTCAAAATTATATCTCGCATAAAACCAAACGCTAAAATTTAGTTACTAGGATGTAGGAACTCACTTAGTTGAAACTTTAATGCAATAATAGCTAAAATTCCCGTAGTTGTGGGTCAATAATTAAGAGCGGGCCTCCGTCGGATGCGCTGTAACAAGATTACACTTGACGTCCGTTCGGCGAAGATAATACAATTAATTATTTTTGCCGCAATTCTCTTTCCCGCCCTCATGAGCGTGCAAAGCCATATGACCTTTCCTCGGTATTTAATGGCTCCACTAAAATAGGAAAAGGGTCTGGACGAGATGAAACTGAAGCGAGGCGGGGCTTGACGTCGATCGCAGTAAGTCCGATGGTCCATTGAAATTGTAATTAGGATTACTTCAGTACTTCCCTCAGTACGAGTGTAAACTAATACGGAAACTTGGCTCATCTGTTCCGGCAACTTTACCTTGTTAAAGAAATTAACATAATCGAATGTCATTTGTCTGTCTTTGCAGGGTTAACGTCAGTTTCCAACATTAAGTATGCAAACAGACGACGGAAAGTGGAAACATATTTCACGAAATCATGCTCCTTTTTGCAGAGTGTAAAACGACGCTTAAATGAACAAATAATATCTATTCTGATTTCATATGTACATTAGAGACAACTCCAGAAAGAATGATTTGCTCTTAGTTGGTTGTAAAGCGCCCTAAAATGATAAATAATCCGTTTGCACCTTCTGCTACTTAAAAAAGGACTCTAATGGTGGGAATCCTTCGGAATTAATAACAACTTATCTAAGTGTAATATGAGTGCGCAAAGTATAGTTGCACGCTGTAAAATGGTGCAGAATATTCTGTTAAGGGTGCGGAATTTGAGCACTAAAAACGGGACATGTACCATATAGCACATTTTTATTCCAACACCATTCTGAAATTAAGGCTCAACTTGGAGACTCGCACTACTTTTATAGTAATATTTTTCGTGCACCTTAAATAAATCTCCCTCAAATTATTGAAAAATCCGTCATAAACTCGACACCTTTTTAACTATTTGTACATATATTTATCGTAATTAGAAAATGGGGTCGGCTAAGTTAATTATTCCTTATTCATTTTCGACCAAGAACGTACAACGATTCGTTGTCTTTTTCTGGGACGCCAAATTTTACAATGGCGTATTCTAGTCCTTAACGGTGCTTCTGGATTCGGTCCCTAAATATGCAGCTGTATCGCTCGGTATCACTTATTGGGATACGCTGTATATTTAGGCGGGTCGGGTCGTTCTCTTATGAACGATTACTGGAGTTGTATTTACGGTCAGGTCGGTAAGACTTAGTCGTTGATCACCCTTAAGCTCTTAGTTGCAGAAGGGCGGGTTCTATTACTATTGCTAAACGTCGAATAACAAAACAGGAAGAAAATGAAACGGTACTCTATTAATTTAACTATGTACATTTGAAAGAATTGAATTGAATATACAAAAATACGAGATATTTACATTGAAATAAAACGCGGAGTCTCCTGATAGTGCGCTTGCGGCCCGTCGTGTGATCAAAACTGAACTTTTACGGTGTCTCGGAGTTTTCGTGGGAGCACCGAACGGTGCCGACTCCGAGCCGGGTTTCGGTGGGCGATTCTCGTCGAAGCACGCGAGTGCAATCACCTGGGGGAACGCCGCTAGCTTGTCCGTTGCAAATAAGTAAACGTCCTGCCTTTAGATTTCACCAAAAGCCGCCCATTGCAAAGATGCGATCGAATTCCGCCGGTATATCGTCCCACTACAGGCACAAGTGCCACACAGGATTGCCAAAACGATCTTCACAAACAGCACTTTGAATTCCCCAGTATGAATGTATTTACTTATTTGTTACCAACAAGGCAGGTCAGCCAGACTACAACTGGTTAGTGTTTAATTCAACAGTTTCTTACTCAAAATTTACATGACGGTTGCTATCAGTCGATCACACGGCGAAATCGGAACGGTCGATCAAAAACTATTAGGTCAGATGTCGGCGGCCATCATCTCGAATGCTGGGAGTCCTGGTCCCAGCTGATGGCCGGACGACCAAGTACTGCCTTCTGCCCTCTGGAGCATCCACTTTTATAAGCTGGGAGGGGAGCTTCGGCGGCGGTTTGACGTCGGATTCTTCTACGTCAGCTGTGGTGGCGGGTGCAAATTCAGCACGAATTCTTGCCATCTCATAAAAGTGGGCGCCAAGAGTTTCTACGTCACATCAGTGCTGCGTGCAAAGATTGGTTTGGGAATTCCTATCATCTCGCATGACGTCCGTCGCACGTGGGGCGTGTTTCATTCTTTCATCGGTGCATGCGTATACTGGCAATTTTATCATTTGATCGGGGCTTCCGTCTATTTCAAATTACCAGTAACGGTCTCGTAGAACAATTACGGAATGCCGCTCTAAGTTTATTGGAGCTTTTAGGCATTACGTCTGTGCGTCTCGATACGTTACTTCGTTCAACCGGCGTGTTGGAACGAAAATTTTATTGCAATCTCTCCATCTTGTACATATTTGGTCGAGATGCACAGTAAACTGGACAGTAGCAGTAGTGTGGTCACTACAATGCAGATGGCGAAGGAGCTTCAGTTTATTCTCATATTTCTAAATAGAAAATAAGAATTTAAAGATAGGACCGCCGACTAATCCTCCCAGATTTATTCGGTTGCCACTAAAGCAAAAAACCTTGAAAATTCCAAGCTGTAGAGGTTCCGTCTGAAGAGTTTGCAGCTGTGATAGAAACCAATCATAATATATTGTGATTACATTTTGCATAATTCTAATCATACTTTTGGGCGGTAGGTGGCAGCACTTTATTTATAGACTAACAGCTGATATATCGCAGCCTTTAAAGCGAAACAAAAGTTGAGATAGATTCGCCGCGCTGTATTGCCTATAATATAACATAAAGTGCGTTTGAGGTTGCATCTCGGGTTGCATGCACACGTACACCGCTAAGAGTCAGTCTGTAGCTTTCGAATGTGGCAAGAGACAAAAGAAGTTTGGTAGATTTTTGGATGTTACTTTTTAAATGCAATGATTGGTACTGGATCGTTCCAACAACTACTCCTCCAGGAAATACCCCATCAGGTATTGAATTACAGAACAATCCAGATTTTTATGTACTACGAGATGCCACAGAATGCTACTGCAGATGGCAAGTATTGAAACATTCATAACGTATCTCTGCGTAGTACAAAAAAATCTGGATTCAATGCCTGGCGGGGCATTTGCTCGAGGAGCAGTCGTTCGAACGATCCAGTACTACTTTTCGCACGTAAATAATTAGTAAAGTAATTGGCGCTTGCCCATATTTGATCGTATAATGTGAATGCAGAAAGGACACTGACGTAACCAGCAAGGACGAAACCAGTGGCCTGCAGTTTTATGTAATTATTTCGAACGCAACATATTTGGTATTATTTTTTAAAACTTTCGATTGTAATGATTCGTACATTGTAGTGGTTACTGGCTATGTACGCACCGTGGCCGTGATGCGCACGAGTGTCGGGAGCAGGGCTGTTATAGTCAGTACAATTGTACTAGATCTAGTACAATCACTTTTTTGCTAGCACTACAGCACCCCATTCATAAATCTAGTACAATTAGTATTGCAAACGGAAATGTGAAATTTCTGCTCCATAGGCTAAATACCTATTCGCTGAATAATTCCTATAAGGACATAAATGCCTCCGTCATACGTCAGATTTTCATTCCAAACAAAACAAAAGCACGTGCCATTTGACGTTTATCGATATTATTTACGTCTTAAACTAGTTTTTGCAATATAATTATAGACGTTTTGCAGTGAAAACAGTTTATTTTCAATTTGAGTGTTGGGCTTACGCGTAAAAAGTTGAAAACAACTATAATTATATTTCAGAGGTTAGGTTAAAACGTCAGAAAACAGGTGGCTTTGTTTTGTTTGGAATGAAAATCTGACATTTGTGACGCGCTACTTATGTAGTCCATTGTCGATTTTGTATTATAGGATATAATATAAATATATTGTTGATGCCAATATTCTTGCTATAAAGCAATTTTTAATGAACAAAAATGAGTTTCCTTTATATAAAAGTCAAATGCATAAGGACATTCGAAATGTTAAAATGGAACTAATAGATATCATAATATAGGCATTATGTCTGTTATTGAAGTAAATATTTAATTTTTTTATTTACTAGAATAGGTATAAGTGTCTATTTAATTTTTATATTTTACCGTTAAAAAATAAATAAAAGTTTATTTGTTGTTGTTTTGTTTATATCTATGGAAAAAATTATAAATTTTGCATTTTCGCGCGTTTTTTAAAGTTTCAGTACCATCTCTGGTACCATTATATAAAATCTAGTACAATTTCCCCCCACATTCTAGTACATAATTTTTCTTGGTTATAACAGCCCTGGTCGGGAGTTGTGAATGGTGGCGTGGCCGCGGGGATCGGGAAAGTCAGTCGCCTCCAGCGCTTGGTGGAGCACGGTCGTTGATGACCGATAATATTACGACCTATCAGAATAATTATGGTTCATAGTTTATTGCCACGAATTTGTAATGTGCTATTGCTACTGTGTTAAATAGAAGTTTGTGTTTGTTCGTTGCACTGTGTTTTTCTTGTATCACCGCAACCCACGGCTCTGAAGAGAAAAAGGAGTCACAGCAACATGTTTCAAATTATTTCATTAGGTTTTTATTTTTATAGCTTTTTCATTAATTTATGGCTTTTTACTTCGTTTACTCAAACGCCATTAAGTTAGTTACTACCTGCCAAAATTTAGTAGGCATCTGTATGTTTACCAGCTGAACAAAATTTGCCTTCATGTAAATAAACAGAAATCGTATTGTAAGCTACTTTAAATAATAACCGTGAGCAGATACATTAATCAGATTAAGTACACATCTGAGGACGAACACAAAGTTGTTAAAACGAAGCCGAACGGATGCTGTTGCGAACGAGGAATCCGAATGGGAGACGAACTACCTCGGGTTGTCCGTAAAAGCTGGGCGTGCATGATCAATCGGAAGTCGATGCATCATAGAAAATTCGTACTCAGTATGGATGAGTCTGCGGGCATTCGTGTCAGAACTGGACAATATATGGCTATATATGGCTTGACCCAACAACGTGTTTCTTCGGACATCATTTGAACCAGGATTTTTCTTTCATTCATTCGTTCGGCCTCGTTTGTTTTGCCCCGTTCGCGTTCGTGCCCAGATGTGAACCCAGCTCTACTTCTAAAACGGATCTGAATTTTAATAAAACTGAGAAGTCACGAAGGATAATATAATACTTCACAGAGTAGTGAGTAGGGTGCCTGTATGAAAGAAAAATCAGCGCCATCCGAGTTTCGAAGCCTACATTTTATGAAAGGGAAACTACAAATTTTATCTATATTGGGACTTCCGTGCCTAAATAATGTGACAGAAGGGTGAATGGACAAAGAAAACTTGGGGGGATTTAAAGGGGAGCCATGCTCTGATGGAATAAATTATTTTCTTATCTGATTACATATAAATTCGCAACTAGGCCAATTTTTAGAATTTTACTTGTTAGTTACTTCTCCGTCACACATTTAAATTAAGATTGTAACTTTGTGTTTTTTCTTTTGATCAAGACAATGCTTTCAGCTTCAAGTTTATGTTTCAGAAATGGCAATACATATATCATGCTTGTTAGGACACTTTATCTCCCTCTTGACATAAAGTCGAGCAGAACTTATAATATCTTGAAGAGTAACACTGTTTTAAGACTGAAATATATGGCACGTGAAACCAAATAAATAGTTTAAAATATAAACAAATTTAAATGGAAAATATATGATTGTGACGTCATAAAGTAGTACATGCATATGTGTATGTATTGTATAACGGTGCACACATGATTCTTGTAAAACATCAAAGAAATACGGTAATTTCTGGCCTAGTCAAGTGAAGTCAAATAGCATGAAGATTTAATAACTTTAAAAACTTTAAACTAGAATAGAAAATTGCCTAAATCGTTTTATGTACCTAAGACTTTAAACCTTTAAAGTAACCAATCTGTTTCCTAAACTGGAAAAGAAACAAAATACTATGAAGCGCTATGTTCCCATTTTACGATTCCCGCAATGTTGTCCAAAATTAAATTGCTGTATTTTTTCTTTCTTGGGCAAATAGTGCTTTGCTTGGTACTTTGAAAGTGGTATTTTGACATATTGGCGCAGTGCATTATTTCTTAACTAACGTACGTATTAATAGAAGAACACTGGAATGTCAATGCCATTGTAACTGTTAGAACCGATGCAATAATACAATTTCTCCACATTATTCTTCACATTCTGGCGTAATAATGCAGTGCGAGGAGCAAACAAGCAAGTCACCCATGCCTTCCACACCAAGGGAAACAGTAGCAAATTAAAGTCTTGCCAGCCGCCAGATCGAAGAGAGCAGTTACCAAGAGCCATTTTCTGGTTAAGCCGTTGCATGGCCACCAACTCGGGTCCCAAGGCGAAAATCAAGTGGGTTAAGCCGAAAGATTCCTCAGCGCACCTCAAAACAAAAGCAGGAGAAGAGACGCACACACCAGCACGAGAGAGTTCCAGTCAGGTCTAAGTCCCGGTCCGCCCGATACACCCTCGTTGACCCAAGACGCCGGCCTAGTGGTCTGCGGTTTTTTATGCACATTCGCAACCTGCAATATGAAAAAGTTCAACACAATGTTCAATATTAATATTTGGCTGGATTTCTTTCAAAATGGGTTCACCATGATTGTCCACTTACAGACACTTTTTCAGAGGTTTTGGCTACGTAGCGTAATTTTGTATGTTCCAAAAGAAAACAAAATGTTGGATTTGATTACGAAGTCACAAATAATAATTAAAAACGTTTGTTAGATAAAACATACGGTGGGCAAATTTTGCTGACACAAGTGATCCAAAAAGATATTCTATTTATAAAAATCTTATCCCGAATTAAAGATTTGTTTGATTACCTTAATATTGGTCAGGTAATGGCCAGTTGATCACTGAAGAGTTTTTAATGCATTTTTAAAAGCTATATTGTAATACTGAATTTTCTCAAATGCTGTTGAATTTGCAAGCCATTTCAAATTTACCAACCTTATTATTCTCTGCGTTATCAGGTTGCAAGGGGGACTGACTGGTTCTGTTCGCTAATATACCACAAAAACTAATTTGAATTGCGAAATACATTATATTTATCCAAGCGCGCAGGGTATTAAATATTGAACGAATTAATCAGTGTCAGAAATTTGTCCATAGCAAAAAGTTGTTGACAAAGATAAATTGGAGTGACAGCGATACAGGTCCGCTTGGAGGTTCCCGCCAGCTGCGAGCTGCGACAAGTTATAGCCAATTAGTTGATTAGGTTATCTACTCATTTTGGTGGGTTTGCCTAAGGACTCATATTTGCGACAAACATGAGGAACAGGAAGCACAATCAAGCAGGAGCTCCAATACACAGCGGCGGCAATTCATCAATTTCGCACTCCACTAGGCAATCATTCTAATGAGAATGATTGACATATCATCGTTGTTCACTGCCCGCATTGATTTAAGCTCAATTCATGTATGGAAAACACAGCATAAATATTTTTACTCATTGTAAAATTAATAATATACAGCCGCTTTTATACCGTCTGCGACGACAGTGTATAAGTAAGCACGTTGAGCCTAGAAATATTGAAATATACATTATGTATTTCAGAGGGAAATGTGGCAAACACTACCCCCAAAACTGCCTGTTATTACCCAACGTTCTACCCTTGACACTCATGTTCTGTGGCTGCGTCCATATGAAAACGTAAAAACCGTTGCAGGCTGTTGTAATTGAACCCGGCATCTACTGTAGCACTCTAAGCACAAATTCTTTATTGTACCTAAGAAAATTTTTATTTTAACGCGCATGAATTTTCTTTGCCATTTACATTGTAGGTATATCTGGAAAAGTCAAATCGTATGCCGGTGAACTATAGTAGTCTATTTCAAAATAGTTATGCCAACTTTCTCGCTTCCTCGACATTAAATACATGCTTGCAATCGAACAAATGTTTCCCAGGCTATTTTTTTAAAAATAATAGCATGACATTTTATTATTGATTCCAGAGCGCAACAGAATTTACCAGATAAAACAAATTTGCAAGATTTTAATACGCGAAAAGTGGCAACTGTCAGACTGATCAAATCCTGATGATTACATAATTAAAAAATTGGGAGACTAGAATATTATGTATGTTGCATATAGAGTGTCCAGTTAAGAATGGACCATACTTCAAATCTAGCTTCCTTGAGTCGAAAGATACCGATCTGAACCAATTTATCTTAGTACATTTCTGCTTCCTTAAAAAGTTATGGGCCTTCGAAGATCAATTTTTTTAATTTTTTCGTTATTTCTCACCTTTGAAGCTATTTCAGTGAAACTTGGTATAGGAGGGTTTTATGGGTAGCTAAACAATAATACGTACTTACTTTTAAGTAAAACATAGAGGGCGCTAACTTTCACCCCCACGCCTTCTTTTGTTTTTGTCGTATTTTGTTGGCTGGTACAAATTTTAAAACAATTACCAGTTTTATGGAAAGAGCACTCGACTTGCTGTAAAAAAGGTATACTTGTTGCGAGTCCCTAAAACGTACCGCTTTAGAGAAAAATGCATTTAAAGTTAATGCTACTGTGCGGTATGCCAATGATGTTGATCAGAATCCTGCCTCCGTTTTAAGCCCATTAATCATGGTAGACGTCAAATATACTGAAACATGGGACAGTCAACAATTTTCATACGAAAAAGATGAAATAAAAATGTTTTCGAAAACCAATTTATCTTAGTACTATTTTGCTTCCTTAAAGGGGTTCCAAGGAATTTTTTATTTCTAATTTTACAAATGCAAATTGTTTGCTGTCTCATGGTTCTGTATGTTTGACGTCTATCATGATTAATGGGCTTAAAACGGAGGCAGGATTCGGATCAGCATCATTGGCTTACCACAGTAGCATTAACAACTTATTTAAATGCATTTTTCTCTAAAGCGGTACGTTTTAGGGACTCGCAACAAGTATACCTTCCTTACAGTAAATTGAGTGCTCTTTCCATAAAATTAGTAATTGTTTTAAAATTTGTACCAGCGAACAAAATACGACAAAAACAAAAGAAGGCGTTGGGTGAAAGTTAGCGCCCTCTACTTTTTACTCAAAATTAAATAAATATTATTGTTTAGCTACCCATAAAACCCTGCTATACCAAGTTTCACTAAAATAGCTTTAAAGGTGCCCGAGAAATAACGAAAAAATTAAATAAAAAATTGATCTTTGAAGGCCCATAACTTTTTAAGGAAGCAGAAATGTACTAAGATAAATTGGTTCAGATCGGTTTCTTTTGACTCAAGGAAGCTAGATTTGAAGTATGGCCCATTCTTAACTGGACACCCTTTATAATCTTACCATTTTTGCTTGACAAATCTCTAAGATCTTTTTTAGTCTCGGAAGAATTTTCTAAATACGTCGCTTTCGGTTAAAATACCAACACGTAAAGCTTTTCTTTAAAGTGTTCAAAGTTCAAAGAACAGAATTTTTAATAAGTACCCTGCTTAGTTAGGGAATTATATTCGTTTATTTTCTGTGGGAGTATAAAATGCAACCCCAAATAATTTATTGATGTAATCGCTTTGACCAACATCTGCGGTGGTTGCAGTCCATTACTTATCGAGCTGCATGGACAACTTCAAAGCAATAACATAAAAGATTCATAGAAACGGAATTGCAATTTGTGTTTAGTGCTTGTTTAAGACTTGTTGAGGGTAGAATGTAATAGGGAAGTGGGACCATCTCCGTTTAGATAAATTCAGTTTTGCCCTGAAAGAAGAGAGAAATCAAAGCCGTGCCATTTCGTTAAAAAGTTGTTCCCGCATCGAATCGTTGGCAAAATAGCCTTGGGAATTATTTGAATCAATACAAATTTTAATTAATCAGTACCTACATTACAACTTTTAAATGAGTTCTTTGCTCTCTAATTTACTCGTTTCGAAATCTCCATATTCTGAAATACTGATATTAATTAAAGGGTACATACGTGTAGTACATGTGCAGCAATTGACCGACGATATCGGCATAACGAGACTTTTTCACCAAGTACAATCTGACATGGACGATCACGAAAAATGCAATATTGAAACATTAAACCAAACATTAATACTCGTATTTTAATATTCAGGTATAAATAAGTAAGTTTACTGAACGTATAATTTGATTGGGTTTCATTTGTTTTGAACATAAATAGAGTACCTAATAGTATAACAAGAGAGCTTTATTTAAGCTTTAAGAGTCCGGCAAAGCAGGTCAAAAGTTACATCTACGGGGCATCGGGTCGGTGAGGTATCTGCTAGAAATCGGAGCAAACTATCAGCTGTGTTGCAATACCGTCACGCCTCGCGTCGCGCTAAACACATTTATGGACACAAGAACAACGCACATTCAAAGCCCGCGTTTTCGGTATCTAGTAAATGTGACAACGCCGCTCCGAGTTTACGCTCACTCGCAACGCGACGGCAGCACATACCAAGGCATATTTTGCGTTTGCAGTGCTCTCGCTGTACCACGATTAAAACTTCATCCTAGTTAATTTAGCAACACGAAAGCCTGATTATGGTAGAAGAAGGTATATTTTATACCTCTATAGACACAATTTTTCGAAAACTGTAAATCTCATGGCGCTACGCACGCGTGAAGACGGCCAATTTCGTGAGCAAACTGACACTTTCCAAGATAAATTTTTTAAATTTTCTTTCTATTGAAGCCTAAAATAAAGTTTCGTTTATAAAATGTCCAAAATTCAACACTTCAATTTTCACCGTTTAGAAATGAGCGTAGCACTACGAAGTCAGTTTTCAGGTTCATTTTAAAGGGATTTGCCGGACTCTTAATTAACCGTAAAATAACCAAAAGGTGTTATGATGTTCCAAAAAACGTTATCACCTATATGTACAGAAAATTAATATTTGCACGTGGTCGCACGCAGGTTACACATGGATACGATCAGGTGCCACTGGAAATTCAAGCAGTACAGTAGTTGTTCTCTTCAAGGTCAATATACGAGCAAAATCTCGCTTACTGCGTTTTACGTTACTGTGACGTGCCCGGAATTTTTACATTGTAAACAAACTGTACTAAGGAGTGGTGGTACGCCCTTAACTAGTAAAAATTGATTAAAGACAGTTTTTGGATCTAGAAGTTTTTAATGCACTTCTCCTATGAATTACCCCAAACGCCAAAATAGTGACGTAGTAATTAAGCTCTACACGTGTTTCGCTGACAACGTGAGCACCCTCATTAGTATGAAAATAGCTGATTGAAAAAATCTTATAATCCTGGGGATGCTGACGTCAGCGAAACATGTGCCGAGTTTTATTACTGTTTTGGCGTGTGGGGTAATTTTATAAAGAAGTCATAGTGAATTTACGCCAAAGTTCCCTATCCGACCACTGCGTGTACTTCATCTCTGCTAATTTATTTACCCTTAGGTGTAGCCTAAATTACCACAGAAATTTCGACTTCTTCAATCAGTTCGATACTCTTGCCGGACCCTGTATCAAAGAGACGCTGCTTACATTTTGTCTCGAATTTTGTTTGCACCTGACAGATAAATAAGTAATATTTTTGGGCGAGTAATTTTGACTGCGTTGTAGTTTAAAATTTCCCATTTTATTATTCTGTGACGCAAGAATAAAATGAACGGTGGAAAGAAGTGATATTTTTTGTTACTCTTCAAGATATGACCGACGCTTTATTGATCCGGCTCCAGGAACGTGTTAGATTGTTGGAGGAAATATTGTTAGGGTGTCGCACGTATTTTTATAATTCTCATATCATTTTTGTCTCCTCCAGTTGGATGCATTTCGAGAATTTTACATGATTATTAAGATAAACCTATAAAAGTAGAAGTAGTATGACCTTATTATTATTATTAGTATGACTTACAAGACTGGTTAAATTGGGAAATAATCATTAGAATGGAAAGGACGAAGAAAACAAAAAAAAAACAATTGAATAACGAAATTTCAAGCTTAGGTATTCAATTTTCTACGAGCGTGTTATGGGCACACGGTTATGCTTTTTAATGCAAATTATTCAAATCACGTAGACATAAAAACAAATAATATGGAATAATATGATACTAAGTGTTAAATTCAGAAACTTATATAGAGAGCTAACTTAAATATGCAGGAAAATTTCTAGGGAGCCCTGACTACAATGAAATATTTTCATGAGTTTTTCATTCGAGAAATACAAACGATACCAACAATCACTTTTAGCAGACAGCGTAAAAGTTTATTAAGTAGATGGTGGAGATAAACAATAACAAATAACACTACTAGCAAATCCCTTTCCTAAGAACAGTTTTTTGTACAGGAACACCGAGTCTCCGAGGAACGCGATATCATTTACAAGTAGATGAGAATTTACGAATCTTGTTATATCTATATCTACCTGTTAGTACCTACATGTTTCAACTATTATTGAGTGGTGGCGTTTAATTAACTTTTTGTATGGATGTATGGATGTACCGATTAGATAAACTGTATTATAGCCCGAGTTAAAATGAAGTGATTTTGTAAACTGTGAAAGCCATAAAGGGGAATGCAAATAATTCCTTATTATATGGTTATTCGATGATAGGAAAGTTTAACGTTCGGCAATTTTAGCTAAGCCAGACCGTATTCGGTAGAATGCATTTGCATTGGAAACCGAATTATCTTTGGATTGAACGGAGTTGGCTGAACCCCTGTATTGATTGTACCCATTGCAGCCAACATTGTGGAAAATACGTTGAATATCCTTCTTCCTTTCTGCCACTAAAGATAACCATATCATTATTCGCACTTTTTGACCATGACACACAAAACAACATTATCCTTTTTATTTCAGTAATATCTTTTATGCTGTTAGTTACGTTGGAGGCGCAACTTCACGAACATAAAATTTTATAAAGTGCGGTTGAGACTTTGTGAGTTTTATTACCCGCAAAATTTTCGAGCTACCCTTTCCAAGAGCATCAATCGCAGTAATTTGGCGCTCTAAAAAACTCTTCATACCCGGTTATACCAATATAAATTTGGATATTACAAAGAAATAAGTGTTGGGTATAATACAGTAGAGTACAAACTATTTCGCTACTGCAAGTATGTTGAATGCAAATACCTACTCTCATTATAATAATGCTAACAACTTCCTATTATAGGATTCTATTTATTACATACACGAAAGACAATAGCCGAAATAACTTTAGTGGCTTACAAGGATCGTAACATCATGAGGGCGATTTGACCACGACTAAAACACTAGCTGGAGATTGAAGTGAAATGAAAGAAGCGTCTAGAAGTTATACATAGGTTCATTCTCTGTAAATGAAACAAAATTACATAGCGACTATTGCTCCTAAAAATTCCTGGAAAACAATGGAGGAGGTGCGGGAACACCAAATCAAGGGTGTAGCCTGAAATTAAAATATACCTACTGTTTAGAGAGTTGGTATAATTATTGGCTACAAAAATGACATTAATTAAAAGAGAGACGAAAATGTGGAAAAACTAGTTGGACAATTGGTAACCTGATCCTTCCACTACAGAAAAGGTGGCGTTCACGTTAAGGCTGCCGGAACGCCGACGAACAGTTACTGCGGAGGGGTATCGGAAGGGACGTAACATTCCAAAAGTACCAAGTAGGGGGACACTGAATGCAAAAATTGCTGGGCGCGCTAGATTAGGGGGAGCATTTTGCAGCGTACAGAGTAGGACTCGGAGCTTTCCATTCACTTTGAGCTAGAACAAACACAACACCGAAGCTACAGACGAAACGCAGGGTTTATTGAATATCATAGTATAGTATTTATATTCCGACGAGTACCTGATAGAAAACAAGGAACGTTGAACCAAATTATAGGTGGGGAAACAAAACTCGTCTCGGGATGCTGGTTTCCCCAAGAAAACGCAGTGGGTTACTTATAAGTCAAAAAGAAAAATTAGGTAAGTATGTTTTGCGATTGACCGAAAAGTTCGTGTGGTTAGAGTTATTTTAATAGCATTTCTCTAACAAAATTTTGCAATATTTCTTAAATCAAAAATAGACTGCAAAAAACGGAAAACTAAATTTTTTGACTGGCCACTTCCGGTGGCTTTTTCTGGGTTCAGTCTTCATGTCATATCACATTTTCTTTTCTGAGAGCATCGAACTGGCTACCTCTGGGGTACTTCCGCAGTACTCCAGAGCTAGCCGAGCGGTGGAAAAAATAATAAACAAAAAATGGTTTGCTGAGTCTAAATTTCCTTAATAATGACTTGTACCGTTATCATCTGCCGCAGTCAGACACGCTCAGTAAAGCCTCTTTTAGCGCTTTACGTATTGTAACTGATTTTTTTCCATAACGTTCTAACATTTGGAATAGACTTCCATGAACCTGTGTTCCAAATTCCTAAACGGTAAAAAATGTTTTGTCGTATTGAGTGTGCATCTGACTGCAACAGAAAATCCACGGTACACGCCACAAATTTTAAACTTTCCCTTTCCCGGTTAATTTCTTGTCCATCGTAATTCCGTGACAGATTTTACCTGATATGACGCAGAGAACAGAAATAACGGAAGACGTAGTTGGAAGTTGACGTATATTATTTGTCTAAAAACATCCGGTGCTTATAGAATGTGTTCTGTGTTCTCATTTGGCCAATAACACGCTGTATTAATGCAATGGAAATCTCCGGTTGGCGACGAAAATCCAAAGGCAGTGTACAAGAAATCCACCAGTGATTCACTCCTCGGGAATCTGTTATACAGGTTGATCCATTTATCCATTTATGCGAAGTTATATGATATACCCCTCTTTGTTTTACCATTCTGTCTGTTCGTCCGTCTGTCTCTCAGTCTGTTTATCTCTCACAGTGTTCTTTTTCCTGAACTATAAGTGCTATACAACAATAAAATTGACGCATATGTAATCATGTAATGGCCCAAACTCGGACAAATATAAATGGTTTGTTGTGTGCACATATTTAGGGCGGTTTTCATACATAGAAACATCGAAAAAGGGTCAAAAGATATTTTTTGTTTGCAACACTAGAGCATGTGATTTTTTTTTGTTTTTATCTTTTTACATTTCAGTACGACCACATGCGGGGAGTGTCAATTGTGTCCCCCTGTCGCAATTGGGAACTATTTAAAGTAGAATCGTGAATTTTGGTACTTTCGCAGTCTTCACGATTGCAACTACATAATTATGCAATAAATAAATTTTATCAAAATCGGTTCAGGATGCGGTTTCTGATATAAGTGCTTCAGAAACTTTGCTAGCCAGAACGGAACACTTTATGTACAAAGGGAGTTGATACTCGGTGAATTACTTAAATGGGACACTCTCTACATATTGCGTTTTTTAATTCTTCGATCGATTTTACTAAGTATGCATACGAAGTAAGTTGTTTCTAAACTAAACCCCATATTTTTGTGTTTCAGTTTTCTTTTAAAATTTTTGTCACCCGTAGGGATGTTTCAAAAATTACATTTTGAGAATGATGAACATATGCCCAGTTTCACAATAAGTTCAGTCTAGAATGCAACTCTTACACAATCATATAGTAAAATCGAACAGGGAAATAAAAAGTGAGATGATATTACAGGAGTTCTATTTAAGAAATCCAAGTTCTGTACAGAATAAATGAGACGCCATGTATAAGTAAAGTAATTTGAATTATGGAAATTTAAAAACAAAGAGAGTATCTATTTGGCATTTTTCTCTAAATTACACAATACAGATGAATCGCATTTTCTGATAAATGGGATACCTGTGCACCTGCATATTCAACTCATATGTGTAACAATAATAAATTTTAGGAAGAATCGGAAATTACTTTGGAAGGTCGTCCATACGAAAAATAGGCCCCAAGAATAATATCTGAATACATACAAAAACTAGCCACGCCTGTTTCTTGAAACTGGGAAGTTTAAACAAAACGCCGCTAGACACCGCCACCTATAGGCCCTTGAAAAGGCGAATGCAGAGGTGCAGGAGCCAATTGATTACTTCATTATTATCAAAAATTTAATATACTTTTTTTGATACCGTCAAAATGAAAAGTCTAATCTATGACTCTACGATTATAATTTCTAAAAAAACGAAAAATGTGATAAATATTCTAGCTACAATATGTCCGATTTTCAGATTGTGAAGTAGATTTTAAAGTTTAATTTCTGGTTTTTAATGAAAATTATTAGCGAACAGTCCTAGATCTATGTTTAATTGAAACAAAAAAAAAATAATCATGCGAATATCTTAAACCATGTTTGAATAATCCATTGGCGGCGGGAACGTTACATCCCTCAAATATTCCAAGCGTTCCGATAGCCTTAAGTCGTGACCGGGTGGGTTCTTTACTAAATATGCCGAACACCAGTCAAGACACGCCTTTAATCATACGTCACTGCGAAGCTGTCTAACCACAAACGGTACCAGCATGTTTAGCACAATGCCTACACTATTGCAAGCGCAAACTGAACGACTTCTTAATACCTTAATAACGTACTTTAGATCAAATAAGGGGCCTGTAGATAAGTAAAATGCCAACCAAAAATTATTTGTTTCACATGCAGCGTTATTCTCTTAAAGTTCTGAATTTGCTGCTAGTCGCTCAGCAGCCATTGAAATGAATTTGTCTTGTCTTCCTAATTGTCCTAACTAAAGTTTCTTCATATTATATCTGTATTATTTTCAAAGCAAATGTATCTGCTTTGAAGCAACTTTGTGATGAAGTTTTCTTATTTATATTGTCTAGAGAGAAATCTTAAAACCCTTTTATTATACTGATTATGGGTCTGAGTCCTCAAGGTCCGCCGTAAATATTCAGATGAACCTGCAAAGCTTGATAAATTATATCTGTAATGTATTTCGTGAATTAGTGTGGCGGATGAAGTAGCCCGTTAATTACTGTGCTCCTCTTGATTACGCAACTTCGCACAGCCGGCGAATATTATCTTCATTACCCACAAACTTTGAGAAACAACCGGAAGTAGATAGCATCAAGAAACAATATTAGTGCTGATACAATATGCAAGAAGTTTTAGTCAAGTTTCTAGAAAGCGCGTAAGATCATATATATGTGTAAGCGTCATATGTTATATTTTGGATGTGCTCCTTTACCACAGTAATGTAAATATTTTCTGATTTTCTAGGAATATTATAGTAAGTTAACTGAATTTGATTCCACCTCTTTTACGAAATAAAATGGAGTGTTTAAAAGTTGCTCGACGTAAAATATTCATGTTATGAGATTTAGTAGATAAATTGCAACACTGGAGCCATGTGGTCACGTCGCCAGTGGGCGCCTTGCTAAAACTAGTTGACCCGGTATAAGAAAAACCAAACTTTGCAACGTGACTGTTACGTCGCCGTCACGCTCATGTGAAACAGGTTTCAGCCAGCATATACGGTTTTATCATCACCTGATGGTCAAGTGACGTTCAAGAAGTTGTTTGTGCAGAACGCCGGTGAGTTTTGTATGATAAATAAATAAAAAAAAATAAAATTTTACTGTTAATTGAAGGAAAAGCTGTAACACTTAAAGGCCGTGTGTTGGGCAATTGGAGTAGGTAAATATGTTTTGCTGACTATAAGGTGCCCGCACGTTGAGGCGAAGAGAAACGAAGCGAAGCAGAGTCCGCACGCTAGGGCGAAGCGAAGTCCCGATAGCAAATACGCGTGCGCTTCAGCCCATTTCACAATGGCAATTACTGACTTATCCTAGAAGTTTTCTTTGCATTTCCAAATAATAATAATAATAATAATAATAATAATAATAATAATAATAATAATAATAATAATAATAATAATAATAATAATAATAATAATCGTCTTTATTCAGTAGCTGCACATTTCAAATCAATAATACATATAGTATTTATAAGGATAATATATAATATTAATAACAATGTAATACTAACAACAAAGTACCAGCAAACTGAAACGGAGAAGTTCATCGGCCAACCAGTGGTGACTAATATTCTTCCACTTAACCGAACGCGTGAGAAAAGGGCAGAGGGGAGACGGGTAGAGGGGGTGACACAGCGAGAAAAAAAATGGAAAAAAGGAAAGAGGAAGAAAAAGAAAACTAAATTAAAGAATTGGGGATCATAGCTAAAAAAAGAAAAAAAACTTGTGTCAGCTCCGACGCACGACTGTAGTTTACCCCTTACGAACGATTATTTTAACTTCAATCACTTGATAATAGGGTACACGCGAATGTCAGTTTTATACCCAAGTGTGTATTTATCAGATGGTTTACGTTCGAAAATGTCCAACTACATCAAAATATAAATTGTTTATAAATTCGGTAATTAAGTGACAATCTGCTAAACGTCGATACCACTGGCAATGAAATAAATACTTTTCCTGGTGTTCGAATAGGCGTTTATTCTCATTTCGGCACTAAGCAATATTTGGAGTATTTAATATTAGCGTTTTCCATATATTAAATCTAAAGATTCAACAAATTTAGGAACGAACAAACACTGCAAATGCTGACTTTACAACGCCAACTGTCATATCTACTCTATGCCACTCAATTTTCGCTATTTCCATGCTCTATGAAGTCTGGCATAAACAACCGTATCCATAGATACATACATAATTTCAATGTACGTAACGCGTTACTTTTAGTTAACGCGAAATGTAACGCTTGATTTTACTACTCATAAAATTTCCGTACCGCGGGCTATAACTGAAAATCTATTCTTAAGGAGTAAACTCCAAAAAGATAGAGAAAAGACTAACTTGGTCGCAGTAAGTACTTCCGCAAACCATTTTTAAAATGATTTAGAGGCATATTCTGAAAAGCGATTGGAACGGGATTGTACACAAACACAGTAAGAAAATGATAGTTTATAAAAGGTACTTATGCTTGAATTTAGGTACTCTTAATGAATGAAATAAGCACGAGGAGATTGTTGAATAGTAAACAAAATGAGTACCTAGTTCCTCATCGGATGAAGTTCTGTTTACTATTAACTCTTCGTCGTTCATTTTCTTGTTTTTTAAACGGTTTTATTTAGCTTGCTTTGTTTGTCTTGTGTGGGTCAAATCTAGTAATTAAAATTTTGCCCCCTTCCTGTTGACCGACTGATCTGAAATTTGGTACACACCTTTAGTTGTGATGACAATACAATTATTTATATTCAGTTTCATTGTAAATCCAAGATGGCCGCCGCCACAAAATGGCGGATTAGTTTTTTTTTAACCACATCAATATGGGTATCAAATGAAAGGACTTAACTAGTAGAATACAGTACACCATGAAACATTGAAAATCCAAAATGGCCGCCACCACAAAATGGCGGATTACTTTTTTTTCAATCCCCTCAATATGGGTATCAAATGAAAGGGCTTAACTACTACAATACAGTACATCATGAAAAATGCAAAATCCAAGATGGCCGCCACCACAAAACTGCGAATTATTTTTTTTCAATCCCCTCAATATGGGTATCAAATGAAAGGGCTTGACAAGTAGAATTTCTATTATCTACACTTTAGAAAAATAATAACAAAACAAAACAAACAAAAAAACAAAAAACTAAAAACTTGAAAATAAAATAAGTAAAAAAATTAACTTAAACGGTTTTATTGTAAAGAAACATAATAATGATGCAGATAATGTACTAAAAGCTAAAAAATAATTAGGTAGGTACCAGGTACCAGTCATCACACCATTCTCCTCATCAATCTAGACTCTAAAGCATTGATCAGACTAAAATAAAATCGTGGGGCGAGTCGAATTTATATTATCTACAGTCAACCGCTCATATCATATCATATGCTTTGGATGCATCTTCTCAATAGACAACATCGCAGAACGATCATTTACATATTTACTCAGGTTACGCTTCACCCCACGATTTTATTTTAGTCTGATCAATGCTCTAGATTGATGAGGAGAGTGGTGTGATGACTGGTACCTGGTACCTACCTAATTACTTTTTAGCTTTTAGTACATTATCTGCATCATTATTATGTTTCTTTACAATAAAACCGTTTAACTTAAAAAAAAGTTACTTATTTTATTAAAACATAAGTATTTGAAGTGACACAGATTTGGTTTTACTGAAATTCCAAAGTATACACGATTTGAATTGCTAAACAGGAAGTTTGAGTAAATTAGCTGATAAATTCAGAGCTCTTGTAGTATTACTACAGATTGCAACAATTTTAAAATTGCTGTAACTTCCAAACACCACGCTCCTGAAATTTGGCCAAGCGTTTCAGATACACCCTGTATATTGGTATAAGCATCTAGAAAAGAAGAATTATTATTTTAAAGACAATTAAACAGTTTTGAGAGGGATACGGTATAAAATGTATAACAAGAATGGAACAAAAATCTTGACACGTAAGGGGATGTGAAAATAGGAACAAAACTAAAATGCAAATTGAGAGCGAGAAATAAGAAGTCGCAGATCAAGTCAAATAACTCGCGATACCAGGGGCGATAGTGACATAAAACAAAGAATAGTGCGAGCCAAGTCCGGTTTAACAAAAAAATATGCTGGTGAATGATAAATTCAGAAATTCGGAAGAGGCCGTTCAAAATGTTTGTTTGGAGCGCGACATTATACCTACGGTTGCAAAAAGTAAACGAAAGGAGAAGCTGGCATAGGAAAATATTTGAAATGTGGTGCTGCAGTTACGTAATGAAGATATGGATAGATATAAGGTCAGACAAAGGGGAGGCATTAGAAAGAGTTAGAGGAATGAGAAATTTGGGACGAGAATTAAGAATGTGACAGATAGGATTGTAGGACACCAAGGATAATTCGAGACATTGCAACATACTAGAGATGAAAATGAAAAGAAGCCGACGTAGGTCAAGTTTATTTTGTTTTATTTTTTATTTATTTAAAAATTGATTGTTGTCTGAAAGTTGTCTCTCACATTTGCAATGTAGCTTAATTCTACTTAGTATTCTTATACACATACATATATTATTAATAAAAACATATACAATGTACCTACATATATGTTTTCAATAACAGTGTACGTACTAATCTTACTAAACCAGATGTTTGCAAATAGTTGCGAGAATGTAGGATGTTCTACTTTTGGAAGTTAGTCAATATTACCTTGATATTACCTTTAAACCTTTAAATGGCAAAATGTCATTTATTACACGTTTTTTATGATTGTTCTATATTTTTACTAATAAGGCGTTCTACTTTATTTGTTGTATGTTTGTAGCAGAGCTTTGTCCCCATTTCAGAAAGTGCCTTGCCAGAATAATTGAAATGAAATCTTATGTGAACCTTTTTATCGATTCTCTTAGAGAATGCATTCTTTTCATCAGATCTAGATAGCAAACATAAAAGGAAATAAAGCGAAATAAGTAGGAAGTGGAGCCGAGATCTTACCCACAACTGCTAGTTTACTTTTCGACAGGTTCAATTTATTTTCCCGGTTTATTTTACGAGAAGTTATGCAACGAGTGGCGCGCTAAATCTTACCGACCCTCAACACCATCCCGATTCAAAGTAAAATTAAAATTAATTTTATTTAAACGGACGAAGTAATTGCTAAATTATGCGGCATCTTGAAACTGCTCCGTAACACAGCAAAACAAATTTGTTTTCCGCGTAAAAGGCACCAATTCAGGATTACACAGTATTCATTATGCAGCTAGTGGAGTTACAGCTGCGTTCCAACTAGTAACATACAGCTTACACGTTACCCGAATAAAATTAATTAGTGGAATTTATCGTCTCCAATACCGCCACGACCCTGGCAACTTTAAATCTCGGTTAATGCAAACCCTTTGATTATGTATTCAACGTTCACCCACTGTCCAAATGTTATAAAATTTATATGCCAAATTTGTGAGCGTATGGTATGTATGCGATTTCCAACCTCCTCTGCCAGATTGCGATGATCACTTTATTATGATACCTCCATATGCAAATGTGTGGCGTGCAGTAGATTAATAAATGTAATCGGTTCTATTTAATTAATAAGTGTACTGCACCATGTGTGCCAACATGTCGCTTACCAAATTCCGCGAAACTGTGATAGTATTGCAAAGTAGCTTTGGTCATTAATTCCGTTAAGTCTTCAGACAACCCATGTAGGTACAGATCAGAGAAGTATATTAACTATAAATAGTTAAGAGATCGATAAGTTTCCTTGTACTGTTTAAGTTCTTCATTCAAAGTGTTTCTCATTCCAGCGTCTCAACAGAAACTGCCACCATAAATATTTCAAAATCGATTGCAGGTTGTGAATAGGTAAATAAGAAAATTTTCTAGCACTGTCAGGTGGAATAGTCATTAAACTAATCTGTTGGTAAACGAAAATTTTAATCGCGTTTAACGTTTCTGCACTGCATTGTTAATATGATCTTGAAATAGGTAGGTATCAATTTAGTGTCCAAGGTTAGACCAAAATTTCTTGAACTCGAAAAACCGAGTCTGATGCTCCCAGTATAGTCTCACTAGGGTTTATTTATACATTTTGGGGACAAGAAAATTCAGGAACACACTCCAAATCTTTGTTCAAGGCCACCGGTACAAAACTTAATTCTTGGGGATTAATAAAATATAACAGTAACTGTACATCGGAAACTACCTAACCAATATCCAAATCTGTTTACTCTAATAATCATACTTTTGTGCATGTACGAGTATATGTTACGAGCATAGTGGAAAATATTGGTCAATGTGGGAAATATTTCTCTAGATTTCCTACATTGACCGGTCAATGTGAACAATGCCCACAATAAATCGGACAGAGCAAATTTTATGTTTCGTGGTGTATAGTGTTCCGGTACCGAAACCTTGTACCCCTTTATGGCCCCTACAGACTATGCGTGATTCGCGATTCATGTTCAGGTTCACGTTCACGGAGGTTCACACATAGTGTGTAGAATCGGTGCGCGTCAAATTTATTCGTGATTCGTAATTCGCGGCAGTTCGAGGCGATTCGCCACAGGTAGCGGTTTTTACTCGAACTCAAAGGGTGCGAATCAAAGCGAATATCTCAATTCGTCAACAGTTCACGTGCATTCATGTGCATTCGTTGATTCGTGTAAGTTCGTGCACCGAGTTGGTAGGAAAGTTTGATATCATTTTTATAAATCACATGTATGCATATGCTGGTAGTCATTTCGTATTAAAAATGGAGTAACTGCTTCATCGTTACTACTACACTGTCATCCATTCTTTCAGTTTTAATTATGAAGTTATTTAAATTTAACGGCAGTCAAATCAGCCGAGCTATCAAAATTATATTTCATAAACTACCTTCAAGAACTGTGAATATTTACGAACAACGAATAACGAATTTCCGTGAATAGTGTGTAGGGTATTGTTCACGATTCGTGCGAACATATGCGAATCTGAACGAACTGTGAATTGCGAATTACGAATCGCGAACCACGCATAGTCTGTAGGGGCCATTATGGTAGCTGAAGTGAATTTAAATACAAGAAAATGAAGGCACATGGCAGCGATGCGATGTAGCTCATAGCTATCGTGCCGGGCTACCATGCAATGGCGGCCAGGTTCGGTTCTCGATCGGTTTGACCAATTTTTTTTATTATATTAATCCCACCTAATAATATTTGTTTTTAAATTATCTGCAAAAAGGAGGATTCTTTCACTCAGAATTTTCTGGTTTAGGTCAAGCCAAGCGATCGAAGCGAGCGTAGCGGTTTCAGTCGTTCGCCGTAATCTCTAGCTTATACCGATTTACCGTAACGGGATATGATTTCCAGTACCGTAACGCTATACTCAGCCTTTAATGTAACCAAATGCCAAATTAATGTAACCTCACTTTTGTGGTGCGTTGTTTGGTAACTGATACATGAAAATCGAAAAAAAAATTCTCCTCCCCTTAAACACCCCGTTCTAAGCGATAACACAGTATGCGTACCGGAAAGGGTCGAAAATGTACCATCGCACCCAGAAGAACCGTTTTACATTTTTTACATAAAAATCTGTCAGGTTAATGTCAAGCGAAGCGTGTCAGTCTCAGTCGTTGGTGCTTAATTCTCTGCAAAGATTATTCGCTTGAAAAACACACGGTTATTGTTGAACGCGTGTGTTTAAACGGTCGCGCTGCTACAAAGAGGGTCTTTCGGATTTATGGGGTGTCCGTTTTAGTTTTTCAAAAATATTATTATATGCCACTGGATAATTTTATTTTTGCCGTACTTTTTTTCGATTTTCAATAATTTATCAGTTACCAAACAACACACCACAAAAGTGAGGTTACATTAATTCGGCATTTTAATAAACATAAAATCTGCTCTGTCCGATTTATTGTGGGCATTGTTCACATTGACCGGTCAATGTAGGAAATCTAGCGAAATTTTTAAATACCTATTTCCCACATTGACCAATATGGGTGCGCATTGTTCCCAGAGCCCGGGCATTGCTATCATTGACCGATTTCCCACTATGCCCGTAACATAGGTATACATCGAATAAGTCCGTAAGGTATTAAACGGCTTGCAATTTTCTCATCGATACTTTGTAAATAATATTCGTTGTCCCAGCAAAGTGCATCCAGGTCGTCTGGAAATGTAAGCATGCGAAAGTTTCTAAAGTTTCTGAGGGTAATATACTTCTGCTTCTTTTATGGAAAAAGTCACGGCCACTTGTTACCTTCATTCGCATTCAAGATTCCCGAATCCAAATAAGAAGGTAACTAAGAAAGAATGCCGATTGGTATTAAGGTTCCCCCTCCCTATGTAACTGTTTGTACATACTTGCAAAGACGCTTATAATTACAGACTACTACTGCTACTAGAACATTTCTGCATCTGAAGAATGTACCCAATTCTGAAAACTAACAAAACTTCTAAAAATCGATAAATAGTTAAAAGAAACATAATGAGGCCGATCTCACATTAACAATTTAACAGCAGAGCGAATTCGGGTTACCCGCTAAGTAGGTATGTATGTAGTTGTCACTTTATGCGAATTTCCATATCCGCTAATATGAGAGAACAATGTGTTTTACCTGTTCCATTTCGACGCTGAATATTTTTCTGAACCTACTCGCCCCATCTCTGACCCTGCAACTTGCCTTACCTGCCGAAGCGTTACGCATGCTGTTGCAACCTTACCCGCTGCAGTGAGAAAGCTCGTGTTAAATATTTTTAGTAACCGCCATGTCACTTCCCCTGTAAACCCGCTAATGTACGGCCAGCTTTAAAGTCTTGTGATGAATATTTAACGCCTGTAGGGTCAGATTGCGTTTAAGGCCTAATTAAAACACTTGTTTCTCTAGAGGAGACAGTAGAAGGAAATAACATCCAGGCATTATTATGAAAAGATAAAATAGGGAGCAACTTTACCGTCACAGTTAGAAATGTTTTCCGTTTGCATATAAAAGACGCTATTACCGAACTAAACGAGTTCGACTGTCGGGATTTAAAATTCTTTGTCTAAGTAACTTTTAACAGTTAAAGCAGGTGATCTAGCTCTGTGATGACTGATTCGATTATTTTTCGGTTACGCAAAAGGGGTTAATCTTTTCATTGTGGCTTTGTTTGCACTTCGTTTGTGTCAAATTGAGTGGAATTATTTCCGCAATTTCCCTCAAAATGTAGCGACCAATAAAAACACAACTGTACCTATTTTCCAGAAATTCCCCAGTAAACACCATGCGTGCATCAAAAATAACAGATGAACTCACGCAGTTTCTAAGCAACAAGATTTCATGCAAAATTATCAGCAATTTTTGACGCACTTATGCTGTTACCCCCGGTAATTTTTTTCAATAATTTTCCTTGCCGGCAGACTGCCATAGTTACGAATTTTTGGAAGCGAACTGAATATGTGTAGTGGTTCTCGGCAGTTTTAATAATACTGTGCTAATGTCAAAAGATTAATGTAAAATATTTAAGTTGTTAACATAATCACTATTTTTGGATAGTCTATGTAGGTACATAACTGAGGTTTTACTTCTATGTTTCTTACCAGTAGTACCTATATACAGGATGATTATTGCTCTAATTCGTCTTTAAACGCCAGTTCCACACCTATATTGAACATGTTTTGGAATATATTTCATAGTTGTGTTAGAGCATTTCGTTTTAAATAGAAAATAGGTGCTTCTTGTTTTTATTATTTGTTTTACGAGTCTTGTTATATCACAGTGAGCAGATAACCCTCTCATGGGTGTTCATAAACGAAAACTTGTTTTCATGATAAACAAAAATAATTATTACATATTCTTTTTTGAAGAAAACTACGATTGCTGCTCTGCCGTGCTTAGCAAAAACGCCGTATCTACCAAAAATTCGAAAAATGGGATTTTAACATCACATTCAGTTTTCTAAACATAGAACTTAACAAAAATGCCGTAAGTACGACAAAAACCAAGCTCGTCTTGAATGGGCTGAAGAGCATGCTCAATGGGGTGAAGCAGAATGGTCCGATGTTCTGTTTACCGATGAATCTCGGTTCGGATTTCAACCTGATAGCAGAAGAACGAGAGCTTGGCGAAGAAGCGGAGCCTTGGAGAGGACCAGGCACTTCCAGGAAGTTCACAATTACCGAGGAGGGTCTGTGATGGTATGGGCTGGAATTGTTTTGCACCATAAACCGACCTCGCTTGTCTGGATGGAGCCATGAACCAGCGGCGTTATATTGAACAAGTTCTTGTACCTGTTGTGCAACCATATTCATATGTTGCTGGTCCAGATTTGGTTTATATGCAGGACAATGCTCGTCCTCACATTGCACATCAGATACAAAATTGGTTTGAAAAGAGAGCATTGCCCTTTTGCCATGACCTCCTCAGTCTCCCGACCTCAACCCAATTGAGCATGGGACAAGCTGCAGAGACAACTTCTTCCAGTTATGGCAAACATTTAAGGCCGTTTTGCATTTGAAAATGCACTGAGAGAGCAGTGGCAGCTTTTGTCACAAGATGCAATCGATAGGTTGATTTTAAGTATGCCTAGGCGGTGCCAGGCAGTTATTAATGCCCGATAAGGCAATACATCGTACTAAGTACAAATTTCAAACAATTAACGTTATCAGAAATACACTTTTATTTTAATACACAATGTATTGTTTTCCAATTAAATGTTTATTTTCATTATTAAACAAATAATGTAAAGCATTACAAGTTTATTTTTAGCCAACTTTGTACTTGACAAGCTACTTGTAGGATAAAAATCATGAAAATTATTTGTGTTCCTTAGACAACTTTAAGCAGTATATTAGTTATCTGATTCACTGGAGGTAAGAACCGGATGCATCCGTCTGACGAGATAAACTACTGTTTTAAAGTCCGTCCATGCCCAATTGCTGCAGCTCTTACAAATAAAAATACATAGTTACATTTTTCTTTTTCTCTAGATAACTTCATCCTGAGGGATTAAGTCAAGTTTGGATACTTTTCTATATGTTTCGCTACATATACAGGTCTTTTGGTGTTTCCATCATATTTATGGCAGTTATGGGAATTATATTTAAAGAAGTCTCTTAATCTGTGGTTTCAATATTACCAATCTTAAAAATATCAAGCTACAAGTAATACTGTTGCATATAGGTTTTGAACAATTTTTATTTGTAGCTATCTTGCGGATAGTTCATAATAAATTATATTATAACACTTTCGTCTAACGTTTTCATCCCCATTGCCAAAAATGTCTGCTTATAATTAAAAGAGTCAAACAACCATAACAACTAACGAATTGAAAATAAAAACGATTAATAGAATATAGTATTAATAAAAGTATTTCCAAAACTACCGGATAAAACGAAACTAAATTATGTCAGAAAATAATGTTTAATAGAACATAAAATAAAACGAAATTTCTGTCAGAAAAGAATTGCAGCTTTTTATTAGAAAACGATAGTCATTTTAGAAAAAAAAATCATCATGCAAACCGTCTTATTTTCTCTACGTAGCACCTAACTTTTTTAGCATTTTTTAAAATGGAGCACGCTGTATTTGATTGTATTTTAGGATTTGGTTTTGCTACAAGGTTGTACGAGATATTTTTATATGGAACTACATATTTTATGCCATAGTTACTTTCTGTTAGAGATTCCCCTTCTTTTTATTTATAAACTTGAGTATATACTTCTAAATTTAATAGTTTTTGAGTTACTTGCCCTCAAATGTCTAACTGTCCGTTTCGTAAACAGAACACTAATATATTTACTTACACCGTATTCCGCAAGAACAGTTACTTAGAAAGCAATTCAAAGGTGATATAACATTTTCGAAAAAATCCTCAAATAACTAACCTCTAATTCAGCAGTTTCTTTGATTTAAACATGTATCTTTTTGAACCCTAAATTATTATTCGGTAGGTATATGTTTTGACTTTTGACGCTAATTTGTAAATGCGGTTCCGCGATGCAAAATAGTATATTTCACTAGCGGGCCCGGCAGACGTTGTCCTGCCCGACATTAAAAAAATTTTCGTAAAAAAAATCCTAGAACCCGATTGCAGCGCCACCTACAGGGTCTAATTGTGAATGTAATCCATCCAGTGACCCACTCAAACACACACAAAAAAATTCATCAAAATCGTTCCAGCCGTTTTCAAAAAAATTCCTAGAACCCGATTGCAGCGCCACCTACCGGGTCCAATTGTGAATGTAAACCATCCAGGGACCCACTCCAACATACAAAAAATTTCATCAAAATCGGTACAGCCGTTCAAAAAAATTCCTAGAACCCGATTGCAGAGACACGTACCGGGTCCAATTGTGAATGTAAACCATCCAGGGACCCACTCCAACAAACACAAAAAAATTCATCAAAATCGGTCCAGCCGTTTAGGAGGAATTCGGTGACGTACAGTCTGTCAAACGCGCGAAGTCAAAATAGTCGTTACGTTTTCTAAAATTTTCCAATTTTCTGCGCAATTTTCTTAATTTTTCGTTCCGTGAGAACCTTCTACACAATATTAGAAACCATAAAAAAAGATGAATGAAATCGGTTAAGTCGTTCTCAAGTTCATACAAAAATACTAATATCGCGATTAAAAAATGGGGTTGGGGGGAGGGTGAAAAATACTTTACGACCTATTCTCATACCTACCAAATGTACAAAAAAAAATCAATTATTTGAATATTGTTCATACAAAAATACTAAAATCGCGATTACCAAATGGGGGGTGGGGGTAAGAGGGTGAAAAAAAAAATTTACGACCTATTCTCATACCTACCAAATGTACAAAAAAAATTCATAAAAATCGGTCGAGTCGTTTCGGAGGAGTGCGACCACAAACACCGTGACACGAGATTTTTATATATGTTACCGGTAAAACCCGAATTCCGTGAAAACCCGTTTTAACTAGTTAGAACTAGAAATAACAAAGAGCCTTTGTGAAAACTAGTTTTAACTGGTCAAAACGCGAACTGACGGGACGCATTTGTAAAAACCCGAAAAAATAATAATTTTTAATGGGCTTCGGGTTCTAACTGTGATTTTTAGTCTAAACTAGTTTTACCGAGTCATCCGTTTGAGGGAACTAGTTTCAACTCATAGAATCAGTAAAAACCCGAAATTTGCATTCTTTTGCATAATATTAAAAACTCAGTTGAATTTAGGTTTTATTAAACTCTAAAAAACACAAAATATATTCATAATACCGTGTGTCCCGGGAATTCTGAAGCATCCTGTTTAACATGGGAAATTTGAAAATTGCGATTTCTATGTCCCCGAAGTATTTTAAAGATATTTCGAGTATCAGAACACATACAATGTACACCAGAGAGAGTTTCTGCGTAACAATTTTCAAAATTTAACAAAATATTTTCAATAATGTATCGCGAGGGAATCAGCTTAGTGTAAAGAGCACGACAGCCATCTGCGCAATGGGTTAGTGAGTTCAATCGCAGAACGGCCGACATGGCATCTAGCTTACGGAGGTTCGAATCCAATGGTGGTTATTTTTTTACCTGTATTGTTATTTTGAATGAACAGCGATTGATTTCTATGAGTAAAGATGCATAATTAAAAGTTTTATAATTTTTAATTAAACTGGAAATGGATTTATTAGAAAATCATTCACGTTATTAAAGGCAGTAACATTGCAACAATACCTAGAAAATGAGTTCTTTATTAATTAAATAATTAAATAAAAAAATTACTTCGCGTACTACCAATATGTATAACAAATTATTTTATTTAACCGGTTTCAAGATCTACAAACGATCCCATCATTAGAAATGTTTAAGAAAAATGTATTTTCTTAAATGTATTAAAATTATGTTTGTTCATTTTAATTTGTTGTGCTCTTGCATTTAAACTGAGTTGATTCCCACACGAGATACATTTTTGGAAATATTTTTCATATTTGTTTAAAATTTGAAAGTTATTATGCAAAAACTTTTTCTGGTGCACATTGTATGTGTTCTGATACTCGAAATATCCTTAAAACACTTTGGGGGCATAGAAATAGCAATTTTCAAATTTTCCTTATGTTAAACAGGATGCTTCAGAATTCCCGGGACACACGGCATGGCTCGCTATTGTGGCATTTCGAGTTGCATAATACCTTTGCTTTTTTACACTTGCACATGTTGCTTGTGCATCGCTTCTTACATGTACAACGCAAATACCTAGCCCTGCACAGATCCACTAGCTAAAGAAGCAGCACTTCTTGGTGACACCGTCTTGTCTTACGAAGAATGGAGTATTTCGGGTTTTTATTGATTCTATGAGTTGAAACTAGTTCCCTCAAGCGAACGACTCGGTAAAACTAGTTTTAACTAAAAATCGCAGTTAGAACCCGAAACCAATTGAAAATTATTATTTGTTCGGGTTTTTACAAATACGTCCCGTCAGTTCGCGTTTCGACTAGTGAAAACTAGTTTTCACAAAGGCTCTTTGTTAATTCTAGTTCTAACTAGTTAAAACGGGTTTTCACGGAATTCGGGTTTTACCGGTAACATATACATAGAAGATTACGAGTCCGGAAATAAGGATTTTTCCGTGCGCGCGCGACAAATTCTCGTGTGAGGCGCAGCCGAATACGGGAAGTCGCGCAAGAACGGAAAAATAATTTATGGACTTGTAATGAACGATATTTTTTATTATACTTATAAACAAAAAATATCGGGAGTTTCTTTCAAATTTGAGCCAACTTTTAAAAAAATGACATCAGTAAATTTAATAAATATATCGTTGCTATAGAAACATTAATCATTTAATATTTTCTGAACGTAAAACCGCCATTGTTATTTATTTAGCGCACGGAAACAGTGCACGGATTTTTTCCCGTTACAGGTGTTACATAATATATTTGAGGGCGATTTTCTCAAAACTTAACGGATTCGCACGTTCTCTTGCGAACGTTCGTACGTACAGGGTGATGATAGAGGGTAGGTTTAAATTCGGTACTTTTGTAGAATTTGGTGTTCACTAATATGAGAAATCTGATTTCCGCAAATGGTACAAGTTGTGGCCGCAAAACAAAAAAGTGCTCTTTTCGTTTTTGCCCTTACGAATTATTATAAAAAAACTGAAAAAGGTTAATTTTCAAAATTCGCCCTTGTAAGAGCTTTTCACTGGTGCACTTATATTTTTTTATCCAGTAGTTACGAAGGAAATCGCGGAAACTCCCAGTTTTCTTCTAGAAATTTTCCATATTTGCATTCCTCGAATCTTTTTAATTTGATACATCACTCAACCATTTTATTCCAAAAATTACGTCTGGCAGAAAACGAAAATTCGACATCGCGGATTCTGCCATAGAATTGAAACAAATGCAGTGTTGCCAACAGTACATTCATATTTTCTCCCTCGACCACGAGGAAATTCTCCGAATATCAATCAAATTCTCCGCATGATTTCTTTATGTAACCAGTATGCGTATAGGTGACTCCTTCGGCTTAATTCGAGATAATTTTTCAACTATGTGTTGTTAACTATTTCTACGTCATGTAATTTTATATGGGCTTGAATAGCTAATGCGGTGGCTCTGCAAGCGGATCAAATCTAGTTTGCTGCCATTTTTTGTGCTTGCTGAAATTTTTTGCGTTGGAATTTACGTTTAAAGTTTTACGGCTCAGAATCTGTGTGTCTGGTGCCCCGTCCAGATAAGGGAATCACGACCCAAGAAAACGATTTATTTCTTGGTTTATAACACCTGAGATCATCCGAATCCAGTCACCCATACTGGTTACATAAAGATATCACGCTCCTGAAATCTTGCCTGAAATCAGTGACAAGATGTATAGTATATAATCGACTGCCAATTCGTCGAAAGCGGAAGTGGACTCCCTCCCACTCCTCGCCACCGTTACGATGTTGCTGATTTGCCGAAGAGAGGATTCAAATTGTACAACAGATCCGTATTAAAATAATTTTAAAGACGTTATACTGTAAAATATTAATCCATAACACTTCTTTTTTAGCATTTTGGGCTTATCGTTAAATTCTCCGCAAATTCTCCGCCAAAATCAATTCTCCGCCATATTCTCCGAGGACCTTAAAATTCTCCGAAAAGCGGAGAATTCTCCGCCGATTGGCAACACTGAACAAATGCCACACTGGATTTCAATATTGCTGGTTTTATAACATTTTGTTGCTGTTGAAGCATAGGTACCTACCACTTACGAATGAACCAATTATACGTTTTGTAGATTCTTCTAAAGGATATCTCAGTGCGTACATCGTTTCTTAAAAGGCTTTACAATTTATAACTCTCCTTTCATTTGAAGATTCTTAATTATTTTAATGAATACATTGTCTATAGAAGCCTTGGCTTTTAAGAGTTTCAAAGATGCATCCCTGTAGGCTCGCAGCTTCCAGTGTTTAATATTGTTCTGTTCTGATTTAACTTTGCTTTTACGAAATGAGAAATAAAAGGTTTGTATTTAGCGTTTCCAAGCTTGCACTGCCATTAATTCGCCTTTAATGAATATACGTAACGCTAATTTATTCTCGAAATTAATTTGTAATTTACCTAAAACATCTTTAGAATGCCTTTGTCTTAATTAAGTTCATTATTACAAGTATCTACGTTATTATAAAAATTGAGGCATCCAGACTTAAGGGAAATAATTATTAAATCCATATAAACAAAAGTTGGAATTAAACGTTTGATTAATGACAATTTTTTTCATTTCCCAGTTTAAGTTTTGTCTAATACTTCTACCGAAACAATGTAACGAATAGCACTAAATTTAATGAACCAGAAATATCTAGTCAGCTACTTAACGTTTGGGGGACGGCGATTATTGCGTATCGCACATGCCGAAATATGTAGTTAGTTATATACCTACAATCCTTATTACATAGAATATCTATTTACCATACATATAATAATTGTTCCGCCTTAATGTTGTGTGGGTCAAATAAATATGATGCATTTAATGATAGAACGTATATATTGAATAAACTACAAAGTAGAAACATGGGAGCAACCTGCTTGAGCTGCTGGTGCTTCGTTAATGGCCGAGGTCGACCCTGCGCTCCACCGTTGCCACCTAATGGGACACACATGCGTAATGTATATACAACATCCCCCGCCTTAAGATATAAGTAAAATTAACAATTTTATTTTTCCATACAAACAAAAAAATGTAAAATAAACATTTTATATAAACCAAACAACCATAACTCTAGTCATCACAAACACCACAATTTCCAAATCTTACAGGTTTTTGAATAAAGTCTCTATCTCTTAACTTCATCTTACTATTACCATTGTCATCATTAACATAATTTTCATTCTTAATTAAAACATCATCTGAATCTGACTCTCTACAATTAACATATTCAAAGTTACAATCGTTATATTTTTAAGGTATCTTATTTTTTACTATAATATGTTCCCTACTTCTTCTGTATTTATTATTTTCATTATCTTGTACAACATAAGATCTAGGCTGCTGACATTTTTCTACTATTCTACCTACCTTCCACTTAACACTGTTATTACTAATATGCTTAAATAATACTCTGTCTCCAATCTTAACTTCAACCAATCTCCTTGTGCGGTGATTGTAATATTTACTCTGATTCTGTTGCTTCTTAATTAACTTATTATACACCAAGTGTCTATTATTAATCTTAGGCATGAGTAAATTCTCTACCATAGGAAGGTTATCCTTTAACCTACGACTCAACAGTAACTGAGCTGACGACAACAATATTTCAGGAAGTGGATTGTTTCTATACTTTAACAAAAATAAATCTAAATCGGTTTTTTCCATTTCTGCTTTTCTTAACATTTTCTTTGCAATGCCAACTGCTGACTCACTTTGTCCATTACTCTGACTATTCAGTGGGCTCATTGTTGTTAAATTTATATCATTTAATTTTAAATGATTTTTTAACTCTTCCGAGTTGAATGGTGAATTATCTGACATTATTGTATCAGGATATCCTTGATCCATTTAGAATAATAATCAACTACTACTAAATAATTCTTTTGATTATAATCTGCGATGTCGATACCTAATTTCTCCCAAGGTCTCTTAGCTACACTATGTGATAGTAATGGTAGTTTAGCATTATTAGGCCTCAACTTTTCACAAATTTCGCAGTTATTTATTACCCTCTCTATATCATTTGTCATTCCTGGCCAGAACAAACATTCCCTTGCTCGATTTTTACACTTAACAATTCCTAAATGCCCTTCATGTATCAACCTCAACACAAGTGTCCTAGCTTTTGTTGGTACAATTAACCTATCATTAAAAAAAAAATTAAATCTTCGCATTCATTAAGAAAATCCTTAATATTATAATAAGGCTTAACTAAACTGGGCACCTGTTTCGAGTTAACTGGCCATTCTGTATCAATGGATTCTTTTACTAATTTCAAAGCTTCATCTGATCTCGATAACTCCCTAAATAATTCTTTTCTTTCACCCGACATAGGTAAATTCTTAACTACGGCATGAACTATTAAGGATAATTCTGGATCTTCTTCAACTTTATCTTTCAAAAATGCACGCGACAATGTATCAGGTATATTTAATTCTCTTCCTGGTCTGTATTGAACATCCAGGTTATATTTCATTAACCTCAATATCATGCGCTGCAATCGACATGAAACCTTGTTGAGATCTTTTTTAAATATGCTGATCAGTGGCTTGTGATCAGTTTCTATTTTGACATTCCTACCATAAGCGTAATAATGCAATCTTTCAGCAGCGAACAAAATTCCTGACAGTTCACGTTCTATCGGCGCATACCTTTTCTCACAGTCCAGTCAGTGCCCTTGAAGCATATGCTAATGGTCTACCATCTTGCAGTGCTACACTCCCCAAACCATCTTTATTTGCATCAGTTTGTATTATTAATTCTTTATCCTCATCGTAATGAGTTAACACTGGTGCCTTTGTCAAAATATCTTTCAACTTTTGAAAACTTTCGCTGTGCCCCTTTTCCCAGCACCAACCTACTTTTTCTTTAGTTAATTCACGTAAACTTGCTGTCAGTTTTGTTAAATTTGGAATATATTTACCTAAATATTTTATAAGACCCAAAATTCTCATCAACTCTTTCTTATTTTTAGGCTCCTCTAACTTTAGTATTGATTCTATTCTATCATTATCAATTGATATTCCATTTTTTGCGATCTTAAAACCCAAAAATTTTATTTCTTGTTTTTTTATACTGAAACTTGTCTTTATTAAAAGTAATACCTGCTTTTTCAGCAGTTTTTAACACTTCAATCAGTATTTCGTCATGAGTTTTCTCATCAGTAGCTGCAATCACTAAATCATCTATATAAATTTGTACACCTTTTATTTTACCAAATATTTCATAATTCTTTCTCTGAAATATCTCAGCACTTGTGTTTATTCCAAATGGTAAACGCAAAAAACAATACTTACCTGAATTTAAAGCAAATGTACACAATTTTGCTGATTCACTATCTAACATTATTTGATAAAAACTGTCTTTCAAATCTAAAACAGAAAAGTACGACATATTTGCTAGCTCTGATAGAATCTCATCAGCAGATGGTATTGAGTAATGATCTCTTTTAATAGCCTGATTTAAATGACTCGGATCTAAACACAACCTTAATTTTTTTGATTTAGGTTTCTCAACTATTACTACATTGTTAGCCCAATCTGTAGGACCATCTACTTCTGCTATTACTCCCTTTTTTATTAAATTATCTAAAGTCTGGCGCAACCTTGGTGCTAAACTTTTCGCTATCCTCCTTGGAGGAAATACTTTCGGCTCTACATCATCCCTTAGCACTAATTTGCATGGTTGGCCAGGAAATTTACCTAACCCCTCAAAAACGTTTTTAAATTTCTCAATTATGTGTTGTTTGGACTTAATCATTAAATTATCCCCCCGTATTTCATCAACACGTTTTATCAAATTACATTCAGCACATGTTTCTAACCCCAAAATTGGTTGGGTATCTTTATCAACAATCAGAAACTTAATTTTCTTAGTTTTACCTCTAACATGGTATTACTATCCTACCTCCATCATACGTAATCAGAGTACCTAGTTTTACTAGGCTTTATATCTTCCACATCTGCCACCTTGACAAGGAGATTGGTTGGTATCACATTGCATTGGGCTCCAGAGTCTATCTTGAACCTGCAAACAGTCTTACTTATTACCACATCCTCATACCAATCTTCCTTTACATATGAAATTTGTTTTTCAGTATTTAGACACACATCAACACAAACTTTCATCTGAACTATCACATTCATCATTTATTTCATCAACATTCATACTTCTACCATATTTCTTTTTCTTATACAAGCAGCAAGACTCAAAATGATTAATTTTTTTACAAAAGTTACACTTTTTTCCTATCGCAGGACATCTACTGTTTTTAAAATGTTTTTTGTCACATTTATTACAGATATCACAAACATTCGTGTTACTTCTATAATTTACTTTAAAGTTTTTATTTAAGTGTCTACTTATCTTATCTATTGCCACTTCCTGGTGACTGGAACTCATCATCTTGGCCTGTTCTCTCCCAGCTCCAAAAATTCTTACCATTTCTTCAGCTCGCTTGAGAGTCAGTTTTGGTTCCACTAACAACCGTTCTCGTAATGATTCATTGTTAATGCTCATTACTAATTTGTCCCTCACCATATTTTCCTCTTCTTTAAAGTCACATGCTGCTGCTTGAGATTTCAGTTCAGTTATAAAGTTTTCTATTGTTCGAGTTCCTTGTTTTATCGAGTAAAACTTGAATCTCTCGTATATAACATTCTTCTTTGGTTCGCAATAGTTTTCGAATAGTTTTAGAACCTCTTCTAGCTTGGTTTTCGTTCGATCAACCTTGAAAGTTCCAAACATTTCTACACCTTTTTCTCCAAGTAGATTTAACAGAATTGCAATTTTTCTTGCTTCAGTTTCCTGAATTTTTCCAGACGCTTCCATAAATATCATAAATTTTTGCTCCCATTTATACCATTTATTTTCCATATTTCCCTCGAATTCCATTATCGACGGCATTCTACAAACCTCCATTTTGATTTTCTCGCCACGTGCTTGTACCGTGTAATTTTCAATTTTTCTTATCTTCTCGTTGCCGGTATTTAGAAGGTACTTTCTTCAATATTATCACTTCTACCAAATCACACCTGACACCATGTTGTGTGGGTCAAATAAATATGATGCATTTAATGATAGAACGTATATATTGAATAAACTACAAAGTAGAAACATGGGAGCAACCTGCTTGAGCTGCCGGTGCTTCGTTAATGGCCGAGGTCGACCCTGCGCTCCACCGTTGCCACCTAATGGGACGCACATGCGTAATGCATATACAACACTTAAGTCTCACCCATCATTTCCATGAAAGATACCATTCTACCGAGAAATAGTTGAGGGCCTTAGAGCATTAATATTACATGCACCAAATTTGCAGTTTTGAACAAATTGAAAACCCGTTTTATTTTATAACTAAAATAAAATAAAATTCTTCGATATGGACAAGTAAAGTCGTGTTTATATGTTTATAAAACATAAAGTCAATAACCTATGCAAAAAATTTTTAAGCCTGACCCAGTGAAAGGCTGCCTCTCAATACCAATGCAGTTCAAATACCCGCGCCTGGACATTTTTTCAGTGGGCGCACTATGTCATTTTTACATCAGTTTACAGCATCGGTTTTCTTTGTAACTGTCACAGGTCCTGAACGAAATTACGCCGGCGCCGGCGCGATGCGTCCAGACTTACCAATGTGAACGAAGTTTACATGACCTTAGCTGAAAGAAATATAGCTCCGTCATTCGGACGTGGTTTGTTTGATATTTGGAAGCCATTTCGCATGCACCACGATGGGGAGATCAACTCCTGGTATTTCAGCTGCAGAGCCTTGTCTGCTAGAGGACTTAGCTTCGCTTTACTTACGATTCATTCGTTTTCGTTACTCGGCGGCGATGGGCGAGTGCCGTAGTTTACAGTTCCTATGACATGATTGCGCTGAAAACAACGTTCCGATATTATTGGTCATGGAATTTTGCTGCAATTACTGAAGAAGATGGTGGATACCGTAAAAAGTTTCGACTAACTCAGTTTTTGAACGGTCGTTTAATGTAAGGCGCTTCCTGAAAGGCGAAGAATTTTAGATTTTTTATCATCGGGAAAGTTGAAATTTTTCATACGAGTACTAAATTTGTGTAATGTACGTAGAGGCACGTTATGAATGTTTCAATACCAGCCAGCTAGATATGCCGTAGTAGGTACAAAACTCTGGATTTGTTCTATAATTCAATGCTTGGCGGGGTATTTGCCCGAGAAGTATTTGGTTGAACGATCCAGTAGGTACCATTCATTGAAATTTCTCAGTTTCTGAATTGTTTGTAACTTTCATTCCTGTCGACGTTACAAATTGAAAACTTGGCATTTTTACGTAATTGAATATGAAGAACATTACAAAAGAAATAAAATATCCCTAGGCATATTATTTTCTGAAAGTCAGCTTTTGAAGTGAAACTTCTTTTGTCCCGATACAGTAAGTTCCTGTGTTGGCAAATGCGAGCGTCACGAAAAGTGAAACGAATGGATGGCAACAGTCTGAGAAGACGGGCAGAGGAGAAAGGGAATATCGAACGCCCCACTCTTTAGCCACGCGCGCTCTCTCTCTCATGCTTCGTGCTCTTTCTCTCAGGCAAGCGTCAGTAAAGGGCGATTCGCACTATACGTACCGCCACCGTCCCAGCTCCGTTCCGTCGCCGTCACAGCAAATATTCTTATACAGACATCCAGTAGATCTATTCACATTATCCGGAACTGTAACGTTCCGTCACCATCACGTACCGTCAAGCATTCTTGAAAAGAATGTTTGACGGGACGGTGCCTGTCCGTATACGCTCAAAAACGTGTAGTGCGAATGAATAAACATCTCGGTATAAAAATTTTGCACGGATATTTATACATTTTATTTTGTCATAGTATTATTTGTTTTATAAAAGCCTGCTATTATGTCTGAATTCGATGGTCGGGACAAGTTACTGATAGAAGAGGTACGTGAACATGAAGATCTTCATAACATGGCATCAAGAAATTATAACAGTAATATCTAAAAAAAAAAATTAGGAAACATTTTACGATTTTTTTTTTTACCCAAGATAAGAGCAATTATTACTCCAAGTTCTTCAGAAGTAAATAAACTCATTGCAAACACTTCATCAGTTAAATAATGAACGGTAACTGGACGTTCCAGTGTGAATGCTCGCCAAATTGCTATGACGGTAACGGAACGACAACGGGACGGTGACGGTACGTATAGTGCGAATCGCCCTTAAAGCGAGACCACAGCGTTTCATTCCTCGTGACGCCGCCCCGCTCTTTAGCCACGCTCTGTTTCATGCTTCGCGCTGTTTCTCTCAGGCAAGCGTCAGTAAGGTGAGGACACAGCGTTTCAGTTCTTGTTACCCCCACAGCGCTTGGTTAGAAGCATTAAAATTCGATTCAGTCTTTCATTATTATTATTTTGATATGGGCAATAGGTACAAATTTTTAATTCCTCTAATAACGTTGAAGTTTCACTTCTATCGCGTGTGGCGACCAGGCACCCAGTTTTTTTATTTCCGGCCGATTTCATCAGAGGTATAAATGTGAAAATGCAAAAATCAAATATTACTGTATGTATAGGTAGGTACTACTAAATTATAATAAATTACTCCGGTATTTATTATTCATCATGACCAAACATGCTCAAACAATATGTACGGGAAATTTTAGTTTTGTTAGCTAGTAAATGATGAAAAATTCAAAATTCCAGTTTTAATTTTTTTAGATTTTTTATAAATGGTAACAGAAAATGAATAAATTCTTTGGTAATCCAAAGATTATGCTATGTTACTATAGGAACACTGTGTAGACACATTATGTACCTATGTTAATGTAGTAACTTATTTTTCAATTGGTTCTCTTGCACGATTGCCACTAACACCGCAAATTCTATGAATTTAGAATAATAGTTTGTATTTCTTGCAACAGTGTTTAAATCCTAGTTTCTTAAACTAATGATCTCTGAATAATAGGCGAAGCTTCAGACAACTCTACAGAGAGATCTAATAATGTACCTGGGAACAACCTGCTATATACACGAAAGTTTCGTGAGTTTCTTGCGAGTTGTCCAACAAAAGGTGAAATAAAACCGAAATAACTTGAGAAACTCCAGAAAATTTAGTAACCTAGGCGTAATTAACAGTATTTTCTCAACTTCATGAATATTTTTGTTGCCAAAGAGTTATTGCTACGCGAAACATTAATTCAAGAGCTTCGCCCCAAGTGGACGTAGATTTATGTTGCCCGAAAGGGTGTGTTCTCATTTTTATACGAAAATCGCTATCAATTTCTTCTTCCCTTTTTAAGGTAAAGCTCATGAACATCTCCCGCTCAGAAGCAAATCTAAATTCCTATAGGGAACTTCAAATATAATTTGTGGTAAAATAAACATGGATTTTCTCTACTGTGTTGCTTTAAAATTTCTGCTTTGATCTTAACACATACCTATAAGCAACTTTGGTGTGGTGGAAGTAACAGTAAAGAAGTTCAATTGAATATTTTATTTCCTTGGCCAATTGGTTGAAATACATAGCACGTAGTTTGAGACTTCCATTCGTTCCATTTACAGGATGAATCATACAGGTGGAATAAACTTAAATGGGAGGTAGAGGAAAATAGAGTAAAAAATCACTATGAACATGTCCTAAAGTGATCTCTAACGAAGGAACCGGGTGATTAAAATCGTTCGTTTTTCGATAACTCGGACGTTAGTGCAGCGATTCTTTTCAAATTTTGGTTGGTTTGTACGGTGAAGTAATAGGAAATCTTAGAATTTCGATAAAAGTCCAGTAGTACACCACGGGTGGGGCGTAATTTTCTTTTATGAAAAACGTGAGTACGGAACTGTTATTTTTCACAAGCATCGGCAAATTTCTGGATTCTTTGTGTTTTTTGCGCCAAAACCTACTCTTATGTAAATTTGATTACAGCAAGAGTTTTCAAGAAAATTGCGTTCTTGAATTTCCACCCTTGAGACGAAGAAACTATTCGGAATATTTGAAATAGCAAGAAAGTTCCTGTAGATTATTGAAGTACTTTATTAGGTACCTACTTACTTCGATAGTCTGTTTTATGATCATATAAATTTTTCTTTCCATTTTTGCCCCTCTAGCTCCTATTTACTTTTGTTCCGCCCTTCATAATACACCTGTATACTAGCCGAACCCAGAAAATTTGCAAATTTAATTTTCATTGTTCATGTTTTGCTGCTTATACTTCTGCGGAAAAACGGTACTGTAAATAACATTTGAATTTCGCTCCAGAATGAAGTCAATAAAATACACCTTATTAACGCACCCAGCTCTTCTGTCAGTCAGACTGATTGAAGCGTCATTTACTTCTAGTTATGTACTCTTGTCTTGTCATATAAGTAATAATAACAATAATAATTTTATTAGATATCTGCATCTACAGAAATGACATTTTAGTGTTGTATAAATAAAAGTTCATTTTCAGACTTTTTCTTTGTGTGTCCGCTTCAACTGTTACTTTGGGAGATGATGAGTAAATATGCCTTGAGAGACTGTGTAACATTATCATCAGCATCATGAAGTTCCCAGTCCGAAGACTGGTTGGACGCGTACTTCCATCCTTTCCTATCCTGAGCTAATCTACGCATTTCGCTAAAAGTAGAACATCCTACATCCTCAACTATTTGAGAGCCGTAGTCTAATCTGGGTCTACCCCAACCTCTTTTTATCCCTATCTCCGAATCTATGTCGCGAACTATTTCTTCGTGTCTAAGAAGGTGTCCTACCATCCTACCCATTCTATTCTTTGTCTTTCATACCTTTCGCTTTTCCCCAACTCTTTCTAATACCTCCCTATTGCTAACCTTATCTATCCACGGTATCTTCATCATGCGTCTGTAGCACCACATTTCAAACGCTTCTATTCTTTTTCGATCCACTTCTCCTATTGTCCAAGCTTCTCGCCAATACAGTGCCGTACTTCATACATACTTACGTCTTTAAGAGTTTCTTCCGGGTTTCTACATTGACCGTTCCCGAGCATAACACTTGTTTCTTTTTATTAAACGCAATCCGCCCCTTCGCTGTTCTTATATCTCTAGTGATCCTACCATCGCGAATTATTTGACTTCCTAAACAGCAGAAATCCACGATTTCCTCTATCTTCTCATTTCCCGTTTGTATTTCAGTTTTAGATCGACTTTCACGCCCTCTACATGCCAAAATTTTGGTTTTCTTTTTATTGATTTCAAAACTGCTTCCATTTCATTCAGAACTTTTCTAATTCGTCTTTGCTGGATGCTAACACTGCTATATCATCCGCGAATCTGAACATGTCGATAGTTTCGCCCTGTACATTCATCCCTGATGCTGTTCTATCCTTAACAATATTAGAGGTGACAATGCATACATCCCTGCCTCACTCCCTTCTGGATATCTACTTCTCTTCGTTCCTGCTCAATTTCTATCTGCCGTTTGCTCTTTGTAGAGATTACATATCATTCTTCTGTCCCTATATTTCATCCCTGCCTTTCTGAGCACTTCGAACATCTTCCTCCATTTTACGTTGTCGAAGGCTTTTTCTAAATCTACAAATCCTATATAGGTGATCTATTGTTTTTTCTATGATTATCCGTAAAGCTAGAATGGCCTCGCGCGTTCCTCTATTTCGTCTAATCCGAACTGATCTTCTCCTAATATTTCTTCTGCCCTTTTTTCCATCATTCTTTGCACAATTATTCTAGTCGGAATTTTTGACTAGTGAGAAGTTAAACTGATCGTTCTAAAATTTTCACACTTATCCGAGCCTTTCCTTTTTTTTGCAAATCGACTATGATGTTCCTTTTGTAATCTTCTGGAATCGAACAATTATAATATTGTAGTATTAAAAAATGACAATAAAATTAAAATATATCTTTGGATAAGGACGATTCATTTAATTTTGTAGCTGTAGAGAGAAAGCCTTAGGGCCATAAAGTAGGTTTAGCACCCTAGGGCGGTAAAATACTATTTATTCAAGGCGCCAAATACGTTATAGACCGATCGAGTAAAATAATAAACTAGTCAAACTTTACTTAGAATTTGAATTATAAACATTTGCCGCAATGTTTAAGATTCCTTGGCTAAGACCTAACTCGACTTAACATTATTTGTAAGTACCTTGATTTTTCTCAGAAATAGTAGATACAATTTTGTGTTCTATTATGGAATATATTCTTACCCAGATATTTTCCTATAATTTGTACTAGAGAATAATCCCAAGTTAGATAAAAAATGTTCCTCCCAAATTTTCGTATCTTTAGCCATTTTTGGCTAAAATTCCAGTGGGAATTACACACCTTTGATACGCACTGTAACTCTAGAATATCAAACTCATTACCAAATAATATCTAGTAATTTATCTTGACTGAGGTTCTTGAGATAAAAATTAAAATGAAAATCTAGGATTTTTTCCTGAAATCGTTTGACAACTTCCTGTAAACCTATTTTTTCTTCAAAAGTCAGAAAATATGACGACTCTACACGCAAACTTAAAGTACACTTTTTCTGCATAGGCAGTATCTAAAAGTACTTAGAGCGCCACTGTCGGCCGGCGGCCAAAGTAACTGCAAAAGCAAATTTTGTGATAAGCTATTTTGTCGAGGAGTTACTTCCAAAATAAAAAGTATGCGCACCTAAATATTTCCACGTTTCGTATATTTTCGTCGTTTGAAATTGAGAAACTTGTATTGACAAATAATTTTATGTCAACTTTCACATTATTCAACAAATAAATCTTGACAAAGGCCCCAGACGGGGCCGAAACGTTTATAACACTGTATTTATTATTTACCTTACGCCAGAATTTAACCAAATTAAAATGATATAAAATTATACTGGCACAAATTGGACAACAATTTTAAAATAAACAAAGTGGGAGAAACTTTTCGGTGATCCCTGGCAGTGATCATTTTTGGTGATTTTGGAAATGCAAACTTTAATTTGGAACTTTGACATCTCAATTGCTAAAAATTAGAACTTGCCCACTTATTATTTCTTAGATTAATTCGGTCGATCCTAAAAACGCATTGTGCGAGATTCACAAGACGGCTGCTGTGTGCTGTCATGTAAGTTTCCACAGCCGATTGGGATTCGATTGCAAGAAAAGGTAAAAGTGAAGTCAGGTGCGTCGACAGCGGGCCGGAAAAAAAGATTTTCTCCCTGTTAGATTTTTTAATTCCAAAACACTTGCAACCGCCTTCTTTTTGCCCACAGAAACTGTGGTTTTATTAATGTACCTGTATTGTGTTTTGTCAGTCTTATATTTCTGATCTTAATAGGCTTTTTAATAAGGATTAAACGAAATAATATGTGATTCCCGACACTACAAAGTACAAATATTTTTTGCTTTCGATAAAAAATAAAAATATTGTGGTGTTCCCATAGACTTTATAAAGCTTGTAATAATTTTTCGATAAAATGGGGTGCTTAACTTACAAGAGTGTTTGTCTTTGTACGCGTGAATTATAGAATCTTAAAAATCAAATAATATTTTTCCAAGTTTCACAAAGACTAAGACAAAGTATTCATTTCGTAATCCTTACATTTTTACTTCTATTTCTTACCCAGAAAGTTGTGTCATAAATTGTGGGGAATGGCTTTCATATTCCCTTAGGATGCTCATTGTTTATTGTGCTTTATCATCTCCCCCATTTTTAATTGCACATTTCCGCTATTTAGTGTGCTTTTATTGCATAAGAAGACCGGCTTATCATCCACGAGCTTTATTTTAGTTTTGTTTATTTTCCTTTAATTAAACCCATAATTTTCTGTCCTACTTCTTATTGAACGCTCGTTTCGTGAGAAAAATTAGTTAATTAAGTTTCAGTACCTACTTTTTCGTCTGCCATAACTGACTTCTTTATTAGAAATTTTATATACTTAGATTTTAAACGTTTGAATATTCTAATTTGGTTGGATGAAGTAAATTTTGGTGCATAATAGATAAGCATAAAATGTTGCAATTAATAGGCCCACTTATGTTCTGAAGTGGACTTTTGGCATCAGTGGATTGCCCATTGATCCATTGATAACAGTTTGATCAACTTCGACTTGAACTTTTACAAGCAGATTTCTGAAATTTTCAGAATATATTTCGCATTTATGGCAAGATTGTGGGCAAACTGCTTACAATTCTACTTTTTTGTTCAGACCACCGTGTAGCTGCACTCAATAGCTTGCCAATGACACCTCACGCACGATCCTCCCTTGTCTACATAGAAAGTTATTCTGCCGAGAGTGCAGCGAGGTACGCGCGCGGGCATAGTAAAGAAATAATAAGAAATAAAATAGTTTGCCAAAACGAAATAAGCACGAATATGTGGGTGAGACAAATCGATGCCAAACGTGATAGAAGGCCGGCAGATTCGAATACTGACGTCACATTATGCGGTGGATTTGAAATCTACTTTAAATCATGGATAGTAAATTGATGGCGTTGATGGGTATACAAGGACCGTCAAGCGTTTATAAAATAACATAACCCGTTATTCTGGTTTCAATCTTAAATGGTACTGATAGATGGCGATCTGCCGGTGCCTTAAAGTCATTCTCTGCAAAACATACAAAATACAAAATGAATTTAAATTTCAATCAGATGTCGGATTAAGAGGCAGTTGTCAAAGTAATTGAATGCGCTAAGACTTTTGTAAACTTTCATTTGCTTCTTCGTATTGCAACGACCTTTCCTGTTGCGTCACCTTTTGTGACCATACAGGGTGTTGCTTCAGTCGGTCGGTCGGTGGACTTCTGGTCGTCGATAAATATACTAACCCTGAACTCTAGTCAGAGACAGGGTTCCCTGAAACTATTGCTAAACAAAAATAATACTCACGATGAAACTTAAACACACTCTATTAATTTAACTATATACAGAGAAAATTCAAATAAAAGCAGAACGAATGTACAATAAAAAGTTATTTACAAATTTAATCAAAATAATGACAACCAGCGGTGTCTGGCGGTCAGATTCGGTATCTGTATACACGAAGCGTGCGACGGATAGATAACTTATTTCGCTCTTGGCGATGTGGCTTACCGATCGGGCACCCACATTCGTCCTTTACTGTGCCCTTTTCCTTCTTTTTCTACTTCTTCTGCTTTCCCTTCTTTTTTTCTCTTGCCCCGTTGCTCTCGCTTTTTCTTTTCGGGTCGGTGTGGAAGATCAGGACCTTGGGGGACCTGTTTAATTCCCCTTGGAACTGAACACATTGCCACTCATAATGAAATAGTTATTGGTAATTTATTGTAATATTCGTGTTAATTTGATATGGCAATAAATTTATTATTATTATTATTATTATTATTATTATTACAAAGCAAAATCAACGAAGGCATGCAAATCGTACTACCTTGTGGTTATTCACGGGGAGTAAATGTTGTTTCAGTGTGATGTAACGGATAGGGACTCTCGCAGCCTTTCGACGCAAGCTTTCCCTAATAAATGTGCGGAGAAGAGAATTATTCGGTCTTTCGATTGGCACAATTCCCTTCAGTGTAAATGATGGCTGTACTGCGTTATGTAATAGCAAGGTATGTACTGTGCTAAAGAACTCTGCATTGTATTGACCCCCAAAGAGCGGCTGGTATTTCACCGCCTACAACTTAAGTCTGTAATAAATTAGGCAAGCCTTTCGACTAGCTCTAATCGATTACCTGCGTTTACGGATTATTGGAAAATGCGCCTTCACGTATGTTCGGGCCCACCTTCAAATTAGTAATCGGGTTTGTAAAACTCTGGGTATTACGACAACACACTCTCGGCGGTTTCGGTTAGCAACTATCAAGTATTTAACAGTTCTATCGGCGGTACGACAATAAACATTTAATCTCATAAATGTTTACGCCTTCGAAGTGTACCCTGAACAGTTTCTACCGCGTATCAACACTCGCAGAGAAATGCTATCGAAGCCCGGCGCGGTCGGTCTATATGGAGAGACCAGCTGCAGGAGATTTTGGAAGGAGGCTTCGGCGCGCGGCGCGACCATATTTTCCCAAAATCTAGAAGGGGGCATCTCGTTCCATACGACCGGAGAAAATGATTATTCATTTATTTGAATAACTGATTCATTTTATTTTGCATCGTTACAGTATAAAAACTATTAGTCTAAGGATGCTCCCAACGCTACGATTTTAAAATGACAACAGCCTTCACAAAGATTCCTGAATCGAAAATATAGAATATAGAATATAGAAACATATATAGAAGCATGCTTTTTACGGGCCAAACTCCACCGTAAACCTTGCTTAAAACGCAAAACATTATAAATCTTCTGTTGTGAACAATAATTTGCGAACGTAAAAAATAACGAAGAGAGCGATACATTCCCCATGACCGCTAAAACTTACTGGAGTAACTTCATGCAGTGATACGGTGTCGCGCTCACCATCTCAAGTCGCGCGTAACTGTATTCCCACTGGAAGGGCGGAGCTTTCCTCTTCAACAGAATGGAGACCGGACATGGTTCACAAGAACTCCAATTAGGCGAAGTTGACTTGGGCAAGATCCCCGATTGGGTGAAGTGAATTTGGAGACCTTTTAGTTTAATATAAAAGCCAGCAAGCTGCCGTAACAATTCAGTCATTCGACTCAAACTACTATTTCCCAGTCTTTCTCTTCAGGGAACGGAATGTGAGACTGCATTCCCGGTAGTGGTAATTAAATCTGAATTTGACCACTATATCAAGTCTTTTAATCTGTAACAATGCACCATAATAATGCCTTAAAGCTCTAATGAACTTAGAGTGGCATTCCCTAATTGCTCGACGAGACCGCTACCTGCAAATCAAATACGAAAGAAATACTGAACTCATTCGTCCGAATACGCATGCACCGATTTCCGAGATAGCAAGAATTTGTCAAGAATCTCTGCACACGACCCCAAGCGTTGACGTAGGAACTCTTGAAATGACCCGCAGCCGAAGCCCCCCTCCCAGCCTATAAAAGTAGATGCACCAGAAGGCAGCAGGCAGTACTTGGTCGTCCGGCCATCAGCTGGGACCAGGGCTCCCATCATCCGCATCCGAAATAGTACCTGATAGGCCGTTCCGACTTGACCGTGTGATCAAACTGATAGTAACTATCCCGTAAATATATTGTGAGTAAGTTCCCGATGCTTAACTGCCGTTATTGTGAGATACCGACAATTAAACATTACCCAGCCTAGCTTATCCGTACTTAATGAGTAGTAATATGTTCAACCTCGGGAATTAGGGGTGCTTGTCAGTGAAGATTATATCGATTTGGCTTCTCTCGTGCGACATTGTCTATGAACGAGACGACATACCGGCTCAAATCGATAGCATCCGGGTAACTGGCGGCACCTGGTGAAATGCTGAGGGAGAACTAATTACTTATTTTCGACATATAAGCTAGCGGATTCCCCAACGAGATCGCAACCTGGTTGCTGCGACGAAATCTCTCCCCGAATCCCGTCTAGGAGTCGACATATTTTATTGTTACTACGTATACTCCGAAACACCGTAAAAGTTCAGTTTTGATCATACGACAAGAATGCCGCACTATCAGGATACTCCGCGAGAACCGCTTTTTATTTCCAATGTAAATATTTTGTAAATATACCTAATCAGTTTTTACAGTTTTCAAGTGTACATAGTTAAAGAAATAGAATTTGGTTATATTTTGTTTATGCCGTATTATTTGATCAATGTTTAACAATAGTATGTAATAGGACCCGCCCTTCTGCGACTAAGAGCTTAAGGGTGAACAACGAATAAGTCTTCCACCGACCAGACCGTAACTACAACGCCGCGCACGTTCATAAGCGAACGTGCAGATCCTCCTAGGTATACAGTGTGTCCCAAGAAAAGTGAGACCGAGGGATACAGGTGTACATTTAGGGGCCCGAACCGAGAACGTCGTTGTATAAGTGACGTTCAACAAGAGGAGACAAAGTAATCGTTGTAAATCTTCAGAGTACAAGTCGTGAGACTGGGTGCCTGGTAGTGGTCATAATTTTAAGTTGCAAATATTGAACATACGTTTAAGTTTTAAAAGTCATTTACTTTTAACATTGTAAATAACATGTAAATAACAACATGTAAATAACAACAAAGAATTGAGCACAAATCACTAGATTTCGAATTGTTTTCGTTTAAATTTTGAATGTTTTGAATGATCTCTTTAGTGCCTTGTTTAATAGTGTTTGTAGAAAAAAAAAGTATGATGTTAGTGTTAAAGGTTTAATTTTATTTTGCGAGAAGGGAAATTAGATCTAACCCTTCGAACTATTGTTAAACGTCGACCGTGTGTCACTGTCAACCAAAATAACCATACATTGGCAACTATCACGGTGCCGTCAATGCGTCAATGCCGTCAGGATGTCGAGCAGGTGCAGCAAAATGCCTTAATGGTGAGTATGCACACGCTTGGATTTACTTGCACCAATGGCAACTGGTGAGCCAGTAAAATGAACTTGCGAGTGTAAACACCAACTTGCACAGAGCAGTGCATCATGGGTGCACCGAAAAGATCTGGCGACAGTACCGAATCACGCGCCAAGCAAAACAAAACTTACTTGTGTAAACACGAATTTTCAGGTCTGCTCAATTTACTTAATTTTTATACATACAATTTGATGGAAAAATGAATAGAAAGTAGGCTTCTACATTAACAATTAAATTCTTAGCAAGGTTATCAAAACCTTCCGTGCTAAATATGCTTACGACTTATCAATTTTTACCAACATGCGGCCTTTTCGATTTTGGCATTTTTTTCTTAATTAGCTGTTTTGCCACTATTCTGCAAGTGTGACGAAGTTCGTTTGACATGTTTATCGTTACGGAGCACATTCATTGTAGGTATAACACGTCTAAATGAAACTGGCGTAATAAAAGTAAGAGCGTAGTATAAACCGCAGCTGGCGCGCAAGTAAGATTAGCATGGCAATTGGCGCCCATAAATCCATGCGTGTGTAAACCTACCATTATTATACATATTTTAAGGAAAATTTAAAAATAACAATTAAAAAGTTAATTTGAATAAAATTTGAAGTATAAAATATAATTATGCAAACTTCTACTGAATTTTCTTATCGCTGAGTCGAGATAAAAATGGATAAAACTACACCAGGCTGTATTATACTGAGTATTACTTTTCTCAGAGCAACATTATAATTATAAGAGAAATTTCGAATTCGAAGATTATTTTTTTACTGTAATCCATTCCTTTCAGCAAAGCCACCTAGCCAGCGGTCATCAAATTTAAAGGTGATTTTAGGTATCCCAATGTGTTTTCGTGTTTTTTTATGAGGGCCATCATAATAGTAAAATAATAAATTAGATTTTAAAACTTTTATCATTCGACATTATGCAAAACATTTTTGATAGTTGCATTGCGCTTCACATACATATAACTGAAAAGTTGGGAGTTCATAATTCGAAAAATCAGCGTGGAAAATCTTAAAACAAAAGCACTGTCTGCCAGTTGCTAATATATTATCAAAATACCCCAATCATTAAAGATTTTCGGATATAATACAGCAGCTTGCAGAGAACTGGAGAAGTTTGCGCATACGATTACGTAGATGCTAATGAATCACGTTCTATAATAAAATCGTGATTAGATGCGGAGGCAGCACCGACTGGGTCTTGTCTGCAACATAAATTTCTGCATTCAAAACGTGATAACGTTTTTTCCGATCTGTACTAGACAGTAAATGTCAGATAAAGGTACGAAATAAAGCCGTATCTTTCAAAATCTTAACGACCTTACGGCGTCTAACATGCGAAATTTATTCCTTTATGGTTCATGAAGGTGCTTGAAGGTACGAAAACGAGTTATGTTACAGATAAAATGAATGCGGGAGATGTAAATTGAGTTAAATTCATCTAAAACATAAAACAAACATCTTGCAGATGCTTTCCCGGTCTCATTTTAATGTTTATTCTCAGTTAATTCAAGATTTTAAAAAGTTCACCTTGCTCCTAATTTCCTTACAAAGTGTAGCTAAAGGCGAGTAGCAAACGAGCAAACTCGTAAAAGTAATTAAGGCATTACGAGAGAGTCAAATATTAATTTTAGCACTCATTTGTAAAGCACCATCGTCACTTGCATGAAAATATTGGCAGATTACTTAGTAAACTACGATCTTGGAGCATTGAGATTTGACATTTGAATATGGATTATGGGAAAAGCTACAAGCAATTTGTAAATTTTCCTCTTAAAACAAGAATATTTGAAATTCAAAAAGTTGGGTGCTTCTCATGCCTTCTTACTCATGTAAACTAGGGGAATGTTTTGCTTTTAATAGCTATCTTTGTTATTCTTCTTAAATGGTAAAGCCATGTATAGCTGAAGTTATTGTATAAAGAAGGAAACTCTTAATGTAAGTACTTACATCTTTCACCTTTATGAGTGGTACACGGTACACCTATAGAAAGAGGAGTACAGGTCAGGCCCGGGCTGGCGTCCACGTCGTCTAATAGATACACTAAAAAGCATACTTGACGTTTCAACACTCGTCTTAGTGTCTTCTTCAGCCATGCGTGATGAACCTATGAGCGGTTTCCATATCTGCGGTATTTCGATTCCTCGGTCCCTGTCGAAGTTGAGCCGCTACTTCTGGATCTCTATCGCCTCCTTGTACGGACTAGGCCAGAACCGCGCCTCCCTCCTCAAAATTCTGGTATCTTCGAAATTGATCTCATGACCCGTCTCTGCCCGATGTTTTGCGGCGGCCGACTTGTCCCAGTGGTGGTGCTTGATATGGCTGATGTGTTTTTCTTGCCTCGTGCTGATATGTCGTCCAGTATATATCCATTATACGCCTTCTCACAGCTGCATGGTATGCTGTACACTCCAGGCCCTTCTATATTCTTGTGCGCTCTCCGATATTGCAAAAATTCTGCTGCTATCTTATTATGGCGAGGAAGATGATACGTATTCCATGCTACTTCAGAGGCGTTCAATCTCGCCCGTGCATCCTCTAATATAAGATATAATGGCAGATACCTCGTATATCCCTGGTTCTTTCACCACTGGCTTTCTCCTGATGACTATGTTGGTTCTAGTATAGCCGTTCTTCCTTAACATCAGGTGTAGACTGTTTAGCTCGTCCTTCAAATGCTCTGGTTCGCTGATCTGCTTAGCTCATCTAACCAGGGTGCCGATGATGCCTTGTTTCTGTGTTGGGTGTTGGTGCGATTATGTGTTTAGGTAACGATCCGAATGCGTAGCCTTCCTGGGCACTTGTTGTCCCAAAGTTCCATTTCTCTTTCGACGAACCAGTACATCCTGAAATGGCAGTGTGCCGTCCTCATGGTGTACGATATACTAGGATGAATATTGTGGTTCTTAAATCCTTTAATGGTGCTGCGTCCATGTGGCCAAATAGCAAAGGTGTCGTCCACGTATCTAAACCAACACTTCGGCTTTAGTTCGGTTGATTCCAGAGCGGTCTTCTTGAAAATTTCCATGAACATGTTAGCCAGTAGCGGAGATATACAAGATATAGGGAGTCCCATAGCTGTTCCTTCCATTTGTTCGTAAAACTCGTTCCTGAGGACGAAGAAGGTGGAGTGAATGCACAACCTTTCCATCGAGGTTCTTCTCAGCCAAGCTGCTTGTCTCCGTCATGGTTTAGTCTACCGGCACCTTGGTGAATAGGGATGTGATGTTGAAATGATGATGAATTGATGAATTGATGATGAATTGTTCCGAATGTAACGTCCGTGTTTCCCACAAGTCCAGTGAAGGATCGTGCTAGGTGATGCGCCAAGAATTGGGTAGCTGATCCTACTGCGCTAATTATCGGTCTCAGTGGTGTTCCTGGCTTATGAATCTTCGGTAAGGAGTACAGCTGAGGTGTCCTGGAATCACTCCATGTTAATTGGCGATAAAGTTCCTTCGGTATGATAGATGTTCTGAAAGCTGCAGCAACTGTTCTCTCCACTTCCTTAACAGGGTTGTTCTTGACCTTCCTGTATGCCAGTCTAAATAAAGGATCCTGAGGAAGGGATCCGTGTCACTAGAGAACAGTTGGATAGAAACGATAAAAGTCTGATCGATGGGCATTGTTTTATAGCCAAGTAGATGGGACGGGACATGTGGCATCAAGAGGATAAGTTAACCGTGGAGAAGGCGTCGTGCATAGCTCAAGCAGCACCCACCACACAGATGAAGAAATTCGAGTTGTATGAAGTCCAGGACCATTCCGAAGGAAGACTTCAGCAGTGCCTACGAAAGCACCTGAGGACGGCTACCAGCGGAAACGGCAGAGGAGATCGGGATCGGATTTAATGTAATATTGCGTAAAGTGTTAAAATACTAGATACATATGCTTATTTGCTGTAATTTATAATATTGTTAGGTACTTGAAATTCTATCATTATGAATTTGTGCAGTGTCTGTTCTCTTTTTTCAGTTGATCCGTTCATAATTTTCTGCAGTTTGTTCGGTTGTTTGAATTTGATTTAGGCGTATTGGCACTAGTAGCTATTTATTTGGAATCTTAGATGGCGTAATCAAACTTTAATGCAATTACCAGAATATAAAATATTACGAGGTAAATTTGATATGCATGGACCTTTGCCTTCAAAAGTTAAAGTCCTTAGGGAGAGCGGGAAGCTTGACAAAAAAAGGAGATCATAGCTCTAAAGGTATGGGTAGGCACAAATTAATATCCTAAGGTGTGCGCAACTGAAACCAATCCCATTTACGTGACTGTCTAAAACCAATATTAACAATTTGACAAGTAAGATGCCGTCGGCGTCAGACCGATACTAATGTTAAAGCTACGTTCAGATAGGAACACCCTCACATTTAACTTATAGAATGTCTAAATAAATAGGTATTTTTAATTACGTATTACATTTTCTAATAAACAAATTAGAAGTGTTCAGTGTATCTTTTTGAGAAATAAATTGATTAAATTTATTTAGTGTGCCACAGGTCCTTTCGGTAAGTCATCTCAACCAAAGTCACTTGGGAAATTATGTAGTGATACATAAGGTAGGGATCCTTTCGTAGACGATCACATTAGGTATGTATGTATGTAGGTTGGTTGGGTAAATTAATAAGGCCGGGAGATAGGGAAACAGGTAAAAACTTCTAAGGGTAGGGGTAGGAGTTCATTATGTACATTATATACCTACAATTACTCTAAATATTGCAGGTTTAGATACCGCTTAAGGCCGTTATTTGACCTAATGGAACTAATGAATCTGAAGTTCTGTGAAGACGCACTTTCTGTCTTTAGACAGAAATGACCGAAGTGTTTACTCGTTTCTAAAAAATGCTTTGTAATTTTGTATTGTTCATGACAATTGGACAAATTTTTGTTTCTGTATATTTTATCTTTGTCAGCGGTTTCAAAGTTACTGACTTAATTCATTCACGCTTACCTTCGTTCGTAAATGTCACTTTTACTATAGAGAAACTGTTGCCAACATTCATTTAATTATAGTTGACTAGAATTCTTCTGCTCTCTTAATTTTTGCTGAAAAGGTGCGTTGGATCCACATAATATTGTATAAAATAGCTTTATTGTTACAGGATTGTATTAACAGAATCAATATTACAACCGTTGTGTTTACTAAACATTACTTCTGACACGTACTCTGAAGCGTGTTATCAATTCAGCAAACCGCTAATCTTCAACACATTCACGCCATTTAGTTTACCTGCAGAAATTCTAATTCAGATGGCTTAGAATTATCCATTATAATAAATAAGGCCGTTTATGTCATGCACTATTGCGGTAGCACAATACCTTTACAATAACGGGATTAATTCTGCACTGCAACTTAGATTAGTTCCGATCCCGGGACGTGGACACTTTATAGGACAATAGTGTGTCGATTATCTGTAGGTATTACCGTCTCTAGATGACATCATTACACCTATTTTACTGTATCTACCATAAACACTGTAGATATGCAGAGTTTTAGAATTTAATGCGCTGAATTATAGTTACCAGCACGATTAAACATTTCTATTAAAACATAATTAACTTTTTCTACACCTATTTAATTATATGACAATTATTAGCATTTTCTTTGTGAAATATCGTACCTATAATTCACTGCAGTGAATTATGGTTTCATAATTCACGGTATTCGGCCAATCACAAATATAGATTCAATAATCCATGTTTCGCTGATCCAATGATATTTTAAATCGACCGCGATCAACTCTTGCTGTAGCTGACAATCGACTCGAGTGACAGCAAGTGTATCGCCATGATATTACTGTTTACGGTTTCCAACGTATGCACTTCGTTCGCGTAGGTAGGTACCGTTTAATCCGTGCAAACTAACAATTCAACCACTAAAACTGCCAGAATTTAACAATGGAAGGGACAACTCCAAATTTATATATTACTAACTGCACAAATTTCAATTCCTAGTAAGTAGTTCATTTATTGAAAAATAAAAATTAATGTATTATGATAGTGTTCCATTAAAGTTATCAAATTTGAGTCTAATTTATTTGTTTAATAGGTGTAGAAAAAGTATAGTATTATATTCGCGATTATGACCATTATTCACTCAGATGATTTGAGCCACTCGCCTTCGGGTGGTGGACTCAAACATCATCTTCGTGAATAATGGCAGTCATAATCGCTCATATAATAATATACTATTTTCCACGTAGGTATTGATTATTTTGTTACTAAAACTGTTGAATACTGTTGTGCAATTTTAAGTACATACCAATAAGTTTGATTTTAATTTGATATTTCTATAAATTATGGGAATTTAGAAGATATTTGAAGTTAAAAATATATGATCTAATTTGTCATTTTTATTTGTACATTCTAGTGTTACTTATCTTATTTTAATACTTAGTATACTTCTGCACTCTGGTTTATTAATGTTGACAAATCGTTCTTAACGATTTGTTGAATAAAACTGTAACTTTAGTGCACCATTCGCTCTATCCGCCTTTGCCTCTTTCCGAAATGCCACAAAATAGTGGTGGCAAAAGGCTTCGACGATTGGTTTCGACGTATGCTAAAGTTCGTACAATGTTAGGGAGCGTATTTTGAAAAACAACGAAGAAAATTTGATCTCCAAATAGCTGCGCATTCTACCGTTATTAATGAACGATCGTTGATGAGTTTTAATCCCATATAATACATATCATCATCATAATATTAAAAGCGAACTGGCACAACAATTTACGGGTGGGGATATCGGTCGCTCGGTCTCTTTTCAACTGGCGAAGATCGTATGGGTGAGGTCGTGCACTCGATCAGGTGTTTCTTTAACGCAAATAAGAAAATTGCATCGGCATCATTCCAATGTTCGCAGTCATAGTTCAACCTGCGGTTCAACGTTGCACCCGTAGGTAGAATTAAAAGCAACTAATTATTTAGGAATATTCTATGGGAATATTTTCTTCTCCATTAATGTGCCAATGGTTTCTTACAAACAATGTAAAATCGAGAATTCCATATTTCGTCATAATCTTTAACAAAAGTATCTACATGATGCTATTTAAAAAACTAGAAGCGCTGTATCGTCAACGACTCCCTCCATCATGGTTACCTTTTTCAAGGCTTCTTTCCTAAATATACTGCTCAAATTTATCTAAAGAACACAAATAATTTTCATTGTATGATTCTTATCCTACAAATCAAAGTAAGTAGGTCTCTGCAGCATGTCCCACACATGCTCAATGGGGTTGAGGTCGGGAGACTGAGGAGGCCATGGCAAGAGGGCCAATGTTCTCTTCTTAAAACTAATTTTGTAATTGATGTGCAATGTGAGGCCGAACATTGTCCTGCATATAAACCAAATCTGGACCAGCAGCGTATAATGTTTGCACAACTGGTACAAGAACTTGTTCAATATAACGCCGCTGGTTCATGACTCCATCCAGACAAACAAGGTCCGTTCTATGGTGCAAATCGATTCCAGCCCGTTCTATCACATACTCTCCTCGGTAATTGTGAATTTCCTGGAAGTGCCTGGTCCTCTCCAAGGCTCTCCTTCTTCGCGAAACTCTCGTTCTTCTGCTATCAGGTTGAAATCCGAACCGAGATTCGTCGGTAAACAGAACATTGGACCATTCTGCTTCACTCCATTGAGTATTCGAGACGAGCTTCGGGATTGCCGTGGCGAAGTGCAGGTGCTCTAATTGGACGACGAGAATGAAGAGCAGCTTAATGGATACGATTTCTGACGGTTTGGTCAGAAACCGCTTCAGCATGTACATTTTGGAGATCCACAGGAAGTTCTTGTGTCGTAATAATTGATGCATTACGCCTGGCTTGAAGAATAATAAATCGGTCTTGCGCAGGTGTTGTTTCTCTTTTATGACCTCCGTGTCTTTCAGCCACATCGCCAGTCTCCTGGCATCGTCCCCACAATCGACTCATTATACTTCGCGATACTCCAAATTCGGCCGCTACCTGACTTTGTAAACCACCAAATTAAATCATCTCCACCTCACGAAACATTTCGGCTAAGTGTCGTCGTTGCATTGTAAATTGTTGTATTATGTTCAACACAAACAACTAAACTGACCATATATGCTCAGAGGTCATGTGAAACAAAAACATTATAAAAAGCGAAATTTTTCATCGCCCACCTTTCTTTGAATTTTAGTTTATTTGAATGAATAAAACGAACAAATAAAGTCCTTTTTTATCATGCTATGGTATGGGTATCCAACGAACATATAGTGCATTTTGAATTTGGTACGAATTGTTGGCGAAAATATTTTTGAAATATAATAATTTTATTCCTTAGACAATTTTGAGCAGTGTATTTGTAAACAGATCTGTACAGTGTTACAAAATTTGATAAATTACGTTATTTCTCTTTGTTTTCTTACAGCCTTTGATGTAGAATGCAAAATGTATAACCAATATCTTGGTGTGCAGGGATAAAACCAAATTACAAATCGGAAGGTACAAATTGTTTTGAGAAGTGAATTAACTATATAAATGACATAAAACAATAAGTGGCATAACAGTATAAGGCCAAGTATCTCTGAGAAACAGAAACGGCTCGTTATGCTCGTGGAACGGGAAGTTCTGGAAATTCTGATTATAACATAGAGTAACTTCTTACTATTATGTATTGATGAATATTTTTGTTTAACAGCTCCGTGTGTGCATTACTGGTATTATTATACCTTTCTTTGTTGCAGGTCAGTAAACCGAAACACCAATTTCCATTATGGTAAGAACAACATTTCCTGGCATTGCTTTTAAATGTATTATTATTATTATTCGAGTTTGTACACAAAGGGGAAACTTCTATGAAAACCTTCAAAGAATTCATTATTATGGCTATAATTTCTGAAAAGTATACAAGCTTCTAACGGTCTTTTGAGGGAGACACAAAGCAACGTTAAATAAACCAACCAGGGCATTAATAACAACAAAGAAATATATCGTTTGGGGTAACAATTTGCTTGTAATAATTATAAAGGCTTTATAATATATAAGGCTAAGTTCGGGGAATTCGCCGGGGATTTTATAATAGGAAAATTTGGCAGAATACGTTTTCGTTATTTCTAAATTCAATAACTGCGTTATTCTGCTTTCTGCAACACGCGAATAATACGACTAGCACCGAATAATTAAGTTTTGGGTCAAATTCTAGACATTACGCACCTAATAATACGCGTAGTGTGATATTACGGTCAAATAATCTTGTAATTTAAAATTGTTTGTTGCCCATGAAAAAGCAGACGGCATTTCTTCACTGAATTTTTAGGTGCCCCATACGCGATCTATACAGGGTGGGCCAATAGTGTGTAGTCTGCCCATATCTTTGGTTCTATTTAAGGTATCAAAATAAAACTTTACACGTATGTGACGAACCCCATGAAGCCTCTGATAAAATTATTTTGGTGTATAGAGGGTGTTCACACTCTGAGCACCGAATCAATATTATGTTTTTTAAAATGGAAAGCCCCACATTTGTTTGCTACATATCTGAATTCCCAATAAAATTTTATGAAAGATGGTGTACTACACAATGGGGTTTAGAGTGAGCGATTTTAAGATATTACCATTTTAGTGTCAGTGTGGAAGCAACTTTGAGGAGCTGTTGACTTCTACTGGTCGAAGCTATTTAAGATTTCTTTATTGGACTAGATTCACAGACTGCTCTATTTGTAAAATTCTTGAGTACTTTTGTCGCAAAACTTAATATCATACATGTTGGACAACTTACGCAACATGCATTTTTTCTTAAAAATTTCAAATGGAACACTTCATATATTTCCATATTTGATGGACAAACTAAGCTTTTGATTGATATAGATATTGTTAGGTCTGCGACTCACGGTTTCGGTAGAATTGAAAATTAAACTTTAAAATGCAGTGATTTGACTGGTAGTTTATTCGTTTCTCCTATATTTTAGTGCGCAAAACACAAAATATGATTTCCATTTTGTTTCTGGAAGTTGTTTTCACATTCAGACAAAAAAATTCATCGCCAGATAGCTTTTTCATGGTCATATTCTTAAATAAATGGTCTTATTAAACCAAGGTATAAATTAAAACAAGGAGTGCCATGGAAGAAAACCGTCCTTTCAAGAAGTAATCTTACAATGAGATTTCTTGTGCCGGTGTAAACTCTGTTCGCTAAATTTTCTGTAAAAACAAAGTGTAAGCATTTTTGCGAGCTCTGGGTGGCAAAATGGGGGAAATTCCCCAAAAATGGTACAAAATTACGGCAGAAATCTCAACTCTTAAAGTTCAATCTTGATTTCTGCCTAAATTATCAGTCGCAGACCTGCCAATATCTGCATCAGTCAAAAGCTTAATAAACTGGCTATCAAACCTGTTCCATTTAACATTTTTGTGAAAAGCTCCAATTTGAGCAAGTTGGTCACTCTATACAATTTTGGAAAAAGTGTTAATGGATTTTACAAATAGAGTATCCTCTGAACCTAGTCCAATAGAAAAATCATAGTTAGCTTTGACCAGCAGACGTCAGTAGCTCCACAAATTTGGGTTCACACTGGCCTTATCTTAACATCGCTTACGCTAAACCCCGCCGTGTAGGATATCAACTTTAATGAAATTTTATGTGGAATCTTAATATGTAATCAAATAATGTGGGGCATTCCATTTAAAAAACATAACTTTGGTTTGGTACGTAGCACGTGAACAACCTGTATTCCTGTATACATCAAAATAATTTTAACAGGAGCTTCGTGGGGTTCTCCAAACACACGTAAAATTTCATGTTGATATCTTGAATAGAATCAGAGATATGGACCAACTACGCACTATTGGCCCACCCTGCATACAGAATTGTTACCGTTAAAACCCGAGTTCCGCGAAACCCGTTTTAACTAGAAATAGCAAAGAGCCTTTGTGAAAACTAGTTTTAACTAGTCAAAACGCGAACTGGCGGTACGTATTTGTAAAAAGCCGAATAAATAATAATTTTTAATGGGCTTCGGGTTCTAACTGTGATTTTTAGTCAAAACTAGTTTTACCTAGTCGTGCATTTGAGGGAACTAGTTTCAACTCTTAGAATCAGTAAAAATCCGTAATTTGTATTATTTTGCATAACATTAAAAAATTCAGTTAAACTTAGGTTTTATTAAACTCTAAAAAACACTAAATATACTCATAATACCGTGTGTCCCGGGAATTCTGAAGCATCCTGTTTCACATAAGAATTTTGAAAATTGCGATTTGTATGTCCCCAAAGTGTTTTAAGAATATTCCGAGTATCAGGACACATACAATGTGCACCAGAGAACGTTTTTGCCTAATCATTTTCAAAGTTTAACGAAATATTTTCAAAAATGTATCGCGAGGGATTCATCTTAGTGAAAAGAGCACGACAGTCATCTGCGCATTGGGTTAGTGAGTTCAATCACAGAACGAACGACATGGCAGCTGGCATACGGAGGTTCGAATCCAACGGTGGTTAATTTCTTTTACTTGTATGTATTGTATTTTGAATGAACAGAGATTGATTTCTATCAGTAAAGTTGCATAATTAAACGTTTTATAATTTTTAATTAAACTGGCAATGGATTTATTAGAAAATTATTCACGTTATTAAAGAGAATTAATTATTATTTACTTAAATGTATTAAAACTTTGTTTGTTCATTTTAATTTGTTGTGCTCTTTATACTACTTGTATTTAAACTGATATTATTATGCAAAAACTTTCTCTGGTGCACATTGTGTTCTGATATTCGAAATATCCTTAAAACACTTTGGGGGCATAGAAATCGCAATTTTAAAATTTTCCATATGTTAAACAGGATGCTTCAAAGTTCCCGGGACACGCGGTATGACACAAACCATAATGCAAACGCGTGTTTTACACTGTTTCTTATTATTTGTTTCGGCATGGCTCGCTATTGTGGCATTTCGAGTTTACACTTGCACATGTTGCTTGCGCATCGCTTCTTACATGTACAACGCAAATACCTAACCCTGCATAGATCCACTAGCTAAAGAAGCAGCACTTCCTAGTTTTATCTTACGAAGAATAGAGTATTTCGGGTTTTTACTGATTCTATGAGTTGAAACTAGTTCCCTCAAACGAACGACTCGGTAAAACTAGTTTTGACTAAAAATCACAGTTAGAACCGGAAGCCCATTAAAAATTATTATTTATTCGGATTTTTACAAATACGTCCCGTCAGTTCGTGTTTCGACTATAGTTAGAACTAGTTTTCACAAAGTTTCTTTGTTATTTGTGTTTCTAACTAGTTAAACCAGGTTTTCGCGGAATTCGGGTTTTACCGGTAACATAATGATTCAGAACGGGTGCCCCAAACTTCAGGAGATTATAAGAATAAGAAGAAAAAGTGACCAAAAGATACAATTAATAAAGGTATAGGATGTTGGAGTTTCTGGAAAAATAATGATTATCTCCGAAATCATAAAAGCCATTGAATTGGAATTTTTAGGACGACTGTCCTTTGTAGACCTATATTGTTTAAAAAACAGCTTTTTTTTGCTGGCAAATGGCATAGCAAATAGTTCTGGAGCAATCCATTACTTATAATTTTTTCCACCAGAATGCAGATTATGAACGATTTCCACAAAAAAGTGTTTACTCAAAAACTAAGCAGCTCACGAAAGGAAAATCCAAAATGAACATAGACATTAGGCATTTCACAATTACCTGCACAGATCAGTGGCGTAACATAGTTTAGGGAAATTAAGTAGACGGCCTACCATGCTATCAACGCCACTGGAAGAGTACAAAAGCAATATTAATTATTAAACACAAATTACTTTGAACGAGAGCTGGCACATTGAAGTAGACTAGGTCTGAATCAAGAGGGTAATAAAACACTCTCGTTTAAAGTTTTGTATTAAATATTCTTCCTTTCCAGAGAGGTAGATCTTAAATAATAAATGAGTAGGTATAAACAATAGACAATCGCAGTTAGCGCGATGGCGTTGAGCGTGGACGGGACAACTTCTGTTTTTAAAGTTTTCTTGACAATACAAACTTTTGAGACCGCATTTTCTACAAATTACGCTTCTAAATCGAAAAACCTTCTAAGTACATACAGTGTTTTCAGTGAAAACTCTAAATGCATGACTAAGTAAGAACACGAATCGGTATTCCTTTGCTTGCAATCTCTAGGAAATAAGCATTTCGGAAGATATAACATCTAATTTAAGTAAATGAAATAGACGGAACATAATTTTGAATAAACTATTGAAGTACCAAATTAATGTAATACCTATACCTGCACTATAAACCTCTTGTTGAAACAATACATACCACAGCAGAAAGCTGAAATCTACTTCGAAATAATGTGCTCCTGTGTTCTGTTGTAATGCAATTATGTTAGGAAGACAATGTTGTATGCATGTATACATATCTTTGAAGGCTTGATACCACACTTGCATGCTCCAAGCGATCTCGCAAATGTTCCATTCAAATTCTGTATTGATTTTTGATTAGGCATACGTTTTTATTGCACGCAACATCAGCTAAAACATTATAATTCAGAAGCTGTATCTCGAAGGTGGGATGTTTTCATTTGATTCATAAAAAGTTTTGATTTCCAATTTTTCATTACGTTCTTCCAAAATCCGCTTAAGCCGCTCGCACGCACCAATTTTCTTTCCAATGCCATTTATAATTTAGATCTTCATGTTCGGTATTCAAAATATTACAGAAATTACTATAATATAAAGACTCGAAACTATAGATGTCAAGGTGTCATTTCTGCTTGTTTTAAAGTTCAAAGTTCGAGGCAAAATTGAAACTTGAGTTGTGGAACGAACGTGCTCAACATACCTTGTGTATCAGGTTCTGGCAGGTATCAACTTCTCACATAAATAGAACTCTTCCGGACTGCAATTACAACTTCGCTCATGTAACTAATCCATCAGTAACTCCCCGAATAAAAAAGTCAGGTGTAACTATCCCGGAACTTTAAATTAATGGTATAGGCATCTTAGTTTTAACAAACTCATTACAGTTGAAACTTGTGCGAATGTTCAGCGCTAACTATTCAGTAGAAGCGATTAATTAAACACTAATGGACATTTGATATTTCACTATGCCTTCGGAACATCGGAGAAATGTTGACTACACAAAATCTTTTGTAATGACTTGGAATCCGCACACCCTAGTTTTACCTACGGTAAATTGTAATAATTTTCAAATCAAACAACAAAACAAAACAAATTTCGCATTAATTGATTTAACATTTAGTGACAGTGACAGTGCGGTAATAGTATATTACAGTACAAGTGGAGAAACTGAAAATTTCGCTCACGCACTTTGCCAGATTTGCACACGAGCCGGCAGGCGAGTGTACAAAGGCAAATAAGTGAGCGAAACGGTTTCTCCACGAGTGCTGTATAACGTTTTGTTCAAACCTGCCACTGAACTAAATATTATTTCAAAAATATTCAAAATTAATCATTCAAATTATTGGTCTGACAATTGGGCAGGTATACAAAATAACATAGAGAGCGTGTTTCATCATTGTTATGGTTACCGTTACTATAAAAAATAATAAATAAGCTAGAAGAAGTCAATTTTTGTACGTTTCAGCTAAATTTGTACCTAAAATAAGATTTTACTGAGAAAATATGGAAAAAATTACGATTTAATTTTACCAGAGGATATTAAAAGAAGCTGATGCCGCTGCATACAATTGCCTCAGAAGTTTAAAGGAAGGTATATGAACGAGCTGACAAAATTCCCTGATTTGATGCATACAAAGAAAGTTCATCTTATAACGGAGGAAGTGATCTTAGCCTATTTTAATGGATTGGTAGAAAATTAGGAGCCATCTTCTTTGTGGTCCACATATTCTATGTTGAAGACAATTTTATTTGTTTTTGAAAAAGTAGATATTACATATAGCAAGCAAGTTTTATAGTGCTATATTTTTTAAAAGTATTGGCTTTGACTCTGTAAAAATTTTCATATTACCTAATAGAAATGTTGACAGTACCTACTTAATATTAAATAAATACCTATCTAATTACTTTTGAATGTATGCCCAAATTTAATAAAACGCACACAAATAAATTTTTTTGACAACAATTGAGCTAGTTTATTATTTACAGAAACCATCATAAATTGCCATGTCAATTTGAATGATTAATTTTGAATATTTTTGTAATTTTATTGAGAAATGGAGTGGGTGAAAGTAATAAGAGTGAACGAAAGTACTTTCGCTCACTGCTTTCGCCCACCCGTTGCCAAAGAAACGAAGTGAGTGAACAAAAGTAATGCTTTCTCGCATAGTATCTAAGGGTGAAACAACATGTTTCTATGTCAGGATTGAACAAATAATTATTGTTTGAAATTCTGTTTCTACTACTTATCGAAATGCCACAATACACAAATCGGGAACCTGCAGATATGCATTTTGTATACGGGTATTGTAATGGTAGCGGCCGTGAGGCTGAGCGGGAATATCGGAGACGATTTCCGAACAGAAGTAGGTATTATTTGCCGATATTCATAGAAATTTGAGTATCATGGTAATTTTCAACGTGTTCGTGGATAAAGAAGACCTTTAAGAGAACATAACTTGGAAAATGTTTAAATCTCTTTGAAAATGATCCGCAAATTAGTATAAAGACTGTGTCAAGAATATCGAACGTACCTAGGGCAACAGTAACTAGAAATGTAGGTAACTATAAAATGGGCAAAAAAGTACAAAACAAATTAATTTTAGGTAGGAAGAATTGTAAGACTTAAAGTGATTCATCCGTATCACTATCGACGTGTGCAAGATTTAATGTCAGGCGATTTTACCCAGGGTACAATTTTGCCGATGGATTTTGGACAATGAAGATGGTCTGCCAAACATTCTTTGGAGCGATGAATCCACCTTCACCAGAAATGGAGTGTTCAATATGCATAATAACTATTTCTGGGCAGATGAGAATCCCCGAGTGGTACGACGAACTATAACTGTCAGCATCGATTCTCTGTTAATGTATAGGCGGGAATGTTAGATCAACTTATTGGTCCTATCGTGTTACCCAACCGTGTCAACGCGGATGAATACCTCAACTTCCTTCAAAATAATCTTTTTGTACTTTAGGATGATGTTCCTGTCAATGTACGGCAGCACATGTACTACCAAAACGATGGGGCTCATTTTGGGCGGCAAGTTAGGGCCTCGTTGAATGAAACATTTTCTGGTAGATGGATAGGCCGCAATGGTCCTATTCCTTGGCCACCCCAATCACCGGACCTCAATCCGTTAGATTACTGCTTATGGCGTCATATTATGAATGCCTTAGTGTATGCAACTGAAGTAACTAAACGGTAAGAGTTACTTCATCGAATAGACCTGGCTGGAAATGATCTTAGAAGGAATCCTTTTCAATTTTTAAGAGCCTCACGCGCTATAAGGCGTCGGGCGAGAATTTGCATTCAAGGAAATGGCAACTTATTTGAACAATTATTGTAAAAAGGTACATTTTGCAATTAATTATTAACTTGTGGTCAATTTTTTGATAATACATTTATTTTTACTTCTTGTTTTTGTTATGTTGCTCATGTTTGTTCTTGATAAATTGGCTTAATTATAACATTTTTATATTACTTTGTTTTGTTTGCTATCGGGCCACTGCAAGTTAATCATTCTTGAGACGCACGTAATTCAATTTTCGAAACGATTTTACTAGAAAACGACTCGTCCTATTGAGTATTAACAAGAACAAATATTTGTTGTAGAAAACTCAGAGTTTTTATAATTTTACATCAGAACCGAGAAAAAGAAACATACGGAAAAGTAGTGGCAGTTCCTACCCCACCGCCACCCTATTCGGCACACCCGTAAATAAAATTTTGCGATTGCTATGAACCCATCTTGTTGAGCATAAAAAGATTAGTAAATTTCCAAAATTTCACTTTATGATCTTCATTGGTTTCCAAGATACTGAATAAAAATCGTCTTCAGGGACGCACATTTCAGGGGATCCAGCTCCCGCAGGAAGCATTTTTCAACCCCAGTTTATCCAAACTTTTTGCATTATTTTTGAACGTAGAACTGCCGTTGAAGTTTGGCAGGCTAATATTGGGACACCTTTATACATATAATGTGGGTTGTCCCATTTAAAAAGGCGTATGTTTGATATGTACACTGCCCTCCTAAGCAAGACCCCCGTATGTGAGTTAGAACAATAATTGAGAAAATCAGCTTAAAGTTTGATTCTATACCTAGCCTAAGAAAATTTTGCCAAATGTAATATTATACTGTTATATAGGTAAACGGTGTGTTAGAAATCGATTGGCAATAACGGTGACTCATTATTTTCAATAAAACATAAAAAAATGCACTTACGGGGTTTATTCTTAAGTGTAAGCAATAGATATACTACGGAAAAGAACCGTATCACTATTTGTATAATGCGTGATAAATATGTGGTTCCGCAGAAAATCCATGATTATTAAGGGTTAACAAAGTGTACATTTGCACTTCCTCATTTGATTTCAGTGTGAAACTTCCCTTAATTTTTATAAAATTGTCAACTTCAGGCAGCTCATTCTCATAAATCACATTATTTTCTAATCCTGCATTTTCTGGTTCAGTAACTGGAATTAAATATAAAATAATAAAACTTAAAGCACCTGATTATTTATGCCGTTCTTACCTTCCTCTATCAAGGTATCGTGTCCTACAACAAGAGACGTAGGTTCGTTCTTTTTATTTGCCAAATAAGCTAATCGTTTTGCAGGGCTGCTGTTTATTTTATAATCTGCACTTGGGTACTATATGCCAAACCCCGCACCATCTAAATATTCTCCCGCGTTCGTCTACTGTTTACTAGGTAAAAAACTCGTATGTGCACGCGCAACTAAGATTTCCTAAGCAAGATTACCGTATGTGTAAAAGTATCTAAGGAAAATCACAGTATTTGCAATTAAATGCGGGGTTTCATCCTTGTAAAATTTAAATACGGCTCTTCTGCTTAGGAAATAGGTCACATTTATACCTATACGTGTTTTAGAAGCTTCAAAATTTGGCACTTAGAGTAAAAATACGAGGTTTTGGCTTAGGAAATATATATTATAATGTGTTTGAAGCTCCTATATACTATAATCTCGATTTTTATTTTTTTTCACATACGGGAGTCTTGCGTAGGAGGGCAGTACACAACAGTCATCATATGATCACATGCACTTCAGATACATTTTGCGGAAAGTTTACGGGTCAGCGTACGCATTTTAGCAGGTAGTCCTCGGGTTCTAACCGGGTTTACAAAAATTAAACATGAATAATTGACGGTAATTAGGACCCCGTATCATACCACATTCATAAAACGAAATCGGACGTTTACGTTTTTAAGCAATGTTTGAACGTCCTATACAGCAGGGTGATTCAGAAATAGTGAATCAAACGAAAATTGTAAATTCCCCATGCGAAAATAAGACAAAGAGTCTAATATACTCCTGTCCGAAGTTATATTCCTATATAGCCCCCAAAGTCTCCCCTTAAATTTCGATAAAAATTAATTTCTCAGAAACTATATGATTTACAAGGTTCCAATTTGGTACACAAGTTAGAAACGGTGTAAACCATAACTGATGTGAAGTTGAAGTTAATTGAAGTAATGCAAGGTGTTTATTTGGGGTGGGTCACCCCTAAAATTTCATAGAACTATTTAATCCATTACTTAATTTTAAAAAAATTGTATGGCATTTCATGCAAAATTTAATTTTCAAACTTTCTTTACTCCTTTACTTTTCACTAAAATGAATAGTTTTTGAGAAAAACCGAAAATTACTTAAGTAAGATTTGAATGAAAAATGCACATCAGGTATGCCTGCATTCGCGCTCATGGACAACAATTTGAGCAATTACTCTAATTGATATTTATTAAAAGCTCTGTAATACTCGTAATGTAAAAATATTAAAATGTATTAAATTGCTTCTTTATCATAGCCTACTAGTGAACGTTTTGTTTAATTTTTAAGTAAAAAAATTCAAATCTTACTTAAGTAATTTTCGTTTTTCTCAAAAACTATTCATGTAGTTAATATTTTCTTTCTTCACTATTTGGTAGAAATCCATGATGAAATAGAAAATTACTTTGCGTACTACCAATATGTATAACAAATTATTTTATTGACCGGTTTCAAGATTACAAGGATCCCATCATCAGAAATTGTAAAAGTAAAATATTGTAATCTTGAAACCGGTCAATAAAATAATTTGTTATACATATTGGTAGTACGCAAAGTAATTTTCTATTTCATCAAAAACTATTCATTTTAGCGAAAAGTAGTAAGAGTAAAAAAAGTTTGAAAATTGAATTTTGCATGAAATGCCATAAAACTTCTTCAAATTAATTAATGGATTAAATAGATCTATGAAATTTTAGGGGTGACTCACCCCGAATAAACACCTTGCATTACTTCAATTAACTTCAACTTCACATCAGTTATGGTTTATAAAGTTTATAAATTGTGTACCAAATTAGAACCTTGTAAGTCATATAGTTTCTGAGAAATTAATTTTTATCGAAATTTAAGGGGAGACTTTGGGGGGCTATATCTCCTCAGGGGTATAACTTCGACAGGGGTATATTAGACTCTTTGTCTTATTTTCGCATAGGGAATCTACCATTTCCGTTTGATTCACCATTTCTGAATCACCCTGTATAAATTACATATATTCTTTTTTGTAATGCACTAGAATTTGGGACGTTCAACTATTAACTTCGCCTTTAATTCTAAAAAATACCAGGTTTCAGATTTTGTATGGGAAGGAATTTATTGGTATTTTGGTTCTTCGTTATAGTGGCCACCCAGAATGTAGAGCAGGGTGAAGATTAACAAAGTGACGGCGAACAATCTGAGAAACGCGAATGGCACGGTGCTTATTGTTGAAGGTATAAATGGGCTCAGCTACTGCCTTTCAATCTAGCAAAAGGTAGAAGGATTTGATTTAAACACCATAAAAAATAGCCAAACAAACATTGCCCCGACGTTTTGGTAATCAGCGGTATTCAATTGGAATGAATTGAGGAGTTCTTTAGATACCCACCATTAATGAGAACTAAAACTAGTCAATAGAGATTTTAGCTTGTGAGAGCGACAATACTTAATTTTAAGTGTTATGCAGACAGCAGTAACTTTAAACTGGAAAAACATTACTGTTCCCTGTGGAATCTTGGTCGATGACCGACGTTGTTCGAAATTTGGCTGTGTAGATGTGTTGCTGCGAATCAAGGTGTTACATACTTCTGCTTTATCCACAGAAGTATAATAATAATAATAATAATAATTTACGACTTTATTAAAAAATTATCCTTATAACAAAATAACATAAACACAAAATTTCAAGGCGAGGTTCAGATGAGTAGGCATTAAAAAACATGCCCACCCTCTGTTCTTCCACCTAACCCAAAACATAATCTTGAATTAAACATCTAGAATTAAACATCTACCTGCCAAATACATAAAGAGAGGAAAAAGACATAAGTAAGTGGGTGCACACATGCACGCTCATCGAACAATCGAAATCGAAATGACTGCATACCAACAAAACAAGAAAAGTGCAGACCGATACAGCGGCCATAGTAACAAATACGGAAAGTTTCACGAATTTTGCAAGTTCAACAGATACAAACGAAATATTTTTTTAAATTTAGGACAATCTAGAGATTTTAGGTTCTTAGGGACTTCATTGTACAGTTTGCAGATATTGTAAGAAAAGGACCGTTGAAAAAGAGATAATCTGTGAAGAGGTGGTGTCAGATGACCTTTAAATCTTACATTAACGTTATGCACATCTGTCCTAAATGTTATTTTATTATATAGATAAGGAGGCGTTTTAAACAAAATTATTTTGTGAAACAATGAATTTGAAAGAATCTTAAAACGATTATTCATATTAAGCCACTTGGAATCACGCAATTTACTACTTATATGGTCAAATTTTCTTACTCCATAAATAAACCTTAAACAGCTATTTTGAACCTTCTGAACTCTGTGCCTACAAACTGAGTCAAGACAAGGCCAAAAGACCTGACAACAGTAATTGAAAGAAGACAACACCATTAAATCACAGAGGCTTTTCTTTGTCTCTGCAGACAAGAATAATTTATAAGGATATATTAATTTTAGAGAACTATAAGCTGATTTTATGCATTTATTAATATGTGACCGAAAACGAAAATTAGTATCAAGTAATAGACCCAAATTAACAGCTTCATCAACCACTGGTATCAAGTTAGAATCAATTTTCAATTCCAAACACTCTCTCACAATCCTACGGCCAGCCTCACCACCAAATACCAGTTCTATAATATTTAATAACTATTTTTCACACTCCACACTATGTATTATTACAATTTATTCTCGGAGCCACTGGAATGCGTGCGTTCTAGTCGGTCATACTATACATCCCATAATTCAGAGTAAAATTATAAGTACAACACCGCGTTGAAGGAGACGTATTTCATGGCTTAAGAAATTTAGACAATAGATGTCAATATTCGACAGGATCACTTTTTAGAGCAGTCGCCAGTAGTGCTAATAGCCAGTGTTTGCCAAAGTCCCGTAATTGAATATCCCTCTATGTAAATTAATTCAATGGCTGATTACGAAATTTTTTCGCTTGCCCAACGGTGATTTCCAGGATTTATAGAGTTTGATAGGCCCACTGCGGAAGGATATAGGAAATTTACAGAAAATCAATAGGTAGGTGGATAGATAAGGTTAGCAATAAAGAGGTATTAGAAAGAGTTGGGGAAAAGCGAAAGGTGTGGAAGACAATAAAGAATAGGAGAGATAGGATGGCACCTTTTAAGACACGGAGGAATAGTTCGCGAAATACTAGAGTCAGGAATAAAAAGAGGTAGGGGTAGGCCTAGATTGTAGGGTTGTGCATTTCTCGTCTCGATTCTCGCCGAGACCGAGAGTGAATGAAAATCTCGGGTGCGAGACCGAGACGAGAACTCTGTCCAATGAAATCGAGATCAAGACCGAGAGTCAATTGCACGAGATCGAGACTCTCGCTCGAGAAATCGTCGAGAGTCTCGATTTCTCGACATTATTTTTTTGATCAATGTTATTTTTCGTTTTTTTTTGTCAAGAATAATAGGTGATAATTAATCATACTAAACTAAACCGTTATGTGAGAAAATTATATTTATTTTTGTAAAGCAAAATAAAGGAGCTTCTAGAAAATAAATTTAAAATAAAATCGTAGTAACTGCATAATTAATGTCCTCGTTAATATCACCACAAAAATATTTATTTGGAAAATAATAAATTGTTAAAAATAATGTAGAAACAGTGCGAAAAATGCTGTGTCCGTTTTTTTTAATTTTCCAACGGATGCAAATAGGTAAGTGTCATTTTGTTAGATTTTGTGAAATATAATTGTGAAGTTTCCCCTTGATAACTTTTTCGCAATAACTCAGTTTTTCTTAATTTGCGTATTTCAGTCACTAAAACACAAGAAACGTTGATTTAAACACTATATATGTATGTACGATACATACGAGGCTCATCCACAAATTAAGTTCCAATTGGTCATAAAAGTTATAAGACTTTTTTCTTTCAATTGTTTTATTTGTATTTCCTTTTAAATGTGCCTTAAACTACTTCCCTACATAATCACCGCTTAAATTTAAGCATTTATGATAGCGTGGCACAAGTTTTTGTATGCCAGTGTCTGTGAAATTTGCGTCCAACACTAGGATCAACATTTTCATCCAATTCTGAACCAGAGAATCTTTACTTCTTCATAGTTATTGCATCGCTGTCCTGCTAAAAGTTTCTTAAGTTGGAGAAAGAGATGAAAACCACTTGGTGCAAAATCGGGGCTATAAGGCGGATAATCAAAATTTCCCATTGAAATTTTGTCAAGAGTGTTCTTGTCGAAGCGGCTGCGTGAGGTCGGGCATTGTCATGCAGCAAAAAAAATCCCGAACAGAGAAGATCTGACCTTTTGTTCTTTATTCTCTCCAAAAAATTTCTGCGCTCCGAACTTTTTTTGCATTTAAAAATTAAATCACAGATCGTATTTCACAACAGAACGGATTTTCTATACTGCGCTCATTTTGACTTGACACAATGTCATATGTTTGCTGTCAACGATATATGAATAATTTGTCTTCCAAGGCCTTCGTATTTAGTACTGAAGGTTTCCTGGCCAGATTTGTCCCAATCGCACCATTTACTTAAAACATATCCACGATCGGAACTTACTTTGTGGATATGCCTCGTACATTTCAGTGCAAAAACAATACATTACAGAACAACTCAAAAAACAAAACTTAATCCAATATTTACGGATCGCGTGTGATTTTGCTAATAGAGATGGAAAAATAAAAACCCTTGCCACAATATTTCAGGACATTGAAGTGTACTAAATACGTATTTCGGCAGCTAAGGTGCCGTCATCAGTAGTCTACGAGCTACGATATTGTGTATCTGTACTAAATACGTATTTTGGCATCTTTGCTGGCTAAATGCGTATTTAGTACAACTAAATTTTGTGAAATATTGTGGTAAGGGCTTTTATTTTTCAATTTTTAAAACTGCATCCGCTTGTAGAAACTTTTACAAAGGCATCTTATTTTAAAATCCAAACTTAACACAATATTCAATCGTTCAATCGCGAAAAAGAAAAGGTTAGTATTTTGTTGAAACCTGTGGTTCACTTAATAAGAACAGATCCGCGTCATTACGCCCAAAAATGTTCTTCAATTCATAATTAGGAGGGTGGTATTTTGATTAGATCATCCTGTACCTTTTTATAAGACGTTCTGTTAAAAAATGTTTTGAATATGTATTTGTATTCTGGACAGTTTTTATTTCAATATTCTGCGTTCTAAAAACGTTCCCGAGCCCAAACAAACTGTTCTGAACGCGGTCCTGATACGAAAACTGCTGGTGCCGCGTCATGCGATACACCATCCCCTTATCGCAGGCGATAAGGCTTCCAAAGTACAAAGGATACCACCTACCTCTTAATAAATTCGAGATCGAGAACCGAGAGTCTCGAGGCGAGACGAAATTTTCGCAGTCGAGAGTTGTTCGAGATCAAGACGAGACCGAAGAGGTTCGAGAATGTTCGAGATCAAGACGAGAGTGGGCCAACTCTCGCCGAGATCTCGATCTCGCCCAACCCTACTAGATTGGACTACTGCTCTCAAATAGTTAGGAACGTAGGATGTTCTACTTTTAGGGAAATGCGTAGGTTAGCTCCAGGATAGGAAAGGATGGAGGTACGCGTCCAACCAGTCTTCGGACTGAGAACCTTATGATGATAAATAAGTAGGTACCTACTAATAATTATCGTATTAGGTCATCCAACTTACACGGCAAGTAAAATCTCTTTGAAATAACGGATAAGAATTTGCAAAATTAAAACACGATATGTCACGCAAAGTGTGGTTCGTGCAATATTGAACTTAGTTGACACAAGGTTAACAAGTCATGCGACACTGTATCACGTTTAAAAATTTGAAAATCCCATCAGTTATATATGATAGGAGTCTCGCAAGTAGTTCAGTTCAACTACTGCACTTGATTTAAAACAACCCCAAATAAGTACTACATACCATAATACAAAAAATACCAAAAAGTATAATACTGAAATGTGTTAGCAAGAAACTTCTTAATAATAATATATACATTTGTTTTGTTCTTTTGGTAATGGTAGGTCTGCATAATGGTAATATGTATGATGCGCTTATACGATTTTTTAAATTATAATTTTTATATAAGCTGTCCCAAAAGTCGCGTACCACCCTAAAGGTATGCCCGTTTTCTAAGAATGTTCGAGGATCGGGGGCTGCAGAAATGCTTGAAAACATCTTTGTTTCATATAGGAAAAAGCTAGGGAAAAAGTGCCATGGGGTTATGTCGGGTGACCGTGGAGGCAATAATTCTCTTAGTTTTTTCGATTCAAATGTTTGGCATAATGAGTTATACATAAAAAATAATTTGAATAATTTTTCGCCGTAATACAATGTTAATTACGTATTTTACATTCAATAAGAGATAGCAATGAACATTTAAATATTTAGGGATTCAAGCGAGATAAATAACTTTACTTCATGTTAGAAGTTTTTCAATATTGCATGTTTCGAATGTGCATGAAAAACGGTAGACCACTGGTTTCGTCCTTTTGCGACCCATCAGTACGGTGTTTTGCCCTATACACCCGAACTATGCAATATTGCTTGCTTTATATATACTTACACGCTTGGTATAAGTATTAGCAAGAGCTAATTATTTGCCGAATTATGGGGCGGTTATGAGTGGTATTGGACCGTTCGAACAACTACTCCTCGGGCAAATACCCCGCCAGGCATTGAATTATAGAACTAAATCCAGATTTTATGTACTACGAGATCCATACTGAATGCTACCCCAAACATATCGTTGGGCTTGGAGCATCCTTAGATCTCTGCGTACTTTCCTGCTCAACTAGCAGTTAGTAAGTATGTTAGAAGTTTTTCAATAGTGCATGTTTCGAATGTGCATGGAAAACCGTAGACCACTGGTTTCGTCCTTTTGGGACTCATCAGTACGGTGCTTTGCCCTACACACCCGAACTATGCAATATTGCTTGCTTTATATATGTCGTAGGCATAAAACAAATTTAGGCAAATAGTCATTTGCCTAGGCATTTACTAAGTGCCATGGCAAACAGCAAAATGTTGAAAAAATAGCTAAATTTTGCTATATCCCTAAGGGATTTGCATTTGCCCACTTCTGCATCAGTCATTTGACAAATGCTGAGATTATATTTAGGCAGATGGTTATTTGAATAGGCAATTAGCAACGCGAATATAAAATGAATGCCAATTTGTTATTTAACTATAGGCATTAACCATTTGCTCTACTGTGCGTTGGTCATTTGACAAATACCGATAATGAGTAGACGAAAGGTTTACGTGAAAAACTTTATTAGATTATACTCTTAACAATATATTAAACAATCAAACAAATAATAAAATACTTGAAATCTTCAAAGTAATGAACAAGGTATGTATGAATGTATGAGAGCACCAAATATCACATTAAACGGGTCGTAGGTAACGCTCACCTGACTTTTGAGGAGCTAAGTACGATACTTTCTCAAATTGAGGCTATTTTGAATTCGCGACCACTATGTGCTATTTCGAATGACCCATCGGATCTTAGTTGCCTCACTTCAGGCCATTTTTAATATGTAGGTACAAATCCAACTTCTTACCCCGAAAGCGACGTGTCAATGATACGTGACAATCGTTTGCCACACTGGTAACGATGTTGCAAAAATTCAGCAAGATGATCAGTGGAGTACCTCCATCGTTTGCAAAATAGACCAAAATGGATTCATGCTTGTCAGAATTTAAAAGTAAACGATATAGTCCTTCTGAAAGAGGACAACGTACCGCCTTTATCACGGCTCCGAGCAAGAATCAGTCAAATAATTGTTGGTCCTGATAATAAGATCAGGGTGGTTAAGCTACAAACAATTCAAGGAGAATTAATAAGATCAATCTCAAAAATATGTCCGCTACCTTATGATTAGTAATCCTTTGGCTTTGATGAAGTTTTCACTTCAACGTATTTATGTTAAACATTTTAAATTTGAATTTATTCGCGCTATATTCTGTGCAACCGGAAGAAGTTATTAAATGTGAAATAATTTAACTAGAGTAGTATGTTATCTAGTTGGATTACACGGAAAACCGAGAGCTTGACAAGTCAACGGACGAAGAACTTGGTTATCAGCATTTTTATTAGATTATTCATTATCTCTGCATGTTGCAGTTTTAATCATTGTATTACATTCATATTAAATTCTCAGACAAGAAAACATGTAATTCTGTTAATAAAGTAAATTCAAACTTTTTGGCTTTTTTAAAAATCGATCCTTTGGAGCCGTACAGATAATTGGCGCAGTCGGTAGGATTGCCAAAGAAATCAATATTTCTTTCGTATTAACGATTTATTGGCAATTCCGTATTTTCGGTAACGAACTCGTGCGGCGAAGTTGGATCAACGACGAAGACACTGTGCAGATCAATATCGGCAGATTCGTCAGGGGACGTAGTTCGATAGCTACATCTCGCGGACTCGAGGACAGGGAAGGACTCAATAATCCGGACCACCAAGGGCACCCATATATAAGTTGCAACATTGTTTTAGGGTTAATGTAAGTACGTTTTAATTTTTTTTATCCATATTTTATTTTTGAAATCATCATTTTAATAATTATATGTCCACTTCGTTAGACGAAGACTTGGAAAATCTAAGTTTGAGATTGGGAAAATTGTCTGTAGATTCTTTAACTAATAGATCACTAACAATCAATACCAATACTTCAGACATGGCTTTGCCGAATAATACGATTCCTTTCAATATACAGTATATTAAATGTGTACCGGAATTCGATGGGAACCCCACCGAATTGCATAGATTTCTTAGCACAAGCGAAAGTATAATTAATAATTTCTATGATGTAACAAATGTGAATAATTTTATGAATACATTTATCTTAAATTCACTAGTAAATAAGTTAACAGGTACCGCAAAAAATTGTCGCAAATATTCAGAATGTTCAGTCGTGGCAGGAACTAAAAAATGTTTTGGTTTCTCACTTTGCTGATCAGCGAGATGAACCCTGCCTCAATAGAGATTTAATTCTATTAAAGCAGAACGGAAATGAAACTCCTAATCAGTTTTATGATAAATGTTTAGGCTTATTAAATACTATTTGTTGCTATATAGATTCACACGAGGCTACGAATGATGCGAGAATGCTAAGACGAAAATTTTATCAAACATTAACTTTACGCACATTCCTGGCTGGTTTACGTGATCCGTTAGGCACTGTTATTAGGGGCATGAGACCTCAAGATTTAAATGAGGCTCTGCAACTAGTAAATCAAGAAGAAAATTTACATCATTTTAAAACATACAATATTCCTCAAATTCACCAAAAGCCAAAACCTATTGCACAAAGGCCAATGCCTTCTTTTCCAAATTTCAGACAAAATTATCCTGTTCATAATTTTGCACAAAATTCTCCTTTTAACAATCCCCAAGGTTTTAAACCACAAAATTCTAATTCTTACGGTTTTACACAAAATTCATCTTTTAATAATCCACAAACTTTTCGGCAATTTCCACAGAAGTTCCCGTCTCAACCCGTGAACTTACAATTTAGGGCAAACGTTCCGCCTCAAAAGACTTTCACCAATCAACAAGTCTTTAAAACACAACCTGGCCCATCAACGAACGTTTTCAAACCAAATAAAAATTATGTACCCCAGTACAAACCAACCCCTATGTCTATCTCCACTAGACAATCATCCAAATTTAAAAATTTCAACCAGCCTCAACAACAGAGACCAAACTATGTAGTAGAGGAACTGTTTAATGCCGAAAACGAGGAACCAGACTCCTCCGAATTTTTTCAAACTGACGAAACCACAGAATATGTTCAAAATATTCAATACGATGAAGACATCCCAAACCCAGAAGAGACAAATTTTCCGACGGACGAACTCGAAGAAAACTTGACATAGTCGAATTCCATAACATAGATTACAGTAAACTACCCTTCATATTTTTACCTTCTTTAAATTTAAAACTCCTAATCGATCCTGGCAGTTCGAATTCTTATTTAAATCCTAGTATAGCATCGAAATATTTCAGCAAAAATATAAAAAACGACCCAATTGTTGTTACTGCCGTTCTTCAACAGAACATAATCCCTCAATCTATCGAAATACCTGCTTTCGATCTGTTTCAAATCCAGGAACCTTTAGACATAAAATTTCACCTACTTAAATTTCACAACTACTTTGATGGACTTATAGGACTCGACATTTTACAAAAAATAAAAGCTAATTTAGACCTAGTAAACTCACTTCTGACGACACCTAATTGTTCAATCGCTTTAAATTACATTCGATCAAACAAACCTCCAATTCTTTCTTATTCTATTGCACCTCGTACACAACAAATTATTAAAATACCCGTAAATATTCCCGACGGAGACGTTGTTGTGCCTTATACCAAAATTTGTGACTGTGAAATACCAGAAACTTTAACTTGTTCCGAAAATAATTTTGCTTTAACTTCTATTATAAATCAATCTGAGAAAGTTGCCAAATTTGACATTTTCGATCCAATAATTGTAGAAACTTTTAATGAAAAACAAACAGTAGAGTTATTTAACATTGAGTACAATGAACTTAGTAATAAAAAGGGAAAACTAAATTTAAATGCAGACGCTTTGTCTAGGGTAGAAATCCACGTAAAAGAACAAAACAAACAAACTATTGACTATTATGTTGACAACTTTGACGAAAGACTATTACCTGGAACCTCCAAACAAAAACAAAAACTAAAATCTAAACAAAAACAAAAACCCAACTATTCCGAATCCCTACAAGTACAAATTGACGAAAACGAAATTGACGACGCCACTGTACATACTAACGAATCAGAACATCCTATTGTAGACATACCGATCACCGATACTCCTTTAAACTATGCAGGAAATCAAATAATTATAAGTTCAGTTCATTATGCACCGTCAAAGGTGAAAATCAAAAAAATATTTCAGACTAAACAACGATTCTATGTTCAAATTTCAAACGATCAAGATATTATAAATTTTGTTAAGGAATATTTAGTCCCAAAGGCTAGCTACGTTCTTTATTTTGAAGACAAAAAACTTTACGAGCCATTTTGTGAAATAATGCGAAAAACGTTCAAATATCCCTCGTATAAATTAAAACGAACAGTTTCAAAATTGTTAGATGTCGAAGATGAAGAAGAAATTCAAACAGTCATAAGGAATTACCACGAAGGTAAAACCAATCATCGTGGCTTAGACGAAACGGAAAACAGAATCAAACAAAAATATTACTGGCCACTCCTAAGAAAAACTATCCAAACTTTCATTAATCAATGCGATATCTGCAGACAATGTAAATACGATAGGCACCCTATAAAACCTAAATTCAACATCTCTCCCACACCAAAGAAACCCTTCGAAATTCTTCACATGGACACCTTTCAAATTGAAAAACAAAAATTCTTAACTATTATTGATACCTTTTCAAAATACGCACAGGCATATCCGTTAAATTCTCTGAACTCTTTAGAGATTGTAAACTCTCTTTTGACCTTTTTCAACCATCATGGCATTCCAAAAATAATCACAATCAATACGGATAACGGCACGGAATTCAAAAATTCCGTAATAAAAGAACTTTTGGATCTTCATAAAATAAATTTACATTTTGTCACCCCTCATCATCCTGAATCCAATGGACCAGTTGAAAGACTACATTCGACTCTTCTAGAACACGTCCGATTATTAAATACCCAAAATTTCACTGACCCAGTTCACGTAAAAATGATGTACGCTATTTTAGCATACAATAACTCTGTTCATTCAGTTACAAAAATGAAACCCATGGACCTAATTAACGGACACATAACTACCGATGATCCCTTTGACATTAACTTAGAAAACGAACTTCTCAACGACTATGTTACACGACATAAACAAATGACCCAAATTCTCTATGCTCACCTAAATAATAAATTGCAAACACAAAAAGAAAACCTTATTTCCAAATTAAACGAAAACCGTGAAGACGTCGAAATAGACGACAAACGAGAAATTAACGAAAAGAATTTTAGCCGTAACAAATGTTCAAACAAATTTAAATCTTCCTCAAAAATTAAAAGTTATGACCCAGAACGAAAGGTACTAACTACAGACGATGACAGAAAATTACATGTAACAAATATTAAAAGACCACCGAAAACAACCCAACACAAGGAATTATAATTTCAGATTTTTAACCTGCACCGATGGACAAGGACATAACATTATAACCGAAAATTTAGACAAAAATCCTGGACTTTTCATAAACAAATTGGGCAATGCAAAAGTACGACAATTTGACAAAAAACTAATATTTTATAGAGACCTTAATCCCATGATCCTAGAATTACAAAAATTAAAAGGTCACACCTTCAACTTGTATGAAAACCTAGCGCGGAATCTGTCCTATCAAAACGAATTTTCAAACTATATAAAAATACTAAATTCGACAAAATTAAACGTAGAAAATAAAATTTATGAAATTTTACCATTACAGAACATTTACAGTAAAAGCAATAATTCACGTATTAAACGTGGTATTATTAATGGTCTAGGCTCTGTATTCAAAGCAATCACAGGGAATTTAGACTCAGCTGATGGCGAACATTTTGAAAATTTAATAGAGCAACTTAGTAATAACCAAATTAAGTTACAGAAAGAAATCCTACAAACTCATACTCTGTCTCATACTCTGATACAGAAATTTAATGATAGTTTAAATCAAATTTGTCTTCATGAAGTTATGTTGCAATCCAAATTATTAATTGTACATTGTACAAGCATACATCAATAGACAAACTGAACAAAATACAGCATTCATAGTAAAAGATATTATTTTACAACTTATAAATGTTTACCAAATTATATATCAAACTCGCAGATATAGAGAATTCTATAGCCTTTGCAAAATTGCATACCTTACATCCCAGCATCATAACACAAAAATCTCTTTTCGAGGAAATTTCTAAATTCGAAATTAATCCCGGTCAATTACCTTTTAAACTCACTATAGATAATATCTATTTGTTAGAAAACTTGGTTAAAGTCGAAAGTTACGTTTATAATAACAGAATAACGTATATTATCTTTATCCCAATTACCTTTGTAATTGATTTTGAATATTTCCAACTAATTCCACTTCCTAAGCGAATATCAGACTCCTTATTTTCGACAATTTTACCAACTTCAAATACAATCTTATACTCACAAACGTACTTTGCATATGATCCCACTCAATGTTGTAAACTACAAGAAGCCTATTTCTGCGGACAAGCCGAAATTAAGCAATTTCCAAATTTAGAAGATACCTGCGAGATGTCCATTTTATCAATGAAGGACTCCAACGAAAACTGCCATTTAATCGAAACCCATATCTCGGAACCAATAACCTACCAAATTGAAAAAACAAACCGATGGATCGGTGTATTCCCGAACACTACCAAAATAAATCTAAATTGCAACGGACAACACTCACAAAAATTAGTTCGTGGCACTTACTCTTTCGATATACCAAATAACTGTCAGATTAATACGCCAAGGGAAATCCTAATCAATCAAGAAAGAATAAAAGACCAAGTAGAGTCATTCCAATTCGAAGTATCGAATCCAAAAATTTCAAGATCGACTGTAAACCTAACAATGGACCATTTCAAAAATAATTTCAAGAATTTACCAATACTTCGGAATAACGTCGAATACCTACAAGAAATATCAGTTCAGTAGTTAGAAAATGAGAGCCTCAGATACGAACCCGTTCGGAGCACATAGCGCCATCGAGTTCTCGAGGTGCCATCGACTTCTCCGGCAGTGACCTTGAAAGAGACCAGAGGCTGCTGAAGGAGTCGTTGAGGCATCCGAAGAAGTGTCTTCAGCAGCGGCATCTGCAGCAGCAGCCTCTGGTGTCTTTGAAGGTCATTGCCGAAGAAGTGGGCATGTCTTCAGCAGCGTCTGGTGTCTTTCAAGGTCATTGCTGAAGAAGTGGTGTTCAGCAGCGTCCAGGCGCATGCGCCGGGGCTATTCCTCAGGTCAGTCCACCCAGTTCTTCGGCAATGACCAGAGGCTGCTGAAGAAGGGCCTCTGGTGTCTTCGGGGCCTTTGGTTGTGGCTCAGGCGCCTGCGCCGGGGCTCCGCCTTCAGCAGCTTCTGGTCATTGCTGAAGAAATGGTCTTCAGCGGCCCCCCTGGTGTCTCTCATTCTGTTGGGCCTTTGGATGTGGCTCAGGCGCCTGCGCCGGGGCTGTCGCGTACAAAGCACGTGTTGCTCACTGTTCAGGCCAGTCCATGTCATGTCTTCAGCAACGGTGTCTTTGGGGCCTTTGGTCGTGGCTCAGGCGCATGCGCCGGGGTTTTCGCAAACGTTCTGGAAATGACGCCGACCGGGATTCGAACCCGGGTCCCCACGCACCGGAGCTCTCGCTCCAACCAACTGAGCTAATCGGCTGCCTACATGCCCGTCTTTTAAATCATCCATATATACTTAAGATTGTAAACAGAAGTTTCTCGGAAATTTACAATTGTTTATACTAAATAAATATTGATATCAAAGTTTAAGAAAAAAGCACGTTCGCCGCCGATAAGAGATGTTATAATTGTTTTTATTATGGGTAAAAAACCTTTCAACTCGCCGACAGGATTATGTTTGTTTAGGTTTGCTCCCACGTTCTGTATATGCACATACTACGTTGTAGACACTACAAGGTGACCCGTTTATTTGTTTGTATTATTACAATAAAATAACATTCTAGAACATTCGTCAGTTTGTTTATTTTGATAGGTACTATGTTTTGAAATTACTTGTATCTTAATGCGTTTCGGACACGTGTGGGAACCATCTGGTGAGTGCTGGAAGTACTAATTGAGTGTCGGTAATATAGAACACATGTAGATTTCTGTTACACTTACTGGAAAGTGCAAATTGAATGTCGGTAATATAGATTAGGGCCCACTGCACACGCCCCCTTGCCCCGCCCACTTAGGTCATGGAGGGTATCAAATTAACCAGCTCGATGAGACAAATAGGAATCTATAGTTATTCTCCTACTTCAGAATTCTCATCAGATGTCTGTCTGTCTGTCTGTCTGTCTGTCTGTCTGTCTGTCTGTCTGTCTGTCTGTGTCTGTCTGTTTGTCTGTGTCTGTCTGTCTATCTGTCTGTCTGTTACATCAACCGTTCGTGTCAACAACAACATTCAATGCCAATGACGAAATTCGCATACCAATCCACCAACAAGACGTTTACGTACTGCCGCATCTAAGCTGCATCTACATAGAGGGGTTTTTCCTCTTTCTATTCTTGCTTGTGTCATCAGCCATGGTGTTTGCGAATAGAGCTGTCTGTGTCAACAGACAGCTGTGTCAACAGCTGTCTGGGTCAACAGCTGTCTGGTGTCAACAGACAGCTTGTCAAAAAATCACGCTTCTAGCATACATTTATTGGAAAGCACACAACAAATATTTCTAACATAATGGGGAGTATTATTCAGTAATCAATTCATTAGTTTAGTTAGTTCCCATGGAATACGGTAAATTATATAATATAATTTATTATATTAAAATACATTTTGTCAATTAAAATAATATAATACTGTCCATAATATGATATTATTATATTAAAATACATTTTATTCATTAAAATAATATAACAGTGTAATCAAACTCGTGACGCTGCTTATACATCGTTGACTGCAACAAGAGAAAAATACCATAATTAAGAAATTATACTAGTAAACAAACAAACAAACAAACAAACAAAACAAACAAACAAAACGTACAGACAAACTGACAGACAAACAAAGATAAGAAGTTGTACTGGTAAACAAACAAACAAACAAACAAACAAACAAACAAACAAACAAACAAACAAACGGGCGGATAAACAAAGAAATAACTTCATTCATTATAAAAACAATTAATTTTCCACCACTAGAATAATTGTGAATCAGAAATCCCAATTTTCCACTACTAAAATTGCGAATCAAAAATCCCCAATTTCACACTACTATCACTGAATATTAAAAAAATCTAAATGCTTTACTTACGATCTACAATATTGACCCAAATGACCACAAGTTCACTGCACGATTCCAACAAAATTATCGTTGTTTCTTTCTCCATGAATAGGCCCGAAAATAACACATTTTCTGTTGTTGTTGACGCCATGTGTGGCACATTTCCACAAATTATCATTTTGGGTCTGTTCTAAATATAGAAAATAGTTTACAATTAGATAATATGTATGCTTTTAATTACTTATAATGAAATTATTATGAATGACTTCTATTATGAATGAGATTTATTAACATACTGCTTGGACAATAAAAGAAATGATTACTGCAAATGGACTTACTTTTATATTTTCCGGCAAGTTTTGCAGGATAAAATGGTACAATAAAATATCCCCAACATCGTCTTGGCTAATTACCGCATCCATATTGGGAAACTAACTTTTACCGCACCTATTCCGTGGAAATCAACTGAACAATTGAACTAACTACTGAATAAAATGCTCGCGATTAGATTCGTTCTATTTATTTCGCAGCTTTTGCCGAGTTTGCTAAATTTTGATAACATGTAGAAGTTATCAGAAAAAACAATCAATTGAGCATTGTTTATTTATCTGGCGGTAAGCTTCGAAAATGTTCTTATTTTATTGTAATAGTACAAACAACAGGGTATAACATAATCTCGGTCATCTTGTAGAGTTTGAACATATTAAGTGCACATGCACTTATTGGCATGCAGACCGTGGGAGTCAAACCAAACAAATATACATATCCTATCGGCAAAGTTGAAAGGTTTTTCTAGAACGTTCTTAGCTATTAATATTTAATCATAATAAAAACAATTATAACATCTCTTCGGACATGTTTCTTTCTCAAACTTTGATAACAATATTTATTTAGTATAAACAATTGCAAACGTTCGAATTTCCGAGAAAAACCATTAATTCTGCAACATCTGTGTACTATTGCATCAGCATTTCCAGAACATTCTTCCATTGCGCAACAATGAGCAACACGTGCTTTGCACGCGTCAGAGCCCCGGCGCAGGCGCCTGAGCCACAGCCAAAGTCCACAAAATGGCGGCTTGGGTGTGCACTCTTCGGCAATGGCCCTGAAAGACACCAGAGGCTGCTGAAGACATGCACACTTCTTCGGCAATGACCAGAGGCTGCTGCAGACACGCCCACTTGAAGTGGATGGATAACTCGATGGACTGATCTGAGGAATAGCCCCGGCGCATGCGCCTGGACGCTGCTGAACACCACTTCTTCAGCAATGACCTTGAACGACACCAGACGCTGCTGCTGAAGACATGCCCACTTCTTCGGCAATGACCTTGAAAGACACCAGACGCTGCTGCTGCAGATGCCGCTGCTGAAGACACTTCTTCGGATGCCTCAACGACTCCTTCAGCAGCCTCTGGTCTCTTTCAAGGTCACTGCCGAAGAAATCGATGGCACCTCAAGAACTCGATGGCGCTATGTGCTCCGAACGGGTTCGTATCTGAGGCTCTCATTTTCTAACTACTAAAATGGACCCTTCGGGAGAAGATTGGAAGAAAAGAAAATAATTCAGCCAATCAAGCTAATCAAGGAGAGGTCATCCAGTTGCCCAATGTACCGATGCCGGTCCCTAGGGTCAACTCTTAAAGAGGGAGGTGTTATCTGGTTGGATTACACGGAAAACCGAGAGCTTGACAAGTCAACGGACGAAGAACTTGATCATCAGCATTTTTATTAGATTATTCATTATCTCTGCATGTTGCAGTTTTAATCATTGTATTACATTCATATTAAATTCTCAGACAAGAAAACATGTAATTCTGTTAATAAAGTAAATTCAAACTTTTTGGCTTTTTTAAAAATCGATCCTTCGGAGCCGTACAGATAATTGGCGCAGTCGGTAGGATTGCCAAAGAAATCAATATTTCTTTCGTACTAACGATTTATTGGCAATTCCGTATTTTCGGTAACGAACTCGTGCGGCGAAGTTGGATCAACGACGAAGACACTGTGCAGATCAATATCGGCAGATTCTTCAGGGGACGTAGTTCGATAGCTACATCTCGCGGACTCGAGGACAGGGAAGGACTCAATAATCCGGACCACCAAGGGCACCCATATGATAAGTTGCAACATTGTTTTAGGGTTAATGTAAGTACGTTTTAATTTTTTTTATCCATATTTTATTTTTGAAATCATCATTTTAATAATTATATGTCCACTTCGTTAGACGAAGACTTGGAAAATCTAAGTTTCAGATTCGGAAAATTGTCTGTAGATTCTTTAACTAATTGTTAACTATTAGTTTTTTATGAAGTGAAAAATTACACGTATTTAAACAAAGTCTGGCGTTTTCTTAATAACCCAAACACAACGTACAGAAGGGCAAATGGTAAATGCATAGTTAAATAAGAAAATGGTATTCGTTTTATATTCGCGTTACTAATTGCCTAGTCAAATAACCAACTGCCTTAATCTAATCTCAGAAATTGTCAAATGACTGATGCAGAAATCGGCAAATGCGAAATCCCTAGGCAGATAGCAAAATTTAGCAATTTTTTCACATTTTGCTATTTGCCATGGCACTTGGCAAATGCCTAGACAAATGACTATTTGCCTAAATTTGTTTTATGCCTACGACATATACTTACACGCTTGGTATAAGTATGGATCTCGTAGTACATAAAATCTGGATTTAGTTCTATAATTCAATGCCTGGCGGGGTATTTGCCCGAGGAGTAGTTGTTCGAACGGTCCAGTACCACTCATAACCGCCCCATAATTCGGCAAATAATTCGCTCTTGCTAATACTTATACCAAGCGTGTAAGTATATATAAAGCAAGCAATATTGCATAGTTCGGGTGTGTAGGGCAAAGCACCGTACCGATGAGTCCCAAAAGGACGAAACCAGTGGTCTACGGTTTTTCATGCACATTCGAAACATGCAATATTGAAAAACTTCTAACATAGTTACTAACTGCCAGTTGAGCAGGAAAGTACGCAGAGATCTAAGGATGTTCCAAGCCCAACGGTATGTTTGGGGTAGCATTCAGTATGGATCTCGTAGTACATAAAATCTGGATTTAGTTCTATAATTCAATGCCTGGCGGGGTATTTGCCCGAGGAGTAGTTGTTCGAACGGTCCAGTACCACTCATAACTTTACTTCAAACTGATTAAAAATAATTGTCAATCGCGAGTGCTAAAAGATGAATAGCTAATTTATTTCAGCAAATAGACAATATAATTACTCAAATAAGCCGTAAAATTCTCGACTTGTAGAGGACAATAAAAATACATGCAGATTAGTCTTTATTTTGATCGCAAAGTCAAACACGAGAGTGTAATTTACATACCAATTTGGTAAATTCCCGACCGTCTCCGATTCAGAGACAACAGCTTCATAACACAAGAAAGTTTGAATTTGCTTTAAAGGATATCGACTGCAACGCAGATTTGTGAACCAAATGAGCTCTGAACGGTTCCTTTGGAAGTCTTAACTAGTCAGCGAGGCGGAAAATTGTAGAAACTCACGATTGCTGTCAAAAACATGTTTCTGGCTTTGATGCATCGCTAAAAAAGACGGAAGACGGAACTTATTCCTAAGTTCTGAAAAGTTGTCAATTATCGTACGCTGGTATGAGCGGAATATGTTTTATTATCCTCGGTGGGTATGGCCGCCTTGCGAACTGCCAAGCAACTTGCCGAAGATGGCCTAGGATTGGCTATTATATGTTTTACGTTTGGTAACTTATTCTTATGTATGAAGATTAGATATTATCCATGGCGTAAATATATTATCAAGGTTTATCGCAGTGAAGTCGAAAACATGGTCCAACAGTCTTCCGCAACACTTGCTGATTTTGCGTTTTTTGTTGTAGATTTTTCATTCTCAGGTAACGTACAGAGCGGTTTATTAAGACCATAAGCACAGACGAATTTAATAGGTAAAAAAAATGTGGAACTGCTAAAAATTATAGTATTAAACCATTGGATTTATTAAATTGAATTTTAAATTATATTTGTAAAATGTTTGCTTTTTAGGTGCAGTATTGAGGATATTTAGGATTATAACTGATTTGTATTTGTAGGGAGCACTATGGGATACAGCCTCATACCCTATGTTTTATGGCTTAGCCACAGCCGACTCGAGTTGAGTCGAGTCGACTCGAGTCGAGTCGGCTGTGGCTTAGCTTATAGTGCGGGTAGGTAGTAGCATCTAATAACACTTTCTAACTATTATAGAAATAAGATTTTATACATAGGCGAGTACATAGGTATGTACAAACAGCTCATTGATTATTTTTGATCTAAGGAAGGATGTAAAGTCGCTTATGCAGTTCAGATCGAAAGCAGGTGAGTGAGGAGGTTATAACGCCAACGATTTATCGATTTTATTTTTTTCTTGCCCACCTTTTGATTAACAAATTACGTAGATGGTATGGTGCTATTTAAATTGCGGACATGTCGCCACCCATGTTTTTCAAATGGTAACAATATGTTTTTCTGGTAGAATATTGTAGCTGAGCGCTTTCTGATTGTGGAAATATAGCACGCTTTACATTAATTGTGCAAATAAAGGGTTAAAAAAAATTAATAAATATTTAATAATGAAAATTGTGTGATTACACGAAAAATACTGCTACTTTAAAAATAACAATTTGAAATAATTGAAAATACAAAATACTAACAAAAATTACGTAAATAATGAAAGCCTAACTCAAGAAAATGCAGTAATAATTAGAAACAAAGAACAAATCAAAAGGGGAACGTAATTACCAAACATTATTAATTTAGTTAAATTAAACTTTAGTTTATGAATTTCAATTTTCTATATTTATTTGTGCCAATTTTTTTATTTAAATTTATTACTTTCGTGAAATTATTGGCAAAGTAAATAAGTATATAAATTATCGACGATTCGATTCTGGATAGGGTCTTTGTCAAGATTTATTATTTAAAAAGTATAAAAGTATAAAAATTACAATAATTTTTCTAATTTATACTTTCATACTTTCTAAATAATAAATCTTGACAAATACCCTATCCAGGGTTGAAACGTCGATAATTTATACAGCAGTTTACTTTACCAATAATTCCACGAAAGTAATAAATTCAATTTTAGGGCAATGGACACAGGGTCGATAGGTGGAAATTCGGGTGTAGGAATTGTTATGAAGAAGAAAATGGGCCAGAGTGTAGAAAAGAAACCTGTACAGACGGTAGTATACAATGCTCACATCTAATTATAGTGATGAGGCTGTAGAGGCAGTGTATATCGATATCGAATATGTGCTAGATTTTGTGAAGAGGCCGGAAAATTCGAAAATTTAATAATTGTAGGAAGAGAAGATGAAATAATCGGTCTCTTTGGATTAAGTAATAGGAAGAGTAGGAAGACTGATAGATTTTTGCGATAAATATAACCTAACCGTCGCGAACACTATATTTCAACATCTTGTTAGGATTGTATGGAAGATACCAGGCGACCTAGGGAAATATCAAATAGATTACATTCTTGTTATGCAAAGATTTAGAAATCAAGTAAGAGACTTCAGCAGCTAAACAGGAGCAGATATATTGGCCGACTCGAGAAATTAAAAGATTGTGATTCGCGCTATAAGTTCGAGAGAAAGACGAACGAAGTAAGTATCTGCTTAAGTGCGCGGATGAAGATACTGTTGGGGAATTAGAAGCAGAATGGAATTGCATTGAAAATAGTTTAGATTCTGCAGCTAGAGTTATTTTGGGTTACAAACAGAATAAGAGTAGAAGACCCTGGATATCAAAGGTTATTGTGACTCTTATAGACGAGAGGCTAAATATAAAAATAAGCTAGATGAACGAGGGAAACACAGATATAAGGCGGTCAAGTGGATAATTATTCGGAAATGTAGGGAATGGAAAGAACAGTGGATTAATAATAAATGTAAAGATGTGGAAGTTCGAAGTAGGAAAAACTGACGAAGCGCATAAAATAATTAGGAGAAATTTCAGAGAAATTGGATCTAGCAGCAAGAACATTAGGAACGTGGCAGGTGATCCTAATCGGAAGAGAGAAAAAGGCAGATATGTGGAAGGAATATTTGGGAAGCTTATATGCGGGACAAGAACTAGGAGATATATTAGAAAACGAAATCAGTGTAGAGGGGAATAACTTGGGCTGTCCTACAATGAGGGAAGAGTTTGAGCTAGCGTTAGGAATTTTAAAAAACAATAAAGCACCAGGTGTAGACGAATTGCAGGCAGAAACTTTAAAGTATGCAGGTCAAGAGGTAACGAACGGAACACCATAGTCGCTCTGCCAAAAAGCAAAGTCGAGGATATGTGTGAACGATCAGTTTAACTGCCCACGGTTAAAAAAATTAACTAGAACTGCAAAGAAGGATAGAGAAAAAATCGGAAGAAATCGGTTCGGATTTAGGGGACGCGCGAGACCATTCTGGCCTTACGAGTAATTTTAGAGAAAAATAACAGAAAATTAGAAGAGCGCCTATTTGGGATTTGGAGATTTAGAAAAAACCTTCGACAACGTAAAATGGGGGAAGATGTGCGAAGTGCTTAGAAAGATATGGATAAAACATAGGGGCGAAAGGATAATACAAAATCTCTCCAGAGAGCAAACGGCAGTTATAGAATTTGAACAGGAACGAAGAGAAGTAGATATCAGAAAGGGAGTGAGACAGGGATGTACGTTGTCAGCTCTAGTTTTCAACTTATAGGTATAAGGAAGATGCGATTAATATTGTTAAAAACAGAACAGCCTCAGGGATTAATGTCATGCGATTGCCCATCCAAGTAGAAATCAGGAATTAAGTCGCTGAACTTTAATCTGCAAAATAGTCTACGTTTTATAATAATTTATTGAAAGAGTGATTAACTGGACTGTTAATAATTTGATATTGTAGGCCTAAGCCTATGAGAACTTTTGTATAGAATAATATTTTAACGCTTTTGGTGCGAAAAGCATGTCAATTTCGTGGTTACGCATTCAACACTCCTGAAACTAAAACTTCTCTTTAGCTAAAGGTAACTTTCACAAACTACTGCACGTACGCAAAAGTCTTTAACGAAATGTTATGCATAGGTACTGAAAGTTCGAAAATTGAAGTACCGTCATACTAAAATTGGAAGATAAATACTTTTTGAAGTAGTATGTAATTTTGAAATTTACTAGCGCATCTTTCTTTCTGCAACTTAAATTCACTGGCATTTGATTCTGTTAATTCCAACCACTGCAATGTTTTAATATCATGTTTATAGCTCCAGGCATCAATTATAGCTTAACGAAGTAGACAATAAAATGGCTTACCTGCAAATTTACAACAGCTAATTTTGAAGCCAGGGCTTTATAGCGATTGTAATGAGGAGGAACTCGTAGCTATCGATTTTCTTTTATCAGAAACCATGCAATCTTATCCAATTACTACGTATAAGAAATGTGTTCGGGATGCTGTAGAGCGGGGATTGCTGAAACCGTAATCACGGTTTTTTCCTAGTTTTAATTATCGGATTTCCAGAGACCCTTTTCTCAGCAGCCAAGAAGTTATTAATTATATAACCAGTTCTGAAACTTAGGGGGCAATTTTCTTAATTAGAAAAGGTATTATATTATGTAATTTGAAAGCAATTCTTGTAGGTCGCGTGTTCTGATGTACTTTGTGGTGGATTAAATTCCCATGATACTCATAGGTTAAACTAAAATTGTTCTACCGTGAAACGTGAGCCCCTTTCGCTTATTGTCATTTATGTTCCCTGGGTTTAAATATTTCCACATGTTTGCGTGTTCATCGACAGTGTTTGAAGTTTGAAGTATGTATTAAGCAACTGATTTTAGTGCTTTAAATTAAATTACATTCTCAGTAATGCTTGTATTATTAAAATACATGTATAAGCACAATAATTCAGAAAGAAATAAAAAGTAATAGGTACGTGTATATATCGAGTAGGCATAAAAGTGGACAAGAGAAATCGGAAAAGACCAAAAGGTTGATATAAGTAGTAAGCCGATGTAAAGTTATAATAATTACAAGTCCACGATAGGAGAAAACGTATGTACTGGTATTTTGTACTTACTTATAAGTACGCATAATGGCATAATGCAATGCCCAATAATATATCGTCATTCTGAACATTGTAATGGCCTTTTCATGCGTATACTAGGTGCTATTTTTTGCAACGTCACATTATCTACATATTTTGTGGAGCTTACAAATAATTAATAAGGATTTATTAAATGTTTCATATAAATCAAAGTATAGTGACTGTATTTACAATAACATATTCAGATCAATGGTAAACAATAAGAATTGAGAAAATTTTATTCACTAGTGAGGAAAAGGTTTACTTTCTTCACTTGTGATGGAAGCGCCTTTTTTGACGTTGAAAAAATATCTTTTTCCGCGACTATAAAGGTATAATATGTTCATTTATAGGCATTTTAGTGATTGTGCGTCGCTAATTTACACGCGTTAGGTATCTTTTGATTAATTAAAAACTTAATAATACTCTTCTATTACATTTAATTTTATTTTCAACTTCAAGTTTCAAATAAATAAAATCGAGTAAGGAGTACCTGGTGGTTTCCAAATTCTTTGCGTAGGTGAGTTTGAAATTGGCGGGGCAGTATATCCGCTGTGTAGCACATCTTACATGATGCGTATTTAAAGCAGCACCATTTTACTCCATTTTTTACTCCTTCATTGATTTTTGAAGTTTCTGTTTCGTAGTTTGGTACCATTTTCACTACGAAAATTATCTTCTGTTTTCTTATCTCGTAGATAGGACTGTCGTTGTAGAGTAGCTCTATTTGACATCAGCAATATTTTTCTCAGTTTTTCAAATTTTAAGTGTGTGACGGTTAGACGATATATACTGAAGGTATCAACGGGTTTCTACAGGTGGTTAACTTTGTTGTTTCCCTTCATTGGTCCGGTTACATGTAAACTTAAACAAAATAATAATTAGACATATAAAATCTAAAGGAAACTTAAACTGAAAGCTATACTATACTGACTTCACTTATTTATTACCTAAAATTAAAATTATTGATTATTACTATCAGTAGCTGTGTTAATGATACAATGATAGTAAGAAAATTCTAGATTAGGATTTTGTTAGTTTGAGGAGTTGTAAGTTTTTAGAGTTTTTTCCAGTCTTTTTTTCGGGATAACTAATTAGTATAGAATCGGGAAAAGTGTTTATTAAAAAGTCAAATTTTAGAGTGAATTCTGTTATTTCTGACGATCTAACATGATACCCACCAGCTGTTAAAATGAACATTACTTAAGACATTCTCTTTTTCTTGAATTTTATTGTTTCATTTTCCCTAAATACTTTAAATTCTGGCCCTGTATCTACCAACGCGGTTATGGTCTTATTATTAATTTAAACTGTTGTTGCTAAACTGTTAAACTGAAAATCCTTAACACCCATTGATGATCGAGCACCCTGATGGCTTACTGGAGCTCGTTGAAGTTTGCGAATTTTTATTAAAATTTTGTTTTCTAAATCAACATAAGTATGTTTGCAGTGTGTCCCGTTTTGCGACAAATAAAACAAACTGGGCTTTCAGTAGGCGTCCTTGCATTTGAAAATTATTGTTTGTTCTATATTGAGCTTGGTTTTGGTTTGTTGGGACTTGAAAAAAGTTTATTTGAAAATACTGTCTAGGATTAGGAATAATTTTGAATTGAGGAGAGTAATATACTGTCCACCTTGATCTTGTGTATTGTGTCTGTTGTGTGTGTATGTTTGGTTACTTACTTGTTTGTATAATGTCGTCCATTTTTAGAACGATTTCTTTTAAAACTTAAATTGTTACATTATTTGGCCGTAAAATTTTATATGTAGAACTATGTCTTTGTGTTATACCTCTTTCAAAATCTGTTAAAAAGTTTTTTCATTCATGCCTGTGTTGTAGTCATGTGCTAGTGTTTTTAAATCATGTAAATAACTGCAAGGGCTCATTTTCTTTTCCTTTTTTATTTTTTATTTTCTATTTTCAAACTTCATTTCTGCCAACTTTTCATCTACAGAGTGGGACAATAGTGCGTAGTCGCGATCTGTTCAAAATATCAACATGGAATTTTACAAGTGTGTGGAGAACCCTACGAAGCTTATATTAAAATTATTTTGATGTACACAGGATGTTCACGTGATACATACTTAATCAAAGTTATGTTTTTTTAATGGAATGCCCCACATTTGTTTACATATTTAGATTCCCCATAAATTTTTATGAAAGTTGATATGCTACTCGGTGGGGTTTAGAGCAAGCGATGTTAAGATATGGTCATTTTAGTACCAGGTGAACCCAAATTTGTGGTCCTACTGACGTCTGCTGATTAAAGCTAGTATACTCGTATTATTGCAGGTTTGATAGCATTTTATTAAGCTTTTGACTGATGCAGATATTGGCAGGTCTGCGACTGATAATTTAGGCAGAAATAGAGATTGAACCTTAAGGATTGAAATTTTTGAGGAATTTCCCCCATTTTGCCACCCAAAACACAGAAAAATGCTGACACTTTGTTTTTACAGAAAATTTAGCGAACAGAGTTTACACCGGCACAAGAAATCTCATTGCCAGATTACTTCTTGAAAGAACGCTTTTCTTCCATGGCACACCCTGCATACACCAAAATAATTTTATCAGATGCTTCATGGAGTTCTCCACATACGTGTAAAGTTTTATTTTGATACCTTGAATAGAACCGGAGATATGGACCGACTACACATTATTGGCCCACCCTGTATATCATCATAGAATTCATTTTTAAATGCTCTAGTTAAGTCCTGTCACAAGTATCATTTTTATTATCTCTATAAGATACTTTTCATACCATCTTTTGCTAGCCCCCTCTAAGAATATACCAAGTATGCTATTTTTAGGTCCTCCGACCAGCCGTTTGTAATACTCACTCTTTCATATTTCTTTATAAGTTCGTCTATATTTGATTTGTAAGGATTGAAGATCTGTGGACTTATGAATTTTGGAGTCGCCGGTGTTTTGTTCGTATTGAAAGCTTCTGCAATACCTAGTAGTGTTTGCCATTTTGGGTATGAAACTTTCTTTCTGAGTCTTATCGTAGGTTTTGGGGTATTTTCTACAGGAGTGGATCGTTTAACATTTTTACTAACAGAATTAATTGAGGAGTTTGAATCGTGAACATTATTTGTGTTTTCAAATGAAAATAAAGCTCGACTGTTATCAATGTGGTAGTCTTAGGGCAAAAATTCGGTGGTGCAGATGTGGAACTGCGTGATAGCCTTATATTTGAACAAAAAGGGTCATGAACTTCAGTGCTGAGGAAGGGGGATTAAAATGATCTAATTCAACAAATAACTTCTTTTTCGTTTCGCTGCGGGATGCAGGTTTTTTAAAGGATATTTGTCTATTTGGTGAATGTTGAAGAATTTACTTGATTAAGAAAGGACAGCGCCTCCATTATGCATCGCATCTGGGTTTACTGGTGGATAACTAATTAGTGCAGGGTGGGGGAAAAGGGTGCATTGGAAAGCAAAATGTGCAGTCCTCAATTTATTAGGAGAATTAAAAGAAACAATTCGTGTGCAAATCTTGCTTACAAAATTTACAAACCAACATCAAAATAAACTTCGCCAAAACAAATGAAATATGTCGCACAAAAAACAAAATAAAAAATTTAAATTTGGAACAATTAGGAACAAAACAAAGTAAAATAAATTAATTCCAAAAATTAAAATGTACTTACATTTTCTACGGCGAGTTGGAGTTTCACTTGCATCTTATAGTGAGCCCAAAACGCGCCTCCCGTTGCAGTATTCGCACGGCTGAGGTTAAACCTTCGGCGTTACTTTTTACGAATAAAGTTAAATAAGTGGTACATGAATAGAAATTTTGGCAGGTTTAGAGAAAAAAATAGAATTATGCAATATGACAGTATATTTCGCAGGCAAGGTTACATGTATCTATAGTAGTTGATACTGGTGCACTAACTAATTTCTACTACCTAAACTGTTCCGAGGAAAACTGTTCAAGCAGGTAAACCATTCCGATTCCGGGTCTTGATTTGGGTCGAGTTCGAATAAATAGTTTTCCGGGGCTGTGTTACCAGCTAAATCTGAAATTCTGTATCTACATGTTCCATGGGCCTGCTGAATCACACCTGTTCCAAAATAGTAGGTCCAATTTTTTGTACCATCTCTACTCTAATCTCCTCCATCCAATACAGGAATTAAATACCTTTTAGTACATATGTATTTTAGAGTGTTATAAACCATGCAACTTACAAGCGACAAGTAAATCTTAGTGTCAAAATAATATTAATTATTGCAAAAGTAAGTCTGGAATTATGCAAGTATGATGTATAACTTGAAAATAATATTAATCATTACAAAAGCAAGTCTGCAATTAAGCATGTATGATGCATAACATGAACATTACAACCGTGCCTCTATGACGCGTAAATGTGACATAGAGAAGACCACACTCTACATTATCGCACTCACGGAGTAAACTAGAAGTCTAATCTCTTTGTCGGTACCGGATTTCAATGGACAACCGCCGTTGGTCTGGGTGCCACAAGTGAAACAAAAGATGGTCTGCATTATCTAGTGGAGAGAAGAGAAAAGGGGAGTCAGTCACCCAGAATAATGACTGCCGCGATGCGCACAAGTGATGCGCGTACTTTTTTTGACCGCATGACATTTTATTCTGGTTATTCTGTGACCGAGTTTCCACTGGTTAGGTGTGTCATTTGACGCCGTGCACTCAAGTCTCAGTTAATTATTTAAAAAAATGGTGCGTAGAAAGCTACGCGGTAGAAGTGAAACTTAGCGCCATACCTAAAAGTTCTTGAATATTATTGATATTCCTTCGAGTTTGATTTTCATAACTTAGAACTTAGTAATTGAGGATTGGAATGTGGGTAAGATTTTGGTTGATCATAGAAATTGATACAAGCGTGTAATGAAAATATCTTTATTCTATCTCTATTTCTTCATTTTCAACAACTGAAATATTGGGTTTATGATAAATGAGAAAACTCTCGCATGTTTCTTCTAATTATTGAGCACTATGTAACACATTAATTATAATTTCTGGTTAGGAAACCGGGACTACTTTGTCAAATGTAGTGGAAACGACGGAAACAGCTGCATTCATAACCTTATGTTTGAAAGATAAAGTAGGCCAATTGTGTCGGATTTTCCTTTCACTTCCCCCACTCCGAAAAGCGTTACATAGCCAGCTGGCCGAACCGATTCACGCACCCAATGCGCCTAAAGAAGTTTCACTTCAAAAACTGGAAACGCCCATTTCTATTGTATGTATCCAAATTCTTTTGTCTAAAGTCAATCTTAGTTGGCGCCTATTTTCTGCCTGCCTATCTTGATGTTTTTGCGCCCTAAAAATTTCATCTCTAGTTATTCAGGTTCGAATACATTAATAAGTATTCAATTTTGTTTCAAAAGCAAGAAACACGCTTTAAGTAGATCGTTTCACAATAATAATTCCTCTTCTCATTATTACAGATAAATACCTGTGGATTTGGTAGTCTTTGTATTTCCTGTGGCAGACATTGCACGCTGTGCTCCAAAGCAATAATTTGTTCAACCCTTCTTAATCGAGTTTTCCAGCGTAACGCTTAATTCTTATCAGTTCACGTTCCGTGCGTATAATCAAGAGTAAGAGGTTTGCGAATTTCACATAATCAGGCGATCTCCGTGTTGTATTTATGTTAAAGATTACGACAGGTAATCTGTTAAGAGCAACACAAATACCTAGTACATTCGGAGCGTGCAAGCTTGCTTGACGTTGTTTTAACAGTTTGAAATAATTATGAGTATAACGTTGTTTTATCAGCGTCAGCCTAAACAAAATTAAGATTATCCGTTAACTAACCTATTTAGGGTTGATTTCGTGCCCCATTTATGTTTTATTCCCATATAGAAGTCATTATGTTCATAAAGGTAGGTACGTTTTGGGACGTTCGTATTAACAAGTCAAACCGTATTAACATAGACCATGCAGAGCTATGTTTAATTAAAACGTCGGTCGTAATTATAAGCGTGTTACATAGGTAAACACCATATTTGCAGGCAATAATTAAAAGCCACCTTTAACCTACAAGCACTACTATTTCCTGCAATCCTGGTGGTAATGTCACGATTTGGATAATGCATAAATAGATTCGTTGCGAAAATTCAAAGCCACATGCCGATACAGCTACTCACTAAAAATACCTAAATTCTTCATATTACACTAGTTTCATAGACTATTCTACTTCTGCCAATTATAAAATCTTGTTAATACTTGCTTGCGCCTCAATAGTTTAATTTACAGAGCTGTTATGTAACTAAAGCAAAACGAAGTCTCCTCTTAATATTATACTCAATAGGCAGGTTTTGTGATTTTCAAATTTCGTTAAAATTGATAGAGTTTGTTATGTTTGTTATGTTGTTAATTTTTGTTAAAAAAATTACTTCGCGTGTGAGGCCGTTGGTGCGAGGCTAGAAATCGTACCTTGGTGGTTAGTACGAGTCCTAGCTTCAGCGCGCAGCGAATCCCATATTATGCATGTGTTACTACAGCTGATGCGTATAAGAAAAATGTCAGGTTTTAACTGGTGTTTTCAGTTTTGTACCCAGATGTACTAGTACATCGTACAGCACACCAATAAAACGAAAAAAGTGGTTCGTTGCAGTCAGAAGGAAAATCGGCCTGCATTATCGATATTTTCGCGAGTTAGTTTATCATTGCAAAAATGTATAAAATTATCGGCTGTCATTGCAGCCGATCTGAATAAAATCGACCGTAATGTAAAGTAACGATAGTTTTCTGGGACCACTTGGTAGGTAACGTGTTACGGTTAGCATAATTTGAAACACAGGATGCTAGGAGCATGATGGAGCCAAATATGTACTGAATCGCCGTAGCGTTCTCTCTCTGAACTAAAAAAGGAAATTTTATTAATTATTTAATTTTACAATAATTAAATAGTACATCATCCATCATCATAAAGTTCTCAGTCCGAAGACTGGTTGGACGCGTACCTCCATCCTTTTCTATCCTGAGCTAGCCTACGCATTTTCCTAAAAGTCGAACATCTTGCATCCCCAACTATTTGAGAGCAGTAGTCTAACCTGGATCTACCCCTACCTCTTTATTCCTATCTCTGGCTCCAGTATGTTGTGAACTCTTCCTTCGTGTCTTAGAAGGTGTCCTACCATCCTATCTCTCCTATTCCTTACTGCCTTCCATAAATTTCGCTTTTCTCCAACTCTTTCTAAATCCTCACTATTGCTAACCTTATCTATCCACGGTATCTTCATCACTCTTCTGTAGCGCCACATTTCAAATGCTTCTACTCTTTTTAAATCCGCTTCTCCTATTGTCCAAGTTTCGCACCCGTATAATGCCGTCCTCCATGCATGCGTCTTTAAGAGGCTCTTCCGAGTTTCTACATTAACCGTTCCCGAGTATAGCAGTTGTTTCTTTTTGTTAAACAAATAGTATGTAGTTTTTTGATTCGCGTGAGTTGTATTTGCTTCCGTTTGAAAATTTGCAATCTATTATAAAACTATTAACTTGATATCTTGTCAATTACTTAGGTATGTCGTATGTAATGTATTGTATTCTAGAGAATATAGGTATTCATATTTTACAAACAGAAGTAAGCAGGTATCTACATACCTGCTTATTGCTTATACTGAATTATAAAAGGCATGTACAGTTAATAAATAAATTGTTCATTTTCTTTTACTTATGCTGGTCTTTACACCACTGTTTTGAGGTTGAATGAAACTGGTGTTAGATGCAAAAAATCACACACCATTTCCACATTTACCTACATACGGCCAACTATCGGACTTTTGATACCCTTGTTTCATTAATCAATTGTATTGTCTTTGTTTTATGTTTTAAACTTTAAAAATTCACGCTGGAAAAAGTGCAAATAAGTATGTTATGAGATAGGTACCGCTTCGCAGGCATTCAAGAAAAGTGGGAGGAGCGCCATACGAAGCTCTGACGTCAAACCAATCACAAAGAGAACTAGCATGTGGGCATGATAAGTTAATTTCTTTCGCTTATTACGCTGCAAAAAATTTTTTTACGAAAATTTCGCCGTAAATCAATTACAATAACAATTTTATCTCATTTTCATGCCAACCTCCCTATTGGTTATTCACATTTTTCTTGTGTAAAATGTAGTTTACTACCTTCAGTAGGTACTAAGTCCATGTTACTAGCCCATCTTGTACCCATATTATGAGATAACAGTTTCCTACGCCTCGATACCTTGGGTAGCGCTACAATCTCAGAAATTTGAATCTGCATAACATGTGCATCCCTATATTATTAAGATATGCTCGCTTTTCTTGGCGGCCGCTAGCAGTTTACTTGTCCTTGGTCTATCTTCTCCCCAGTGTTTCACTTTGGTATTCTTGCTCACGGGCGAACGGAAAATGACGCGGACGTTAAGCAACGAGGACGCTTCAGTGTTTCTTAGCTCGATCATGCATCATTTGAACCGCATGGGTGACGTCATTAATATTGAGTAAACTTGTCCGTTTTCCCGTGAAACAGACATCATACAATAGTTATGAAGGAAAATTTGTATTACACACGCTACATCCTAGCGTTGCTCAGTTTGACATTCCTTTTAACTTGGCGCAGTGAAAAAGTTTTAATGGTCGCCCCTTGCATTGATAAAAGTATTATTTGTTCTACCTTTTAAGAGAAGCAGATGGGAAATATTGTTAAAACTGCGGGGAACAGTATAAGGAATCCCAAAAGAATTCCAAACCATTTTTGTGAGACAGTGAGAGTCTCTTTGATGTATTGAAATATACATAGCCAAGGAACCAAAGTTCTCTTATCGCCAAAAGACGAAACTGAGAGACTTGTAATTTTGTAATCAAACAACTTGTTGAACTTGACAAGTTGTAGCAGAGCGCAATTAAAATGCCTATATGATACAATGAACTTCGACCAGCATTCATAACCTGTTCTGCGAAATCGATATCAGGTATCAGGCTCCCAGAAAAGAGAACTTGGAGGATGAGTATAACGTCGATTGTATACTATAACGGATGGGAGAAGCAAGCGTGCGTTATACGAGAAGGGAGACAAGAGATTGTAAATGATAGCACACGACCCGATTGTAACGTCAGCACCAATTCTGCAACTGGAAAATTTCAAAGTTGACCTCAGAATCAGCGTTCCACCCAGTTTATAAAAGGAACTGTCGAGGTAGCCAGGAAGAATTCCTTTGCAGCCTCCGATCCGATGCCTTCACTGAGAGAAAAAGGTAGTAAACAATTACCAAAAATGTGTTATTTGTTTACTATACGTCGTGGTTGAATATGCGCCAAACATGACGAGCGATAAAAATTACCACGACGGTCTTGGTAAACATGATATGGCTGGGAGAACTGAAAGCCACGTTATACGTGAACGCTGGGTGTCGTGGTAAATTTTAATGCGATTTGCGGTGTGGTATATTGCTATATAGTCGAAGTCATAGTTATTATCAGTTGTTCTGTTTATAATAATTTTTTGAATGTTTGCAAAAACAATTGAGCACTGTAACTTCTTACAATTGTTGTTTAGTAAATTATTCTACATTATTTCGTACAAACCCCTATATACATTATGTGACATATTACCAGACGAAGTAATTTAAACAAACCAGTTATTTAGTTTGTTATTCTATTGAATTAAGAAAAAATATCCATGGATAAGTGTTAGGGATTGCTAAGGGTTCCAATTAAAATAACAGAATATATTATAAAAATGTACGGTTTATTTTCATTGAACAAATAACCCAAGATTATAATAAAAAAAATTAATCAGAGATTATCCAACAAAAGAAATTATATGCCAATTGACAAAAACAGCTTACCCATAGGAAGGCGAAGGTACTGCAAAGTGCTGGAACTGTGGATAAGACTGGTTTGGTATGGTAATTCTACACTCATGGACAAAAATATGGAATATTTTTGATTTTATTTATTTCTCGGGAAACTTTGTTACGAACAGCTGCGGCAGCATTTTATATTAGATACTGAGGCATCTAGTATAAGCCTGGCAATAACTAGCAAGTATCAGAAACTGTCATTGGGTTCTAAAAATCGAATTGAGTAAACTTCGTTTTCACACCTGACTTTTAACTTTTCCAAGTAGGTAAGTTTACTCGTCAACCTAGGTGTACAGAGGTAAAATTTAACATTTGTTGATTATTCTGTAGCATTACTGTCTTCGATAGCCAGCAGTTCGATGTTGCACTGAAGCTGAAGTAGCAAAGGTTGTAACTTTGTCAAATGTTGGTTGGAGACAAAGCCATATTGCAAGATTTGTTGGAATAACTCAGTCTGCGGTTTCAAAAATTTTAAACAGGCACAGACAAACTGGAAATTTCAAGAAGAGGCCTGGCCAAGGACGGAGACGGTGTACAACTCGCCGGGATGACAGATTTTTAATGTTGCAGTCACTACGAGATCGTACCTTAACATCAACTCATTTAAAAAACCAACTTTTAAATGCGAAGCAAGTTAATGTTAGCTCCAAAACAGTTCGGCGAAGGTTGAAGGAAGCATTCTATGCATATTCAACTAATTAAGTTTTTATTATTTGGTGTTTATTGAGGAGTTACTTGATGAACCGTTGTTATTAGATTACTCTTAAAATAGACAAAGATAACTTGATTCTTTAGTTTTCTATCTTCGTAATCTGTTATTATGAAAATTTAAAAATATTCCATATTTTTGTCCATGAGTGTATTAATTGATAGTTCTAATAATTGGTAATTCTAGTACCTAGTTCTAGCTGGTAATTCTGTTAACTGGTAGTTCTAGCCATAAATAAACAACACTCGTATGAATATTTACGCTCGCATTTAGATTTCAAAAGTGACGAACGAAATAGAAAGGTGAGAAATTAAAAATTATGAAAATAAGAAATCTATTTCAGAATTAACTATAGAAGATGCATACCTGGCCTGTGGAGGGCCAACTTTCGCGAGTCCGATGCCCGACTTCACGGGTGCTACATGTATACACGTTTAGAGAAAGAATCCCTAAAATGGGTATAAAAACTTAGTTACCTAATTCCTCAGGAACACTGCAAGACTGAATTTTCAATAGAACGTCCAAAATAATCCCCGATTCAATAGACTTTTTCATTTCGTTCTGTGTTCCTTAGTGCGCATGTGCTGACAATCAGCTGTTCTTAGATTTTCGGACGAGTGTCACTGTCAGCTGTCAGGCGTTATAAACTTCGTGTGGAATATTCGTAAGTAAATAGTAGAATACCAAATAAGGAGGGTGTTTGAAAGACGGAAAATTATTACAAATGTTAGTTCCCAGTGATATCCCTCGTAAAATTGTGAGGCTGAATCCCGAAGGCGTGCCTGGCTCTTACTTGAAAATTGAAATACGGGAATGTTAACCAAGATACTTCAATCATGTAGGTTTTTAATATAGCCGTGAAAATTAATCAATATTTTAAAAGAAAACGGAGAAAAAGGATCTAATATAGGTACAGGTGTTTATTTTTCTGAAATGTATGTATTTAGGTAACTACAAGTAATTCTTATTTTAAAGACCTAACAAATAATGCTATCCCAAAGGACTTGTACCTTGACGCAGTTCTAGTAATACTGGGACGGGTGGGATGGCTTGCGCGCTTCAATGATATAAAGAGCCGAACCATAGGTTTAACCATATTGGAGGGGTTTTTATTTGAGAAGCCAGACTAAATCAAGTCCCTGGAAGGGGGCAGCAGCTCTTTCAGTAATCATAGTGGCAGAGATCGTGAGGGTTGGTATGGCACTGTGATACACACTACTGCGATGTGGAAGGCAACGGAAAACCACCACATTATTTTATCCCTAGTACAGCGTACTTTAATTTATGATGATGGCACCTTCTGGAGTAAAATATTCCGGAGGTAAAATAGTCCCACATTCGGATCTCCGGGCGGGGACTGCTTCGGGGGGAGTCATCAGAAATGATAAGTGTAACATCTCACGAGTCGGAGCGTGGAATGTTAGAAGCATGAAACAAGTAGGGAAGTTAGAGAATTTGAAAATTGAGATGGATAGGTTAGCATTAGACGTAGTAGGTATCAGTGAAGTGCGATGGCCAGAAGCTGGAGACTTCTGGAGCGGAGATTTTAGAGTAATACACACAGGATCTGTAGGAGGAAATTCGGGAGTAGGAATTGTTATGCGGAAAAAAGTAGGACAGAGTGTAGAAAATTTCTTACAGCAAAGTGACAGGGTAGTTATGGTTAGGTTAGATTCGAAACCTGTAAAAACAGTAATAATACAGGTATATATGCCCACTTCTAACTACAGTGATGAGGCCGTAGAGGCAGTTTATAGTGATATTGAATATGTGCTAGATTTGGTGAGAGGGCACGAAAATTTAATAATTACAGGAGATTTCAATGCAGTCGTAGGCACAGGGCGAGAGGGCGGAATAGTTGGCCCCTTTGGATTAGGCAATAGGAACGATAGGGGAGTTAGACTGATAGAGTTCTGCGATAAACATAACTTAACGGTCGCGAACACTCTATTTCACCATCATGTTAGGAGATGCTATACGTGGAAGATGCCAGGAGACTTAGGGAGATATCAAATAGATTACATTCTCGTTAGGCAAAGATTTAGAAATCAAGTTAGGGATTGTAGAAGTTATCCAGGAGCAGATATAGATAGTGATCACAACATAGTCGTTATGAAAGCCAATCTTAAATTTAAGATTTTGAAAAAAAGAAGCGGAAGAAGGTATCTTGACCCAGAGAAACTAAAAGATGATGATATGCGCAATAAGTTCGAGAAAAAGACAAACGAAGCACTAAAGGGCACGGGTGGAAATATTGTTAGGGACATAGAGGCAGAATGGAATTGCATTAAAAATAGTTTAGTTTCCTCAGCTAGGGATATTTTGGGTCATAAACAGAATGAAAGTAGGAAACCCTGGATAACAAAACATATTGTGAGTCTAATAGAGGAAAGGCGAAAATATAAAAATAGGTTAGATGAAACAGGGAAACAAAGATATAAGGCGATCAAGTGGGAAATTATTCGGGAATGTAGGAAAGCGAAAGAGCAATGGATCGATAATAAATGCAAAGAAGTGGAAGATAAATTCGAAGTAGGAAAGACTGATGAAGCATATAAAATAATTAGGAGAAATTTTAGAGAAATTGGATCTAGTACCAAAAACATTAGAAATGAGGCAGGAGATATCCTAATCGAAAGCGGGGAGAAGGCAGATAGGTGGAAAGAATATTTAGGAAACTTATATGCGGGACAGGAAGTGCAAGATATATTAGAAAGTGAAAGCAGTGTAGAAGGGGATAACCTAGGGAGTCCTATAATGAGAGAAGAGTTTGAGCTAGCACTAAAAAGTTTAAGGAATAATAAAGCACCAGGTATAGATGGCTTGCAGGCAGAAATCTTAAAGTGCGCAGGTCAAGAGGTAATAGATCGTTTATTTAAATTAGTTAGTCGCATATACCTGACAGGCGAGATTCCAGAGGATTACAAACTGAACATCATGGTAGCTTTGCCAAAAAGGAAAGGCGCGGATAGATGCGAAAATTTTAGAACTATCAGTTTAACTTCCCATGCGTCAAAAATTTTAACTAGAATTGTGCAAAGAAGGATGGAGAAAAAGGCGGAAGAAATATTAGGAGAAGAGCAGTTCGGATTTAGACGAAATAGAGGAACGCGCGAGGCCATTCTAGCTTTACGAGTAATTATAGAAAAAACGATAGAAAAGAGAAAGAGCGTATATATAGGATTTGTAGATTTAGAAAAAGCCTTCGACAACGTAAAATGGGGGAAGATGTTCGAAGTGCTGAGAAAGGTAGGGATGAAATACAGGGACAGAAGAATCATACATAATCTCTACAAAGAGCAAAAGGCAGTTATAGAATGTGAGCAGGAACGAAGGGAAGTAGATATCCGGAAGGGAGTGAGACAGGGATGTGCATTGTCACCTCTAGTTTTCAACTTATATATCGAAGATGCGATTAATATTGTTAAGGAAAGAACAGCCTCAGGGATTAATGTACAGGGTCAAACTGTTAACATGCTCAGATTTGCGGATGATATAGCAGTGTTAGCATCTAGCAAAGAAGAATTAGGAGCGGCTTTGAATGAAATGGAAGCAGTTTTGACACAGGGCTACGGCATGAAAATCAATAAAAAGAAAACTAAAATTTTGGTATGTAGATGGAGTGAAAATAGAACTAAAATTGAAATACAAATAGGAAATGAGAAGATAGAGGAGGTCGCGGATTTCTGCTACTTAGGAAGTAAAATAACCCAAGACGGTAGGAGCACTAAAGATATAAAACAAAGAATGGCGCAGGGACGAGTTGCGTTTAACAAAAAGAAACAACTGTTATGTTCGAGAACGGTTAATATAGAGACTAGGAAGAGACTCTTAAAGTCGTATGTATGGAGTACGGCATTATACGGGTGCGAAACTTGGACAATAGGAGAAGCGGATAGAAAAAGAGTAGAAGCGTTTGAACTGTGGTGAATGATGATACCGTGGATAGATAAGGTTAGCAATAGGGAAGTATTAGAAAGAGTTGGGGAAAGGCGAAAGGTATGGAAAACAATAAAGAGTAGGAGAGATAGGATGGTAGGACACCTTCTAAGACACGAAGGAATAGTTCGCGACATACTAGAGTCAGAGATAGGAATAAAAAGAGGTAGGGGTAGGCCTAGATTAGACTACTGCTCTCAAATAGTTAGGGATGTAGGATGTTCTACTTTTAGGGAAATGCGTAGGTTAGCTCAGGATAGAAAAGAATGGAGGTACGCGTCCAACCAGTCTTCGGACTGAGAACCTTATGATGAGCTTAGATTTGTAGCTTCTATCACCTCAAAGACTGGACATTTTAAAAGCAACATACAGTTTCTTCCTCGGTTTCATCAGAAGAAGAGAAAAACTATCTACTTCAAGCGAATGCGAATCCGAATGTATGCCGATTTAGCGACAAATGCAGATGCAGACTATTTTACAGATGAATGAATAAAGTTGAATATATATTATATTACCCTTTATTTTATTGATTTTTAAGAAATTCAAATGAATTTTTAGAATGTTTAAACCAATGCATTTTAACCTTTAGTTTATTTAGACATTGGTTTTCTAAACCATTAGTTTTTACTTACTGAGCTGATACTATAAATATCTATCAAAATGCCCAATTAGGGTAAATATACCTCAGAAGCATACTCAGGGCAACTATTTACCCCTAAAAATAAATATCCAAGGTATTTTACATTACTAAGTGAAACTTTCTGATGTTATTAGGAGCTAGTCGTTTGACAGATAGCGTCCAGAGTTGTTTTTCAGTTTGTCTAGTTTCCAAATACATGAAGCACTCACCGTTTCGTTTTAATATTTTTCATTTCAGCGCTGGAATAGTCCAAATTGGATAAATAATAATTGTCAATCATTTCACTACTAACTACTGGTAAATTGTCTGAATCGGCTTTAACGAAACCCTGCTCTAGTTTCTGCACACAAATATACTAATTGACACAATAAATAGAAATATAAACACATAAATAAACGACAGAGAACTATTTATACACCCAATACAAATAAAAATAATAAACTTCCAAATGTCAAATTCTGATTATTCGTAACATTATTGCTCCCTACTTTACCGACTTAAACTTCACGTAACTTTAGCCTTCTGGGTATCAAAACATCAATTCAGATGACCAATCACAAGCGCTTCTAAGCTAATGACGTAATGGGGGGCAGCACGTGTCTCTGTTTAATTCTCCGAAGGCGCGCTTCGAGCTAAAATCGCCATTGTTTAAATTTTGGGCTATTAGGGAGTAAATAAATGTAACCCAGAGGGCCATTAAACACCTAGTTACTTATTTCTATCAAAATTGTATCGATTTTCTATTTAGTGCAACGACCCCAAAATATGTGATTCATATCGAAAATATGTAGGTAGTAGTATTTTCAGTCACACTTTCGAATTGGCATCAAAACTGATACCTACCGCAAAAATGCTATGATGGCTGGAAATGTTTTCTTTCTGAATTACCTAATAGGGGCTATATATATACGAGTAAGATATTATCCAACATTGATTTTTAGTTTAAAAAAGTTGTTCAACTTTAAATTATTAAATTGTCCTTGTGCCATTTCAAAAACTTGTAATTTCAATGTGAAAATATTTTTTTGTTTTCGAATTAGAGACTTTTGGATACTTAGGTGTTGATTTTAGAGTTCGAAAAGTTATATATAAACATTTCATGGGGTTTTGAAACTTTATAATTTAGTCCTTATTTATTTTCGGCTTTTCTAATGCTGCAGAAATTACTCCTGGGTGCAGGATATTTAATTTTCAAAATTCCTACATGGCTCAAAATTTTCAAAAAAGAATGTCAGTAGCTGAAACTATTCAGTCTAAACAAAAACTACGTTTTTCAATCTTGTAATGAATTCGGTTGCTGAGTCCAAAAATGCAGTGATCTACAAGTTGTTCCATTTAATAAATTAAAGTTGGGTGAGGTATAAAAGAAATGGGATACCCTGTATAAGCGAACATAATTTTAAAGTATGAAGAACTAAAATTAAAGAGATACCTCTGTAAATTCTGCCTATAGTAAAGACGCAAAACTCCTGGGTCACATTTCGTGCTGCAGAAAAAAAATTGTACTTGCGTTGAAGAGCTTATGCCATCTTTTTAAACACACATACAAAAATGCATCGTTTTAATATATTGGTAGGTATGTCTTTTTGTAGGTATCTATTTAAAATAAGTGTTGTGATGAGACACGAATTTCAAATTAATCATCCATTTTGGAAGCATTTTACATTTTACACGACTTTAACCAAGGTGAATTAATGAAATACTATAATAAATATTGTTATTGGTAGTACGCAAAGTATTTTATTAATGCATTATGAATTTCTACCAAAAAGTTAGCCAAGAAAATATTAACTACATTTAACCAAGGTATACAAAGAATGCCTCTATTTATTTTCTAAAATGAAATTGGGAATTCTGTGGATTCCCAAACATCACATACAGCTGGAAAAAAGTCCACCAAACGTAGGATCATAAAATAACGCAACAAACTCCGTAGCAAATTCGTTTCCAGGAATTTTTAAAACCCAATACTTTCTACTTCTTTATAATATAAGTGCTGCTTCCTCAACATTTCCTGAATATATTCTCGTTTTTATCACCCGACGTCATATTTTCTGGACCAAGTGTGCTCGACAAGGGTATTTTTGATCCATATCTCTCACAGCCATAAAAATGCTAAACGGCTTCGGGTCTGCATATACAAGCTTATTAGGAATTTATTATGAATATTCCCTTTATTTATGATTGGTAGAAACGCATTAACAAAATTCTTGGGAATAATGCGGAATTAGATGTTTACGAAAGTTGAGTGGAAAATACCGACAGCAAAATAATGGTTACTTAATGAGATACGCCTGGGGAATAACTTCTTATTTTTGTTACTAAAGTAATAAAGCGTAAACATGAAAGGAATCGATGTTTTCACTGAAAATATAAATGATAAAGTAAAGTAAATTTTTGATGTTAATTGTGTTGTTGAAATTATCACAAAGAAGGTTTAAGTGTTTAGAATAAAATAAAAGTTCGGCCCGAACTTGCTCCAACAACTACTCCCCGGGCAAATACCCTGACAGGCATTGAACTACAGAGCAAGTCCTAACCCAGGCGAACTGAAGCGTGAGTGAACCGAAGGCATGTGGCATACAAGACTCAGCAGTTATAATAGCATGTAATAGAAAGAGCTGGAACGAGCAGTTTCCCCATTGCCCCATAACAACTGGCTTCCAAAATTCAAAAGCACTGCGCGAGAACGTCATAGCTATACTTCTTTAAGCTATAGTCTGGTCTAACCAAGTAGACTTTCTAGACTGGCAATTAATACAACTTTCAAATAAATTAATATTTACTTATTTATATTGTCAAGGACATTGTAAATAATATAAATAAAGAGCATTTTATAATTTTTATAATAATGACGAGTAAATAAATACACTGCCGGAAACCGGACACATGTTTTTATTTTTATTTTGAAGCCCTACAATATTTTTATGTTACTTAACCTACGCAAATAATTAACGATTGCCCTACTAGTGAGGAAAAAGAAAGTTTTAGCTGAATATTGCACCTTTCGTAAGCCTAAACAGCCAAATCAGCATTTTGACTCTTCATGCATCTTTATTGAAACATCAAAATCTTTTACCTTATTGGGTTGCTCTCTATTTTCTATTGGTTTTTTGGTGAAATTTCATTTGTAAATGTCAACTTTTAACATTTTCCATACAATGCACCCCGAAATTTGTTCACAAATTGTTGCTTTAAGCCACGATGGTCGAAGAGTGCGGTATATTGCTCAAGTGCTGAATATACCCGGTAACACAGTGCAAAATGTACTCTTGCGATTTCGTGAAACTCATGGGTTTGTAAAGAAGGTCAGATCTGGTCGTCCACGGACTGCGAACCATCAAGATGTCCGTTTTCTCCATGTTGCTGCGCTGCCCGATCGAGCATTGCCATCACCTATTCTTGCTGGACGGTTAGCCGAAGTTCGAGGAGTGGCAGTTTCAGCCAGAACAGTTCGGAAAAGGCTAAACGAATATGTTTTGACTTCAAGAAAGCCAGCTACGGGTCCCCTGTAGACCGTAGAACATCGCAGAGCATGACTTGCATTTGCGCGGCAATACGTAAATTGGGACGAACATCAATGAAGGAACGTGCTCTTCTCGGACGAGTCAAGATTTAGTGTCAGGTCACCAGATGGATGTGAAAAGGTGTGGCGAAGACCAGGGGAGCGGTACAGTCAATGTTGTATATCTCCCAGGGTCCAGTTTCAATGGTGGTAGCATTACGGTGTGGGCCGGAATATCTCTGAGGGCTCACACAGAATTGATTTTCATTTAGAATGGAACAATGACTGCACACCGATACATTGTTGAGTGCCTGGAACCACATGTCACACCATATATGCCATTTATAGCGGACAATTTTGTGTTTATGGATGACAACGCCCACCCACACACAGCAAGAATTGTTACCGAGTACCGTGAAGAGGTTGGTATTGGATGTCTCCCATGGTCAGCCAATAGTCCAGACCTGAATTCCATTGAACATCTGTGGGATCAGCTTGGGAAAAGGATTAGACGTCGCCAACCCCTACCAGAAACATTAAATGGCGCTTCAAGAAGAATGTGAACAAATACCCCAAGAATCTATTGATAGCCTCATTTAGGGCATGCCACAACGTTTAAGGGAAGTAATAAGAGTTCGTGGTGGCAACAGCCATTATTAATTTGGTTCTAGATACTAGTGTGCTTTTCCTTTTAATATTTTTTTGTTTGTCCTTTCAAGTTCTTAAGTAACAGGTTGATCTCTAAAAAATACTTTTGTTAGGTTTTTGTTGACGAATCATTTTGTTTCTTGTTTTTTATTTATTGAATTTTATTTTATTTATGAAAAGACTATAGTTAAATATCATTTCAAACCGGCTGTTGTTTTTTATTTACTAAAATAGTAATTCTGAGAGTGTCCGGTTTTTTTTGTCCGGCAGTGTATTTCAAATCCTAAGAAAATATTTCTCTAGCTTGTCTATGAACAGTCGCTACTCTCAATGCCACCACTGCCTGTTACACGATTTAGCTAACAAAAAAGTATGGGTATATCGGACCATTCAATAATTATTGCAAATTAAATCAGTGACACACGTTCACACTTCGTAATGGTGAACAGTAGAAGCGAGCGGAACGTAATGAACCCCACGTAGCGAGCGATGAAACTCTTGTTTTAACTTGTGCTGTCTTTTTAAGATAGTGTCAGTTGTTACATTCTTTTGGCTCTCCAAGATAACGTGGTCACAATATATGTGCTTATTGTAGTTTACTCCTTAAGAATCTATTTTCAGTTATAGCCCGCGGTACGGAAATTTTATGAGTAGTAAAATCAAGTGTTACATTTCGCGTTAACTAAAAGTAACGCGTTACGTTACCTGTAACATTGAAATTATGTACATATCTATGGATACGGCTGTTTATGTCTGACTGCATAGAGCATGAAAATAGTGAAAACAGAGTGGCATAGAGTAGATATGACAGTTGGCGTTGTAAAGTCAGCATTTGCAGTGTTTGTTCGTTCCTAAATTTGTTGAATCTTTTGATTTAATATGGAAAAACCTAATATTAAATACTCCAAATATTGCTTAGTGCCGAAATGTGAATCAACGCCTATTCGAACACCAGGAAAAGTATTTATTTCATTGCCAGTGGGATCGACGTTTAGCAGATTGTCACTTAATTACTGAATTTATAAACAATTTATATTTGATATAGTTGGATTATTTTATTCATACTTTTCCGACTTCAATAAAGCAGATGCCTGCAAGAACATGTAATAAACTTTTAATTCAATTCCGAACAGAGAAATGTAACGAAAAATAGAACATTCTACCTATTATTTCTTCAAAATGCTATCCATCTTTCCTCATCAAAAAGAGATTTTGTACTGAAAATAAAGAAATATTTAATATTGGCTGCACGAAAATGAAACCGTACTCCAGCTGTTGTAAAATTACGTACGTCGCGTCGGAAAAACCTGCAGAAAATTCAAACCACATTTGGAATCTGGGTCAACATAGGACCGACTTTAATATTGTAAAATGAAGGAAATAATTTTTCTCAATTACTACTTCTAAATTTTCCGATCCTCTTCAGCGGAGCAGTCTCATAAATTACCCATAGCGTTACCCCATAATAATATCATGTAAAAGGTCCTGTCATTTGTTGGAAAGTAATATTGAAACTGATCATTTTGTGTCGTAGAGATAGCCGCTTTTCCACTGACTTGCAACTTTCTGAAGTAATAGATCATATATAGTATGCCGCCGACTACAGTTACCTCTGGATAAAATTGCAGTCGGCAATCATATATTCCCTTTTCGCTTGAATTGTGTACTTCATGAACTATAAATAATATTTCCTTTGGAGTCTTAAGTCTACAGTCAGCAGTCTTACGGAATTCACGTACTTTATCATATGCATAAAAACTTTCCGAGTTCTATAAAAAACATTGTATTGGAAGTCTTCTTGGTATTAGTATTAAGTATGTAATTGAAATTGGTCAGTGGTCTTGGAAAAACAAGCCTGCAGAAAAACTTTCCAGTCATGTGTATTAATTAGAATAAAAATAAGAGGCACAAAATTATCCACACTTTACTCCACGCTTAAAAATATATATGAGAAATTCACCTTACCCTACCTGTGTCCCACGGGTCATTTAAACTAATTATGTACGTTTAAGGTGGACTATGCCACGTAGATAATAGTTATCCATATCTAACCATTAATAAGAACAAGACTTCTATAGCGGAAACGAACTCCTGAAGATGCTGACGTCGTCAGCGAAACACGTGTCGAGTTTAATTACTGTGTCACTGTCTTTTGGAGTGTGGGGTTAACTTATTAAAAATCCACAGCGTAACAAAAAAGAGTAAAATAATATTTAACTCATGTGTCACCCGGGATGATCACACTGTATCTCTCTCCCAACAACCAACTTTCCCAACTTACGCAAAATTAACTGGTGATGTTTCAATTACCATAATATTAAAAGCGAACTGGCACAACACTTGAAATACGGGTGGGGATATCGGTCGCTCGGTCTCTTTTCAACTGGCAGGGATCGTATGGGTGAGGTCGTGCACTCGATCAGGTGTTTCTTTAACGCAAATAAGAAATTGCATCGGCATCATTTCGATGGACGCTTGGATCTGCTCAGCGCTGTTCGCAGCCGTAGTTCAACCTGGGGTTCAACGTCGCACCCGTAGGTAGAATGGTTTTTGCCGCATTAATTAATTAATTATTTAAGAATATTCTATGGGAATATTTTGTGGTGCACCTGGGATGCACATACGTTTTAAATATAATTACTACACCGATTCACCACTACCTAAAAGTCGTGGAGCGTAGCCCACGGGTTCATCTAGTGCTTATGAAATGAAAAGAATAAATTGGTAATACGACACAGAAACAGCCGATGAATTTTCTCACGAGGAGTCGGCGTAAGAAAAAAATTCAGGTGTTAAAAACTCATCGCTCAACATTTTATTGAAAACATACATTTAAGAATATTAAAATTTAAGTAATCAATCTGCGAACTCTTTCTGTTCCTCCTTTCCCAATTCGTTATTTACATTACAGAAAACATTAAATTTTATATACAGGGTGATTCAGAACGGGCGTGCCAACTTAAAATAGGTGCTAGAGGAACACCAAATAAGGCGAAAAGTTTATATGAACATTATGTTCTAAAGTGACTGCTAACAAAGATACAGGGTGTAAAAGTTTTAATATTTTTTTAATATCGTAATGTAATAATTGATGTGTTTTCTCGTTCTTCTCGTTAGTTTTGTTAGTCTTATTCTTAATAAACATTTTTTTTTCAATTTTCACTTTCCTTGCATATCGCTGAAGCCATTATTGCATTATGGAAAATTTCAGTGCATGCGTGCACGATTTCATAAAAAGCTATTTCATTCAAAAACTAAGCATTTTACGAAAAATTTGGAAGATGCCAATTTCTTCCAAAATTGAACGTAGATTTCAAATACATTAATATGACCTGCATTCGCCAGTGGCGTAACATTGGATTGTGGAAATAAATAAACGGCCTACCCCGTAGCAACGCTACTGTTGGGGCTGGCAGAGCAATTTTTTTTTGGAAAATTAGAACTTGACAAATGAAAACGACACCTTAAATTTCAACTCAATAACTTTCCTAGTTATCTACTAAGATAATTCAGTAGTCACTTTAGAACATATGTTCATATATTCTTTTCGTCTTATTTTGAGTTCCTCTAGCACCTATTTTAATTTGGCACGCCCGTTCTGAATCACACTGTATATTTATATGTAACTCACCGGTAGTCGAAAAGATAATGCATCGGTCTACTCTCGGGTAGCGTAATGATCGACAAGTCATTTTATTTATAAGTAATTATTTAATTGATTTTTTGTTGACGGTTTCTAGAAACAGTAAAATATTTAATATTGTTCGTATCAGCCAATCATGTCATTATTATAATGAGAATATGGTCTTCGGATTATTCCCGAAAACAGTGTCTGCAGCTAACTTTTTGTTCTTGATTGACAAATATCAATTAAATATTGTGTCAAATATAGTAGTTTGTAAACTGATAAAATGTATGAAAATCAGAAATTTGCCTCCCGGAAATGTAGTTTTTGTGGTTTCATCAAAAGTTTGGGTCTAAAATAATCCTCTCAAATATGACTGAAGAGTTCGATAAACAGAAAATAATTATCCAGTTTTGCTTCTCAAACTCGTTGCCATTCGGTAATACCCTCTACAGGTCCGTGAGCTGCGTGACTATTTGACTGGCAACGAGTTTTCGAAAAACTTTCACTCTTCTGTGATATTACTACTGAGAATTATATTTATAGTTCTACGAATGTAACGTGTCGATTAGAGGGTCGTGGGAAAACATAAAACTAAGACAATGAAAATGAAAATGAACTGCAGTACACTCGAAAAAGTTCAGAAAAATGATAACGTTGTAAGTTGTATTTAAACTTTCCGAGCTGTTGTATGTAAGTATAATGCCGTAACATCAGCAGTGCAATAGGTACATATTATTAATATTTTCTAATGTATCATGTAAAAATTGGCAAACAATACCCTGTTTATAAAAATTATAAGAATCTGTATCGCGTCTTTCATTTGGCTTTATAACGGATTAGAGCGTAATTGAAACAGGTCCTCTAGAATTAAAAGATAATCTAATTAAGAAATGGAAATTATTTAGTGTGGAACGGTGAAGAGTGTTTTAAAGCCAGGTTGCCAGATACATTTCCCGGGAGTTTTAATTTCGAGTAATTAAGAAGAATGGCATCAGAACACGGTAATAATATTAAATCTTCGTCAGTGATTATAAATAGTGTATACGTACAGAATTTGCATAAAACAGGAGAGAACAAGACATAATTTATTCCTCTGCTAATTCATTATTTAATTCTACATCTAAAGAAATAATGGCCCAGATTTAGTAGCAGCAGAATCTCTAATGCGTGTAATTGGAATGCATATTTTAAAAGTTTTTGCTATTTCAGCACACAACAAGAAAATTGTAGCGCAAGAAATGGCTCTAAAGTCTAAACTGTAAAACGGTAGCGTACGAGACAAACTTAGAATTTATAAAATTACAAGAAATTAATGAGCATTAGTGACATCCACTGCGCAGCATTTTAGCAAACTTGTTTGACGGCTATTAGAGTTGAGTATACTTTGGGAATAAATGGCCGTGTGACGTTAGCTGGATATTTTCAGCACAAACAAAATAATTTTGCCAGTTCGTTAATCGTTAATGTTCATTTGTGCCACAAGAAATTTTTTCGCCGGACGAAAAACTCAAAAATTATGACTTGACAAAAATCTACGGCTAACTTCATGCACTTTTTCAAAGCATAAATATGCCCGATTACTTGATTCTTTAGTGCTTCGTTAGTGCTCACTTGTACCGCGAGAAATTTTTCGGCCGGAACAAAAACTTAAAAATTATGACCTGTGGAAAACCCCTGCCGCTAACTTCACGTGCTTTTTCAAAGCACAAATATTTCAAATCGCTTAATCCGTTAGGACTTCGCTAGTACTCATTTGTACTGGAAGAAATTTCTTCGTTACTTAAATAAAAAAAAATTAGGATTTCACAAAAACCTGCGGCTAACTTCACGTACTTTTTCAAAGCACAAATATTTCATACCGCATAATCCGTTACTGCTTCATTAGTGCTCATTTGTGTCGAAAGAAATTTTTTAACTAAATGAAAAGTTAAAAAATTAGGACTTGACACAAGCCCGCGGCTGACTTCATGCACTTTCTCAAGACAACTTGATTCGTTAGTGCTTCGAAGCACTAACGAACTGGCAAGATTATTTTATTTATGCTGAGAATATACGGCTAACTTCACGCGAATAAATCTATTTATGTAGGGGGTTATTGAGAAGACGGACACTAAATCAAGTCCCCGAAAGAGGGCTCTTTGAGTAATCAGAGTGGCAGAGACTGCGGGGGGTCGGTATGGTGCTGTGATACGCAATCTGCGATGTGGAAGGCAACGGTAAACCACCACATTATTTTTTCTCTGGAACAGCGTACTAAAACTATGATGAAGGCACATTCTGGAGTAAAATATTCCGGAGGTAAAGTAGTTCCACATTTGGATCTCCGGGCGGGGATTGCTTCGGGTGGGAGTAATCAGCAGTCCGAGCGTGGAATGTTAGATTAGAACCATGAAACAAGTATAGGAAAGTTAGAAAATTTGAAAATTGAGATGGAGAGGTTAGCGTTAAACATAGTAGGTATCAGTGAGGTACGATGGTCAGAAACTGCAGACTTTTGAAGTGGAGATTTTAGAGTAATACACGCAGGGTCCGTAGGAGGAAATTCGGGAGTAGGAATTGCTATGAAGAAGAAAATAGGGCAGAGTGAAGAAAATCTATTACAGAAAATTGACTGGTTGGTTAGGTTAGATTCGAAACCTGTAAAGACGGTAATACAGGTACCTATATAATGTCCGCATCTAATTATAGCGATGTAGAGGCAGTTTATAGCGATATCGAATATGTGTCAGATTTTGGAAAGGGGCACGAAAATTTAATAATTGTAGGACATTTTAATGCAGTTGTAGGTACAGGGAGAAGATGGAATAATCGGTCCCTTTTGATTAGGTAATAGGATCGGTAGGTTTTTCCCGATAAACATAACCTAACCGTCGCCAACACTATATTTCAACATCACGTTACGAGACGTTATACATGGAAGATGCCAGGAGGCCTAGGGAGATACCAAATAGATTACATTCTTGTTAGGCAAAGATTTAGAAATCAAGTTTGGGACTGCAGAAGCTATCCAGGAGCAGTTGCAGATATAGATAGTGATCACAACATAGTGGTTATGAGGGCTAATCTTAAATTTAAGATTTCTAAAAACTAAACGGTAGGAGAAACTAAGAGACTATCATTCGCGCAATGAGTCCGAGAAAAAGACGAATGAAGTACTAAAGGGCGCGGATGAAAATACTGTTAGGGACCTAGAGGGAAAATGGAATTGCATTAAAATTAGTTTAGATTCTGCAGCTAGAGATATTTTGGGTCATAAACATAATGAAAGTAGAAAATTCTGGATAACAAAGAACCTTGTGACTCGAAGAATAAGAAGAAGAAGCTGTCTACAAAGAGCAAGCAGCAGTTATAGAATTTGAGCAGGAATGAAAAGTAGATTTCCCGAAGAGAGTGTGACATGAGTGATGTTGTGTTGTGACCTCTTTTTCAACTTATATGTCGAAGATGCGATTTCAATATTGTTAAGGATAGAACAGCCTTGGAGATTAATACAGGGCCAAACTATTAACGTGCTCAAATTCGCGGGTGATGTAGCAGTGTTAGCATCCAGCAAAGACGAATTAGGAATGGCTCTGAATGAAATGGAAGCAGTTTAGAATTCAGGACTACGGCATGAAAATCAATAAAAAGAAAACCAAATTTTTGGTGTGTAGGGGGCGTGAAGACAGAACTAGAACTAAAATACAAATAGAAAATGAGAAAATGGAGAAAGCCGCAGATTTCTGCTGTTTAGGAAGTCAAATAGCTTGCGATGGTAGAAGCACTAGAGATATAAAACAAAGCCCATGGCCAAGTTGCGTTTAACAAAAAGAAAAAATTGGTGTCCCTACTCTTCGGCAACATGCCACACGGAAGTCCCGTGGTATTTTTATTCATTATATTTTGTTGGCTTTATAGCATTCTTACTAATCCTTTTCCCAAATGACAATAATTTTTAGCGACGTTAACGTTTTCTACTCTACTCATGAAGCAATATTATTATGCTTATTGATCAGTGCGAAGCCTTTAATTACGACCTAAATTTATTAAGGCAAACGTTCGTTCCACGTATTTATCAATATTAAATACTCAAAGCTGTCACGCAAACGGGATTTGTGTCATATTTTATGCAAGAAGCTTTCAGTATTGATAAATTTCTGTAATTACTGTTCCCATTGCCCCAGAAATCCATGCTGAATCAGCTTACAGTTTATTTCTTGTTTTTCTCCAGAACATGACTGTAAAATATTAGTTTCCCGTTGTGTTATAGGAAATATGGCATTTTTGCTGTTTAAAATTACGAAAAAGCTTGTTTGCCAACCCTTGTTTGTTTCATCGGATGACTATCTAAATCAACCTGAAAGAAATCCCGTTAAATTCCTAAATTATTATGTTGGGTCACTTGTCTGTCAGGAGTAGTTTCTTTTAGTACTGCTAATGTCTTTCCTTCTTGTGATATCTTCAGTAAATGTCTTAGCAGTTTTGTTCCTTTCTCTGCCGCAAACGTTCGATGCAAAAATGATAAAGAAAACGCTAGTTCAACGCTTTTTGAATATTATGTAACATTTTCGGAGGGGTTAAGGGGATATCTTGTCAAATTCTTTACATTAACACCTGAAGATAGGATGTTTTAATTGAAACTGCAGTAAAGATGGCAATGGCAACCTTTTTGTACATTTGTGATAGTGAAAATAAGAATAGAGTGGTATAAAAATGAGCGATGCCCGGATATTGAATTTTCTATCCTAGTGTGATTAATGTTGATGTCACAAGTAACGTCAGTGCTACGTCACTTTAAGTATATATTGGGGATTTTCTCCGTGCGGAGTTCATTCTAGCTTGAGAGCTGACCGAGTGCACTTCGATTCTTTTGGAGTGGTGAGCAGAGAATACCTGACCTATATTATTGTTATTGTCACTATCATTGTTTCACATCATCATTATTGTTGTTATTATTATTATCATATATATAATTAATTATTATTATTATTATTATTTTTTTTTTTTTCATTAATGTTATTGCTATTTTTATTATTTTATAGGTTTTCCCTGCTACTGAAGATGGCAGCTTAGCTGCCGAAATGCGTAATTTTATGTGGTTAGGGGTACGATTGATTCTTGAATTGATTAACACCTCAATATCTTCATTTCTGTTAAAATAAATTTTAGTTTTTAAATAACCCCAGAGGAAATAATCCAAAGGGGTTAAATTTGCCGGTTATTCAATAGGTCCCAGTCTACCAATTCACCGATTAGGAAATATTTGGTCGAGATCTGAACGTGCATAATGAGGAGGCACCGTCTTGCTGTAACAAAATTCTGGGATCAGGTGCATCAGGATCTTCTGCATTAGGAAGCAGTACCGCTAAAGTTGGAATTAATTCAAATTGAAGGAAATCCAGGTACTGTTCACTCAGCGTTCCGACAAAGAAGTACGGTCCCATAATTCGATTAGCCACTACCCAGCCCACACGTTAACCTTTTGTGGATATTGTGTATTCACCCTCATCATTCAATGCGGATTTTCAACCGCCAAATAACGGCAATTTTGCTTATTTACGATAATATTTAAGCAAAATGTTTCAGAAAAGACAGTATTTATAATGAATTCAGAATTTGCATCGTAGAGTTCCACCATTGTCTCACAAAATTGCGCTTGTCGATCAAAATCATCATCGAACAACTCCTGGACCAAGTACACTTTGTAGGCGAGCAATTTTTCCTTATGAAGAAGTCTGGAAACTGCATTTTGAAGCCTTAAGATGTGAAGCGACTCCCACGAGTGTTGAATGTAAAATTTTTGCACCATTAACAAGGTATCCAATTGTCTGTTTTCACCTAAAACTGGTGGACGTCCGGCCTTAGGCTTATCTCGTATATGCCCAAGATCGCGAAAGGTTCTCAATTCGGCTTACCGTTGATTGCGATATTGGAGGACGGTTTTGGTGAGTTTCATTAAACAAAATACGAATTTCTTCACGCGTCCGACTTCTATCTCCAAACCCAATCATCATTAAAATTTCAGTTCTTTTGGCTTCAGTATATTTCATTTTTGCTCTCTTATGTCTTGAATCGTCGAACAAGTAACACACACTCCATTAAGTAATGTTTTTGACATTTAAGTACAAACAATTTGCAGTTGTTTTTACCATTCATCGCTAAAGCCGTATCAACGGCTGCTCGAATATTGGCACTTTCATTTGAATACATTTTGGTAAATATCGTCGTTATTTATCATCCAATTTGAAAAACTTTTATTTGTATTCAGCATAAAAAAGCTGTCAAATGAGATGTCAGAAGGGGTATTTTCTATTAATTTTTAAAGTTAGGGTGGTAGCATCCGTAAATGATAGTTCAAAAATAAAAATCGAAGTGTCCGAGCATTAATCTGTTTGAAATACTTTTCTCACCGGTTGTATAGAATTTATCCGTTACTTTCGGGATGTACTTAACTGCCTTAATTTTGTTGTAATAGTGCTTATACACGGCAGATCGTCCAACCGTGGATGGGTTAAGGCTTAAAAAGAAAAAGAGAAAGTGTTTTTTGTGAATGTTTTCCGCAACGTTTCGTGTAAAATTTCAATTTAGTCAAATAAAGAAATTACAGTTGACGCAGCCTTATCGTCGAAGTTAAAACACGGAGATACCAATCCGTCAACATCAGTTTTTCTCCAAAGACTTGGAGAGTGGAACCAGTCTTCGTATGCAACAGCTGATTCTGTTGTGAAGCCAACACGGTTTTAGGCCAGCGGGTCGTGGGTAGCGTTGTTTGTTATTATATTCCTCAAACACATTGGCGTACTGTTTTAGGGATCAATTAGTTAAAAAAATAATGAAAAATAGATAGTTATTGTTATACAAAAAGATCAGCTTTTGAAATGTGGTGCTACAGGCGCATGATGGAAGATACCTTGGATATATAAGGTTAGGTCAGGGAGGTATTAGAAAGGGTTCGGGAAAAGCGAATGGTATGGAGGACAATAAAGAATAGGAGGTATAAGATGGTAGGAATAAAAGGGGTATGGGTAGGCCCAGATTAGACTACTGCTCAAATAGTCGGGGATATAGGTTGTTCTACTTTTAGGGAAATGCGTAAGATAAGAGAGGATGGAGGTACCTGTCCAATCAGTCTTCGGACTGAGAACTTTATGATGACGATTTGAAAGTAACCTCTTTGGTTAATTCAATTTTACGTTTTTCCATTCAAATTCTGAGTTCTGTAAATTTCATATATTTTCACATCGATTTAATTTTCTTATTATTTTTTCCATTCTGAATGTTCCAGAATTTGGCCCTACTGTAGGTGTAAAATAAGAGTACAAAATAAATTTAGGTGCATTCATTGAGAGATATCTATATTATTCTTAAGATAAATTATTAATGGAAGTTATTCTGAAGGAACCTAGTTTGTAACTGACAATGTAATAAAATAGGCTGGAAACATTAACGAAGTGTCAGTCTTAGTTTCGATGAAATATACATCACGTTGCAGCATTAACGAGTAATTTGCTTCGCGGTATATTATTAAATCAGCAGAGGCAATTAGGTATATTAACGAAGCCGTTATTGTATCACCTTGAACGTTACACTTCAAGTTTAATGCAATTATTAGGGTGCTATATTAAACCCTGCTGCCACAAGTTCGGAGATATTTTAACAATATTTTGTTAAGTTCGTTAAGCTAAAGTGGATTTTTCCTTGCTTCTAAATTTATTACCATGGAACTTCATAACCTTTTAACGATTATTTGAATTTCGGATTAATCAAGTTACCATTAATTTAATGTGGTTTTAAAAAAATCGTAGTAAGTTATTGCCAGCTGAATGGAAATAAATTAGTCCGTACAATTTATCCATTTTAGACAAGCACATCTGCAGCAACTATAAAGCAAAAAAATTGAAAATAAATAAACATTATTGGTTCACCATTTTCTGTTGGTCCGGAGAAACAGATTAACCAGCTGAAGAAGAAAGGGTTGGGAGACTAAAAAGTAGCTAGCTAATATAATTCAGTTTGTAGGGAAATGGATATTGGTGTTTGATAAATATGGTGCTAATTGTTTTAGTTGGGTAGCTAAATAGAAATCAATTTTTTTGTTTACTATTTTTGCATTTCCTTCTCATAATCATATACCACAACGAGAAAAATGAAAAAAACCTGGTGGAATGTAACGAAAATCGAGTAAGAATTTTGAAGTTGCACGAAAATGCCGATCTTAAAATACATATAATTTTAACAAGACTAAAGCAGACATTGTGGAGATACAGGGTTACAATCATAGAAATCCATGAAACTTAAATTAATAACAGCTAATTACAAAAAGAGTAGCAAAACTGCACCCCGATTTGTGTGTCACTATAGAGATATGTACTTACCTTAGAACAGAACACCACATAAATACTGCCTAACTACAAGGTCATTGAAACATCTGAAAGAGAATGATTCAGATTGCAATACATCTGAGTATGTCCAAAAACAATAGATCGTCGACTGTTTTTCACTAACTTTCATGAACTCTAAGATCTTCGAGAATAAGTTTCTATTTAGATATCATAGTAAATGGTTTTGTTTGAAAATGTTTCCAAACAAACTAATTGGAACTTTGGCATCTACTTATAGGAAGGAGTTCATATAGCAGCTAAAATATGATTACATCTAAACTCCCAGAATGCCGGAATCTCCGTTAAACATAAAATAAGTAATTGTTACCTCTAGCGGAGGAATGGCGCTGCGATAAGGATGAGTATCAAGGGAAACTGAAAGCTGTAAAAGATAAAGTTGTTATTGCTAGGAGGATGTCAGTGACCGTTTCCTACGCGAGATATGCTTGCACAACATAAGTATTAAATTGTAGTTGTTGTTTCTTCTCAATTTGCCTTTATTTTGAATTCCTGATATACTTGTTGAAAGAGACCTTCATTTCTCCTATGAAAATCCCTTTTCGTTTTTAATCACTTATCAGTGTATTTTTGAAAAACGTAGAAAACTTACATTTGATATTCTTAAGATAATCCTTCCAGTTTATATTCTAAGTTGTTTAAGAATTTAATAATCTACCTGTTGAGAAATTGTTTAAAAGTTAAAATTTTCCAATTTTCTTAACGTCTGTTAATTATCATGCCTTCCAAACAACCAGTGCTCTTAAAATTGGTTTTCCCATAGATGTAACAAACTAACAAGTAACTGATTAATTTTTCTGCAGTTTTTCATAACATCTATGTAATCTTGGGGCGTGTAAAGTCTCTGCTGCTGTTTCAAGGCTTTCTTCTTTCTCTATGTGCCCAAAATTCGAATCATTCGGGAGGAAACTGTGGCCCGACACCAGAAATCACAAATAAAATTGAGTTAAGGTGGCGTGATTGTGTAAAATATGTTTCAGAATTAAGCACATCTTAATATTGCGATTTTGAACACCGCAAGAATCGCTCCACAGGTAGAGTTCTTTTATATCTTCACTCAAATATATTTCAATAAATTTTCGCACACAAGAACCCACTTCTTGGGCGCCTCTACCTGCTGTTCCCTCTGGCCACACAAAACTCTTCTTGTCGCTATGGATTCCTAGATTATACAGCCACAACTGTCTCTTGTAAAAAATAATATTTGTGGGAATCCTTGGCACGGGCAAAGTCTTTTCTAAATCGAAAGTAGAAAAGTACATGTTTCCACACTTGGTTCATCTATTGCTCTTTGTAAATCTGATTTCATTTTCTTTCTGGCTTCCTCTGCTTCTCTTAAATGTGCATTATAGTCCTCCTATAATTTCTGTTGTTCTTCCCCAAATGGACGATGAAATTTTTACATCAAAAATGTCGCACTTGTTGAATGTATTTTTCTTCAATGATAATGATGTCCTCGATTATCCTTTAAAACGAGTGTCCTGGCTTTGGTTGGCAAAGTATATATTCTCTTAGTTGGCATACCCAAAGTTTTCACAAACATGTCCCTGCAAGCTGAAGTATCCTGAATATGGTAGACTCTTGCAAATGCACGATTTTTCTCGTTATTGCTCTTTCTCTGCATATAAATGCAGTTGTAGGTCGTAGCTCCCCAGGTCTCAATATTTTTTTTAAATTTCTCTTCGTGTTTCGACTTCGACTCTTTCGAAGAATTTATTTTTCACTGCAGTTGCAATGATAGTCCAAAAACTGTTTTGCATTTACTTTCTGACCCATTTTGTTTATATAAGCTTTGCTTGAATTTTTCAATTTCTTGTGAATCTGTTTAGTCTGACCAGAATATTTCCTTTTCCTCCCCTTTCTTAATCTTCCTTTTTGAACTATATCTTCCCTACCTTCTCCATCAGCACCATTTTGATCATTTTCACTGTCTGATGTACTATTATCTTCAAATGCCACAAAATTTGGAACCGTAAGGACCGTCATATACATCACTCATCTCTGAATCTGCATTTTGAACAAGTACGTTTTTTATTAATTGGAAGCTAGATAAAGCCGTTGGAACTGCATCTACTTCCTCGTATGCTGCTTTATCTAAGACTCCCTTAACCACATCTGCCTCTTGTCTACTTTCTACTTCTCCTTCACCTTGATCACTTTCACTGTTTGTCGTTGGCAAAGTAGCTATTTTTCCATATATCTCCTCATTCAAAGCTTCTCTGGCAGCTATTGTTTGGATGGAGTTGGAATTAATGTAATCATACTGTAAATAAAGACGCAGTAATACAAAAATATGACCATAAGGAGTGAAAACCAACTTCAGAAGGAAAAGGCAGGGTTTGTTACTTTTCGAACAAGAACCAGCATGAGTATTCCAAAACTTATGTTTTTGTACAACGAACCAAGTTCAATAATTTTGAGGTTATAATAAGAGTATAATGTCATTATAATATTCTCATTGCTAATGACAACTGCACTAATTTCCCGGCTCTTCAACTTGTTTTTAATTTGCACTATTTGTATGACAAAAAACTCATAAGACTTAACGCACGTGCAAGCAATTTCTGTTTCTTTGTTCTGAATCGGGCCGTGGCATTTAACTGATTTACAGGGTTGCCAGGTCTGAAAAATTCAATCACCAGAACCGGCCCAAGAAAATCACCAGAAATCACCAGATTATAGAAAGTGACGGAAATTTAAATACTATTGATTAAAATTAGCTGGGGCATACTCTGAAATAAAACCACCATAAAATTAAAACAAAATTTAATTTCTTAAGAAATAGGTAACAAAAATAAAAATTTTAGAAACATGAAAATAACTTAACCACTTAAACCTTTAATCACAGAATAAAATAAAACTTGCCCAAACCGCCAAAATATAAAGTGCGCCAGTGCAATTGGCTGCGTGTTGTCAACGTTTACGGGCCACGGAAATAAAAACTAGAGCTACAGAGCTACTGACTTTTAACAACATTGCAACATTTAAATTGTAATTCTCAAAAGTGATTCGTTATCAATAAAACTGCAAAAAAACACTTTCAGGAAAAATATTGTTTTGTCACCAGATTTATAGAAAGAATCACGGCATCACCAGATGTGTTGGATTATCACCAGATCTGGTGATAAATCACCAGACCTGGCAACCCTCCTGATTTATTAGATGGATCTACTAACAATAGATGGCACTATTATGTCTGCAGAGGTTCACATTTTAACAGAACTCTGTAATAGAGCAGACGATTATATCCCACATGTCTTAAAACCCACACTCAAACACATTCGAATATTCCAGCACGAACTTGAATGGGTGCGAGACTAATTTTTATACCACAATATTTAACTAGGTCAGGTGGTATATCATTTGATATACTCCATACTTTTTAAGTGGCTCAAGAAAGATCCAAAGGATTCGTATCTGGGAATCTTGCTGGCCAAGCAATAGGTTACTTCGACCTGTCCTATCTGATTAAGTAGTTGATATCTTTCTTGGCAGCTGAAGTGGGCGTAAACAAGAGAGGTAAAAATTAAAAATTATACTTGGGCCGCCCAACAGACGGAGTGATCACCCTGCAATCATGAGCTCTAGACAGGACCACTATCAATTTAGGACGACCGAACTGCAGTGATGCGCTTTCTTTAGACCAAACGAAGTCGCATCACTCCAATTCGGTGGTCATAAATTAATATTGGCCCCGCTAGAGCACGTTCTTGTAGGGTGATCACTCCGTCTGTTGGGCGGCCCAAGTATAACCTAAATTTACTGCTAAATCGTAGAGGTAGAATATGGGTCCAATTGTCCAATTAAAAGTAACCAATTCCCTCTGTTGTGAAATTCCCTTCGGCAGTAAAAAAGCCTTACTCGAAAAATAATTGGATCTTGTAACCATATGTAGGTAACCATGTAGGTAAAATATTTTTTCTACAACTATTTCAATACGTTTAATATTGATTAGGAAACCTATAGCAGTATCTATGACTTTTCATATCTAAATAGTTTTCGAAGCAAAACAAGTGCACAATAGGCCTATTGTGCAATTGTTCAACAAATATCAAAATAGCTGTGAGCCGTAACTTATAGCAATGCGTTTAAATATGAACATAACATAAAAAATAGTTGGCTATTGATATCAAGGTAAAAGTCAGATCGAGATCCAAAGGGCCCATCTCGCTCCTTCGTCGTTCGTGCTTCAAAAAATGCGCTCATGTGCGAAAAATGTCTTCTGGCACTCGGTTCGAAAATAACTAATCCTCACTATAATAATGATTTAATTGAACAGAATTAAACATGTGATCAAAAATACTGTTAAATGATTGGAAAATAGAAACGTCAAAAAATAATCGCTGTAATAGTGGGCTAACTTTTCTCGCTGTCATTCTGACAAAAACATCACGGATTATGAGATTTTATACATATGAATTAAATTATCCAAGTAATTTATTATACCTACCTTTAATAAACTTTTTATTTAATATAATATAGACCCAAAATATTACAGTTTTAGTATTTTATAGTTGAAGTTTCTTGACCAAATTTTCAAAAAACAGTTGGCGGTTATTGCTTGACATTGCCATTTTCCAGTGGCGGTTTCTCCTTAAGGTCAATTGGTCAATGACCCTCCTAAAATATTCTAATCAAAACCATAATTTTAATAAAAATATTTTTTGTCTAACAGTCTCAAATTTAAAATCTTCAGCGGTCGCAGCAATACTAGAAATAGCCAAGCGTCAAGCCGCGCTGCGCGCTCGCTAGCAAGCCGGGACATTATTCAAATTCGAGAGATAAGTGGCGCGTCACAAACGTCAGATTTTCATTCCAAACAAAACAAAACCACGTGCTTTCTGACGTTTTAACCTAACCTCTGAAATATAATTATAATTACATATAGTTGTTTTCAAGTTTTTACGCGTAAGCCCAACACACAAATTGAAAATAAACTGTTTTCAGTGCAAAACGTCTATAATTATATTGCAAAAACTAGTTTAAGACGTTGTAAATAATATCGATAAACGTCAAATGGCACGTGCTTTTGTTTTGTTTGGAATGACAATCTGACGTATGACGGTGGCACTTAGGTCCCGAATTGACCCTGCACAGCTCTTATGGCTTATGGAGAAATGCATGTAAAGAATAACAGTGACAGCAGATGGCGAATTCTTGAGTGGAAGTGAGAGTCACCTTTTACTCCTATATCTCCAACGTGGTCAATGTCCCGATTACAACTGCGCAGAATCGAGTTTAGTTCTACAGTATTCAGTTATATTTTCTCTGGACTCTGGATCTCAGTTCTTCTTAAATAGCAGGCGGGAAACCTTTCTTTAGTGTTGCGGATGTGAACTGTGATCGTTGTGAAGTTCTGATCGTTGAGAAATTTTGTGTGTTTAGCAAAACAAGATGAGTGTTGTTGAGGATATATTTGCCTTAAAGTCAGCTGGAACATTAAATTATGAACGCCGGCTTGAAAAGAGGGAAAGTGGACGGCCGAAACCAAAATTGAATTTGAAGCAGACAACAAAGGATAAAGGTAAAAATGTCCAAAGATATTTTAAAGAATCGATGTACAATTTGTGCGACTGGATTTGTGGATGCAGTGTTAAAAATGCGTTCTTTTGCTATCCGTGCTTATTATTTTCAAATGATGCTATATGGGCTAAAAATGGAGTAACCGATATTAAACATTTAAAAGACAAAATTAAAAAGCATGCTTCTTCTGCTTCTCATATAAATTGTTCAATGAGTTACGCCAGTTATGGACTATTATGAAATAACAGCCACCTATGATCAAATTTATGTTTCGTGAATTTAAAGCAAGAACAGCAATTTGCATTGAGAGAAAAGGTGGATATTTTGAGGCAATAGTTTAGGAAGTGCTCTAATTTAAATTTAAGTTAATTTAAAATAATTTTAGTTCTTTATTAGATATTAACACGTTTGTAATTTAGAAAAATAAATTTGATCACAAGTGGCTGTTATTTCATAATAGTCCATAACTTTTTATACTGAATAACTTTCCCGAATAACATTTTTCATTATTTTCAAAAATAAGGGTACTTTACTCTTTAGTCAAATTATTATTTTTTGATCTCTCCTGTATATTATCCGATATTTTTGGAATGTTGCGAGTGCATTTTGATTTTTGAGCAATTCAGAGCTTTTTATGAAGAATATTTTTTTAATAAACGGATAATAAAAAAGTTTACCCATATGTAGAGAACTTTATAGAACGCGTTGTATATGTATATATTTTTAGTATTAATTATAAGTTCCAAAACCAAAATGACCCCCCTGGTTAGTAACCCACGAGCCGCCACTGCCATTTTCACGTCCGTAACATTTTTGTGAACTCTGGATAAGTTGATTTGATTCATGTATTCAGATCCGCCTCACTAGACTTCATTTGACTATACCTACTTATTTACAGGCACTGCCTGCTCATAATAGATACATTCGCAGCAAAACATTAACTTTTATGTTTAAACTAGAGAGGAAAGACAACCTATGTATGTAAATTGCGGAATTTATATTTACCTACTTTCATAATAGAAATTTTGAACTGCAAACCATTAATTTGCAACTAACGAATTTAAAAACATGTAATCGACTGCAGCACCATCTGTAACGCATAGTAAATCTGTTTCTTAGATTCCTACAAATCTATATGATCGTTCAAAGAATTTTGATACAGTCTATATATCAAGAACTATGTGTTTTTAAGTAATTTCGATGGTGGCCGACTATTGGCTTAGAAGTGGCTGACATTAGATTCATAATGGCCGACTACTGGAAATTTCATGTTTTTTAAATTTTTTATTTATATTGTTGAAAAACTATGTAGGTACTGGCTCTAATACATCGACAATTCATCCGTAAGTATGCAAAAATTGTAGGTTAATAAGTGCAAAATTATATATTTTATCATTTAATATTTTAATATTTTCTAATGGCCGACTACTGGCACATTTACCCTATTTACTGTTATAAAATATTGCTCTTTTTACAACTGAAACGTCACTCCATTTCAATTAAATCACTGCTGCTCTCTCTCAGAACTATTGTCCCTACAAAAAGAAATATGACAATTATAACACAATATTATAAATTGGACAGTTTGATTCTACCTTATTAATCAAGGTTAGACCCTAGTTTCTCATTTCCTCGCTTAGAAATTTGATTGTATTTAGCTCTGCGAATCGCAGAGTCAGGGTGATCATTTTACTGCCTGTATCGTTGCAGCCCCTCAAGTGTTTTTCGGCTAAAGCTACTCCCAACTTACGATCATCACATGGCTCGATGATAATCACTTCGTCAGTAATCTTCATTACAGAGGAGAAATGGTCTTCATTGGTATGAATATGAACTTGTACGTCAAATGTCGCTTTGCTACTGAAACCGCACCCAATATTTTAATAAAATAAAAGGTCTACTAGCTGATCTGAAGATAAAAAATTACCAGTGTTTTTACAACAATTTTGTTGGTGATAATATACGTACTTTTACTTTCCATGTTTCTTGATTTAAGGTATACTTCACTTATAAAAAAAGAAGTAAGAAGTAACAGAAAAAGCTGATCTATAACTTCACTTGCATTGAATTGCACACGATGGAAGTTAAAAAGCATTTAAACTTTAAAGGGAGCAGGGTTTCCAACTCTTTAAAACGGAAAGACCGTACTGGCAGTGTTGCCAATCTCAGTCGTAAATATTTCGGAAGCTTGGTTTCCAGATTTCGGTAGATTCAAGGCGAAACACAACAAATTAAGAAAACTGGTAAAGTAGAAATTCTTAAACCTAGCAACATGTGCATTTTTATTGGCCGCCGCAGACGTGTAGCAGATTGCAGATTATTCTGATTGATAACAAGCATTAGAGTTGGCTACTGAGTGGGTGATTCTAAATATTGAGTCGAATCACATACCTGATTTAAAAGAGTCGATTCAGTAAAATCAGAAGAGTCGACTCTGTGACTCATAATATATGAACGGATAAACAACCGTCATTCTCCGACTGAGCGATTCACTTTTACTGCTTACAATTGAATCTTGTAGTCGCAAGAGTCGATTCATGAAATGACTTGGCGAGACAAATAATTGTGCTTGTTGCATTTTAAGTCAGTAGGACTCTTTTATAAATACAATACTAGTCTGCTGTGGATCTGAGCCGTGCCGCGAAACGTGTGGATCAAATTTATTGTCCCGTAAAAAGTAATCGCCGCCAAGGGGGACTGTATATATGAAGTTTCTCCTTCTTTTTAGTGTTGATTTTGTGATTTACTAAAATGCATGTGTAGGTATTTTAGAAAAAAATGTAAGTTTTAAATTTCGCACCAAATACATTTTGAAGGCAATTTGTCGAGTACAGTATTTAGCCAGTTCTTTTAAAATTCATCAAAATGCACATGCACTTTGTTAAACAACAAATTCACCACTAACATGAAACCGAATCTTCGTGTTTACCGACTACTTTCGCGGCGATGTTAGCAGATTAGTTTTAAAGTGACGTTATTCAGTTATTCAATTTGAATTCACTCGATTGGAAGCGTTAAAAATAAGTCGATTCTGCCAATGTTTCAGTGCGTTTGCTTGGTTCGGCAGGTAACTGGCGACCCGGCGTTAGAGAATAGAAACTATTTTGAATTCTACACTTACCTGACTCATGATTCGATTCAGTGAGTCGACTCAATTTACTGTTTCGAAACAGCTGTATCGAAACAATAAAGTGAGTGATTCTGCCCATCTCTAACAAGCAGATACGTGGTTATAGACATTGCTTCTGGTAACACACATGGTAGCACTGTATTGTGGAAACTGGGAAACAGAATAACGATATGTTCAAATGGGAAGAGTGGACACGCGACAGAAATATGAGAGTTTCATACGTAGAAGTGAGATGCAAGATTAAGTGTTCATACTAGTTATATCTACTGTGACGTAGGTATGCACTTAGACCATTGACAGCACTGGGCCCAATAATACCTTTTGAGTGGTTCATCAAATCATCACGATGGTAGACATTCGACGTACGTTCAATTTGCATTGTTATTGCTCCTAGATCATTCTCTGCAATTGGAAACCAGTTGAAGCAATTTGACGAAGTGATCTATTGCGATCTCGATTTATCCGTTTCTCGTTTCTCTACTGGAATGGAAACAAACTGCCGAATTCTCTGTCTTCTGTCTGCCTCGAATCTCGATTCATCTTCTGTCCAGGAGCCTCGTATGAAAAAGTCTTCTTAATAAAGATTATGTAGTAGGAGAGCCATGCCAAAACATACTTGAGATGCACGTTTGCATACTCTGCGTTTGTGAATTAAAAACTTTCATCCATCCGATGCAATATACTCATTCAAATCACATGCAAAAATAATTTCATAGCTAATTATTATTCCCAGGGTGGAAATATTGAACTGGTTGTAGGTGTGTGTAACGTACGTTAGCATGGTTATGTCACGGCAAGAAGAAGATAAACCATCTTTGACACTCCATAAATAATTGTTTTACCTTTGCACTCATTCAAACTATTAGCCAATGCATGTCGCATCTTCCAGAAGGGCCGAACTTTTTACGCAGAGGTTTCGAGATTTTTGCTTAAATAATTTTAGGCTTATATTTTGGCCGTATAATGGCAAACGTCTTAATGTTTAACATCGCATAGAACGTTTGTTTTCAACATTATAAATAATCTGGCGACTATATTCTCTTGTGTTTCCTATAATCCAATGTCTATACTTTTATTTCTCTACCACACGACATTTACGTGACCGTTAAAGAACAAACTACATAAAACAGCATTAAAAACCTAGAATTGACCCTAAATTTTCTTGACAACATCCACGATTCCCTCTTGCTCAATTACAGATAAACATTAAGAACCCCACGGGCAAACTGTTCTCCTAAATGAATCACCATTATAGTAACACACACACATTCATAAAACGGGAATTCCTCCAGCTCGGCTGCCAGGTCAATCAATTCCGCTTGTCATGGTAGGAAGAAATTTTTATTAAGTACCATTTATCTCTGACAAATAATACCGATTCCCACAGTAAAATGAGGAAAATATTGCACGGAGAACAGCCAGTTCTCGCCTACTTATGAAACAAACAAATTATTTTTCCTTAGAATATTATTCATATAAACCTGGAGTGTTGGCTTTGGCTCGCCAGGTGGCGCAGTAGAAGCGCTACTACACCTGAAATTGCCGTCGTTTCCTTCTGTTACTCTAAATTATTATTTTTGTCAAACATTAATTTGACCTCAACCAAAATTGTGTTTTTTAAATTTAATTCGCTTTATTGGAACAGCTTTACTTTCACCATTTATTTTATCTTATTATCATCGTACCCTCTGCAGGATAGATGAACAACGTAGGCTGTTCTAAGAGTTCTAAGAAACCCAAGTTTTGTTGATTTTATTTGATTTTTGTATCTCTGGTAGGAGGCAAGGTATTTGAGCAACGTATAGTGTAAGTTTTAGATAGGCAGTCTTCATTACGCCGAGAATACTGCCATTGTCAGCGAAACACGTGTCGAGTTTACTTACTGTTTTGGAATGTAGGGTAATCAGTTAGGATATGACAGTATTGGCTCAAGTTACATATTTTTTCAACAATACAATAATTTTATTCACCCCCTATAAGTTTTTAAGCATATTTTCAATTTACTGTGAATTCTTTGCAAGATTACAGTAGTTAGGATATGAGAATTCTGACTTAAGATAGCGGCCAAAAGTGAGGTTATGTCATAGAGTGCTGCGAGGCCTTGCGCAACTGAGTGCGCATGCGCGGCGGTCTTCTTGCAGCCAATAGGAGTCGAGGGGCTGCCGGTGACCAGTGAGGAGCGCGCGATCAAGTGACCAATCAGAAGAGAGAGGGACACGATATGTAAACAACGATAAGAATTTCTATGATGCAATAATCTGTAAAAATCTTATGATGGGGCATGGCCGAACAAGTCTATACAAGTCTGAATTTGAACGTTAGCGCACACGTGGGCATCGTGGCCAGGGGGATGCGACAGGGCGGACGTTAATGCTAGGAAATGCGATTACAAGTTTATACAAGTATGAACGCTAGCGCGAGTGGTGGACGCTGACGTCATCGGCAGCCATCTTGTCCCGTTATCTTCTGATTGGTCTCTTGATCCCGCGCTCCTCATTGGTTACGGACGGCCCCGCCCCCTTCACCTTTATTGGTTACTAACCCCACCCCTGGGCCCTGACTGGTCCTTGACCACCCCTCTCGACTCCCATTGGCTGCGCCAAGATCGTCGCGTATGCGCACTCAGCTAATCAAGGCCTCATAGCGCTCTATAATATAACCTCACTTTTGGCCGCTATCTTAAGTCAGAATTGTCATATCCTAACTACTGTAATCTTACAAAGAATTCACAGTAAATTGAAAAGATGCTTAAAAAAATCTAGTTTATAAAGAGGGTCTTTTATAGGGGGTGAATAAAATTGTATTATTGAAAAAATTTGTAATTTTGAATTTTTGTCCACTTTGTGATTGAGATAATTGGAACTACATTTCATGAGAAACCGATCTGGACCAATTTGCCTTAGTACAATTCTGCTTCCTTAAATAAATAATAACTAATGAAATGCATGGCCCATTCTTTACTGGTCACCCTGTATACATAGTTGACAGAGGGTTACGGCATGAAAATTAATAAAAAGAAAACCAAAATTTCGGTATGTCGGGGACGTGAAAAATAGGACTAAAACGCAAATAGGAAATGAGAAGATAGTTGAAGTCGCGAATTTCTGCTATTTGGGGAAGTCAAATAACCCGAGATGGTAGGAGCACTAAAGATATAAAACAAAAAATACGGTAGGGTCGAGTTGTATTTAACAAAGAGAAACCACTGTCATGCTTGGGAACCGGTAATGTAGAAACTCGGAAGAAACTCTTAAAGACGTATGTATGGGGTACGGCTTTGTATTGTTGCGAAACTTGGACAACAGAAGAAGCGGATCGAAAAAGAATAGAAGCGTTTGAAATGGGGTGCTACAGACGCATGATGAAGATACCGTGGACAGATAAATTTAGCAACAGAGAGGTATTGGAAAGAGTTGGAGAAAACCGAAATTTATGGACTACAGTAAAAAATAGGAGAGATAGGATGGTACGGGATGGTATATGACACCTTCTGAGGCACAAAGGCGACATAGGAGAAGCTGGGGGAATTTGGGCCAGCCAATATTTTAATTCACGTGAGCTCTATTCACAATTTGACATAAGACGCCATCTAGTGACCACTAGTTAAACGTCCAGAAACAAAGTAACCTCTACTTGTCACTATCATTCATGTAATACTGTGCTACACTATAAGAACAAGTGATTTATGAAATTTTGTTTCTGATACGTACATATATTTTAAGGTAATTATTTACATGTCATTAATTCGCTTATTAATTATAGTAAAAAATAAACCTAGTTAGACACATTTTGATCTTAAAGAAAAACGAAAAAATATTTTTTAACGGAAAGGTACATTTTGGGGTTATGGCAGCCACAACAAACGGGGTAATGGTGGCCAGACCATCATTACGCATCATCATGTGAACGAGATTGCACTAAATAAGGTTACACAATGTTTCAAATGCCTAGAATCTACCAAATAACAACAAATAAAGCTGCATGGTCTGTTGACAATCTGAGCAAGAAGACTTTTGTGTGGTATGTGGAGAATTTGGAGAAGTTTGGTTGCGATGTGTTATGTGTGACAATTGGGCACATAAAGCTTGTACATATTCTCCCAAAAAAGGTTTTTTATTTGCGTATAGTTCTCGAATTCCACCTGTTAAGGGGTAATGATGGCCATGGCTACTATTACCCCGTTGACATGGGGTAAAACCGGCCAAAGAGATGTTTAACTTTTATTGTTAAAAACAGTTACGTTTTGTATTATCTTTTCTTAATAAGGTTCTATTCTGTAATGTATTTAAGTTACTAAGTATTAATACTGCTTCAATGCGCAGGCCAAGTATAAGAAGAATACGCATGATCTCTTTGGTCAGCATTAAGCAGTCAATTTTTGGAATTTATGTGTATGTATGTGCTCTGTACAAATTACCTAATAAAATGTTAAGTTAATAGCTAACGTGGTTCTTCTCATTATTATCTACTCCAAGTAGATATGACATTGGCGACGAGTATGGGATAGTTCACTAGCGGATGAAAAACTGAGTGCATGTGTTAAAATTGAGAAAGAAGAAACGCCGGTACTGGTGGAAGAAAAAACTAACAGTGGGAAGCAGCTGGAAAATTAAAACACAATACGTACGATGGCTTCAATTATGGGAGTACAACACATCTTTGATGGTAAAGTAAATAATTGGTATATACATAAGAAACGACTGGAACAGTTTTTTGTGGCAAATGAAATAATAGATGCGAACATAAAACGAGCAATTTTATTAAATGGATTGGTTGAAGACATACAAATTGTTGGATGATTTAGTTTTACCAAAAAAGGCTGAAGAAACAGCGTATTTACAATTAATAAAAGAATTGGATGGTTATTTTTTACATGAAAAACTAACGATGGCAGAAAGGTACAATTTTTATTCAACAAAAAGATTTCAAGGTGAATCTTTTGCAGAGTAGGCGGCAAGGTTAAAGAGTTTAGCAGCTGACTGTAAATTCGGAGAATGGTGAAAGATAGTGCTACGGGTCGTGACGGGATTAGAAGCTGGTCCGGTGTTAGACAAGTTATTGCAACAAGATGAAGAGGGTCTCACATTAGAAAGGACGATGCAGTTGGCACAACAAACAGAAACTGTTTCTTCCGGTTTTGGAATCCAAGAAGGTCCAGCAGCTGTGCCAATAAAAAAGGAACTAGTTGATTTTAATCTGTTATCGTCCGGTAGAGGACGCGGAAGTCGACCATTTCTACAACAGCGAAGTTCTCCAGGGACAGCAAGAGGAGGTGGTAAGCGATACTTTCAAGAAAAACCAGGTATGCCCAAAATAAATGTGTGTTCGCGATGTGGAATGAATAATCATTCACAAGAAGAGTGCAGTTTTCGGCAATTTCGTTGCCATAAATGCGGTATGTTGGGTCATTTGCGGAAAATGTGTAAATTTAAAAGAAATGTAAACTATATTGTATTTAATAAAGACGGAAGTTGTTTTGAGAATGATGATGATTGTAATCAGAATGAAACTGTTGATTTTTATGACGATCATGTAACTAAAGATGTAAATAATGGTTTATTTCATTTCAGCAAAGATAGTTCGCACTTTAGACCAATTAAATTTGATGTTGGATTGAATGGAAGACGATTTTTTGTAGAGGTTGATAGCGGTGCTGCTATGAGCGTAATTTCAGAAAAAATGTATTTACAGGAATTCAAAACTGTAGCGTTATCAGACACTCAAGTAGATTTGGTAAGTTATGTTGGCGAGAAAATTTTTCCGGTGGGGAAAATAAACATTTCAGTTACGTTTAATAAGGACAAGCGCGATTTAGAGTTTTTTGTCATTAAAAATGGTGGACCTCCATTATTAGGGCGAAACTTTTTACATACTTTTAATATAGGATTTCGTGAATTAAATTTTATTGATTTTTCTGTGAATTCACTCGGAAAAGATTTTCCAAAGGTATTTTCAAGCGAGTTGGGAGCGTTTAAGAATTTTCAAGTAAGCCTTCGGTTGAAAAATAATGCTATTCCAAAATTTTGCAAGTTTAGACCGTTACCTTTCGCTATTAAGCCTAAAGTAGAAGCGGAAATAGCACGTTTGGTTACAATGGGAGTATTGGTCCCGGTGGAAAATTCAAACTGGGCAACACCTATTGTACTAATCTTAAAAGGTGACAAAACCATAAGAATTTGCGGTGATTACAAGGTAACTATAAATCCTGTATTAAATAAAGACATTTATCCACTACCCAGGATAGAGGATATATTTAACAAATTAAAAGATGGCGAACAGTTTTCGAAAATTGATTTGAGAAACGCGTATCAACAATTAGTGTTGGATGAAAAAGCCCGTGAATTAACCACAATCACAACACATCGAGGATTATTTCAATACACTCGATTACCATACGGTATAACAGTGGCTACGTCTATTTTACAGCGGATAATGGAAAACCTGCTGCGAAACATAGACGGTACGGTTGTATTTTTGGACGACATTTTAATAACTGGAAAGGACAAACAAGAACACTTAGGTAGAGTACGACTAGTTTTAAAAAAATTAGAAGAAGCGGGATTAACAATAAAGTTAGATAAATGTTCATTTTTTAAAGATACTGTAACATATTTGGGATATCGGATTACAAAAGCAGGTTTACATAAATGCGACGACAAAATTTTAGCGGTCAAAAACGCGCCCGTTCCTTTAGATGTCACCCAATTAAAATCATTTTTAGGTGTGGTCAATTACTACCACAGATTTGTACCTAACATGTCCGATATTTTGCATCCTTTATATGAATTAACAAAACAAGACAAACCGTGGAACTGGACAGATGGATGTATGAAAGCTTATAATAAAATTAAAGAATTAATGTGTTCGGATCAGGTTTTGGCTCATTACGATCCCAAATTTAAATTAATATTAACAGTGGATGCTAGTAGTTACGCATTAGGGGCTGTTTGATCCCAGCGGTATCCAGATAAAACTGAGCGTCCGATCGCATATGCGTCAAAAACGTATCCAGTCACGGAAAAAAGATATTCACAGATTGATAAGGAGGCATTAGCAATAGTGTACGGGGTTAAAAAATTTCATCAGTATTTACAGTGTAACGAATTTATTTTAAAAACTGATAATATGCCATTAGTTTCAATTTTTGTTCCAAAATCAGGAATTCCAATTATGTCGGCAAGTCGACTACAGCATTATGCATATTTTTTATCATGTTATGATTTCAAAATTGAATACGTAAGATCGGCAAGGAACGCGGCAGATTTTTTATCACGACTACCCTTAAATTCGATTGAATTCGATGTACAGGAATACAGTTATTTAAATTATTTTGCGGATAATTCGGATTTACCCATTGAGATAAACGAAATACAACAAAACATTCAGACAGACGAAGAATTAAAACAAATTTTTGAATTTTGCTTAAACGGATGGCCAAATAAATAGATAACGATAGGTTGAAGCCATATTTTAATAAGCGTAAGGAGCTGTGTATTGAAAAAGATGTATTAATGTGGGGTTATCGTGTAATAGTACCTTGTAAATAAAGGGGAAGGGTCTTGCAAGAATTACATAAAACCCACTTGGGGGTTGTAAAAATGAAAGCGCTCGCGAGGTCCTACGTATGGTGGCCTTCACTAAACGATGAAATTGAAAAAACTTGCAATAGCTGCGCGAAATACAGATCAAACCCACCGAAGGTACCTTTGGTTCACTGGCCCATACCTAATGGTTCATGGGAACGAGTACATTTTGACTTCTTAGGACCTTTTCATGGGAAAATGTTGCTTGTTGTCATAGACAGTTTCTCAAAGTGGCCCGAAATTTTCATAATGCAATCAACTTCAGCAAGTGCAACCATAGAAAGATTAAGGGAGGTTTTTGCACGATTCGGGGTACCTAGAGTGCTGGTGTCGGATGACGCTAAGTATTTTACATCAGACGAGTTCGAAAGTTTCTTAAAATTAAATTGTATTAAGCATCTAAAAAGTCCACCGTATAATCCACCATCAAACGGACAAGCTGAAAATACAGTGAAAACAGCAAAATCCTTTTTACTGAAGGAAATATGTAGATTCAATAAAATAGATTTTGCAAGAAGCATTAGCAGGTTTTTACTAACTTATAGAAACACAATGCACTGCACTACGGAGAAAACACCAGCTGAGTTAATGTTGGGTAGATATGTCTGCGAATGAGGCTAGATGCCATCAGACCTTTTACTGAATCAGAAAAAAATAAGCACATTTTAGAAGCAAAAAAGAATATTCTGAAACATCAGAATAGACAAAAATTTTACTTCAAGGGGAGTAGAAGGGTTGCTTTCTCCGTAGGGCAGACGGTTAGAGTTAAAGACTATAGAAAGGCTAAACCGATTTGGTCAACAGCCAAGATAACAGATGTTTTAGGAAAAAACTTATATAGAGTGAAATTGTGCGAAACAGAATTACAGTGGACTAGACATGCAAACCAAATTACGAGTTATAGTGATGACACTATTAACATGTATGCGTCAGCTGATGCTGATAAAACAATATCCGCAGATCCAGAAGTTAAGGAAGATATTACTATCACAACGCGCCCTAAAAGAAACATTAAACCACCGGACAGACTAGTTTATTAAATTGAATTTATGTTTTTGGGTATGGAATGTAGATGTTATTATAGTTTATTTAAGCGGAGGAGAGTGTAATGTATTTAAGTTACTAAGTATTAATACTGCTTCAATGCGCAGGCCAAGTATAAGAAGAATACGCATGATCTCTTTGGTCAGCATTAAGCAGTCAATTTTTGGGAATTTATGTGTATGTATGTGCTCTGAACAAATTACCTAATAAAATGTTAAGTTAATAGCTAACGTGGTTCTTCTCATTATTATCTACTCCAAGTAGATATGACATTACTTACTTACTTTTAACTTAATGTTTCTCATTGTGTCAATTCCATATGTTCAAAAACGTGCAAGTTGCAAGGCAAAATGCTTAGCGGGCCGTCATTCCCCCAACTTCCCCTACTAGAGTCAGAGAGGTAGGGGTAGGCCCAGATTAGACTACTGCTATCAAATAGTTAGGGATGTAGGATGTTCTACTTTTAGGGAAATGCGCATGTTAGCACAGGACAGGAAAGGATGGAATTACGCGTTCAACCAGTCTTCGGACTGAGAATCTTATGATGGTGACATAGTTACGTTATAAATTATTTTTAGTGTTTAAAAATTTTATTAGAAAAATAATTTGTCAATTTCATCGTTCTACAATTTTTAATAAATTATGCCAAAGGTCCCAAACAGAGCCGAATCGACGAATATTAAGTGTTTATTATAATTTTATATTCCAGAAATTCACAAAATTTTAATACCTAGTATTTAAAAAACAAAGACGATATCGAGGTGTGTTCATCCAAAGTAGGACACTATAATGATAATAGGATTGACATTTCAGGTTTAAATAGATATACTCCTACATATAATTAAAAATTGTTGCATAAATCGAACGTCCGTGTTTCTGGCGGAAACTCTCATCTTGAACTTGTCTCCGTGATTTTCTTTATGTTTTTTGCAACATTGCCCTATACGTTTGCGCCACAACGCATAAAAGAGTGGGTGAATCCAGACTAAGTTTTTTTAGTGTAAACTTAGCGTATGACGAGGACAGTTACCTAAATTTTGCTGAATGTTCATTAATCTAGAAGGCGTCCGTTCGTTGCGGTGACAGTTCTGAAAGTGCTTCTTGAAGCACTTCGGCAAAAGACAAGGGAAATAATGACTGCTCAATTGTGTGCAGCATGCATAGACCGCTCCAATTTGGGGACAGCGTGCTTCAATTTTTCTTGATAGTGTTACAAGTACCGAGGATTTGCGGCATCAGCGCTGTTGACATAGCACTCACTCTATTGATCTGAACTGTGTCTGATGGATGTGTCACTTCATATCTATAGGAGTTCGAGCATCCCGGAATTTATAGCCTTCGAGATAGCAAACTTCCTTATTCCCTGCAATTTATTCCCTTCCCGATAAAGCGTGCACTCGGCTTTAAAGAAACAAATAACACAATAGTGTATGTATTTATCATTACTCCCAACAATAAGGTATTAACTGTATTCAAGCATCTGGAAGGAGATAAAACAAAGACCCCGGCTAGATCTAGCCTCCATTCCGTTCCATTTAAGTTCTTCTTAACTTATAAGATTACTTTACACGAAAGAAGAGAAGAATTTATTTTTAGATGACTAAGATTTGAAAAGGTTCTAAAATGAGCTGCACTTTGTTATTTCATTTTTAATCTCAGTTAAGTTCCAATACATCGGAAATATAAGATCACGTAGAAAATGTTAATTAACGAAAGGACGTTTGAAGAGAAAAAAAGCATGTCAAATTTTAGCAAAATTATTTTTTAAGCCAAATTGTTACCTTTCAAAACTGTTAGCGGCTATTAGCTCACCGATGATCTAATGAGTATAAAAGATATTCTCGTAATTTACTAAAAAATGTAGGTAATTGAAAAATACAACAAACTATTGCAATTAATTGAGAAAATATTATATTATTACAAACCAAAAAAAATCGGTATGGAGAACCTTACATGACTTCCATGTTCACGGTATACCGTGTGACAAACTTCCATGTGTACATGGGGAAATAACATGGGCAATTACATTTTTGGGGATTCCTGCTCCCCATGTCTAGTTACAGTGGTGGTAAAGGTAGCAATCGAAAGACTATTTTTTTCTGCGTATGAGGATATCAAAAACTCTACAACTTTCCAATTTATTAAAGCATTAAAAGCAAAAATTACACTAATAATTTTCAAATTAAAACACGGATATTCATCAGATTACCTATGACAATTTAATTTATTCTAATCACGGACTGTCAACATTATTTATCGACAATTTAAAATTTGGGTTTCAAAATGGACAAAAATAGTTATTCAGTTGAAGAAAAGGTTTTCATTGTGAAAACATTTTACGGCGGCAATAGTCTGCGGGTAGTCCGTGACTTATTTTCTGTAAAATTCAATAACAGTCCTATTCCTTCGGTAACAACAATAAAAAATTTAGTTAAGAAATTTGAAGATACTGGGAATCTTTCATTGAAAGAAGGTAATTTTTACTAATAAATTTACTTGGTTTTATTTAGAAGATAATTCTGATTCGCTTATTATTATTACCTAGTTGCTAATTCCTTATTGTTCGCTAACTTAAATTTTACTGGGATTATGAGAAATTTAACAAGTGATAACGTGGAGTGAAACAAAACTAAAATTAATCTTATCATTTATTTTTTTAGTCGTTCCAAGAAATCTAAATGTTGAGGTAGAGGAAATGGTAATAGGCCTGATAACTGCTATTCCAACATCTAGTTTAAGGTCTATTGCCCTAGAATGTAATGTTTCAAGAGAAACTGTCCGTAACATATTAAAAGAAACAAATATCATCCCTTTAAATTCCAATGTCACCAACCAAGAGTTACTTCCTTTTGACGAAGAATCAAGGCAAACTTTCTGTGAAGAAATGCAAGAACGGGCTAATCGGGATCGCAGCTTCCTCTCATCAATTTGTTTTACCGATGAGTGTACCTTCACTTTAAATCAAGAGCCAAATTCACAAAACGTTAGGCATTGGGC